>JASKON010000010.1:78992500-79592500 GCA_036010255.1 Myotis pilosus
CCAACCTTGCAGGGCTGGAGGGAGGCCGACCTGGTCTCACCCAGGTGGCCCTTGGGGGTGGGACTGCCCAGCTTCAGGAAACGGGACAGGCGATGGGCACAGGCAGCCCTGTGGGCATCTCAACCCCCCGTCCCGTCATCGTGCCAGGCTGGCCGTCTTGCCGGCGGGTCGCTGCTCTGGCTGCAGTTCCCTGCTCTTCCCAGTGCCCGGGTGAGGGTCTTTTCAGGCTGTGGCTTCGAAGACATGCAAACTGTCTTGTTACATTGATGGAGGGGCCGGTGGGACACAGCCCATGTGACCTCTCCCTCCCCACAGACGGAGTGTCCCCTGTGCCGGGAGAGGTTCCCTCCCCAGAAGCTGGTCTACCTGCGGCACTTCCGGTGACAGGACGGACGGAAGGAGCCACCGGCAGCCGCCTGTCAGGAGAGACATAATGGATTCTGACAAACTTGCACAGAAACCGTAAAATCCTCTGATTTTCTCGTTTGTCACATGAGATGCTGCGCCGGCAGCTCAGGAGGACAAGCTGGGCGGCTGGTCCAAGGCTCCCGGCCAGGTTCAGGCAGGGGCTCCGCTCAGCTCAGTTCCCGCCAGCCCCGTGGCACCCCCCTCGCCCCGCAGTGCCAGGCGGTGGCTCTACAGGGACTCGCTCCCCGAGGCCAGGTCCTCGGCCCTCCCTTCCCAGACCGCAGAGCTGAGGACACACCGGTCTCTTCTGTGATGAGAAGATCAGCCGACATCGGGTGAGCAAGAGGATGTGGCCTGAGTGGGCAAGTGCAGCCCACCAGCCCCCCACCTACTAACCCTGCCCCAACCACAGCCGCTGCGGGGCGGCCAGGCACAGCCCCTCACGGGCGCAGAGACCAGGGCGCCCAGCAGGTGCCTCTCCTCACCTGAGGGTTCCCTGCTAACGGTTAGAGGAAGGGAAGGGAGACAGACACATGGACATGACACACGGACTGGTTGCCTCTCACCTGCGCCCCAACCTGGGCCCCAAGATCAAACCTGCAACTGAAGTACGTGCTTCTGACCAGACTCGAACCCATGACCATCCAGTCTGTTGGCTGAATCTCTAACTGCTGAGCCAAACCAGCCTTAATTCACATGTCGAGTCTGTTCCCATTTAAGACACAGGTCTGTCCTGGTCCCTACAGACTGAGGGCCCCCTGCCCGGGGCTCCTGCTGGGCAGCCAGCTTTCCTGAGTTTCCTAACCCTGAGGCCACAGACCCCCTCAGAGGCTGGCGCTGGGACAGCCATCACCCATGTCCAGCTACTTCCTGCCACGTTTTGTATCTTCCAGGTTTTAAAACCGTTTAACTTGTGCCAGAGACAGAACTTTGCCCTAAGTCCCCTTAAGAAGCGAATTCCATGGAAGTAGGCCATAGGCTGGGGCCACCCGCCCGGGCCAGGCCCTCGGTCTGCGTGGCACCCCTGTGGCAGTGCAGACGGGCCTGGGCCAAGGCCGTGTAGGCCGCTCCCTAGGGTGAGTTGTCCAGCAACAGACGCTGTTCTCCGCGGGAAGGAAGGTCACGGGCCACTGGTGGGGCCGGCCTGAGCAGCAGACCCCAGATGAGAGGCCCAGGGCAGGCCGCCACCGGCCCCGAAATCCTTGACTTACACTCAGCCAAGCGCACAGCTTCCCGCCGTGCTGGGCCTGAACGCTTATGAGGGCGACGGTGTGAGAGGTGAGGCAGCCTGAACTGGCCTCCGCCGGGCAAGAGCAGCCCTGGTCAGCACCCCGTCCTGCCACCAAAGGGTTGTGGGTTCGATGGGGCGGGGGGCACATACAGGAGGCAGCTCACAGCTGTCCCTCTGACATCGATGTATTTCTCCCCCCTCCTCTCTCTAAAATCAAACAAATAAACACGTATCCTTGGGGGAAGTTTTAAAAAGCAGGAGCTCACGCCCAGGAACGCGGTAACACCTGATGTCAGAAACCCTAAGGCAGCCGGGAAGCTGCTCGGCCGCAGTCTGCACCCGACGTGAGAACAGACGGTGCACAGCTCCGTGCCGCCCCAGCCCTGCCTCGCTCTGCCCACCCTGCGCCTGGGCAGAGGTCCCCGTGGGCACCTCTGCATAAAGACTCCATGAGAAGGGCACACCGTCTTTAATAAAGTTTGAATTAAAAAGTCACTGAGTAAAAGGGTCACGAGTATGTTTCTATCACATCGGACGTCGGCATGCAGGTCCCAGCTGATCCTCGCAGGGAGCCGGCCGGACCCACAGAACCGGGAACATTCACATTCAGCAACTCTTCACGGATGAAAGAAATAGGTCAAAATAATCTCAAACAATTAAAATATATATTTATAATTCCAGGCCCCAAGAGCAATCACGTGGCTAGGACCAGAGCTTCCAGTCACGAGGCCGGTGGGACCACCTCCGCGAGGCGCGGCTGGGAAGCGGCTGGGACCCAGCTTTCGTGCCACCTTGTGAACGCAGCTGCTCCACCGCAGGCTCCGCAGCGCCTGCTCCCGCTGGGCCTGGCCACGGCCGCCTAGGGGGTCCTTCGCCCCCAGCCCCCTCGACCGGCCGCCCAGCCTGACTGACTCATTCTGTCCATTAAACACCTGGTGTCACTGTAAATGAATCAATGCAATGCAGGTTCCGTGTCAGTTTCCTCGAGAACCTGTTATTTCAGTTACAAATAATTGAAGCTCCTTTTTAAAAAGAAAATCCGACTCCCTCGCCATCAACTACTTTATGTGAAGAAAGAGGCGCTGTTACAACGGTTCAGACGCGCCGAGGGCTCCGGGGGGCGGCCGGGCGGCCATCTAACTCGCAAACGTCTTGCCCGCGTCCTCCTTCCCCTTGTACGTCCTCTTGCCGTGCGTGAACGGGATGTACCGGTACTTGATCATGTGCTGGGGACAGACAGACAGACAGACACGTCAGCGATAAGCTTCCATCCCAGGTGTCACCTGCTGCGGGGCCACCGGGGCTGGGGAGTGGGGGTGGGGGGGGTCCCGAGAGCAGGCCGGCCGGGCTGGGAGGCACCCGACATCAGTGAGGTGGGCAGTGGGTCGGCCCAGGCCTGTTTTAGGGCAGAGTGTGCATAACCCCTGCACCGTCCAGCCGGTCCCGGCTCTGACCCACAGGATGCCATGCCCGGGAGGAGGGCACAACCCAGGGCCTTTCCTACCCAGCCCCGTTCCCGACACCGGCCGTGGACCAGAACCGCTGGCAGAGGGGAGCGAGCCCGCATCCCCCCACCAGGTCTGCAGAGCTTCCTGCAGACGAGGCAGGTTCCACGTGGCGCCTGCCCTCCCCACGCGCCGTGGCCGCTGCAGACGGCACCGCCTTTCCGGGCTCAGCGCCCCTGGGGGTACCTTGATCTGCCTCTTCATGGTGATGCAGAAGAGCATGATGAAGTACATGACCAGGATGGGCCAGAACACCGGGACGTTGAACGCCTCGAAGAAGGTACAGACCATGGCCACCAGGATGCCCTTGGTGGCCGAGTGCCTGACGGGAGGAGGGAAGGTGAGCGCACGCACACGGGCCGCACGCAGCTGTGTCCTCCGCCTCCCAGTCTGACTGCAGTGAGGGTGCTGACGCCGCTCCCCAGGGACCACGAGGGCCAGGCAGCTCCTAGGGCTCCACCGTGCAGCCTGGCTCACGGCCCCACTGAACTGCCTCCTGGGCTCCCCTTCCTACAGAGCAAAGGCCAGCTTCCTCGGGGCTCCCAGGCGCACCCCCAGCACAGCTCAGTCCCCCACACGCCCAGAATACAGAGCAAAGATGTGGTGGCTCACTCCCTTCAGGGTTTTGATCCAACAAATACAGGACAGAGAGGGCACAGAGCCCCCATGTCCCCGACAGTGGAGTTACCAGTCCTCCTGTCACCCTCCCATCACCGCCTCACGCAGATGTCACCGCCTCTAGGGCATCTGGGTACCAGCCAGCCTCGCCCCAGAGCACAGCACTTCCCAGGGCGCAGCCGCCCCAGCACCGGTCCCAGGCGGCCCAGCCCCATGTGCGTAGGACACCTGAGCGGACAGGAGCTGGTCCAGCTGCCTCCACCAGAAGGGGTGCCGTGCGTGGAGCAGGACAGAGACTGTTATGCAGCCCACCCTTTGGGGGCAAGTCTGCAACATACCGGGAGGCTCTGCCCAAAAGCAACCTCTTTGCTCGTTTCAAAGAGCTTTGGCCTCAACCAGCAACTGGGAGAGGCCACTGGGCAGCGGTCCCCCAGGGCCCTGGGCCCAGCCACGCCCGTGGGCACGGAGCTCCTGCTGGGGGAACAAACGTTCCAGACAAAGGAGGACACCGCTCATTTCTCTGAAACGCCCAACGTGCTGGCTGACGCGAACCAACCGGTCTGTTCCCAGGCTCACCCACCAGCCGCGAGGACAGCAGCGCTAGGGGTTCACTCACCAAAACTTAAACTCCGGGAGCCTCCGGATGAACGGCCGGAACTCCTCGCTCTGTTTGGTTGGCAACGAGGGGCCGTCATCTGAAAGGCAGAAGGGCGGTCAGGAAAGCGAAGCCGCCTCCGTCACTTCCACGACCCATTTCCGCGCCCCCGACGCTCGGGACGGAGACAGCCTAACGCGAAGCAGCTTCGTGTCATTCTGCCAAGGCAAGGCGGGCCCTCAGCCAAGTCAGAATCAACTCGTTATTTCAGAAAGGTCAAGTGAGAGTTCCTTTTAAAGAAGAACTTGCACAGATTTTACAATTCCTTAAAAATTCAACTACACGAGTTAAAGTGAGGAACACACCACCCGCACCACACAAAGGAGCACGAGGGAGACGGGGCATTCGCACGGGGGCTGAGCCCGCCCAACCTCACCCCACCCCACCCCACCCCACCCGAGACAGCTGCCTGCTGCTGCTAGAGGAGCTGTGGCCACAGACACGGCCTCAGGTTCTCCCCACCTCCCCCCAAGGGCCACATCTCGTGGGGTGTGGGGCTCCTTTCACGTTTCCATCCAAAAGCCTGTAAAGAGCCAGGGCTCCGGGTCAGCACTGCACAGACAAGGACAGGCCGGCGCTTCCTCCCCAGCGAGGGCGTCCTCAGGCGCTGGGACAGGGACTCGCCCTCCCCGCTGCCCACCAGCGGCACTTGCCCTCCCTGCCCAGGAACGGCCTTACCTGCCCACCTGCCCAGGAACGGCCGGGGCAGTGGGGCCAAGACCTTCCAGCCCAGGGCCTGGGAACCAGAGCTCCACCCTCCATGGAGCTGGCCGGCGCTTTGGCCTGGTGGCCATCACCAGCCCTGTTGCCATGGGAAGCTCTGGCTACGTGAGTGTGGAGGCGCCTGCAAGCGGGCGGGCGGTCTCGGAAGAGGCAGACCCTGCACCCCCTCCCCATGCGGCCCCGACACGCTACACAGCCCGGTGCCTCGGTTTCGCCGGCACGTCGGGAGGCAGAGGGAACACCCGCCACACACGGCTGTCCGTCCGGGGGCTTCATGGTCATTCCACGAGCACCTGAACGCCGTGACCGGCTCCAGGCCCACAGGGGGCGTTTCCGGAGGACAGAGCGGCCCTGAGCAGCACGCGGGCGGCGCCTACCTGAGTCCTCCATCAAGGACGGGTCCACCTTGGGAGACAGGAAAGCGATGAAGAGGTTCAGGTGGTAGATCCCCAAGGCGTAGGTCACGATGTACCAGCCCTGGGAGAGAGAGCAGGTCAGGCACCCGGCCGCACCCTGACCGCGCGGGGGACCCGGCAGACGCCAGACCGTGGGCCAGACTGAGAGCGGACACGTTCCTCGCGGCAGGGGGGTCACAACGAGGGACAACAAAGTGGCGACTGTCCACGGGGTCAGTTTTCTGCTCTGTGTCTTCCCAGTGGACAGGCCAGAGGGCCCGTCGGAGGCACACAGCCTGAAGCTGCAGCTCCTGGGAGCGCAGAGGGAGGTTCCTCAGGCTGTGCCGGGGCCGCGTCCATATCTGCGGCCCTCCGCTGCCGGCACGGGCCGGCTGACAGCCCCGCCGCGCCTCACACCTATGCTCGCACACCGAGGAGTGCCTTCCTCTCTCCCAGCAGGACCCAGAACCAGAAAGTCCGGAAATCAAGAAAGCGGGTAAGAATGTTCTAGAGCCCAATGTCCTCGGGAACGAGGCGGGGGGAACCCTGCAGGACGTGCACACACTTACCTGCACCTGAGCTCACTTTCGAAAGCCTGGCCACCCTCCAGGTCAGAGCGGGCCCAGGCGTGGGTGCCAGTGACCGCGCAGCTCCGCGCAGGCCCAGTCCGAGGGTGCCCCCAGGTGAATGGAACAGTCACATGACCCCACCCGGCTTCTCTACAGCCAGGTTTCTGGCTCATTCCTCCCATTACAGAACGGACCGAGTTCCCACTAAAGCCAATGGCAGTGAATCCACCGGAATCGCAGGCGTCCCGTCCCGCAGACCCCGTCCTGCTGCGCTGGCCCAGGAGCCCCAGGGGGCAGACTGGCGGGGACACGTCCAGGAACAACACCCAGGGCAAGTTTCCACTCTGCGTCTGTGGGATCATCCGCAGCCTGGACACATCAGCGCCCAGCAAACGCCGTGTCCCCCCAGGAGCACGGCCTCCTGTCCCAGGCCACGCCTGGGAGGAGCCCGCATGGCCAGGAAACACCTTCCTGCTCCAGAGAAAACACCGAACAAGGCCTGAGCCTGGAAGCTCGCCGACCGCCTCCACGAGAACCTGCCTCCGGCCAGGCAGTCACCACAGCGCATGCACACGCCAGGCAGACGGCAGCAGCCCAGCACCACGGGGAACGCGGCGCCTGTCTCGCCTCGGCCACACCCACCTGCAGCAGGTAGACCCGAATCATGTAGACAAAGGTCAGGCCCAGCGTCGCCACCCATCGCACGGCCGTGTGCGGCGTGGACTTGTCCAGCCAGGACTGGTAGATCTGCAAGGACATGAGGGCACGCGCGTCACCCACGTGCATCTCCCCGACCCCGCGGGCCTCCGGCGGAGCATCCCCGGGGGGCAGCCATGACGCTAACCCCAAACTGATGGCAACCATTGGAGGCAGGTCCAGTCCGTGGGCAAACACAGCACAGACAAGTTCTCACCGCAGGCGCCCTCAGCACCAGGCCTGCCCGAGGCAGGAAAGTGCGTACCTCGGAGTCGCCACCTGCACGCAGGACCCAGCCCAGGCCCCGAGGAGCCGGCCCAACCAGCAGCATGGAGCGGGCACAGGTGGCACCACTGCAGCCGTGGAGTTTGCAGAGGAACTCGAATTTATATGTACACACGCATGTATACATGTCTGCACGTGTGTAATTAGTATGTATGCTTCCAACTCTACTTTTGAAATTGCTTAATCTTAACATTTAAGTTTTAATTGTGGAAACCTTCACCCAGTCATAAAAGTACAGAACGTGCGAGCCCAGACATACCCCTCCCCCCCCCCCACTGCCGAGCTGTTCACATCCCTCTTCATGTGAAAACTGACAGCACAACACGCGTGGTGCTGGGGCATCGTGGAGGCACTGCTGGCTGCACGCCACACACGCTCTGCCCCAGCCCACGCTGGGTCCAGCTGCCGTGCACACACCGGGCGAGGGGCCACGGGTGCAGACGCAGGTGGCCGGGAAGGGCGGCCACGTCAGAGTCGGGGGGCTGCTACGTCTGTACCGCTTGGGAGCTAAGGATGGTTTTCTCATTGCTAAACGTTGGAAAACAACCCAGAAGCCAAGTGTGGGGCAAAGACCAGGGGTCGTCCATCACTGGCCCCTCCGAGAAGACACGGCCCCTGACAGAGGGAGCCGGTCCTGAGAGCGAGCGCGAGGCTCCTGTGCACCCCTGCAAGGGACACACCCGCCCCGTGGACATCCCCACCCCGCGGACACACCCCACCCCGTGGACACCCCCCGCCCCACGGGGACCCCCCCGCCCCGCGGACACACCCCACCCCGTGGACACCCCCCGCCCCACGGGGACCCCCCACCCTGCGGACACACCTCACCCCGTGGACACCCCCGCCCCACGGGCACCCCCCACCCCGCGGACACACCCCACCCCGTGGACAACCCCGCCCCACGGGCACCCCCCACCCCGCGGACACACCCCACCCTGTGGACACCCCCCGCCCCACGGGGACCCCCTGCCCCGCGGACACACCTCACCCCGTGGACACCCCCCGCCCCACGGACACCCCCTGCCCCACGGACACCCCCCGCCCCACGGACACCCCCTGCCCCACGGACACACCCCGCCCCGTGGATACTGCCCAGCACAGCTCTCGTGCACACATGCGCACAGGCACCCCGACACCCACCTGGCCGAGGCGTGTGAAGAACCTGTACACCACAGAAGGCTTCCCGTGGACGGAGTCTCCCACGCTGTCCCCTTCGGACATCCTGTAACTGAGAAGGCGCAGGCGCGGTCAGACCAGGAAGCAGGCAGGTCTGGGCCCTTTCGCCACCTCCGGGGAGCGGCTCAGTGCCAGCTTCCCCGCACCACCGCCGGCTTCTGGGCGCCTCCCCGCGAGCTGCCCTGGACAGGAACAGCAGGTGACACGGCTGGTGGCGGGCCAGGAAGGCACGTGACATGCAAAGCAGCACGGGGTGGACTTTCGTTTCTGCCACCGCCACCCGGAGCCGCCTCTCCTGGGGCCCAGGAGCCGCCCCGCCGCCCCTGCAGTCCTGTGGCCACGGCTGCGTGTCCACCCCCCTGGGCCGGTCCACAGGCTGGGCCACCGCACCCACGCCTGCCCCGCTCCTCAGACACGCCTCCCAGCACCTGCTCCCGTCACGCCCTCGGTCCCCAAGCGCCCCTTCTTCCCGCCCAGCCCGTCCCGCCCAGGCCGCTCTCCGCGGCGCCCGTGGCCAGCCAGGACCTCGGGGTCCTCTCAGGGCCGCACCCGCCCCTCCACCGGGAGGAAGACGCCACGCTGACCTCAGGTGGTCAGCTGCCGTGCCCCAGTTCCTTATCGGCCAGCGGGTAACCCTAGCTGCTCATGACTATTGCAACGCGCTGCCGTGGTTCCGAGGGCTGACCCGCGAGCACCCACAGCACCAGGCCAGCGGGCAGCATCGCCCGGCGTCACTGGGAGGAGCCGTCCGCAGTGTGAGCCACTCGCCCGCGGGCAGGGCTCGCCTCCCACCCGCTGCCCGATCCTTGGGGTGAGAAGGACCCAGGACTAAGCTGGCGAGGACGCCAGGACCAAGCTCACGCTGCCCCCAACCTACAGGCGGCACCGCCCCTACCACAGCCGGCTCGTTCCCAAGGCCCAGGTTCGTCTGGAAAATGGCGTTGCGCGCAGGCAGCCCGTCCGTTCTCAGACAGGACAGAGGCTGAAGGCGTTGGGGCCATCGGCCCTCCGTTCACTGCGTGGCACCTGCGCCCCCCCAGCCCATACCCCCCTCACGCTGTCACACCGGGCGCAGGGCGCCTCTCTGAAGCGAGGGCAGCCGCTGGGGTGTGGCCCCGCGTCTCCAATGGAAACGTTTTCCAGTCACAACTTCCACCTAAAATCGAGGAGCAGTCCCTCTGCCACGCGCGTCACGGCAGAGCCGACCGTGGCTCCCCGGCCTGAGCGCGTCCAGGGCAGAGCCGGCAGGGTCCTGGGGGCGGGCGTGCCCTTCGCTCCAGGGAGACGCAGAGACAGGCTGCCCTGGACGGACAGGCTGCGGCCTCCGCGTTCCGGGCCGGAGGGCGGCTGTCCATCCCCCGGGAGCAGCCGTTTCCCACGTGAGGACTCGGACCAGGACGCTGGCCACCGGCCCAGGCGACGCCAGGCAGCAGGAGCGCCTCCGTCCCGGTCCGACGGCGGTCCCGGCGGCACCTGTCAAGGCCGAGGTGCTCGGCACTGAAGCGTTCCACTCGCGCCCCGGCCTCGGGAAGAGCCACGGGAGCACCGGCTGCCCCGCCCGGAGGCCGTTCTCAGAGACGGCGAGGGTCCAGGCCGCGGTCCGGGCTGACCGCCCGCCCGGCCGCCCGTGAAACCAGCTCCGCCTCCACGCTCGCCAACAATTACACTGAGGATGTGGACTTTGGAGCCAGACAGGCCGCTTCCAGCCTCGGGCTCTGCTGCTTCCGTCGAGGACACATTCCCGCCTGCGATCGCACCCGCGGGCGGCCGCCCTGGCACCCGGGCTGGGTCACGGCGCGCGTCCAGCGGGCAGTCGCCGGCCCCTCTCCGTCCCGGCTTCTCCACCTGCTCCGCCCGGGGCGCCTGGAGGGCGCCTGTCGCCCAGGGCGGCCCGGGACCGGCGGGCGGTGGGGACCCGTCCGGGACTCGGTGCTCCATTCTCGGTCAGAGAACGAGGCGGGGCGAGCACCAGGCCGACGTCGGGCGCAGCTGTCGGTGCGGCTCCGGGGTCCCCTCTCCCGGGAGCGAGCAGCGCGGCCCCGCTCCGCCGGCTCCCCGCCCGCCTCTCGGTTCCCGTTCCAGCCCTCGTCGGCCCCGCGCAAGGCCGAGGGCTCCTCCCGCCCCGAGGTGCCCGCCGGGCCCCACGCTGCACCCGAGCGCCCACCGCGAGGCCCTTCCCGGGCCCGGGCCCAGCGTGCACAGCGTCCAGGGCCCGGTCCTCGGCACAGGGGCCGACGAGGCGCTGCCCGCGAGGCCGGCCTGGTGGCGGCGCCTCCGAATGCGCCCTGTGACCGACACGTCATCCCGAGCAGCCCGCCTGCAGCCCGACGCCTTCCACCGGCCCTCCAGACAGCCGGGCCACCGGCGCCCCGCACCACCCGGGCGGGCGGGCGGGCGGGCGGCCCCTCCCGGACGCGCGGCGGGAGGGGGGCCGACCAGCCCACAGACACCGGGGGCCCGGCCCGGCCCGGCCCTCCTGCCCCGCCCCCGCCCGCCCGCCGGTACCTCGCGGCTCTGCAGCGGCCGAGCGCGGTCTCCGAGGGCCGCGGGGAGAAGGACGCGGGCAGGGGCCGCGCCGGTGCTTCGCTCGGTCCGGGAAGGGGCAGACTAGCACTTCCGCTCTGTCCTGCGCGGCGCCGCCTCCGGGCTTCCAAGATGGACGCCGGGGCGGAGCCAAGAGCCTCCAACCATTTCCGCTTCCGGTGCGGGCGCCTTTTCCCGGCGGAAAGAACGTAAGCAGCGGAAGTGCGCTGGGCCGCGCAGGCGCAGGCGCGTCTTCTGGCTCCGGGCCCGAACGACGCCACTCCAGATCTTGTGATCGCCCAGAGACTGGGCCCGTGACCACACCCCTAGCGACCAACGAACCAATAGAGGAGGCTTTAGTGGTTGCCAAGGTAAACTTCTAGCGGCAAGATGGCAGCCGCCAGCCAAGGAAGCCGGAGCTCCCGCCCGCAGCGCCGGGACCCGCAGGGGCGGCCGCCACAGGACGGTAACGGCTGCAGGGCTGGGGGAGGGGGGGCGCGTCCGGCTGCCCTACGCCCTACCCGCGCCCCGGTCCCCACGCGAGCTTCCACGAGCCCCCGTCGGTATCCCCGGAGACCTCGTCATCCCTGGCCCTGGAAGGGTCCTCGCCTCCGGGTGCGCGGGTGCCCCGCGGGATGGGCGGGGGACGGGGTCTCGGGGCCTGGAGACCGAGCCGGAAGGAGCCCGAGCCTGGACGCGCGGTTCAGAGGTTTGACGGGAGCTGTCCTTAGAGTTAGGGAAAGGGATGGAGTGAACTCCGAGTCCGCTCCGCTCTCTTCCGGTAGAACCTGACCTCGTTTTCGGCATGTGCAGGAGTCTGATGACGCCACACTCCCCTAGAACCGCCCCCCCCAAGTTGTGCCCCGCATACCAGGGGGCTGGTGGGGGTGGGAGTGGGAGTGGGGGGGTGCGCCCAGCAGCGGCGTGGCGGGAGGGAGGGCTTTGTCCTGATGGGACTGGAGGCCACCGGAGGGGCCAGCTTCCGGAAGTGTGGTAGCAGTCATCTCAGGTAGAAACTGTAGTTTAACTCGAACCCTGCTGTTTGGTTTCCGTACTTATTTGCTTTGTTTAACAATGGAAAGGTTATTTTGACTTTCTGAATTATATAAGTCATCCCATTCGATTAAATACCTTATTGATTATGTGACTCTCCCCTTTGTAGTGGTCATACTGGTCTGAGAAAGCACATTTCCCTTTACCTGGGAAGGACAGCACAGTTATCCCAAGGTCACAGGGCTCCAGTTAAGTGTCCCTGTTGACTCGTGTTCCGGAGACCCCAAAACTGTGATTTAGATAACGGGCTTAAGTCTGACCAGGTTCCTCATTCCAGACCCGCGGGCTCTACATAACGTGTTTCTGTCAATTCAGGGATCCGGGGACCCCAAACTGTAATTTAGATAACATGCTGCTTCTGCTTCTGTAAACTGCTTTTTTGCAAACCAGGTTCCTCATCCCAAACCTTGGGATGGAATCAATACCTTTGTGATCTTTGCCTATATCAGCCTGGTGTTTTGGCCATCTTCTCGCTATGAGATTTGGGAAAGCAGAATGACCCCTCATAGTCCCGGATTACAATAAATGTGACTCTTTAATTCGACTTCCTGAGGCGTCCTTCTGTGATTCGCGGGGCACAACATCACCCACCCACCCCGCCCACCCCCGCCCTCGCCTTCCTCTGGCTAATTAGGCTCAGCTCAGAAGTCCCCTCTTCACTCCCGCAAGGCCCTCCCACCAGGCCTGCCTCCCTGCACTGAGTAGGCGCTCATCATGTTCGGTGCTTAAGCAAACGAAGGAGTGGGGGTGGACAGTACACAGGACAAGTCCGGACCCCCAGACGGAAGCCTTGGGCAGCCGTGTCGGGGGGTCACGGGTGGGGAAGTGCACAGGCGCCCCCAGACCACCCCACCTGGAGCGCTTGCTGGACGTCAGCCAGGCTGCCGGTGCCACGTGCTCACCTGCGCATCCTCTTCAATATGCAGGTTACGGTGTCTACACCTACCCCAATTCCTTCTTCCGGTACGAAGGGGAATGGAAAGGCGGGAAGACCCACGGTAAGAAGCGTCGGTGGCCTCTCCCCGCAGCGGCCACCCTGCAGCCGGCAGCCCCTTTCCTCCGGGCGCTGGGGAAGCGGGTGGCACCAGGTGCCCGCGGGCCTGGGCCCCCCACTGTCACTGTTGCCCAGGAAAGGCATTGGGGCTCACTGGGCACGCTGCCCTGGTGCTGACCCACGGGTAGCCCCAAGCCCGGGCCGTGGCACCGGGTCGGAGGAGACCCCTGGCCTGCCACCTCCTCGCAGACAGGAAACCGCAGCTGCCTTCACGGTTCGTTTCTGACCAGAAAGAGCTGATCTCCTTCCGTGGCCAGCGTCTGTGAAGGTCGCCTGGGGGGCTCCCCGCGGGTCCCAGCTCCGCCCAGTCCCGTGTCTGCCTGGGGTTCTGCTGGGGGTGGGGGGAGACACATCAGCTGTTTGCCTCCCACACGCAGCCCGACCCACACCAAGGTTGTGCCTTTGACTGGAAATCGGGCCGGCCGAGCCCCGTGGGTCCGCGGGCTGACGCTCTAACCACGGGCAGAGCTGGCGGGGCCTGTGGTGTTTCCCGCTGTGAGCGCTTGTACCTGTGGCCCCACCTTTGGCTTTTCCGGATGGCAGCGCTTTTGCCAGAGATTTCTCACTTTCACTCAAGCCGCAGACTCCCCCTCTCGCCCCTCCCTGAGAAACAGCCGGGCCGCTGCGGGCACCGGCGGGCACTCCGGCCGCTGCGGGCGTGACGTCGCCGTTTCCCTCTCCAGGCCGCGGGAAGCTGCTGTTTAAGGATGGAAGTTACTACCAGGGCGAGTTTGCAGACGGGGAGATCATGGGCCAAGGCTGCCGCCACTGGGCCGCCACAGGTGAGCCCCGAGACCCTGGCGACCTCTGACTCCCTTCTCTCAACCGTCCCCCTTCTGGGTGCGAAGGCACTTCCGGCTGTAAACTGGGGGCCCTGGTTCCCCTGAGGGGTCACAGCCCGTGCCAGCCAGGGGTGGGGTGCTGGGATGCTGCCAACAGCGAGGCCAGAGGCTGCCTCCCTACCCTCAGACCCCTAGACCCTCATGGACAAGCGTGGGGGTCAGTTCCCAGTGAGAGAAGGCTCCGCCCTCGGATCTGGGACACCGCTGCCCACCAAGGGCCCCGGGGTGGGCTTGGCAGGAACCAAGAGGGCAGGTCCGGATCCGCCGGGTCCTGTGTCCCCTCGTAAACCAGGGTCTGCCCTGAACCGGCCCTGCTGCCGCCACCGCTCAGGGGACGGCGGGCGACATGGAACCGGCCCCGACCCTGACCTCGCGCCCCTCCTCGTCCCCCCAGGGAACACCTATTCGGGTCAGTTTGTCTTTGGAGAGCCCCAAGGCCACGGCGTCATGGAGTACAAGGCGGGGGGCCGCTACGAGGGGGAGCTGTGCCACGGCGTGAGAGAAGGTCTGGCGCCCCCAGGGCCCGCCCGACACTCGGACTCCGTGGGGTGGGTGGGCTCAGGGCCCTGCACCTGACCAGGGGCTGGTGTCCCCTCAGGTCCGGAGCCCCAGCCCCCACGTGCCTGTGGGTGGGAAGGAGGCAAGGGTACACTCCTGCCCCCGGAGCCATGGCTGGCACAGTGTGGGGGGGGGCCTGTGCCTGTGACGCCAACCACCACTTGTGACAAGCCCCCCAAAACCTAGTGGCACAGCCCTGGCCAGTTTGGCTCAGTGGATGGAGCATTGGCCTGAGGACTGAAGGGTCCCGGGTTTAATTCTGGCCAAGGGCACGTTCCCGGGTGGCAGGCTCAATCCCCGGCCCTGGTCGGGGCGTATGTGGGAGTAACCAGCCCATGTGTCTCCCACATCAATGCTTCTCTCTCTGCCCCCCCCCCTCTAAAAATCAATGGGAAATATTCCCCGGTGAGGATTCACACACAAGACAAAACCCAGTGGCTGGAACAGCCCCGTTTATTACTTGCTTGCAATCCCGGGTCCGAGGTCGGCCTGGGCTCAGCCTGCCCGGGGAGGCCTCAGCGCGGGCACAGCCTCCTCGCCTGCCCCAGGCCGGCAGGTGGGCGGTGGGCACAGCCCGGAGGCCGCAGGCTCACGGTTCCCCGAAGCCCAGCCGCCCGAGGCGAGCAGGATGTCCTCTGAGTGTTCCCCCTGTTAGAAGTAGGGGTGGGCCCGGCCGGCGGGGCTCAGGGGCTGAGCGTCGGCCCATGAACCCGGAGGTCACGGTTCAATTCCAGCCAGGACACGTGCCCGGGTCGTGGGCTTCATCCCCAGGAGGGGGCCAGCCCACCCATGACTCTCCCATCACTGATGTTTCTCTCTCTCTCTCCCTCTCCCTTCCTCTCTGAAATCAACAAAAATACATTTTTAATAAGTCAATGAAAGCAGTAGGAATGGCCTCGCACCCCCGACTGTCCAAACCGGAAAACCCGGATCTAGACAGAGGCCCCTAGAATGGGCCACTCAGGCCTCGCCAGTCACACGCAGGTTCCGGTACACACATGCGTGCACACACGCCCCACAAACAGGTCTGGGGCGCGTAGCATCGCCCCCCCTCACCCCCTCACCCCCGCACACACAGCAGGTGCGCCGGCCTCCGTGTGCCCGCCCTCAGGGCCTCGGAGAGCTGCACCCAGAGCCACTTGCACTGGCGGCTGCCAGCACCGCCCCAGGTCGCCCCCCAGCCCCTGGGTCCCGTGCTGAGCCCTGTGGCCCCGCCTGGTCCTGAAGTCACCGCCGTCCTGCCCGGCGGGCGGCCTGCAGCTGGGCTCTGGCTCCTCCGCAGGACACGGGCGTCTGGTGGACCAGGACGGGCGCGTGTACCGCGGGTCCTTCCACAGCAACAAGCGACACGGCCGCGGGCACATGGCCTTCCCGTGAGTACGTGGCCCGAGGCCTGGGCCGGGGCCCTCGGAGTGTGGGGGTCTGCACTCCCCTCGGTCACGGACTGGCCATGCACGTGGTTCGGGGCTCTGGGCCCCGTGGGACCTCGGGGGCGGGAGGGGCGTGCGGCCCTCAGGCCTGTCCCCTCGGCGCTGGCTAGACGTCGGCCTCCTGACCTCCTGGGCCAGTTTCTCATCCGAGATCCTGACGCAGGGATTGGTGGGTTCACTCCCCCTTTTCTTCCCTGTGTGTCCCCTCCGAGCCCCGCACCCCTGGGGGCTGAGTCCCGCACCTGGGGGCTGAGTCCCGCACCTGGGGGGGCGAGTCCCGCACCTGGGGGGCTGAGTCCCGCACCTGGGGGGCGAGTCCCACACCTGGGGGGCGAGTCCCACACCTGGGGCCTGAGTCCCGCACCCGGGGGGCCGAGTCCCGCACCCGGGGGGCCGAGTCCCACACCCGGGGGGCCGAGTCCCACACTCGGGGGGGCGAGTCCCACACCCGGGGGGCGAGTCCCACACCCGGGGTGCTGAGTCCCACACCTGGGGGGCGAGTCCCGCACCTGGGGGGCTGAGTCCCACACCTGGGGGCTGAGTCCCGCACCTGGGGGGGTGGAATGTGCTCTCAGGACCGGGGCTGTCTCCGCACCTGCCGAGCGCCAGCCTCCTGCCCTGGCGCCGGGCCACCTGCCGGCCTCTTTCTGCCACGATGGCGGTGCCCGTGGCGCGTGCCCAACCGGTCGGTCGGAGGAGCTGCCCTGAGTCAGGCCCCCTGTCCCAGCCTGAGCCCGGCCTCTGGGTCCCGCAGGAACGGTGACGAGTACGACGGCGACTGGGTGCAGGACCAGCGGCAGGGCCACGGGGTGCTGCGCTGCGCAGACGGCTCCACCTACGAGGTACAGGCCTCCTCGGGGCGCAGCTCACCTGGGGGGGGCCACTGTCCCCTCTTAACTGGCCACCAAACCGAGGCTCGGGGGGGCTCACATCCCTGCATCCCGTCCGGCTCCCGAACCCACGACCCTCCGCTCTCCCAGGAGCTGAGGTTCCGGTTCTGCTCCTCTGGGCCGGGCGCCCGGGAAGCGTTTGAATGAGAAGTTCCAGGTGGCCCCGCAGGGCAGGGGGACCGTCTGCTCCTCCTGCCAGGCCCACGCCCCTCCTCCCTCCCCCTCCCCCCTCCCCCCTCTCCCTGTGGCTGCAGAAAGTGCCACCTCAGGTTTTAGGGGCGACACGTGGGGAAGAGGTTCAGGCACGTGAGGAGCCCGCTCGGGCCCAGGCCCAGGCCCAGCGTTCCTTACTGGGCGTGGCCTGTGTGCCCCGGAGCCAGGCGGTGCCTCGGGGGCCACCCTGTGCCCGGTCATCACGGCCCACGCGTGGATGCGCCGCCCGCCAGGGGAGCTGAACCCTGGGTGGTGACACCGCAGTGAGGGGCGGGCCGGGCTGAGCTGGGCGGCAGGGGGACGGGCGGGAGGACCCGGCCGAGTGGGCACAAGAGAAAGCTTTGTCCTCGGACCTGGTCCTCCCTCAGCCCCCAGGCTGACCAGGGCCTCGCCCTGGTCGTGGACGCCCACTGGCATCCCTGGGCTGGGCACAGTTGGGCCCTCTTGGGCCTCCCCTGCAAACTGGCTCAGCCCAGAGGCCGGGAGGTGGGACAGGCTCCTGCAGACGCCAGGCTCGCGGGGTGCCCGCCGCTCGTCCGCTCGCCACCAGGGGGCAGCCCAGCTCTGCCCACGCCGCGGCTCCAAGTTGTTGCCAGGGCGGGACTTGGCCTGGGGACCCCGGGCTGCAGCCTCGTCGGGAGTGAGGAGGGGTGTCTGCTGTGTCGTGGGGCGCAGCTCAGGCTGCAGACCCGGGTCCCCAGGCCCTGGCGGGAGAGGAGCACGTGTGGGGTGGGGTCGTGGAGCCCCTGGTCCCGCAGGCCCTGGCGGGAGAGAGGAGCACGTGTGGGGTGGGGTCGTGGAGCCCAGGGTCCCCAGGCCCTGGTGACGGTCTTGCCCGCAGCGCACAGGGTCTGACATCACGGGAACAGGCGTCCTCTGTGGCCGCCCGATGGGTGCCCCCCTCTGACAGCGGCTGCCCTCTCACCGGCCGCTCCCGCAGGGACAGTGGCACAGCGACGTCCGCAGCGGCCTGGGCAGCCTGGCCCACTGCTCCGGGCTCGTCTACAGGGGCATGTGGATCAACGGCCACCCGGTGGGTAGGTGTCCCCCGGGCTCTCCCGATCCTGGGGTCCCCCACCCACGGGCCCTGAGCATCTGCACCCACGGCCTCCGTCCGGTCCCACCTGAGCTCCGCACGTGACATGAGCACAGGTGGCCAGTGGCCTGCAGGGGCCTCCTCTGGGGGCTGCCTCCTCCCCGTGCTGCCCCCCCCCCGAGCATTAAAGTGGCCCCAACAGGACGAGGGTGACCCCCATCCCTTGGGGGCCCTGGGGCTCCTGGTGGGGAGAGGCCACAGGGGCACCCGTAACGCTGAACCAGCCCCGGGGACACCGCTGAGCCGGGCAGGCTCCTCGGCCGGGGCCTAGGTCCTGGCAAAGGACGTGCCGGGGCCTGGGGGGAGGGCGGACCCTGGGGTGCAGGCCTGGGGGCCGAGCCCAGGCGCCCCCCTCAATGGAGCCTCCCAGCGGAGCCTGGCCCTGCGGGGGCCCCTCAGGCTCCTTAGGTCACCTCAGGAAGGAATCCCGGGCCCCCACCCCCAAATTTGGGGTCCTGTCCAAACCCCTGGGTGTGATGCAGCCTCACCTCCCCGATGGCGTCCCGGGCTGGTGGCCCCCCACTCCCCCGCCAAGTGGGCTCTGGGTTAGTTCCCCTGCTGGGCGCACCCGGAAGGCCCGCCGCCCCGAGTCCTGCCCTCGACCCTCCCGGCGCCACTGATGGAGCGCCATGAGCTCCTAGCCCCACTCCGCCCGGTCCCAGCCCGAAGCCCAGGCCCCGTTGGGCTGTGTGCAAGGCCGTCACTCTTGGGGGGCAGACCCCAGAGCGTCCTCGTGCAGGGGACCCGCCCACCAAGCCGCCCTCAGACGCAGGGGTCCGGGCAGGAGGGGGACGTGGGGCCGGTCCAGCGTGTGCACCCAGACCCTGCGGCCGCTCCCCCCAGCACTTGGCCACACCCTGCGGCCCATTTGGGAGAAGCCGGTGGTTCTGAATGAGCTGCTTCAAAGAATCACGGCCGAGAAAACACACAAACACCAACCATCTCAGGACGCTGCCTTAGGGACACCTCGCCCCCCCCCCCGCCTCCCCCCTGCCTCGTCCCCCCCTCCAGGCAGCCAGTCAGGGGCTTCCGCCTCTGCACCTGCGTGTGGCCGGCAGGCGGAGCCCCTCCGGGTGCCAACGGGGTCGCACCCTTAGGGGAGAGGGCCTGCGGGGCGCGGCCCACACCTGGGGCTCTGGCCTCGGGCGCCGCGGGCAGGTGGACCGGCACCCAGGACGCGCCTCTGCTCTCTCCCAGGGCGAGCCGCGAGGACCGTGATTCTGGGCCCGGAGGTGATGGACGTGGCCCAGGGCGCCTCCTTCACGGTGCGCGTGCAGCTGCTGCAGGACAACGGGGCAGTGGCCGCCAGTAAGCAAGAAGCCGCGTGTGTGCACGTGCGTGAGCCCATGTGAGCTCGTGTGTGAGCCCGTGTGAGCATGTGCGTGAGCTCATGCGTGAGCTCGTGTGTGCACGTGTGCGAGCTCGTGTGTGCACGTGCGTGAGCCCGTGTGTGAGCCCATGTGTGCATGTGCGCGAGCTCATGTGTGCACGTGTGCGAACGTGTGTGAGCTTGTGTGCGAACGTGTGCTGTGCATGCCCGTGTGCGGTGGTCACGCACTCACAGAGCGAGGGGACGGGGACGGTGCGGCATCGGGTGCGTCTGCGTAGACCGGTCCAGCCAGGAGGGGAGGAAGGCCTCGGCCTGGGAGGGCATCAGGCCACTTCCCCCCGTCCTGCTGCTCTTCCCGGGACGGTCAGCCCAGTGGTGAGGCCGGGGAGGGACAGGCCGGCTTCCACAGAGGTCCCCTCTCCCCCCCGGCCACTTGAGACACCGCGGGGGGTGGGAGGGGGAGCAGGACCCGTTAATAGCCGCACAGGATTCCTGATGTCACACTTGCCTTAGCTCAGCAAGCTTTTTTTTAAACATATTTTTACTGGAGGCCCCGTGCACGGATTTGTGCACATTGAAAGGAAATTAATTAGAAGGTGGCTGGTGGGGTGGACTGGGTGAGATGGTCCGGACACGCCCTGGAGACAACCTCCCACAGTCCCTCCCCGGGCGGCACCACGGCTCGAAGGGCGTCTGCAGAGTGAGCGGGGTCCCTCCGGCAGGTGGGATCCCTCAGCCTGGCCTGCGGGGATTGGGCTGAAACTGGCTCTCCGACATCTCCCGAGGGGTTCCGGAGTGCGAGATGGCGGTTCTCGGGTGACGCACCCCAGAATCGGGCTCCCTCCTCTCTGGTTCCGGGTGCGTCCCCCAAGAACCACAGCTGCCAAGTCACCGCAGCTCGGCAGCTCCTGTGTTGAGCATCTGCCCCCTGGTGGTCAGTGTACGTCATAGCTACCGGTCAGACGGTCGGACCGTCGGATGGTCGGATGGTCAGATGGCCGCTTAGGCTTTTATATATATAGATTGATTTCACAGAGGAAGGGAGAGAGAGAGAAACATCATTGATCAGCTGCCTCCTGCACGCCCCACACTGGGGATCGAGCCCATAACCTGGGCCTGTGCCCTGACTGGGAATCGAACCCTGACCTCCTGGTTCGTTGGTCGATGCTCAGCCACTGAGCCACGCGGGCCAAGCTAAACGGGCGTTCATCAGGACGCTGCGAGGTGTAGCCGGCACCAAATGTATTTCGTCACAATTGGCTTATTTAACAACTTTATTGTGGCATCATTTACATACAATGAAATTCATCTGCATCAGCGACGCCACAATTTTTAGTAAATTTTAGTAAATTTGCAGTCGGACGACCGTGACCACACCACAGTGCCGACTAGACCCCTCCCTTCACCCAGAAAGGCCCCTCCACCACGCGCTGCACGTCCACACCCTCAGCCCCACCCCCACCCCACCCCGCTCTGTGGATTTGCCTCCTCTGGGCATTTCCTGTGTGACCTGTGGGGTGCGTCTCGGCCCAGCTGTGCCCACTCACACCGAGCCTCCGGGGCCCCCGCGTTGCCATGCGTGTGGGCCTCCTTCCTCTCCTGCCCAATGGTCTTCCGTGGCATCCACACACCACGCCTGTCGCCCACCCAGGGACGGCTGGCATGTTCGCACCGTTCGGCTGCTGTGAGTGCCCTGCCTGGCTTTCGTGTGAGCGTGTGTTTTCGATGATGTACCCGTGGGCAGGATCGCTGGAGCGCACGGGACATCTGTGCCTGAACTTTCAAGAAACCGCCAGAGTGTTTTCCCGAGAGGCAGCCCGGGTTTCTGGTGCCACCGACACAGCCCGAGGGCTGGCTCCACCCCGGCCACACAGTCATGTCCACAGCGCCATCCTGAGGGTGTGAGTGGCATCGAACGTAACCCGCAACACACAGGCCCTTCGGCCGTCTTTCTTCTGGAGCAGCTGTCCGTTCCGTCGACGTTGCCAGCCTTCTCGCCTAAGCCCATTCGTGCCCCTTCTCCCCTGAATGCAGTGATGGCGCCGCTGGTTCCCACTGTGGATCAGTGTGTCTTTTTTCTTCTCTTCCTGACTCCTCGGGCTGGAGGTTGTCAATTTCATTGATAACCAACCAACCTTTTGCTTTCTGTTGTCTATTTTTTTAGTTCCTATTTTGGTCTCATTACTTTGGGTTTAATTTAATGTCCTTTCTCTAGTTCTTAAGGTGGGAACTAAGGTTATTTCAGATTAGAAACTCCTTTTCTAGTATAGGAGTTTATTGCTATGAATTTCCCTCTGGGCACGGCTTTAGCTGCATCCCACAGATTTCCTATGTCGTGCTTCCATTTTCATTCAAGATATTTTCTGGTTTCTCATTGGACCATGAGTAAGTTAGAAGGGTGTTGTTTCATTTCCAAATATTTGGAGATTTTCCAGAGAGCTTTCTGTTAATAATTTCTAGTTTCCCTCCATGTGGTGAGGGTCGTATTTTGTATACCCTAAATCCTTTTCACTTTGTCAAGACTTGTATTATGGCCCAAAATATGGTCTTTTTCGGGACATGTTTTGTGAGCACATTGAGAAGAGTGTGGATTCTGCTCTTTCGTTTGGAATCTATACTAATAAAAGCCTATGTGGTCGTCATGCCCTCACGCCGCAACGACTGATCACCAGGGGCCTGCGTGCACAGCAGGCGCGCGTGGGTGGGCGGGGACTTGACCAGGAGGTGCATCGGGGGAGCGGATGGCAGCTGCCGCTGCCCAGGGTCAGCCCGAGGCTCAGACAAGCTGCAGTGGCTGCAAGGGCCAAGGCCCAGTCAGCCTCACGGCCGGCAGTGGCAGCAGCAGAGGCGTGATGGGGTGGTGCCTTCCCCTGATCAGAAGGTCGCCTCCCGCAGAGGGAGGCCAGGCTGCGGCTTAGGCCCACTCCCCACAGGGAGCCATCAGTAGGACATCCCCTGAGGGCCCCCGGACTGTGAGAGGGGGCAGGCCGGGGCACTTCCCCCCCTCCCCAGTGCACAAATTTTTGTGCACCGGGCCTCTAGTGTTCTGTAAAAGTCAACCCCACGTACTTTGTTGATTTTGTCGCTCAAGTTTGCCACATCCTTGCTGACTTTCCATCTGCCTGTTCCATCCATGATGGAGGGTGGTGTATTGAAATCTCTGGTTATAATTGTGGATGTGTCTATTTCTGCTTTCATTTCTATCAACTTCTGCTTCATTATTTCGATGCTCTGTTAATAGGAGCACTAACATTTGGGGTTTTGTACCATTTAATGAATTGACTCCTTATCATTGTGACATCACCTTCCTTTCACCCCCATGGTGGTCTTCGCTCTGCCGTCCACTCCCTGTGATGTTAATGTAGGGGCTTTCCCTTGACTGGTGTTACTGTCTCTGCCCTTGAGCTCGGACCTGTTTGGGTCTTTACGTTTAAAGTGAGGTCTCTGAAGGCAGCGTGCAGTTGGATCCTGCTTTTGCATCCAATTGGACCATCTCTGCCTTTTAACTGGTGTGTGTATACTGTTCGTATTTAATATAATTTTGACATAACAGATGGGGACTTACCATTTCACTATTCACTTTCCATTTCCTCAGCTGTCTTTCCCTCCTTTATACCTTATTCCTGTTTTCTTGGATTGGATATTTTTATTGACCCAGTGTATCTCCTCCGTCGTTGGCTTAGTATTTGTCACTCTGTTTTCTTATTTTAGGGGCTTGAGGTTGGCGATGCACATCTTTAACGTTTCAGTCCGCTTCCAGGCAACACCACACTCTGTGTCTGGGAACCACGCCGTTCCCTGCTTTCTCTCTACCCCCATCTGTACACGATCAGTTACACTCACGCTTCCATGCACTTCGTGAGGCTTTGCTGCGATTCATTTACCTTCAGAGTCTCACAAGCAGGAAGAGGGCTCCCTCTCTTCAGCTACCAGGTCCCTTTCTGGTTCTGCTCATTCCTCCCGGTTTCCGCCCGGAGCCCTTGCCTCCTGCCCGGGGGACCTCGCGTCACCGTTTCTGGTCACACGGGTTTCCTGGCGAAGAATCCTTCCAGCTTTCCTCTCCCGGGAAATGCCTGGAATTCACTTTCATTTTCACTGTGTCCTTCCCGGAGGGAGTTCCCTGCCCAGGGGCCCTCTCAGCGCCCACGTCCCTCGAGACAGCGACCGGGCCACGTGGGCCACACAGTTTGCCCCCATCTTCAGGGACCATGTCCTTGCCTGGCGCCCGGGACCTCGGAGCCGCGTCTCACTGACCTGCACTTGCCTTCCTGGCTGCCCGCAGGGGGAGGGCGAGCGGGATGGTGACTCTGTCGTGACCTGAGGCGGACAGCGGTCAGACCACCATCCGTTTCCCCTCTACTCGGCTCTGGTTCAGGGTCCTCCCCGTGTTGGCCGGCGGCATCTCTGCCAGATCTTGGCATCGCCGGAGGCTGGGTGTCAGGACCCCTGGCGGCGGTCAGTGGTGGCCATCGACTCTCCTGCTCTCCCAACTCTGAGCCCGAGTCCACGGGGCCGGCCTGTGTGGGTGCCTCGGGGGTGTGGGCAGGTGGGGCGGGCCAGGCCCGGGGTCAGGGTGGGAGATGGGTCGTGAGGGGCAGTGTCCCCTGGGCCTCCACGTGTCTGCTCCCACCGTGCGTGGCCAGCAGGGAGACGTCCTCCCAGAGGCCCGGGCTGGAGGCACAGTGAGGGGCCTGGGGCCAGGACTGGGCTTGGTCAGGGACCGTGTGGACGGCCGAGCTGAGGGCTGGGAGGACGAGACGGGAGGTGAGCAGGGAGCTCCCGTGGGCCTTGGCCGTGGCTGTGGCCGTGGCTGCGTATGAACGCCCCTCCTAGCACCCACCGCCCGAGCCCCCAGGGAGGAGCCCAGGCCCCGACTGGTCCCCGCTCCTGGGCACAGCACGCTCTCCCCCCCGCCCCCCACAAGGCGAGGACGGCCGGGTCCTGAGGATCGCGGCGGGCGTCAGGTACGTGCAGCTGCCGGCCTACTCGGAGGTCAGCTTCTTCACCGTGGACGCGGGCCGACAGGAGGCGCCCATCCAGACCCCGTTGTGAGTGAGGGTGACGTACGTGGGCAGCACCACGCAGGGCAGGGGGGTCCCCCTCAGCCTCGGGGGGGGGAATGACTGGAAGTGCTCCCCCGGGCCCCCACCTGCTCCCGCCCAGCCCCGGGGACACGCAGCGACCAGCAGACACGCTCAGTCGAGGGCGGGGAGGCAAGGCGTCGGACACGCGGTGGGCACCGGCGGGCAGGCGGGAGGCGGGGTGTGAGCTGCGGAGTCTCAGGTGGTCCCAGAGCGAGACCCCGCCCCCGCCCCCTCCCCCACCTGCTCTCAGACGGCAGCTGGCCCCTTTCTCCTCCCTGGGGTGCCCCTGGGCCCCTGTGTTCCCACGGCCAGGTGTCCCCCCCAGCTGGCGCCACATGGAGCACAGCCTGCCTCCCCTTCGCAGTGGGTTCCAGTGCATCCCCTACCCGCTGTCGGGCCTGGAGCCCAGAGTGGCCAACGAGTCGCTCCCCACGGAAGACCCAGAGGTGGCACAGACCCCGGACGCCTCATGTGGCCAGGGAGACGCCCCTGGTGGCCTGCCTGGTGAGTGCTGCCAACGTGGCCCATGGTGGGCAGCGAGGGGGGGACAGCAGGTGCCCTCGAACCTGGCACAGTGGGGCTGGGGGGCAGGACGTCCAGGGAGACGGTGCCCAGTGGCCGTGCCATGGGTGAGACGCCAGGCTGGGGCTGCCCGCCCTGGGTGCTCAGGCGCCTTGGCTCGGGCCCTTAGCCTGCAGGCCCGATGCCCATGGTGCGGGGTGAGCCGTCCCAGGCTGCAGCGCCATCCGGCAGATGGGGCATCGTGGGTGCGGGACCTGCAGTGGGTGCACCTGGGCTGAGGTGTCAGGCTGCTGCCGGCGCTGTCAGGAGGGGACCGGGCCTCGAGGAGGCCTGAGGGCAGCCTGGACCGGACACGGTGGCCCCTGCGTGGGAGCCCGCCCCAGGCCCACCTTCCCCCGAGGGTGTCCGTCTAACACGGTTGATGGAGACCAGGCCCCAGGCCTGAGGCGTGGGATGGGCCTGCTGCTTGGTGCTGGCCCTGCCTGCCCCTGGGGCTGCCCTGGGGTGCCAGCACCCTGCCAGGCCTGGGGGTGCCAGTGGTGCTGTCTGGCCATGGGAAGCGCCTGGGGGCCGTGGGACGCACCTCTGTTTCTGTGAGGCGGCTGGACGGTCGCCAGGTTCGTCTTCTCCGCCGCCCGGGGTCTCATTCCAGACCGAGGTTCTGGGAACAAAGCACTGATTTCTATTCCAAATGGCTTTGCGTTTAGTCCCTTAACCTGGTGTAGCTCCCGCCCAGTGTGACGGGACCGCTGTGTGCTCCCTGCTGCCAGTGGGGTGTCTGCCGAGACCCCGTCATGTGGGCCCATTGAGCCCCGGTGCCGTGCTGGCCGTTGCCGGGGCGATGGGGGACACACCTGGTCGGGCTGGCGGGGCCCCGCGGTTCCCACAATCCCCGAATATCGGATCTGGGAACCAAAAACGTGCGGCGGGCGCAGAACTCAGATTGCTTCTCATCTGCTGCTGCTTTTTCAAAACATTTTCACTGATGTCAGAGAGGAAGGGAAAGGGAGAGACAGAAGGAGGGACATCCATGATGAGAGAGCGTCACGGACCGGCTGCCTCCTGCACCCCACACTGGGGACGGAGCCCACAGCCGGGCTGTGCCCCGACCGGGACTCAAACCCTGACCTCCTGGTTCCTAGGTCGACGCTCACCATTGAGCAACACGGGCCGGGCTCCCCCCCCCCCCCCCAAAACCCTCCCGGGAAATGTCTCCAGCTGGTCCTGGTCCGAGCAGTTTCTCCTTTTCTTTTGTTGAACAAATGGTTCTGCGAGTCCCTCCAACAGGATCTGAGAAGCACCCGCAGCCGCAAGGTGACTTAGGAATGAAGGTGCCCTTTGCCGCTGAGCGGATCCGGCCGATAAAGCTGACGCTGTGTCGAGGGACCTGTGGGCGTTTCATGGCCGCCTGGGGCGACGGCACGTTTAACACTAATTGTCTAGTTAATTACGGCAGAGCAGCCTCCGGATCCGCGTCCGCTCAGAAAACCTGCGCCCCGGTGTCCGGTCCCGGGTCAGCCCGAGAGGGACGGGCCAGAAAAGGGCGAACAGATGCCGCCCGGCCGCCGGGGCCAGCACGGGATGAACTCCAACCTTGGGGTGTCAGTGCATCTGCCTGGAGCCGGGCCCCAGCGGGTGGGTCCCGAGACCACAGCTCGGGCCAGGGACCCGAGACACCTCCCACTGTCCCGGACACGGGCTCCTGGCCCAGCAGCTGCCCCGCATTCTGGGGGCTCCAGGAAGGAGGAGGAGGAGCTGGGCGGCGGGGGTGGGGGTGGGGGGTGGAAGTGTTGGGGGGCAGCTGCCGGGTACTCCATCGGACCTGTCTAGCCTGGGGTCCGATGGACACCGTGGTCTCCTTCCTGCCGCCCAGGCCGGGTCTGGGACCGGAGCACCTCCGGATCCGCACCAGCAGCGGGCAGGAGCCGGGGCCCCACACGCAGGCAGCCCTCCCAGCAGCTCCTTGGGGACCGCCGGGTGGAGAAGTTCCAGGATCCGGGGAGAGAGGCGAGGGGGCGGGCAGCGTGACCCTGCGCCCATGGGACCAGCCTTTCAGAGGCCACTGCGCCCTCACCGGGTCAGAGGCCTCTAGGGAGGGGCGCGCGGGACGCCCCTCGAGGTGCCGGGAGCCTGGCATCTCACAGCCTGGCCACACCTGCTGGGCCGCGGGGTGTGTGGGCGCTCTCCCCTGTGACCGCGGCCTTGGCGGTCTGGGCATCAGCTGGACAGGCCCTCAGCGCCCCGACCGGGCGGAGGCGTCTCAGGAGCAAGGCCCTGGCCCTGGTGTCCGTCCGCCCCAGGAGGAGGCCGTGTGTCCTCACCTCCGACGAGTCCTGTCCCCCGAGGGCCAGTCACGTTTTTTTGAGTCACTTAAATGGAGAGAACATCGGGCCTGTGCCGGCTCCCGCCTGGCGAGAGCCCGGCCGTGCAGCGGTCACGGCGGCCCCTGGAGCCCTGTTTCTCCGGCGGCTTCTCCCCTGTCGCCTCCGCGTCCTACACAGGTGATTAGGGACCTAATGGAGTCGCTGTGAAACGATAATTAATAGACATTTTCCTGGGAGAGGTCACGCCGCCCGCTCCCACCCACTCGGCCGGCCGCGCCCCTCCGGGGGCTGCACGGTGACCCGGTCCCGCTGACGAAGCCGTCGCTGCCGTAACTGCCATCCGCCGCTCCGGCCGGCTCCCAGCGGAGGGGCCTCTGCCCACAGGCCGGGCAGCGCCCCCAGTGCGTCTCAGGAGCGGCTCAGGGCCCCGCGGCTGAGGCGGGTCCCCCCTGAGCGGAGGCGAGCGTGGGACCCTCCCTCCTCTTGGGTGCTCAGGGCCGGAGCCGCAGTGGCAGAGGCAGCGGCTTTTTATTTTTTCAGAGATTTTTGTTGATCTCAGAGAGGAAGGGAGAGAGAGAGAGAACCATCAACGATGAGAGGGAATCATGGACCCACTGCTTCCCGCACGCCCCCCACTGGGGCTCGAGCCTGTGCCCGGGCCTGTGCCCTTGACCGGAACCGAACTCGGGACCCTTCAGCCCGCAGGCCGACGCTCTGTCCGCGGAGCCACGCCGTCCAGGGCTGCTGCTGTGTGTGACCAGAACTCAGCCGCCCGCCCTTTCGTGGGAGCTGCCAGCAGCCCTCAGCCTTTTCGTTTCAGGGGTTTAGGGGTGAGGGGGGCCCCAGGTCGGGTGCGCAGAGGCCGAGGGGCCCAGGGTGACCCAGGGTGTGAGGGAGGCGGGGGGGGGGGGCCTCAAGGGTGTGGCCATGCTAGAGGCCTGCCCAGGGGACGGGAGGGGGGACTGGACTCCACGCTGCAGTGTGAGAGGTGGAGGCACAGCGCAAAGGGGGTGAGAGGCGGGGCCGTTGGCTGCACCCCAAGGTGGGGCCGAGGAGAGGCCAGGGTGGGGGCAGCGCAGTGGCAGGCGGAGGTGCTGGGGCCGGGAGGGGGCGCGGGCGAGGGGGAGGGGCTGTGCTCAGATATGGGAACCGGGGGCGCGGGGTGGGGGCGTCGCTGGGAGACGCACATGGATGGACGAGTGGACGCAGCCGGTGGCCAGGGGCGCAGGTCTGTGTGGGCGTCGCGGCGCGTGTGTGCAGAGCGGGTGCCGAGGGGCGGTGGGCGCACACGCGTGTCAGGGGCCGAGGGAGGCGGGGCTCCAGCTGGCCTGTGGCCGGTGATTGGCACACCTGACACCCTTTGCGCCCCCTGACCCCCGGGAGACGGCAGGCGACACCTCGGGTCTGAGGCTGCGAGCGGAGGAGCTGGTGGCCTCAGTGCCCGCCGGGCAGCCCCCCCCCCCCCGGCAGTCACCTGGGCAGAGGGGCAGAGCTGGGGTCCGTCCCCACCATTGCCCAGGGCACAAACAGGGCAGCCTGGCAAACACTGGCGGGTGAGTGTTGGTGAGCGAGGTCCTTGCAGAAGGAGGGGGGTCAGACTCTCCCACCTGCAACTTGGAGACACGTCTTGGCCCGCAGCCTCGCTCCCCCAGACGGGCCCCGGGGGGGGCGGGGCGTTCAGGCCGCGGCCCAGGACCCCGTCCAGGGCACGATGATGAGGCCGTCCCCTAGCCGAGCGCCCTGCCCGCCCCACCGGCTCCAGCCCCCCCTTGGGGTCCAGCCCCCCCACAGGCGTGTGAGCTGGGCAGGGGCATCCCCGCGGGACAGGCAGGGGTCCCGGCGTGTGGGTGTTTGCGTCCGGGGGGCCGGCACCAACCTAACGTCGCGGTCTCTGTGGAAAGAGCGGAGGGAGGACGGCTGACTGGCAGCTGCTGCCAGGGGGGCCTTTACCTCACACCTGGGGCCCAGAGGGCAGGGCCGCGTGGGGCACCCCCCGCAGGGACACACAGGCCCGGCCCAGACCCGAGGGTCTCCGGGCTCCGCGGGCCCTGGGTGTGCCTGAGGCTCCACCTCTGCAGCCCCGACGGGGTGTGTCCGCGTGTCCTGGTCACGGGCGCTCAGGGCGGGCGCGGCCGGTCGTGGCTGCTGTGGCGGGAGCCCCCCCAGCCCGCCCGCCGGCCGCCCCACCTGGGCCGCGGGAAGGCTCGCTGGCGGCGCTCTGTGTGCTCGGGGCCCGGAGCCATCTTCCCGGGGAACCTCTCTCCTCAGCCGGGCGACGCGGGTCCTGCTGTCCTGAGGGCTGTCGGCGAGCGGAGCGAGGCTGCGCCCAGTTCGAGGACGTCTGCCTGGGGCCCCCTCCGCCCGGGTACCACCCCGTCCCGTTCCTGGACGGCCCGCACCAGGTAGGGGCGGGGAGACCCCACGGCCGGTCCGCACGCTGCCCACGCTGCAGCCAGTGCGTGGGGGCCCCTGAGCCTCCCCCCTGCTCCCCGCAGGAGGCCAGCAGCAGGCCCAGAGGTGGCCGGAGCCCCGGGACAGGGACGCCCGCCACGCAGGACCCCCCGGGAGGCAGCAGGTAGGAGGGGCCCCCCTCAGGCCGTCAGCCGGCCTCCCAGGTGTGCACAGTCTCAGGTGGGGGCGGGGCGCCCTTCCCACACACCTGCCTCGGTTTCCCCGCCTTCAGCCCCGCAGACACCCCAGGCCTCAGCCGGCCCTGCGGTGGCCAAGGCTTCTGTGGCCTGGATGATGGGGGCCCGGCCGGGCCTGCTGCTTCCAGGGGAGCCCGGGCCCCCTCCTAGCACTGAGGGGACGAGGGGACGAGGGGACGTGACCTGGAGCGGGGGCGGCAGCAGGTGGCCCCCGTGGCCACGTGCGGGCAGGCGGGCAGCGAGTGGCCGGGGGCTTTCCTCAGGAGCCCCAACCCGTCCGCCTCCCCCCGTCAGAGCCCGGGCCCCCCTCCCGGGCCTCAGGGCCCTTGACCTCCTTCACACCCGCCCGCCCCTCCCCCCTGCCCAGACGCCTGCTGGGGAGCCTGGGCCTCGGGCCTCCGCCAGGGACCCAGCTCTGTGCCCGAGCCCCGCCCAGCCCCACCAGGGCGAGTGGGGGCCTGCCCCAGGGCCTCCACCTGCCCTCCGCGGGTGGCCCCCGCCCCCCGCCCCAGCTGCCTTGCTCTGGTCCCGGCACCAGCTCCCTCCGCCCTCACCTGGCTCTTGACCCGAAAAGCCCACCCCCTGGAATTGTGGGAACCACCCTCCCCGCCTTCCCGCCTCCCGGCCGCCAGGCCTGCAGACGCGTCTGGTTCGCATTAAGGAGCCCTTGCCTTGCGAAGCGGAGGCCGAGGGTGTGGGGCTCCGGCTGGGTCCCCCCGGGGGGCAGGGCGTGTGCAGGGGCTCAGCCACAGGAAGGGGGTGAGGGGGCGGGGGGGGGGGCAGGTACTCGATTCCCCTGATGCCCGGCTGAGCCCACCCCGCCGCCCGGCTCGGGCTGTGAATGCGGGGCCCACACGCAGGTGGGGGAGGGGCCCAGGGCTCCTGCCCCCCCAAAGCCCCCCCAGCTTCTGCCTGGATGTTCTCGCCACCCCCCCCCCCGCCCCCTCCGCACGGGGCCGCCTCATTCGCTCCCCAGGACCTGCTGTGAGGCCTCCCCGCCCTCACGGTTCCCGGGGCACACCTTTCTGCAAGGGGTGGGGCACCCGCTGCTGAGAGGGGGTACGGGGCTCCTGGGTCCCCCCTGAGCTGGTTCAGGCAGAGGCAGAGCCCACAAGGCCGGGCCCGGTCCAGCCCACCGCCCGGCCCGCTCCCCGCACTGTGTCTGGGGCCCTGGACACGGCAGCGACATGGCCGTGGGGCTGGGCACAGGGCGGGGGGCTCCTGGCGGCAGGCTGGCACCCATGGCCCACCGTGAGCCGCTCTCCTCCGGGTCGGCCCAGGCCAGGGAGGGGGCGAAGCAGTGATCAGGTGGCCGCACCCCACGGGGGAGACACGCGTGGACAAGGCCGGCGCTGTCCCTCAGCCCCTGGAGTCCTGGGGGTGTCGAGCTGACCGGGCTGGGCCGGCCACGGCCCCCCTCGCCCTCAGCGCAGCCTCAGCCGGGCCAGGAGCCCCCTTCCTCCGCCCGGTGACCCTCAAAGCCAGGGCCAGCCTCGCACGGCTCGCGCTCTCGGCCGGTCAGCGCCGCCCCCGCGCCCCACGGACACGGACACGGGAAGGCCGAGGAAGGCAGGACGGAGCTGGCGGGCCTGGGGGGGCGGGAGGGGGGGTTCAGCCCAGGCCCGGGGACCGGCTTTCCCGCCGCCCGCAGTGGCCTCACACCCTCCACGTGGGTCCCTGAGCTGCCGCCTCGGGGCCAGGTGAGCCTGCCCGTCACAGCCGCCCGCCCCGCCCCGGGAGGCCCGTCCCCCTGTTCCCGCTCCGCTCCGCTCCGCCTGGCATTCCTGCGGACATTCCTGGCTCATGACGGAATTTCACAACACGACCGGCCGGCCGCGTGGTGTCGGCGGCAAAGCCCGGACTGGATTTCACGGCGCGGCCGCCACGCGGGGGCCTGGGCCCGGGCCGGCCTCTCCCCGCAGAAGCCCTCACGGCGCGGGGGGACTTGTGGGAGCCCTCAGCCCAGCGCCGCCCACGGCCAGGGACCCGCCCGGCCTGAGCCCCCCCCCGAGATCCTCCCGCCCCCCCAGGCCCTCCCGCTCGCCCAGAGGAAACGGTTTAACGGGGACTCGGGGAGCAGGCATTGGCTCATTGGCTCGGTCGTTAGGCCGACACGGGCCGGTTCATAGTTCTGTGGGGCAGTGGTTGGGGCTCAGCCCGCCCCCTCCGCTCAGGTCGGGGCGACCGCCGAGCATCACAGCGAGCACAGGCCTCGCGCCCCCCGCCCCCCGTGGCTGGGCCAGCGCCCCGCTCCTCACCCGCCGTCCCCTCAGCCTCCCAGGGCAGAGCAGCCTGGGGCAGAGTGGGCCCACCCGGCCGGCCCCGCGGGGACCAGGAGCTCTGGGCAGCAGCCACCGGGGTCGCCGGGCCCCAGAGGACGCGCTCGGGTGGCGGCCTGTCCTCTCCCGGGTGGTCAGGGACTCCTCCTGGCTGTGGTGGCCCTGAGCCGGGCAGCGTCCTGGAAAATTGGGGGGCCCAGGTGGGCCGGGCGGGGGGGAGCTCCTGGGAGCACAGCACCCCCATAGAGGCCGTGGGGTGGCAGTCACAGGGCGTCCAGGCTGCAGGCCCCAGGGCACGTGGCTTCTGTCCCCTGTCCCTCCCCAGCCAGGACCTGCGGGTGGGCTCGGCCTCGGCCTCCCTCCCCGGGTGGGCGTCCAGGGAACGAGAGGAAGGGGTGGGCCGGGTGCTTGACTCTAAAAACTGTTAAAGGCCGTGAGATGCCCGTGCAGCCTGAGCAGCAGTGGGGAGCAGAGCAGGTGTGAGGGGGCAGGGGAGCAGCTGGCCACCCTCAACCCCCCCACCCCCGCCCCCTCTGCAGCCAGCGATGCCTCCACCTGACTCAGGGCTGGAACGGGGACCATGCAGAGGGAGGCTGGGGGTGGGGCTGTTCCCCTGACCCACGCTCACGGCCCCCTTTGGCAGGTACCCCCAAACTGAGAACACCCTGCAGGCTTCCCTGGGCCTGGAGCCCGCTGCCCACAGGGGACGGGGCCCCTAAATGGTGCCGACCCCTCAGCCCCAGGCCAGGCTGGGGGTTCATTAGCCTCTTGTGCGTGCGGGGGGGCGGGGGGCTCACTCGGAGGGGCTGTGTGGCTGTGGGACCCCCGGGCCTCTGGAGCCGGGTGAGGAGAGGCCTCCAGCTGCCCCAGGGACAGGGCCCTCGACAGCCGGCTGAGCCCCCTGGGCTGGGGGTCCCAGGGAGGCGACGACAGTGTCCAGCTTGGCCCCCAGCGAGAGCAGCCAGGCTCCAGCAGTGAGCCGCCCACAGAGCTGGCCTTGTGGCCTCGTGGGCAGGACAGGTGGGGAGAGCCCCTGGCCCCCTGCAGCCGCCGCCCTCGGGGACCATCCCCCCAGTTCGTGTCTGATTGGGGCTGGGCTCTCACGTGACGCCACAGGCTGAACAGAAGCGCTTGCCCCAGCACCAGGGCCTGACCCAGACTTGGCGTGGGGCCTCCCTGACCAGGCCCCAGGGGCCCACACCCAGGTCAGGCCTCGGGGCCACACCCACTGGAGCCTGTGCCCCTGCCCCCGTGCGGCCAGGCCGTGGTTTCTACGTTTGGTCTGCAGCACGGCCGCCTGTCTGACCCCGGGGCCGCCAGGCCCACACCCCGAGGGTTTTGCTGGGCCTTGGGGTGGACGGGCCTGGGTCACACGGGCTGCTGGAGGCCTTGGCTCACCAGGAAGCGTCCCTCAGGGCAGGGCCCCCTTCCTCCCGCCGCCCACTGAGCGCTCGGCCCGGGGGTCCAACGCCCGCTCCCCGAGCCTCACTCTGCTCCGCGGCCCCAGCCAGGAAGCCGGAGCCCACTCGGTGCTGCTTCCACCCGTTGTGGCCGGAGTCTCGGCTCTGACCATGGGTTTTCCCGGCCCCGGCCACTCGGAGAGGCCCTCAGAGCCAGGCCACGGAGCGTGGCTGCGGCCGCAGGTCCGACCCAGGCTGCAGGGGTCACCGCCTTGGCCATGGCTCTGCTCAGGGTGGGTACGCTCGCCGCTCGTCAGCCCGCCCTGCGGGCCCCTGACCTAGAAGGGCAGCGTCAGGGGCTTTAGGTGGCAGCTCCGACGGGACCGTCCCGGGCCTCCAGGGAGAGGAGGGCGTGGCCCCGGGTTTGGGAGCACCGGGCCCTCCCTGGGGAAGAACCAGCCCCTCAAACTCACAGGCAAAGGTTAACGGCAAAGCCCCAAAGGATCAAACTCTTTCTTTCTTTTAAAAATGTATTTTTATTGATTTCAGAGAGGAAGGGAGAGGGAGAGGGACAGAGAAGCATCAATGATGAGAGAGAACCATGGATCGGCTGCCTCCTGCACGCCCCACTGGGGATCGAGCCCCCAACCCGGGCCTGTGCCCCGACCGGACTCGAACCCGTGACCTCCTGGTTCCTAGGCCGAGGCTCAACCACTGAGCCCCACCGGCCGGGCCCGAGAGGAAATCTTGACGGTGGAGAGGCCGGTCGGGGGCCAGCCCTGGCCAGAGCCCACTCCCAGGCTCCCCGCCCCCGCTGTGTCCCCCGCCCGTGGGCCTCTCGGGGCACAGGGTCCGCGGAGGAAGCGGGAGGCTCCACTCGGCACTGTGCACACAGTCGGTGCCCGATGGGCGTGGGTGGGTCCACGGGAACCTCAGCCCTTGGCCCTCTGGCCTGCGCCCCGGCCCCACCCCCCCCCGGGCCCTCCACCCCCACCCCCGGGCCCTCCACCCCCACCCCCGGGCCCTGCCGTCTGCTCGCAGCCCTGGGGGTTCTGTAAAAACGCTGGGCTCCTCGCAACCCGTTCAGGTCCCTTAACACCGCAGCCGGGGACCCTGGCTGTTCTTAGCGCTAAAACACTTACCTGCCTCCCCCACCACACACCCCCGTTGCGACCGAAACGTGGCTCCCCAGCCTAGCCAAGGCCCGTTCCGCCCCCTCCCGCTCGAAATGAAGGAATTTTAAACCCTTTGTCTTTAAGTTTTTATCAACCAAACCAGGCATGTGGCACCTCAGCTTGGCCAGGGGTCGGCCTGGCTGGTCACGAGCCCGTCAGGGAGCCCCCACTCCCCGCCCTCTGATGGCAAAAAATGGGGCCACGGAGGGGGGCCTCCTGGCTGCCTCCAAGGCCTCGGGTTGGACAATTCAGGGCAGAGCCCAGTCTGTCACGCCCGGGGCCTCTGTGCCACCCAGGCAGCACGTCCGGGGCCAGAGGATTGGGGCGCCCACTCGGGGCGCCCACACAGCACCAGCGGCCTTGTCCCCCAAGGACGTGCATCAGGGCCCAGCGGGTTCTGCAGGCAGCGGACCCCCAGGGGTCAGTGTTGGGGTGGGCGGCCCATCGCTCACTGCACACACAGCAAACCTGGCCGAGCTGCCCACCTCAGGCAGCAGGGCCGGGCAGCTCTGTCCACCCTCCGACGGACATAGGCCTGGCCGGGCTGCCCCTCCTGCCTCCGTCCCCACCTTCCCCCCCCCCCCCCCGCCTCACCAGGTGACAGTGACCGCCAGTTCCCAGGAGGGCAGCCCCCGCCCAGCGGCTCGGCCCCCGGAGCCCCGTGCCCGCCGCCTCCGGTCACTCCGTGCCTTGGCGCTTTCTGAGGGCCCTGCTTGCCCTGCGAGGCCGTGGCACCTCGAGCCCCTGGAGGCGGCGCCGGCTGGCGAGGGGGTGAGTCTGTCCCTCCAGCTCCGGCTGTTGGCGCCACGCGTGGGTTCAGACAGCGAGGTGCCAAGGCCTAGGGCAGAGAGCCGCCCCAGCCTCGTGGCCCCTCCTCCAGGGGCAGGGCCTGGCCAGGGGGGCCGCACACACTGACCCTGAGGCAGAGGGGGGCCTGGAGGCCAGGACAGCCACCCGGGTACCCTCTGGCCTTCCAGGGTCCCCCCGCACTGTGGCCCCGTGTGCGGGTGCGTGTGCGTGGGGAGGGGTGCCACACACGTGGGCCCTGGGACGTGCACTCAGGACCTCCCTTCTCCCCGCAGGCCTGACGGGGCAGCTGAGGCAGAGCCGGGGACCGAGGCCCCCCCAGGTAGGCAGGCAGTGGGGGGGTGGGCAGTGGGGGGCCGGGCAGTGGGGGGCGCGAGCTGTCCCATCCAGTAGACCAGTGATGGTGAACCTATGACACGCGGGTCAGAGGTGACACGCGAACTCATTGTTTTGGTTGATTTTTCTTTGTTAAATGGCATTTAAATATATAAAATAAATATCAAAAATATAAGTCTTTGTTTTACTATGGTTGCAAAGATCAAAAAATTTCTGTATGTGACACGGCCCCAGAGTGAAGTTAGGGTGTTTCAAAATGCTGACACGTCGAGCTCAGAAGGTTCACCGTCACTGACGCAGACCATCCGTCGCCTCTGGAAGGCAGGCGCTTGCTCCCCTCCTCTGAACATGGCTGCAGGCTGGGCCTCGGGTTGGGCGGGCACCCTGCCTGCCCTGCTTGGACGCCCCCAGAGGCAGGACCATGGGGCCTGGGCAGGTGGGGGGCGTGGACTGGCCCAGGGTCCTCACCAAGGCGTGGCCCCCTGGGAGGCTGTGGGCACAGGGGGCGGGGGGGTGGGAGGGGATGTCCAGGGCAGGGGCGCCCCAGCCCCGGGCTCTCTGCCCTCAGCCCAGCTGGGTGCCCAGGCCCAAGCCCCTCCCCACCCAGGAAGGTCCTGGTGTGGGTGCAGCCGGGCCTGGCAGTGCCCCCGGCCGTGTGCTGACCCTCCGACGGGCTGGGCCCGGGATCACCCCCTTTCAGGACCCCCATGTGTGACTGAAGAGGGGGGTGAGGGGGAGGAGGGGACGCCCCTTGCTGTCTTGGGGGGCCAGTGTGAGTCGCCTGCACTTCGAGGGGCCTGAGGAGAGCTTCCGGGCGCAGGGCCGCCGGGACCACGTGGCGGCCGGGCTGGGCCTGGGTGGCTGAGCCCAGCGGGTGGCGACCGGCCAGGCTCCCTCCCTCCGCCGAGGCCTCGGGCGGGTCAGAGGAGGCTGGGCTGGGCTGTGGCCGCTGCCCACGGAGTCCCCGCGGGGCCCCGCCCGGGGTGGCCGCTCCCGGGAACACCTAGAGACGCGGAAACACGGCGTTGCCATGTGCCCCCTCTGCCCGGTGCGGAATTCGGCCCCTCCCAGCGCCCCGGCCGGGCCCCACCCGCGGCTCCGGAGGAACTGACTCCGGCCAAGCCCACTCCCGCGGCCGGTCCTGGGTCCTGGGTCCTGCCCGGGGACGCACCCCACAGCCCGGCCGAGCGGGGTACCCCCCCCCCCCCCGCCTGTCCTGGGGCCCGGGCGCCTCCCTCCCGCCCGCTCAGCTGCGCGCATTCCTGTGTGAGCCGGGCCAGCCGCGAGCTTTTTCCACGGGCCCTGCCAGCCCCGCCGCCCGGGAGGGAGGGGCGGTTTCCATGGCAACCTCACTCTGAGTCCCCATTTTCCTTTTTCTGTTTCTCCAACTTTGAGGCTCTCCAGACAGCGTTGGGGCTGCAAAGAGGGGAAGTGCTCTTCCCTCCCCCCACACCCTGGTCCCCCACGAACCCCCCAACTGCCCCCCCAGCAGAGCAATCCCTCCACACCCTGGTCCCCCACGAACCCCCCAACTGCCCCCCCAGCAGAGCAATCCCTCCACACCCTGGTCTCCCGCGAACCCCCCAACTGCCCCCCAGCAGAGCAATCCCTCCACACCCTGGTCTCCCACGAACCCCCAACTGCCCCCCAGCAGAGCAATCCCTCCACACCCTGGTCCCCCACAACCCCCCCAAACTGCTCCCCCAGCAGAATGCGGGGGGCTTCAAAATAGGCAGCCAGGCCTTAGAGCCTTGGTTATTTGGAAAAACACTTTAGAGAAAGTGAATTATTTTTCTCCTAAAAGGTGGGGAGGTACTTTCTAAAGGATCCCAGCCACGTGGCCCCTCAGCGGGAAGGGCGCTCTCTGCCCGCCCCGCCCCGCCCCGCGCCCCCCACGGGGCCCTGCCCTGCCCCCCTCACAGCCCTGCCCTCCAGTCGCCCCAGCTCTGCCCCAGGAGCTCACGCTGCAGCCGGGCCTGTGTCCTGAGGGTGCAGGCAGTTCACTCGCCCAAATTCATTTCTTTTTTTAAATGTATTTTTACTAGAGGCCGGGTGTGCGACATCTGTGCATGGGGGGTGGGGGGCCCCTCAGCCCGGCCTGCACCCTTCGGCGGTCCGGGAGCCCTCGGGGATGCCCGGCTGCCAGAGGCGGGAGAGGCCGTGGGGCTCGCCAACCACCAACCGTCAGCCTGGCTTCTGGCTGAGCAGGGCTCCCCCTGTGAGAGCACACTGACCACCGGGGCAGCTCCTGTGTGGAGCGTCTGCCCCCTGGTGGTCAGCACACATCATGGCAACAGGCCATTCCCCTGTTCGGTCTATTTGCATATTAGCCTTTTATTATGTAGGATTGATCTCAGAGAGGAAGGGAGAGGGAGAGAGAGAGGGAACATCAGTGATGAGAGAGAATCATGGATCAGCTGCCTCCTGCCTGCCCCACATTGGGGATCGCGCCCGCAACCTGGGCCTGTGCCCCGACCGGGAATCGAACCGGGACCCTTCAGTCCACAGGCCGATGCTCTATCCACTGAGCCACACCAGCCAGGGCCCAAATTCATTTCTTCACCGTGTGCCCCAGCAGCTGGGCAGAGGGCAGCCAGGTCCGGGCAGGGGGGGGGGTGGGGCGGGAGGCTCTGGGGTGCCATGGGGGGTGGGTCAGTCCGAGCCTCTCCTGTCTCCCACAGGGGAGTACGTCATCATGATCCAGGACGTGACCACCCCCCCGTTCCTGGGCCGCAGGCTGCCCACGGCCTTCAAACACCTCCGGGTGTCCGCCAGGGGCCCGGCCAGCAGCGCCCCCGCCCTGGAGAGAGCCCCCGAGCCTGGACCCAGGAGGACCGCCCACCCCCGGGGACAGGTGTCCCCTCCGGATACCACCTCATCCTGAAGGACAGAAACGCCGCCGCTGCTTCCCGGGGCGCCACCCCCGCCCCCTCCCCAGGCGCCCCCTCCCCAGGCGGCCCCCCCTCCCCAGAACCCCTGGTGTTAATAAAGTGCTCAACGTTGACGACCGAGCCCCGAGTGCAGCCCCTCCACCCCGACACGTGGCGGCGGCTCCGGGTGGCCGTCCGCACCCCACGCGCTCCCCGTCCTGCAGCGCAGCCGGCCCAGCTACCGCTCGCCTCCTCCCCTCGCCCCGGCCTCCGTGGGGACGCAGGGCCTGCGGGCGGCCTGGGGACTCAGAACCGGCTCCCAGAGGAGAAATCGGGGCCGGTGTCAGGGGATTGGTTTTGGAGAATGAGCTTCACCCAGGACGAGCAGGGCTGGTGGGGTGCGCGCAGGGGCTACGGGTGGGGGGCCAGCCGGACACATGCTCAGCACCGAAGGGCGGGCCGTGCCACCGTCTCAGGACGCCCCTCCCCGTGGGCTCACGCGTCCGAGAACCCGGATGCTCGCCCGCTGGCCCCTCTCCTCCCCATCCTCTCAGCTGACCACCCGCCTCCTCCTCCCGGGGAAATGGGCGCGGGCAGGGGCCAGCGGGGCGTGCTCCTGTCAGCACATCCCCTCGGGGCCCCCGGAACCCTCTGAGCCAGGCCCACACCCTCCACGTGGCTCAGGGACCACGGCTGCCACGGCCACCCCACCAGGCCCTTGACCGTCCAGCGTGGGGGCTGGAGCTCCGTCCACCTCCCTGGGCCTCTCCACGGCCTGGGCCTCTCCCCAGCTCAGACCATGACGGCCAGCTGCGATGCTCGGGTACAGGGGCGGCCTCCTGGGGTGTGGGAGGCCGTCAGACCAAACAGCCCCGAGCCGCATTCCCGCCCGTCCCTCGAAGCTCATCCCCAGCCCGCACTGTCCCAGCAGGTGACATCAGGTGACACCCAGTCGCTACCGGGACCCGAGCCCCCCCAACCCCCAGCTGGACCCGCCCCGGCCCTCCTCTCCTCTCCTCTCCTCTGCTCTCCTGCCTCGGCCCCTCGCACACCCACCCCAGCGACTCCTCCCACTGGCTCCTGGGTCCAGCTTCCCACCTTCGCTCGCCCGCGCTTTACTTACTGTCTTGTTCGTCTCCTGGGCGGCGTCTGTGCGGCCTCAGCGCCTGGCGCAGTGTGGCCTCCAGGGGCCGCGCTCACTGTGCTGGTCAGTGTGGGTCTGGAGCACCTGCTCCGCCTGCGGCAGGCAGTGAGGGAGGCGCTGGAGGCAAGCCCGGTGGGGGGGTGAGGCAGGAAGGACTGACAGGTGATGAGCTGGAGGGTCGGGGGAGCAGATGGAAAGAAGAGGGTGGGGTTAGTGGGTGGGTAGATGGACGAATGAGGTGGATGGATGGGTGGATGGGTGGGTGGATGGGTGGGTTGATGGATGGATTAGTGGGTGGATGGGTGGATGGGTGGGTGGATGGGTGGTTTGATGGATGGTGGATGGATTGGTGGTTTGATGAGTGGGTGGATTGGTGGGTGGATGGGTGGGTTGATGGATGGATTAGTGGGTGGATGGGTGGGTGGATGGATGGATTGGTGGTTTGATGGGTGGGTGGGTGGGTGGATGGATGGATTGGTGGTTTGATGGGTGGGTGGGTGGGTGGATGGATGGATTGGTGGTTTGATGGGTGGGTGGATGGATGGATTGGTGGGTGGGTGGATTGGTGGGTGGGTGCATTGGTGGGTGGTCAGGTGACTGTGGGTGGAAGAGAGGCTGGTTGGCCTGCAGAGGTGGGGCCACGTGGGATCACCGTTCTGACTTGGAAGACGAGGCCCAGCCTCAGCCCGATGCCCGCCCTTCCTTCCCGACCTGCCCTGGCCGCCACCCCAGCGCCCGCCCTCCCGGCGTTCCTGTTGGGAGGTTTCCCGCCAATTTTCCCTCAGCACCAATCAGCGGCGGGTGGGAGGAGGGCGCGGGCCCTGCAGGACCCCGGGAGCTTCCCTACCCAGCTCCTCTCCGGCCACGCGGGAGCGAACGAGAGAGCCAGCGAGGCAAAGGGGTGCAGAGCCTCCTCGTGGGGGAGCTGACGTAACTGTGAGCCTGGGGGGGGCAGCTGGGGCCCTTTCAGGCTCCGGGAGCTCATGGCCACAGGTTCTGGTTCAGCGGGACTCCCGCCGGACGGGCCGTGAGGAGAGACCGGGCCGGTGCCGGTGGGCGTGGGAGCCGCTGACTCCGGGTCAGAGCACCTGGCGGGGGGTCCTGCCCGAAGCCGCGGAGGCGGCAGAGCCCGTGGGACGGCCGCCCGCGAGGGTGGCGGCTGCCCGGACGCGGTGACCGGCGCCCCCTCTGCAAACCCCTTCCCCCCGCGGCTGCCCCGGGACCCAGCCAGTCGGCCGCGCTCCCTTCTCTTCCAGACGAAACTCATTTCTGTCGAAGGAAAACCTCGGAAACGATGTCTCAGTGGGAAGAAGCCGTGCCGGGCACAGAGGCAGCCGCTGCGTCTCCCCGCCAGGAGGGCCCCGGGAAGTAACCCCGAATCACGCAGCCCAGGGCGGGAGCCACACGCGGCTCCTGTGGACCCGGGCGGGGCCGGCTCCTTCGTAGTAGCCTCTCTGCAGACACGGTGTGAACCCCACTCTCCAGTCACCAAAGCAAACCAGGCGGGGCCCCGGGGCCTCGGGGTGCAATGGGACCACAAGCTGGGCCCCTGCTGCTGCCCTGCGGCCGGGGCTGCTCCGTGAGGCCTGGGGGCGCTTAGATCCCGGGGTTTGGGGGTTCAGGGTGATGAAGGCTGCTGTCCCCTGCCCCACCCACTGCCCGCCTCCACCAGGCCCCGCGGGACGATGGGCGGTGGAGGACGAGGGCCAGGGAGGCTGGTGGGTGGCAGGCGGTGGGGGGCACAGCGCTGGGGCCTGGCCTGCACTTCGGGGTGCTGGGTGAGTTCAGACCTGAAGCAGCCGCGACCCCCGCGACCCCCAGTCTACACTGTGCCCCACAGGCAAATCCATACGCAGTTTTTATTTTAAGAATTTTTATGAGTTTATTCGAGCCAAACTGACAATCATACAGGGAAGCAAGACGTCCACAGCTTCCCCAGACACGAATTCTTTTCTTTCAGGTTTTTTTGTTTAATCCTCCCCCGGACCTGTTTGTTTTTTTAATTGACTTTAGAGAGAGGAATGAGGGCGAGGGGGGGAGAAACCGTGACCGGTTCCCTCGGGCGCACACGCTGGCGGGGTCGCCCTGAAACCTGGTGGTGGACAGGACTCTGCCCCAACTACCTGGAGCCACCGGCCAGGGCGTTGGATTCTTATCAAAACGCAAGAAGAGGGAGGGTCAGAGGGGCCTGAGTGGCCCCGACGCTGGCCTGGCCGTCAGGGCTGCTGGGCAGTGTCCGGCCATGAAGCGCCTGAGCAGCCAGGTGGCTGCAGGCCAGGCCCCACCTGCCAGCCGCTCCCCGGCTGCCCACAGGCCTCGTGACCCGCAGCACCCATGTCCCTCCGCCCGAGGGGCAGCCCCAGCGCCTGGCCACCGGCCCTGCCCGTCCACCTGCCAGCAGCCGCCCAGAGTCCCCGGGAGGCTCACAGGGCGGCACCCCCTCCGGTCCTGCCAGCCTCTAGGGCACAAGGTGAGGCCTGGTGACCAGCCCGAGAGAGTGGCATGTAGGGCCGGAGGGCGGAGCCCAGGGGACGCCCCTGTAACTTCCTTCTGGAACTTTGAGCTCCTGTCCCTCCCCCACCAGGTGGGTGGCCGAACAGGGCAGTGAGTGACCTTGACTTGGTCGCTGCCCCCAGAACCCAGTCTGGACAGGGGCTCCCGCAGGCCTGACGGTGGGGCCGCCTCTGCCTCTGGCCTGGAGACCCCCGGCTTCTCCCCAGAGGGAGCCGCCCCCCGTGGGCCAGGTCTGGGCACAGGCCACCCTCGCCCCATTCTGGGTGGGGCTGTGGGCGGGGGCTGGTAGAGGGGGTGGCATCAGGCCCCCCCAAACCTTATTCCCCAGGAAGCTCTGCAGCCCCCAGGAGGCGCGGGAGGGGGCTCCAGGGCCTGGCCCTGGCCAAAGCCAAGCACAGCCCTCGCCCCAGGCCTGCCCCCTGCGGCCTCCTCCTGCTCTGACCTCTGACCAGCACTGACCCCGACGGTGACTCGCGCAACGGAGATTTACTGAGTGACAGCCACCCTGGTGCACCTGGCAGGCGCTGCCCCGGAGAGAGGCAGCTTCGTCCTTGTCGGGAGTCTGCGAGCCAGAGACAGAGACACAGAGACAGAGACACAGAGACGAGAGAGACAGAGACACAGAGACAGAGAGAGAGACACAGAGACAGAGAGAGACAGAGACACAGAGACAGAGACACAGAGACAGAGAGAGACAGAGACACAGAGACACAGACAGAGACAGAGACACAGAGAGAGACAGAGACACAGGCAGAGAGAGACAGAGACACAGAGACACAGACAGAGATGAGAGGTGAGCACTGCCTTCTCCCCCCGCCCCCCTCCCAGCAGGGGGCCCAGCCTCTCAGACCACCCAGGGCCGGCCCAGTGGCCAGCACAACACAGAGCCCTTCCTGTCTGCGTGTCGCCCCGCGGCCCGCCTGGCACCGGCAGCCCCTCCCAGCCTCCTCTGCCCCTGGCAGGCGGGTCGCCCAGGACACTCCCAGGGCGGCCTCCCTTCCCACAGCCTGGCCAGGCTGCCCGGTCGCCGTGCCAGGCGGGTGTGAGGCCAGCTGGGGAGCTGTCCCCGGGCAGGGCTTCCTAGAGGTCCCCGGTGCCCTGGTGCCCGGCCCGCCAGACCGTTCAGCCTGGACCTGCCAGCACACGGCTCCCCGGAGGTGGCCACTGCGGGCGCCAGGCCTCTCCGATGGAAGAGACAGCGTGGGCGGGCCCCGGGGGCCCTGGGAGCTGGCGGGGGCTGAGCAGGTGGGGAGCACGGCCTGGGGCCCTGCCCATGGGCCCTGAGTCGCCCAGGGGCCTTCAGCAGACCTGGGAGCAGCCGGGGGAGCAACGGGGGCAGGCAGTGACCACACGGCAGCTCCTGGCTCCAGGCCCCAGGCCTCCAGGAGCGGGCAGGCCACCCCACTGCCAGGGACGGGACAGACACTATAAATAGGGCCGCCATTGTCTAGTCGGGCAGCCTGACAGGCCCCGCCAGATGTGTGGGCTCAGCCACCAGGCCAGCCGCCCCCCCATGGGGCTCCGGGACAGTGACACTCCCCCAAACGCCGGGGACCCCTCCTCCCAGGGGTGCGGAGAACGCTCAGCCCCCCTCCCCCGCCACAGCCAGAGACAGGGCGAGGACAGGGTGCCCCACAAACACTCCAGAGCCCAGCGCGTGGATCCCCGTGGGCCCAGCTGCTGGCCTGGGAAGGGGCCTGGGAGGGTTGCTGCCCACCTCCACCCGCTCTGCCCTCCCACACAAAGGTGCCTGCCCAAGGCTCAGGGGCGCTGGCCCTCCGGGGGTTTGGGGAGCCCCCTCCCAAGGACACCACCAGGCAGAGGGCAAAGGGGGGCAGAAACCGGACGGGGGGCTGAAGGCCGAGGCCCTGGGTGGGGTTGGGGTGCACCTGGGACCCCACAGGCCCGGTCAGGAAGGGACCTGCTGGACAGGAGGCAGGAGAGGGCGGCCCAGGCGGCTGGGGCTGTGGGGGAGAGGAGCAGGAGGCTAGACAGGGCCAGGCCTGGATGAGCCGGAGGGGCGGCTGGGGTCCCAGGGGTGTGAATACGGGGTCACAGCCTGGGGAGGGAGGCCGGCGTTTCCAAAGGAGGCGCAGGCCCCGCATGGCATTCCCTGGTCTTGGGGTCTCCTCCACCCCCAGGCCAGACCGCACCCCCGGGGAGCCTGCCGGGGCTGAGGAGCTGGGGGGCCTCCCCCCACCCCCGGCCCTTGGAGTGACTTGGCTTGGGACCAGCCTGCTGGCCTAGTTGGGGGTGCTGCCCAGCGCCTCTGTGGAACCGGCGGAGTCTGGGCGCAGGGGCGCTTTTGACACCCGTGGGAACGCGCTTCTCGGGGCTCAAGGGGCGGAGGGCACGCGGGTCCTAAAGGATGGGGCTTCCCGCCGGAAGCGGCGCAAAACGGGGGATGCACCCCAAAGGCGGCCAAGCCGGCCGAGCGGGACCGCCCCGGGAGGCAGCTCCGAACGCAGACCCAGGGGCGCGCCCGCCCAGCCCGGGGAACCGCGCCCCTCCCCGCACCCCGGGAGCTGCGGTTCACCTTCGCCGCCAGCCGGGGTTTGGGGTCGCTCCGGGACCCTCCGGCTCCCCACCCCAGGCCGGGGGCGCTCGGACTTCGAACACTGGGTGAACGCTCGGAGCGCGGGGACCCCAGAACCCAGCCACGTGCAGCGGGAGCGGCACCTCCAGCTCAACGTACCCCCGAGACACCGCCCCGCCCCGAGGTGCCCGCCCCCCCAGCCCCCTTCCCGCGCAGGGAGGGAAGGTTGACCGCGCTCAGGCGCCCCTGCACCCCGAGCGCCCCAGGAGGGTCTCCCCAGTGCCGCCCGGAGTCCCAGGCCCCGCCCCAGGCCCCGCCCCCCGCCCACAGGCCCCGCCCACAGGCCCGCCCCGCCCACAGGCCCGCCCCGCCCAAGGCCCCGCCCCCCGCAGGCCCCGCCCACAGGCCAGGTCCCGCCCACAGGCCAGGTCCCGCACGGGGAGGCGGGAGGGTCAGGCCCGCGCAGGCGTGGAGACTGCAGCCGGCGGGGCGCGGGGCCGCCACTCCCCCCTCCCCCGCCCCCCTCCCCCCCGGAAGCCGCGGCCCCGCCGTCGAGGTCCGGGAGGACGGGCGTTTGCACGGCCCGGGCGACGCCAGGCGGGGGCGGGAAGTGAAACCGGGCGGGGGGGCGCGGGGCTGAGTCGCGCTTTCCGAGGGGGCGCGATGGGAGCCGTGGCCGCGGCGGGGGAGGCGGCGCAGTGCCCGGTCCCCCTTCCGGGCGGGACCCTCCCGGCCGCGGATCCGGGGGCGGCCCCGGAGGAAGGGCTGCGCCCTCAGCGCGGGGCCCCGGAGGGCGGGCCGGTGACTCACGGCCCCGCGGCCCCAGCCCGCCTGACCCAGGACGCCCGCCCGGACCGGGGCACCGTGCGCCCGGCCTCCGTGTGGAGGCGGCGGAGGGGCCCCGGGCCTGGGGCTGCGGGGGACCAGCGCACCCGCCCGTCCCCGCCTCCCCCTGCGCGGGGGGCGAGGGGCGCGCCCCAAGGCGGGCGGGCCGGGCCCATCGCGGACCCTCTGCCCGGCCCCCCCACCACGCCCCCCAGCGTGGGGTGCAGATGGGTAGTGGGCGGCCACCTGCCGGGAGGAGCCCGACCCGCGGGGCCCCCACACTCGGCCGGTCCCGCCAGCCCCGGCCTCCGCCGGGAGAAGCGGGTGGAGGGAACCAGATGGCCGCGGGGAGGGGCCCCGGCGGGGAGACCGCAGGCCACACCCCTGCAGCCGTCCTCTGGGCCCCCCACCCTCCCGCTCTGGATGCAGCACCTCCCAGCCCCCTCCGCCCCCCAGCCTGGCAGGGAGCCTCCTCCCCAAACTACGGAGCCTTTTCTGGGACTTTTTCCTTAGAAACAGGAAGTCAGGGCGTGGGCCCCCCCTGCCCGGCCCCTGCTGACCCCAGGGCACCGTGGAGAAGGGAAGGACACCATCTTGACCCGCCTGGTGCCAGCTCAGTGAGTGACAGGAGCCCCCAGCCCCATCAGGCAGATCCTGGTCTCCCTCCTCCCAGCCCCCAGTCCTGCACACGCGTGTTTCGGCACACACATGTGCGCACACACAAGCACGTACATGCTTACAGCCGTCGCCAGCCTCCATGGCTAGGAGACCCCTGGCGTGGACGGGGTCCGGGTGCCCCTCCTGCTCCTGGCTCTGTCCTGCCAGCCCCTGGGGACCTGGGACTCCTCACGGCTGGGGCCCAGCCCCTTCCTCTTGGCCAGCGGGGCCCCCGGGCCTGCCCGCACTCGCTGGGCAGCGGGAGGGCTGTGCCCTCAGCTCCTGCCCCCGTGTCTGCCGCCCATACTGGTCCCCCCGGAGCCGCCCTGGTTGTGCCTCCGCAAGGAGCCACGGACACAGACGGAGACAGGAACTGGAGGCAGAGCAGCAGGGCCAGACCCAGCCCCCGGACCCCGCTGTCAGGCCCAGCAAGGGCTGCCCACCCCTTCAGGGCCTGGGAGGCTTGGCGTTGGAGGGCGCGACATGCAGCCTGCTTTCGGGGTCTCCCGACGACTGCCTACCCACTCCCATCCCCACTGTGGATCTGGGAACCCCATCGAGACGGAGGATGGAGACCGGGGTGGGCAGCCAGGGAGTTAGTGCTCACGGGAGTGGGCCCGGCCGGGCACCAGCTGCCCAAGGAGCCTGGTCAGATTTGGGGGGAGCAGGGGAGGGCAGAGGAAGGGGGGGCTACACCTGCACCCCCAGGCCTGCGTGCAAGCTGGTCCGGCTTCCCCGTGCACACCAGCACGCGGACGCCGGGCCACCCCACAGCCTTCCGGGTGGACACGGGGCCTGGCCGCAGCCCGCCTGCCCAGGCCTGTCCCTGGGCCGCAGTTCAGTGCCAAGGGGCTGTTGCTGGGCACCAGGTGGCCTCTCCTGCCTTCCCTCTTAACCCTGCCAGGGCCCGGAGCTGGACTCAGGTGGCCCTGGACACGTGTCCTCTGAGGGGGGCCTTCTGGGCATGGGAATCTGAGCTGCCTCCTTCACAAGGTGCCCTGTCCCCGGAGGTTCCTGGAACAGGCCCCCGTGGCAGCAGGAGGGACCTGGGCGAGCGCCTAGGCCACGCTTCCTGCACATACGGCTGCCAGGCCGGGCACAGAGCAGAAGGCCCCACCCCAGCCCGGCCGGACACCTGCCCGGCACAGGACGCTCCAAAGACCAGCCGGGCTGGCTCCACCTGCCTGTCCACCCCCTGCGGTGGGGCCACCTGCTCCAGGGCCGGAGCCGCGGCCCCCAGCCCCTGGCACAGACCTGGGCACAGATGGCTATGTGCATGGGGCCAGCAGGGCGCACGTCATCATTACGTGGGGGACAGGGGCCGGCGGGCATCCAGGCCCCAAATGTTCTGCCCGCACCCCTCTCAGGGCCTGGCCAAGGGCGGGGCAGGCCGGAGGGGGCGGGGCGGCTGCCCCCAGAGGGCAGTGGCTTCCATGGGGAGGGTCTGGGACCCCATCCAAGCCCCTGGTTTCTCATCCCAGTGGGCCCGCCCAGCAGGGTCCCAGCCCCACCTTTTTGAGGGCCAGAGGGGTGGACCAGCCCCCATTTTTCCTACAGGATCCCCACCTCCCTGTAGTGTGCAGCCAGGGCTGGGACAGCAGCTGCCCAGAGGCCAGGCCCGTGGAGTGTGGGGAGCGGCCTGGGATGCTCATGAGCCCCCTGACCAGACTCGGGCCTGCCCGCGGGGCTCCGGCTGGTCTCTCCTTGACCAGCAGAAGGGGTGACCCTGTGGCAGGACAGGCAGGGGGGAGGGAGAGGGGCGCAGGGCGGGCCGGGTGTGGGTGGGGTGCAGGCCGAGGGCCACCCTGAGGCCGGCTTGGTGGGGAGAGGGAAGCCGTGCAGCTGTTGCTGCGAGTGGGCGGCTTCCTCTTTCCAGGAGGGCGCGCCCGGCACCCGCCTCCCAGATGAGGGCCAGGGTTCGAGTCCTCCACCTGCGGTCACCCCCTGACCACAGGGCATGGGGGATGGCGGTGGCCGGGGCTCCCCACAGAGGTCATGTCAGACGACGGACTAGAGACAGGCGAGCACAGCTGAGAGGGAGGGCGAGGGCAGCTGGGCTGTAGGTGGCAGGCAGTGAAAGCTGGGGTGGGGACAGGGACCCCAGGAGGCTCCCAAAAGCACCCCCTCCACTCGGGGCTCCCTTCACCTCAGGCCTTGGGGGGTAGGGAGCCTCGCTGGGCCAGCCCCAAGCAGGGGAGGCTGGGCTGCAGGATGGCCCGGGGGGGGGGGGGGGCAGAAGTGGGGGGTGGGGCCATCTCTGACCCCTCCAGGCCTTTGCCCACTCCCCTGTCCTGGAGGCTGGGGCTGCTAGGAATCCGGGGAGGGGCTTTCTCCTGCGCTGACCTTCTCTCCCTGACCCCCCAGAATGGCTTCGGGAAGGGGGTTCTGATGCCAGGTGACCCCCATGCTGCCTGCCCTGGGGGGGTGTGTGTGACCTTTTTAATCCTGTGAATTTAAGTCCAAAGTGGAGCCAGGGCAGCCTGGGCAGGCAGCCGAGCCCTGAGCCAGGGAGCTGCTGGGGGCCGGCTCCAAGCCCCCGCTGGCCACAGGGACCCAGGCCGCCTGCCCAGGGCCTCCAGCAGGGCCAGCATCCCCCGGGACACACCTCCTGTCCAGCCTCGCCTCCCCACCTCCGTCACCCTACCCCGGGGCCTGACCCCTCAGTTCTCTGGAGAGGGGACCTCGAGTGGCATCTGGACCTGAGTGGTGGGGGGCCAGGAGGGCCAGGTGCTTGGGGAAGGGCAAGGCAAGACCCTCGGAGGCAGAGGGGCAGGACGGGCCTCAGAGGAGCTCTGGGCACCCACAGGGCAGGCCCTGGGTGGATGGACGCCAGTGGCAGCGCCAGAGCCCAGCGGTGGCAGCTGGTCAGACGAGCCCACAGGTCACGTGGCCGTGCTGCCCTCCCCTGGGCTCACCCCTGGCTCCGGGGGCCCGGGACCCCGATGGGCCACAATGGACAGCTGTCACTCGGGACCTCAGAAAGACGGCGGAGGGCAGCCCCCCTGGTGGAAAGTGTTGGGGGGACCACCAGACCCTCATTCCTTCTCCTCCCTCTGGGGGGTGTGGTCCAGGCCCAGGTGACCCCTGGGGGGCAGCTGCACTGGGGGGATGCTCTTGGGGCAGAGGATATCGGGTGCCCCACTGAGGTGGGTCTGCCACCCACACCTTGAGGCCCAGGACCCCAGGCAGGGCTCCCGGTCCAGGCCCAGCAGGAAGGGGGCACCGGCCTGCCTCAGACCCCAGGCATCACCCACAGGGGCAGCTGCTGGGGCCCAGGTTCTGGCCTTGGCAGGGGCTATAGCAACAGTGGCCTCGGGTATGGAGCTCTCTCCTGGGCCCCCTGTTCCCCCTCAACCCGGCCTGGCCAGCCCTGGGGGGCGTGGCCTTCTCAGGACACTGGGCCGGCCACCTACACCTGGGAACCAGGGGGGATCTGTGTGCACCAGCACTTCTGGGCCCAGGCGGGGGGCTTCCCGGTTGCAGGAGACAGGGCCTGGGCCGGCTGCACCTGCGCTCCCGCCGCCTGGAGGACCAGTGAGGGGCCGGGCCGGGTGGGAGCCTCCGGGGAAGTGAGGCGGCACGGAGAGGGCCCTGCTTCTCCCCCAGGGCCACACTTGGGGTCCAGGGCTCTGACACCGTTCCCCACCCCGTGAAAGACATGCTCTGCGGCCCCATGGAGGCTGGGCAGGGCCTCGAGCGGATGTCCCTGGCACCGGGAGGCGCAGCTCATCGTGACCGGGGTGGGGGTCGGGGTGGACCTGGCAGCCGCCCCTTCCCCTCCCTGGGCTCCGGCGGGCGAGCACGGCGGCCGCGTGTCCTCTCAAAGTCCTTTATTGTACAAGGTCCCGTCGGGGGAGGGGCGCCGAAGGGCGAGCGGGCACAGCGAAGGCGATAAATATGCCAAGCTTTCTCTTTAAATCAGGCATTTATAAACAAGAGCGCATACATTAATTACATAAAAATAGCTTTCGAATCGTAGAGTAAGTTGTATTGTCGTTAGCAGCAGCAAAGGAGAGGACGGGGCGCGGTGGGTGCTCCTGGCGGGGACACAGGTAGAGCTGCGTTTTTCCTTAATTGAAGAAAAGGTCGTTGAGACAAGCTTCCTCGGGGCCCACGGGCAGGTCGTCCCCATCCCGCAGAGGAGCAGGTCCCGTTACGACGGCCCAGGAAACAGGACGGCTCCCGGGTAGGAGAGGGGCCTCTGGAACCCCCGCGGACACAGGTGGTGAGGGTATAACGGAGTCTCCGGGCGTCGCCCGGCCGGCCATCTGGCGAGGCGGAGGCGGGAAGGGTTAGCTGCCCGTGGATTGTTATTGCTGTTGTGTTTCCCTTCGGGAAGCCTCTCCGGGCAGAGGAGGGCGAGCCACTCGGCTACACAGTCGGACGGTGTCACACCTGGTCACCTGCCCACAGGACCCCCGCTCCCTGGGGAAGGGCAGGGCCGCAGCTGCACCAGGGAGGGGGCTGGGCCCGTGCGAGCTGCACCCCAGGGTGGAGCTGCCGGGCGCCCCTGCCCCGGCCTCGCCCAGGGAGCTGCCCGGGAAGGCTGAGCTGCTGGTGAAGGGGAGCCGCCCGTGTGCCTCCCGCCCCACCGCTCCCCCCGCCCCAGGCCTGGGTAGGACAGGGCCTGCCCAGGACCCCATCCCCCAGGCTCCTGGGGACAAGAAGCCACTGCGTGCCTACCTCTTCCCCATGACGTTTGGGGACACAGCTGGCAGAGGCGCGGGTGACGGGGGGGGGGGGATCAGTGCCAGGGGACGGACAGGTGGCTCCCTCGTGTCCAACTTGGAGGTCACGTCTCCCTCCAGAGCCCGCCGGGCCCACAGAAGCGCACCCACACGCACAAGCTCCAGCTACACTGTTTAGTTTCCCTTGAAAAGGGGCTGAAAAAAACACGACTAGAAAAACAAGGCTGACACGCATTCTGAGAGTTGCCTAACTGACCCTTTACACGACACGGTAATAATGCCCATCGAGGGGTGTACGTGTGGCAGAGGTTGAATTCCATGCATACAGGTTTAATAACTGCAAAAGAACAACAAAGCGAAAAGAAAAACCACCCAAACGCTCGCTGCGGTCACGGTGTCCCTTTTGCATTGCACTTCAGAAGGGGGCCCGGCGGAACCCAGGCCCCCAGTAAACCCAGGGCGACCCGCAGGGGATGTCGCACCCACGTCCCCGCCCGACGCGCAGCTGCCGTGGCGTCAGGACGGAGACGGCGAAGAATCCGGGAAGATCTTCCTCGTCCGCAAACACCGTCATCTCCGTGGGCAGCGCCTGTCTCCCGGGAAATCACTTTCAAGCTTGGGCGTGGAAAACCTTATACGATTTGCATAAACACCAGCGGAGAGTAAACGAGATTATCTGGAATAAATGCAAGGAACTTATTCTTATAGTGGCAGATTCGATCGCTACTGAAGACGGATATCTGGGGGTAAAGAGAGTCGGGATTCGCTGTACACGATGCTGGAAGGCACAGAACTACCCCCGAAGTTCAGTTTTGCATTTCGTTTCCGTGTGATTCCCTTGTTCAACCGAGCACCGAGGGGCTTCTCGCGCCGAGCAGGCCGGCGGGCGGGGCCTGCGCCAGAGCGGTTCCCCGTCTGAGAGGCAGAACCTCCGTCAGCTGGGGGATAACGGGGAGGTTTCCGACAAAGTGCAGTTCTAAGTACGTGTAAATGAACGAACGGACGAGAGAAAGGAGAGTGGAATAATGCTGCTTTGTTCCGATGCTGCGGCCTCGGCTGGCGGAGCGCCATCTGCCCAGCGGAGCAGGTCGCTGCGGCCGCGGCCGGACAGTCCTGTCCGCTCGGCAGGTGGCGGGCGCCCGTGCCCCTGCCCCGGCCCGGGGCGAGGGCGGCCGGCCAAGGCGGCAGCGTCAGCTCCGGCGGGCGCGCCCTCCCCGCGGCAGCACAGACCTGGGTCCTTGTCGCTGAAAAAATAGACTCTGGAGAAAAACCCTCCCTGTCCTCCGGCGGCCGCGGGAGGAGCTGATGGCTTCGCCGGGCGCCGCCCGGCTCCCTTGGGTCCTCGATGGCGTCACGTGGTGGGGGGGCGTTTAAAAGTTAGTCATTAAAAAAGTGTTGATTTTTTTCCGAATACCAAGTCTCCTTATTGGTTTTAAATAGCTTATAACAAAAGTGTAATGTTAGGGTGTCCCAGGCAAGCGGGGGCCCGCGGCCCAGCGGCCGGCCGGCTGCGGAGGGGCCCAGCTTGCGCCTGAACTTGGCCAGTAGAAAATTTGCTGTGGATTCCAAAAGAATGCGGTTCCAAACACTCGCTTGGTGGAGGCACAGTAAGACGTTGTGCTATCTGGGCCGGGAGGGCGGCGGGCGGCCCACCCACGCAGAGCCCCGCGGCGCGGCGACTGCCCGCCCTTCCCCGCAGGGTCCAAACCGGGACGGGACGCAGGGGTCCACTAGGGATCCAGCTCCGTGGCGCTCTCGCTGCCCGCGGCCTCGGGGCGGGGCCGCGGCCACAGCTGCTCCTGCAGCTCCTTCACCACCTTCTCCAGGTGCTCGCGGGCCTCGCGCTCCCGCAGCAGGTCGGCGCGCAGCTGCTCGCGGTCGGCCTCGGCGTGCTGCAGCTTCACCTGCAGGTCCTCGATCTGCAAGGAAACCGTGTCAGCGCCCCCACGCCCGGCCGTCACCGGCGCCCGGAGAGCCTCCAGGGTGCCCGTCCGGACCCCCGCCGCCCGCCCGCCGGCCACGCGGAACCCAAGGCGGGGGCTCGGGGCAGCAGGCGCCTGGGGCCTCCGCGAGGCCGGCGGAGAGGCCACCCAGCCCCCTGCCCGCAGGGGCCGCGCGGGAGGGGACCCCTGCGCCCTCCCGCCGCCCGCCGCCCGCGCACCTGGGCGGAGTACTTGGCGCGCAGGCGGCCGGCCTCGCAGCCCTTGTCGCACACCCGGACCTGCCGCGCCTGCTCCAGCTCCCGCTTCAGGCGCAGCCGCGCCTCGTTGGCTTCCTTCACCTTCTTCTCGCTCTCGGCGCGGAGGCGCTCGATCTCCTTCCGCAGGTTGCGCTTCGCCTCCGTGGCCTCCCGCAGCTTCTCCTTCTTGGCCACGCGCAGGAACTCCAGCTCCTGTGCGGCAGCCCGGTCACCGCGGCCCCACCCTCGGGCCCTCGCTCTGCCCCCGCCCACTCCCACGGGGAACGGGACTGCGGGCAAGCCAGGCAGATGCACACACACACAGACCTGCACACACACGCATGTACAGACACGCACACACAGACACGCGCACACACAGACCTGCACAAACACAGATGTGCACACACACGCATGTACAGACACACATAGACACATGCATACACACAGACATGCACATGCACACATGTACAGACACAGACACGCACACACAGACATGCACATACACGCATGTACAGACACAGAGAGACACACGCACATGTGCAGACACGCATAGACAGACACATGCATACAGACATGTGCACACAGACAGACGTGCACAGACACACACGCCTGCCCTCCCGGCACTCTGGCTGCTCCATAGCACCTGTGACCCAGGAAGTGCCACCACTGGGCTCCTCTCTGCCTCCACACCCTCCTGTCTCCCTGCACGTTGACGGGTCCCCGCAAGGTCCTGCGGCCTCGGGCTCTCACCCCCTGCGTGCCAGGGCTCCGCTCTCACCAGCACCCACTCTGGGCCTGGGGTCTGGCCAGGAGGCTGCTGCACTTAGAGGCTGCTGCAGAGCCTGGACCGCCTTCTCCCCGAGTTCCCTCCGTGCCCACGGTGCCCAGCCCCTGGGGCTTCTTTGCAGCCAGGGGTTCCCTCAGTGCCAGTGGCAAGTGGCACCGAGCCAGAGGGAGGCAGCCCCTTCCCCGCTGCTCCAGCTGGCTATGTGACGTACCCTGCAAACACGCTCATAAACATGCATGTGGGAGTCACACCGCCACCAGAGCCAGGCCGGAGGGCAGCGCCAGGGAGGGGAGGGCAGTGGAGCGCAGAGCCTGGTGCCTGAAATACGCTGAGAGGGGGCGCCGCTATCCTGGGGCTCTCGAGACCGCAGGGTGGTGTTGTGCTAGCAGACCACGTGTGAAGCTGCCCCGAGCTGCCAGACGCCAGCAGAGGTGTGAATTCACCAAAGCTGTGTGAAGGCCCCGCCCTCCCCAGGCGCTGGGAACTCACTCTGCCTCCTCCACTCATCAGAGAAGCAGCAAGCAAGCGGGGACAGCGGTGGGGAGACTGCCTGAGCTCCAGGACCCACGGGGGTCCTGCCTTGTCTGCCCTGCTCGGGGCAAGAGGGTGCTGCTGGGGCCCAGACGGCTTCAAGCCTCCAGCTCCCTTTCACAAGAAAGTCCCTTCTGTGGGGTTGTCTAGACCTGGTGAGGGAGGGGAGGCAGTGTGTGTGTGGGTGGGGGGGGGGGAGAGGCAGTGTGTGGGGGGAGCCATGTGTGTGGGAGAGCCTGGGGGGAAGAGCCGTGGGGGGGAGAGCCGTGGGGGGAAGAGCCGTGGGGGGAAAGAGCCGTGGGGGGGGAAAAGCCGTGGGGGGGGAGAGCCGTGGGGGGGAGAGCCTGGGGGGGAGAGCCATGGGGGGAGAGCCGTGGGGGGAGCCGTGGGGGGGAGAGCCTGGGGGGTAAGAGCCGTGGGGGGGAGAGCCTGGGGGGGGTAAGAGCCGTGGGGGGGTAAGAGCCGTGGGGGGGGAATTCCTGTGCCTGGCGCCCTCCTTCCTGGCCACGCGGACACCGTGGGGGGCCTGCACCCCTGCTGCTGGGGGCTGGCGGCCCCTCCTAGAACACAAGGCTGAGGAAAGGCCCGCAAAGCCCTGCCTGCTGTCACCTGGTGGAGGCTGCGCTTGGCCTGCAGGGCGGCGCTCAGCTTCTCCTCCTGCTTCACCCGCATCTTCACCACCTCGTGCAGGAACTTCTCTTTGGCCTCCTTGGTGTCCAGGCCGCCCTCCAGGGCTTGACGCAGGTGCTCCAGCTCCGCCTCCAGCCCGCCACTCGGGGTGTCGGTGGGGGCCGAGGTGTCCGGGGCTGTCGGGGGGGCAGGTGGGGCATGCACCCCTGGGGAGCTCAGGTCCTTGGCTGAGCTGGACGAGGTAAAGGACGGAGAGGAGAGCGAGGACAGGGAGGAGGTGACTGTGGAAACAAACAGGTGCCAGTTACGGGAGAGCTTGCGCCACCCCCTCCCGGAAGGGCTGGCCGCCGGGGCGAGGGGCCGGCTGCCGGGGCAGCTGGCGGCTCACACGTACACTCCTCTCTGCTCTCCACCTCCACCTCTGCCTCTGAGTCCTTGTCGTCCTCCGGGGTGACTGTGGGCGCCTGCGTCTCTGCGGCCCCAGGTGTGTCCACTGCCAACTTCCGCTTCCGTGGCTGGATGCAAGTGGCGAGGGGCTCGGGGGCCCGGGAGACGATGGTGGCACATGGCGGGCTGCTCACCACCTTCTGCTGGGCCGGCGGGGCCAGGGCCACGTTGGGGGCCACACCGGTCTCGAAGCTCTTGTAGGAGTAAAAGCTGCAGGGCGGAGGCATGGGGTGGTGGGCTGTCAGCGCCGGCCAGCAGGCGAGTGCTCAGCACGGAAGGTGTGAGGGAGACGCCAGCAGGGCCCGGGGCTGAAACTACCACTGGCTGCCACGGCTGCAGCCAACCCTGACTCCTCAGGAAGTTCCAGACCAGCTCTTCCTGACGCCCATCACAGCGGCCAACTGGCAATGGCTGGACAGCTGGGGCCTGGGCATCGGGAAGCCTACACCCACCACATGCCAGGCACAGACGCCCAGGGTCACTAGAACGAGAGGCGGGCCCTGGCTGGTTCGCTCAGTGGTTAGTGTCAGCCTGTGGACCAAAGGGTCACAGGTTTGATTCCCAGTCAAGGGCAAGTAGCTCGGTTGCAGGTTCGATCCCCAGCCCCGAGGCACGTGCAGGAAGGAGACAAACAGTCGATGTGTCTCACATGGATGCCCCCCCCCCCTTTCTCTCTCTAAAAATCAACGGGAAAAATGCCCTTGGGTGAGGATTCACTAAAAAGCAAATAACAACAAAAAAACCTAAGGCGGGTCCCCCTGCCCCAGCCCATGGAGGCTCAGGTAGCAGGCAGCCAGGCCACCGCAGCCCACGCACTCAGGTGGGAGCACACAGGCAGCTGCCTGAGGTCGTCCTGGCGGGCAGCTCAGTAGGGAGCTGACCACTGACTCGGAGGCTGCAGAGTCCAGCGGCACGGACTGCTGGCCACTGAGCAGCCGGACCCTTACCTGTCTCGAATCAGGGCTGGGAGGTGGGGGGAGAGCTCCTTGTCACTGGCAGAGACGGCAGGGGACCAGGGTCGGAAGGCGGAGAGGCGCTGGCGAGGGTGGGCACAGCCCAGGCTCTGCGGGCGGGGAACCGGTATCAGAGGCCAGCGCCTTGCGCTGGTGGCCCCGCCCCACCCATCATGCCCCGCCCCTGCCCCGCCCATTCCGCAGGCCCCGCCCCACCCATCATGCCCCGCCCCTGCCCCGCCCATTCCGCAGGCCCCGCCCCGCGCAGACCTTGCTGGAGGAGCTGGCCAGGGTCCGCAGCCAGCTGGACTGTTTGTCCTTCTCAGAAGACGTGGGGTGCTGGGAGGCAGCATCGTCTGTTTTTCTGATGGAGACGGGGGGCTCAGAGACCTGTGAGCGACACAAATGTTCCTGTTGGCACCTGGGGACGCCCACGCCCTGGGTAGGGCCCCCAACCAGCAGACTCCACTGATGCGCTGCGTGGGGCCCTGGGCGGGACGCCCCTCACCATCGCCCCGCGGTGCCCCACAGCCAGCAGCAGCCCAGGGCCTTATAAAGTCTGCACTGACCAGACCCGCTCCCCGGCCCAGTGGCCTCTCCGGGAAGCCCCCAGGGGCAGACCCCCAGGGGACAGATGCCCAGGGGACAGATGCCCAGGGGATAGACTCCCAGGCCGAGTGTGCTTGTCAGCAGCCAAAGCTTCCCTGGGTGTCCCACGGCTTCCCCCCCCCCCCCCACGGCTCCCCCCGAGTTCTGGATTTCACCAAACAGGACAAACTTCAAAAGCTGCTTCTGGCCTGCACCGTGGGTGGGGTGAGCGGCCCGCAGCAATGAGCCCTCCGAGAAAACATCTCAAAACAGAGGCACCGCTCACACCAGGTGAGCTCAGCTTCCTGGCACTGGGGGCCCAGGTGGGCTCCTGGGGGACACAGGGTCTTGACTCCCAAGGTACAAGGGGCCTGGGCGTGTCCAGGAGACGGGGACACCCAGAGCCGCTGTGCCTGCATCCACACCACGGGCCAAAAACACCCACTGAGGGCGAGGGGCTGCGGGACAAGGCCGTCACTCCCTCCCCCGCCGGGAGCGCTGGGAGACCATGTGCCACAGAACTGGCCCTGGGGTGGGGGGGAGGCGGTCGGTCACAGTGCTGCTCACCACGGTGGTCACTAGGAAACAGGAGACCTGGGCCGGCCGGACCCGGGGCAGGGACCATGGAACGAGGGCTCCAGGGGAAGGTCCTGTCCAGGCCCACAGAGTGAGTGAGCAGCACGTGACAGGCGCCTGCACCCTGCCGGGGGCAGCTATTGGTCCTGCAGCCCCTCTCCACTCAAGGGACAGGGTGTGGGTTGGGGCAGGGAGCCTCACCCCCAAATTCCACGCCAGGAAGCAGGCAGCCCTCCAGCCCCGGGAGGACTGTGGACAAAAGGGGCCACATGCTGACCTGACAGCTCAGGGGAAGCCTGCATGGCGGCCCTGCAAACTCAGACCTAAAGTCACCACAACGGATGGTCTGACATTAAACTTGAACTAAAGCAGTGATGGTGGGCAGTCACGTCCTAGGCCGGTATCTTCACTGACAAGGTCAAGCTTGACCTTCACTGAGTCTGTCTGTCTTTTTGCCTCTATGATAACACACCCTTGAAATGTCTGGGTAACTTGTAACTTCCCTTTCTGTGGAGCCCCTGGGGCACAACCTAATGTGCTGGGCTCCCAGACAGAGACCACAAATCCCTTCATTATCATGTTAATTGATCCTGCACCCACCTAAATATTTGTCTATCATTTTACTTTTTATCCAATCCAGGGGTTTCCCTGCTTGGCTTTCTCCCTCCTCCTTAATCTGTCACCAATGGATTTCATGTCACCCACCTCCGTCCCTCCTTTGATTAAAATGTATAAATACGGATGTAACCCCGCCGTTCTTCGGAGCATTATCTCAATGCGTTGAGGTTCTGCCTCCCGGCTTATGTCGACAGCTTGGCTCAAATAAACTCACAAAGATTCTTTACAGGTTTCAGTGGTTTTTTACGTTAACAGGACGATGACCCCAAACACGTGGGGCCAGGAGGGCGGTCCAGGCGGCACAGAGCAGCGGCCCTGATGGAGACCAGCACTCGGGAAAGACCCACGGGGTGTGGCCTTTTCGGGGAGACGCCCCATGAGGGTGCCAGTGGGCCGACCTCTGCCTGCACTGGCGGGTGCCCGCCACCTGAGCACAGACGGTGGGGGGCGGGTTACAGGGCAAGGGTGGGGCTTCCTGTCTGAGCGGATAGGACGCGGGAGGAAACAAGCCAGGTTCTCACCAAGAGAAAAGCCACAGGCGCCCGATTCCGAGAAACCTCAGGGAGGGAGACGGGGGGTGGGGGGGGTGGTGTTAGAGGGGGTGTCAGACAGCCTGGGGTGGCGGCCACACCCACCTGCGACGGCCACACCCACCTGCAAGCCCATCAGCCCCGCCCCGGCCCTGGCCTCGGCCCCAGCCTCTGGGCAGGGTGTGCAGGGACGCCCGCACCTTCCGGGTTTGGCACTTCCTGGTCAAGGCAGTATGCGCGCAGACCCCCCACCCAGGGACGCCCAGGGCCTCCCGCACCGGGTGCTGGGGCTGGGGGACCCGGCCGGGCAGAAGGCCAATAGAGAGCTGGTCCCACTGAGCACATCCCTGCAGAAGGAACAACGCTGGATGGACCCTGAGCGCCAGGCCCCAGGACAAGGCCTCCAGGAGGGGACGGGCTTGGCCCCTGGGGGCTGACACAGCTGCAGGAAGGGCTGTGCAGGGTGAGGAATCCCGCAGAGGAAGTGACACCACTGTCCAGCTGAGACTCTGGTGTGAGACTGAGCACGGACCGGTGGGCAGGAGGGCAGGCGGGCAGGAGAGCAGGACATCTGGACGGCAGCCAGGCCACAGTGCTCACACCATCCTGGCCCCAGGCAGCAGGCACTGGGCGAGGCCGGGAGGGGAGACAGGCTGCCCCCTGTGAGTGACGACCCTCGAGGACCTCCTGTCCGAGGAGCAGACGGTCTGGGCTGAACGTGCTTAGCTCCAGGGACAGGAGCAGGTGGAGGAGGAGCAGAGTCCTCCAGGTCCTCTAGGGCCGTCGTCAGCAAACTGCGGCTCACGAGCCACATGCGGCTCTTTGGCCCCTTCAGTGTGGTTCTTCCACAAAATACTGACTTCTGCACATGGGCCGCGAAGTTTCAATCGCACCGTACGTGGGTGCCCGCACGTGGTATTTTGTGGAAGAGCCGCACTCAAGGGGACAAAGAGCCGCATGTGGCTCGCGAGCCGCAGTTTGCCCACCGCGGCTCTGGGGTTAGGGTTAGGGGACCAAATGGGACAAAAACCCCGACGCCCCCGACGTGAAGCCCAGGAGCGTGCCAACCCGAGAGGCACCGAGAGCGTGCCAACCCGAGAGGCACCGAGAGCCGTGCCAACCCACGGCTCCGAGGGACTGGCAGGCTGACCCTGTCTGCGCGCCCAGCGGCCTAGGAGCCCTGCGGCCAGGCCCCTCACAGGCCGGGTCAGACGCCAGGCAGGGACAGTCACTCCCTGGCTCTCCGGACACCTGCACATCTAATTAATGCCTAATTACTAGTTAAAACCCAAACAAAGGGTCCCAGGCCACAGCTTTCCCGCTCGCTGCCCACTCAGTGCCGACGGCCGCTGTCAAACTGCCAGACACGGGTGTCGGAGCGCCTTCAGTAGAGAGGGTCACACCCTGGAGCCAAAACAGCGCGCACCCAGCCCCCCAGCCGTGTCCTGCAGCGGCACCTGCCAGGTCTGCTTCGGCGCCGGGAAGTCGAGCGGGCTGGCCCGGAGGAAGCCGGTGCCTGCACAGCCCGGTCGCCTCCACGCACGCCTGCGGGCAGGCATGTCCCGCGCGCTGGTCAGCTACCTGCTTTTCACCACGAGTCCAGCTGACGGGCCGCACAGGGCGGAGGTGTTGGTGCTGGAAGAAGACAGGCTGGGGCCCCCCCAGAGAGAGAGGGTCCCAACTTCAAGGGTGAAGGCACATGCCTGCCTGGGTGAGCAGGGACCGCCCATGGGAAGCTCACAGAGCTGGGTGTACCCCCCACATGCATGTGCTACCCTGCCTGCACCCTCCATCACCCCACGGGTCCTGTTCCGCCACCTTCTCCATCACCCCCTCCTGCAGGCCGGCGCTCCATCCACTGAGCCAAACCGGCCAGGGCTAAAGCCAGAAACCTCTACACTGCAAAGCACACCAGCAAGAAGGTGAAAGACGAGCCACCTGAGGCAGGAGAGCAAGGAGCTGCAGATCAGGTTCTCTAGCAAGGGGTCCGGGTCCAGAACACACACTGAAAGCAGCTCTGCCACACACACAGACACACACACTCAGAGACACACACACACACAGAAACCCACAGACACAGAGACACACACACACAGAGACACACAGAGAGACACACACGCACGCACCCACTCAGACACACACACAGACACACACACTCAGAGACACACACACACACAGAGACCCACAGACACAGAGATACACACACAGAGACACACACGCACAGAGACACAAAGACACACACAGACACACAGAGACACACGCACGCACCCACTCAGAGGCACACACAAACAGATGCACACACACAGACACACACACTCAGAGACACACACAAACAGATGCACACACAGACACAAACACACACACACACACAACCCAAAATGGGTAAAGGACAAACAGACATTTCTTCAAACAAGACACACGCGCCCTAACCGGTTTGGCTCAGTGGATAGAGCGTCGGCATGTGGACTGAAGGGTCCCGGGTTCGATTCCGGTCAAGGGCATGTACCTGGGTTGCGGGCACATCCCTGGTAGGAGGTGTGCAGGAGGCAGCTGATCGATGTTTCTCTCCCATCGATGTTTCTAACTCTCTATCCCTCTCCCTTCCTCTCCGTAAAAAATCAATTATTAAAAAAAAAGACACACGGGTGGCCAACAAGCACTCGAAGCGACGCAGCATCGCCGGTCACCAGGGAAACGAGCATCAAACCACAGCCAGGCCCCTCCCAGCAGCAGGGCCCCGCCCACGCCCTGGGGAACCAGCCACCCTGTCCTCCGGAGCCTGTGCCGGCCACGGACACAGCACGGAGCAGCCCTGCGGGAACATGGTGGCCACGTGGCCCGCGACCCCGCTCTGTGGTAAACACGCGGCCAACTGAGCGGCTGGACCGGGAAGGATGTGCGGCACCGGAGGGAGCGTCTCTGACCAGCGCACGTGGAGCTGCCATCACCCCCGAGCTGACCTGCAGGACGGGGGCAGCTAGATCCCCCCCCACGCCAGAGGAGGGACGTGCCACGACCGCTGGGGTCCGTGTCTGGGTCCCCAAGTGGAACACAGAAGCCCCCCGGGGCCCGGCAACTCCACTCCTGGCACAGACGCGAGCTCACAGCGACCAAACGTGGGAACCGCCCAGAGTCCGGTGGCGGCTGTGAGTCCACACGCGTGAGGACCCACGTCAGGAGGGAGGCTCGGACACGCGCGGTAACGGGAGGAACCCTGAGCCACGGGGCTCGGTGAGAAGCCGGCACAGGGCCACGGTGTGTGGCTCCATCCACGGGCAGGGCCCTGAACAGGAAGTGGGTGCTGGGTGCCGGGTGCTAGGGCGGGAGAGCTCCAGGTACCAGGCTTTTCGATGAAGAAAATGCCCTAAAATCAGGTGAGGTGACAGCTGCTGAGACGAAACCACTGACCTGCGCTCTCAGAAAGGGGGGGTTTGATGTGAATTGTCTCAATAAAGCTGTTAGGAAAAATCTACTTTAAAACGTGAAATAAGTTGTTGGTTGAAAACCAGCCGCTGGGGTCAGTGGTTTCCGACTCGGTGTCGCCCAGCGGAGGCCCGGGCAGCTGCCGCGAGCAAGCAGCCTGTGGCTGCGGCCCCGTGCCAGGCACGTCCGAGCCTCGACACGCAGGCCCCCCAGCGCCAACCCGAGGCCCACGTGGCTGCACCAAAGGTCAGGCTCACCCACAGCCGCCAGGAGCCGGAGGCTGAGCCGTGGGCAGGGAGGTCCGGCCCTATCGGGGCTGCCCGGGCCCTTGGACATGTGGCCCTGCCCCGGCCTGAGTGGTGGCAGCGAGGGCGACCCGGGACTCCCAGGGAGACGGGAGGCTGTGTCCTGCCAGGCGAGGCATGGGCACCCTCGGTGGGCCCTGGGCCAGGTCCCGTGGGGGGAGGGCGGGAGGCACGCACAGGCGGGGGCTCTCACCTGGCACCAGCCCCCAGGTGGACAGATGGCCACCATCGCACACAGCCACGGGCCAGGGGGACGTCCGGGGCCTCCACGAGACCCGTCCCCGCTCAGGTCACTGGATGGGCTTCTATGCCTGCCCCTCCTCACAGCCCCCACCCCCAGTATCGTACCACCAGGGTCCCCTTGTAGCAGCCGGGCCGCACGGCTTCTCCCAGCCCCAGGAGACTGGGGGAAAGAACGTTCCAGAAAGAAACAGTTCTCGAGGCAATTGTGCAAACGCAATGGAAAATGAAATAAAGACGGGGAGCGGAGGGAGGAGGACTCTGGGGCAGGGAGACCGTGATCTGGGGGGGTGAGGAGCCTGGTCCACCAGGGACCTGCGGGGCCTCGAGTCACCACCAGCCACAGGGCAGGGGCGTGCGCACGGGCGGGTCTGTGAGGCGTGAGGCACTTTGGGGTCTGGAGCAGCCACTGCCCAGGGCACGCGCCCCTTCCCACCACCGCGAGCAGAGGCCGGTGCGTGCGTGTGAACCGCCCGTGAGCTCGAGGCCAGGCGAGCGGGCACCCCCGTGATGGGGACCACGCATCACACCGCCCCTTCGCTGGGACCTCCCGCTGCCGGACGGCACCCAGGACCTGGGCGCACACGGCCCTCGGCCCCCACGAGCACCCCAGGGGGGAGGGGAGAGTACCAGGAGGCACTGTCCTCTCGGGGTGCTGGGCGCCCCTGCAGGTGGGCCCTCACTCGGTGCCCGGACCCCACGCCGCCCCACCCGGGACCTGCGCCCCAGACCCTCCGGAAGTCTCCCGGGTCTGGAAACTACGAGCTATTTTCACCGGCACCGCCAGCGCCTCCCACGTGAGGAGGCGGTTTCAGATTCTGCTTCGCTGAAATTAACCTATTTTCTGGTGATTGTGGTAGAAGCGGCGGATTGAATTTGTAAGACAGCCCCAAACCCAGTGACGTGGAAACAGCCATTTTAAAAAGTCGCTGATTTAAAAACAACACGCACATAAGTAATAAGTAGCCCCTCTTTCTCCCGCTGCCCCCCTTTTCTGAGGAACCCCCCCCCCCCGCATGGCCACGCAGCACTGCCCTCCCCAGGCTCCACGGGAGGACACCCACCAGCCCCCATCTGTCCGAACACAAAGGAGCCCTTGGATGTGGAGGGGGTGCCTGTGCCTGGGGGCCTCCAACCCCCCAGCAGCCTTGGGAGGCGGGCGGGGCAAAACGGCCATGGAGCCCACGGGGATGCCTTCCCATGAGCCCTCACTGCCACCCTCCCTCCCCACCCAGGGCCTCCCCAACCCCACAAACCCTCACTTTTAGAGCCAGAGAATGGGGGGGTGTAGAACCTCTTTTTCCTTCCAGTCACTGGAGAGGGGCTGTCACAAGGGCTTTGGAGACAGGCCCTCACCACCACGGACAGCACCGCGGTTTGATCCAGGATCCAGTGCGTTGTTAGGGGCTGGGGGCCAGCGCGGGGGAGGGGACCGGCCCCGCCCAGATGGAGACGGAAAAGCTGCCGAGGGACCCGCAGCACCAGGACTGTGGTCGGTTCCTGGGAGGCAGGACGGAGGCCGCCTCACACAGCCCAGGGGGACCACCAAGCGCAGGGGCGCCTCACACAGCCCTGGGGGACCACCAGGCGCAGGGGCGCCTCACACAGCCCAGGGGGACCACCAGGCACAGGGGCGCCTCACACAGCCCCGCGGGGACCATCAGGCGCAGGGGCGCCTCACACAGCCCCGCGGGGACCACCAGGCGTAGGGGCGCCTCACACAGCCCCGCGGGGACCACCAGACACAAGGGCCGGCCTCACACAGGCCTGGGGGACCACCAGGCGCAGGGGCGCCTCACACAGCCCCGCGGGGACCACCAGACACAGGGGCCGGCCAGGCCTTGTCTGACGAGGAACTTCCCCCGATGCCGCGTCGGCCTGGGCCCCTGGCCTGGCAGGGCGCGTGCACTCCCTGACGCTGGTGGCAGCAGCAGAAACGCAGTGGTCGCCTGTGTCCACCCTCGCGGCTGGGCCCACACCTCCCTGTCCTCGGCCCCGTTCCCTCCCCCCACATCTGCGGCAGGAGGTGCATGGGCCCCCGACACCGCCCTCCCTGCCACCCCCAGCGTGTCGCCGCTGCCCCCCACGTGGACGGCGGTTGCTACGTGACCCTCTGAAGGGCCCACACCCAGGGCTCCCACACCCCTGCCTCCTCCAAGGGGCTGCAGGCCTTGCCTGGGGTGCTTTCCTTAAACCCACAGGGCACCTCCCTCCGCTCCCACCTCCTGACCCCGTGCCCCTGACTCAGCAACATTGGCCACGCTTGGGCACACAAAGATCCCTGTGTGTCCACGCACATGCATGCGTGTGTCGCATGTGCACACTGTAAGGACACACTGTGTGTCGTCTGTCGGGGGTCAGTGTGCGGTGTGAGGCAGGTCCCCGAGGACCTCAGGGCTGTCAGCTCTGCCCCGACCCGGGCGCTGGGTGCCGGGCAGCCTCACAGAACTAAGGGCACAAAGAAACTTCTTTTGGCTGAACCCCCACCGGCTGGCAGGTGGGATCGGTGGTGCTGGGGCGGGTTCTGTCGTGAGACACCCCGCTTCCCCACTGTCTGGTCACGCTGGTACAGGGCGTTGGCAGGTGCTGGCTGAGGGGCTACTGGACCCCAGATGCATCCAAGACGAATCCGACTGCCACCATCGGGGCCCCTGTGACCAGGCGGCTCCTGCCTCCTCCTCACTCCTCCAAACTCAAAGCCCCCGAGGGAGTCGAAGGTTTCATCTCAGCAAGAACCTGCAGGCAGAGGCCCCGGTGAGCGGCGGATGCCCTGCTGTTGGCACCCACGGACACCTGACCCGACAGGGGTTGTCCCCAGCCACACACCCCCAGGCGCCATCTCCCCGCCACCGTCCCTGCGGGGGGAGCAGCTGGCCTGGTGCTGGCAGCCGCCTGCCAAGCCTCCACGAGAGAAAGCCTCGCCGTCCCCGCCTCCTCCCAGCACAAAGGCGCCGCTCACGCCCGCGATGAACGCAATGAACAGTGCATAACAGCTCAGTCCTAAGGAGACGCAGGGCTGGGCGCCCGGTGGGGGGGGGGGGGGGCTGGCAGCTGGGGTCCCAGCGCCTGCATGTGGCAGGAAAAGACGCTCAGTTGGGGTGGGTGGTGGGTGTGGGAAGGGGTCCAGGGACGAAGACCTCCACACCTGGAATTAAGTCCCAGACTCCACCCTGGGTCTCACCCAGCACCCAGGACCCGAGGACACTGCCCGGCCGCACCCCGCGGGCCCCCGGCCGAGCCTCAGAGCAGACAGCACGGCCTGCAGAGCACGGACAGGACCCGCCCAGGGACTCGCCGAGAAGAGGTGAGAAGGGGGCTCAGGCGGGGGCACGGCCAGCTCCGGGCTCCACTCTGGGTCCTCTGCCCACCCCGGGAGGTCCCGCTTCTCCCCGGACCGGAGGTTTCCATGTCCAGAGCCAACACTTCCTGCCTTCAAAACCCAGGTGCACACCCCCCAGGGGCACCCCCTGGCGGAGGGATGTCTGCACAGCCCCTGACCCGGGAGGGGACGAGCGCCCCCAGGCATCGACCCTGTGGCTCCTCCAGGGCAGGAGGGGGAGGGGGCCCCTCACTGGGCCCACCCGGCCATCACTGTAGAATCCAGGCCTGCTTCGCGGGCGGCGTGCCCACAGGTGGGGTTCCTGACTTCACCTCTGATGATGGGGGTGGGGGTGGGGGGTGCACAGCCCAGTGAGGCCGGGCAGGCCCAGGAGAGCCACGGGCCCCACTGAGAGGCCAGGGCTGCCATGTGACAGGGCGGGCGGGCGGCCAAGGAGGCAGGACGTCGTGACCCCAGCCCCTCCTGCTCCTCAGTGAGTGCACGTGGAGGGGGGGGATCGAGACGTGAACAAGAAACAGCAACGTGGACAAAACCGAGACACGTCCAGGCGTGAAACACTGGGTCTGAAAGGGGCGTCACACACTGTAGAGACGGACAGTTCACCGAACGGTAGGAATTCCCAGTGTTCCGTGCTCGCAACACCTTACGTGGCCATGACCACACACGGCGGACGGGAGGGGGCGAAGGTGGCTGAGGAGGGAGCACCTCGGTCAGGAAGCAGGACGAGGCTGTGGCTGCCGGCGACACCTCCGCATGCCGTCCACGTGGTCCCCGGGGGGCCACTGGAGCCCACGGCAGTGGCAGGTGTCGGCAGCAGCCACGCCCCTGGAGCCGCGCGCTGGACGCAGGGACGTGGAAACGCCTCGCACGTTTGCCCACCGAAGCGCCAGAGGGAGGCTCAGCTGCTCCGTGTTCACAGCGCCCGGTGCGCCCGGCGCGGGCAGAGCCGCGTGGCGAGGCCGGGTTTCTGGAAAACGGCTGCTCGAGGGCCAGAGCTGCGCTACACCGCCTGCCTCCAACCTCAAGAATATTCCAGAAGCTCCCGACACCAGGAAACAAAACCACACTCCAGTGAAAGCCACCGCCTCGTGTGCCTAATTCAAACCACAACGTCAAGAATTCCTTCCTTCACCACCAGGAAGGCCGTGCGGGCGCACGCGCACAGAAGAGGGTGCTGTCCGGACACCGAGCCTCCATGCCAGCCCCGACCAGGACCAGGACGGCCTCGCGGAGTCGGTGTGGGCGCGGCCGGTGCGACGGGAGGGACAGGGCAGGAACGCAACCCGGGCGAGTTCTCAGCCGCACGGGTTCGGGGTGCAGGAGCCCCCAACGGCACTGCAGCCTGGAACCCCCCCTGGAGGGGCTCTCGGAGGTGGCAATGGGGGGGCGTGGCCTCAGCCCCTCACTTTCGCAGTGGCCACCACCCCTGCACCTGGAAATGGCCCTGAGAAGGCAGGGTGCCCAGGGCTGAGCCGGAGGCTGGGGCAGGGTCCCGGGAGGTGGGGTCACAGGGGAGGTGTGTGCGGAAAGGAAGACTGGCCGGGCCATGGGTGCGGGCCCAGACCCCTGCGGCCCTCTCAGCTCCACTGCCCGCCCACCAGCAGGGCCGGTCCGGTGGCTGCCCTCCCCTCTGTGGCTGCCCGCAGGTCCCCCGGGCCGTCCCCCAGGTCCGCTCCTGCAGGAGGGGAGTCCGGGCCAGGCCTTCCAGGCAGCCTCCCTGGGCACAGGACACTTTCACCCGCTTCCCGCAGGAAGTGGAAGCCAGCGCCAGCCCCGCCCACACGCGGGTCTGTTTTGCTTCCTGGCGCCTCCCCCTCTCCAGCAGCAGACGCCCTGGCTGTTTTCTCTCCATAGAAACCGACACAACACGGAGCTGGCTGGGCCTGGAGGGTGGCGCTGCCCAGCTGCAAGGAGGCTGGGCTGCCACGGACCCACGCAGACACCCCTGTGCCCCCAGGGCCTGGGCTGGACGGCGGCCCACGGGCCCCAGGAGGTGACCGCGCTCCCAACAAGGGCTCAGAGCCGGAGCCGACGTGCACGGGGCGGCGGGGCCCCCGCGGGGTCGGAACCTTCCCCGGGAAACTGCACGCTCCACAAGATGCCCTCGCTGTCCTGGGCGGACAAACCACCCGCCTGGGGCTGCCCCTGCTGGGGGGCGGGTGAGGGATGAGGGCCAACGGGCTGTGTGTGCTCCGGGCCCCGGCGCCTCCAGAGGCAGGCCTGGCGGAAGGCAGCCTGGGTCCGGCACCAAGGTCCTCACCAGGCTGCCAGGCCCCCGTCCAGGTGAAGTCCTGCACCGGGGGGCTCGGCCCAGCACTGACCCCCCTGCCCCCCGCCAATGCCAACACCAGCCCGGCGCCAGTCCCCGGCTTCCACGCCAGCAGGCCCTTCCTTCACTACCAGGGACCAAGGACCACGTGGGAAGGGCGGGGTCTTCCGGAGACTTCTTGGCAGAGCAGCTCATGGGGGTGGGGGGAGCACAGAGGAGGGGTGACCGGCAGCTTTCCCGGGCCCCAGGCAGACAGCTGGGCTGGTGGCAGACTGTGGCCTCGGGAACACAGGGTGTCCGTGGCTGGGGGAGACCCGCCCACCACCCGGCACTGACCTGGGCCCTGTGCTTGCTGAGGGGGGGGCGCGGCAGGGGGACCCTACTTTGTCCCTCCTCCACGGGACCCTCACCCTGAGACTGGGGTTCCAACGACCTCACCAGCAGGGTCCCTGCTTCCTGTGTGACACCTGAGCCGCAGCATCTCCCCAGCTGCTCAGCGGGTACCTGCCTAAAGGTGCCATGTGGGTGTCAGGTAACGGGCCTCCTGGCACTTCCCTTCCTGGGGAAGCCACCGAGCAGGCCAGGCCCCGAGGGCAGGAGGGAGCCCTGTGCACGGCCCAAGGCCCGGCTCCCGCACACAGACAGGGTGCCCCATCCCGGCTCCTGACAGACAGGGTGCCCCATCCCGGCTCCTGCACACAGACAGGGTGCCCCATCCCGGCTCCCGCACACAGACAGGGTGCCCCATCCCGGCTCCTGCACACAGACGGTGCGGAGGAGAAGGGGCCGCGGTGAGCCCCGTGGGTGCTTCCTAAGTGGCGAAGGGGTGGGGGCACCCCTTGGTTGGCTTTTGAAAAGCGGGGCCTCCACGGGCTGGCTGAGACCTGCCTGGAGCCGGCGGAGGCCGCTCGCCATGGCCGGCTCCGGGAGAAAGCCCTCCTGTCTGCAGGGCTGGGTGCGGGTTTGCCTTGGCGGGGGGACAACTTTCCGAAGCCCGCCCCTCCCCCGCGCCCTCGCTTGCAGCTGGAGCCTCCTTAGAGGGAAGGAGGCATTTCCTGTGTCCCCTCCCCCTAATTTCCCGGCATTCTTGGCAAGCCCAGAGAAGAGGCAGCGAGAACAGGGAGGGGGCCGCCCGCCAACCCTCTCGCGGGCGGGCACACAGGCCTGGACATGGGGGAAGGGAGCACACGGTGCCCAGAGGAGGCCGAGGGGGTCAGGAGCTCGCCTGTGGCCGCCTCCCCTGGGGTGGCTGCCCTCGCCCCAGCGGCTGAAAAGCGTGCGGGCCGGGGCAGGAGGTCAGGTGACCGTCCAGTCACCGGCCACTGAGGCCCCGCACAGGCGTGCCACACGGAGGGACAGCCTGGCCTCCAGGAAGGTGGCAGGGAGGCTGGGCAGGCTGGGCTGGCGACCACAGGATGGCTGAGGCCCCAGCTGCCCTCTCCCACCTCCCCCAGGGCCTCCCATCTGAACCTCCCATCACAGGATCAGGGTTTCCACCTGGTTCTGTAGAGCCCAGGGTCCGTCGGGGAGTGGGCCTGGGAGGGAACCGGCTGGTGTGGGGATGCCGCCCGGGGGCCAGGGAGCACCCACACAGCCCTGCGGGTCCCCGAAGCCTGTGGGAGGGCCCATGGACACGTCCGTCTGAGGCCATCAGGGGGCCCTGGTGTCTCAGGGGTGCAGGGTTTCTCAGGGCCTGGCCCTCAGCCCGGGCACGTGCCAGGCTCACTAGAACTTAGCAGGGGGACATGCTGCTCCACAGTGGTGACGCCCCTCCCGGGCCCGGTGAGCATGGCATGGCCGGGCCCGCATGGGGCACACGGCCGCTCACCTTAAAGGGCCCCCGCGCAAGCCCTCCTGGCACTTGGGAGGAGGAACCCCGTCCCGGGAGGTGAGAGCAGGTCCCTGGGCTGTGACTGGTACGTGGGCGTGAAGACTTGGCTCCAGCAGCCCTTCTGGACCGTGAGGCAGGAAGCGGGAGTTACGTGGAGATGGCAAGGGCAGTGCCACCACCAGCCTGCCCGGAGCGCCCGCCCGCAGCCCTCAGCCCCAAGGGAGAGCGAAGCCCCTCGCACATGCGCCGCTGGGTGTACACAGCTGGTCACGCTCCCGAATCGCGCCCTCGCTGGAAGCCGCCACGAGGAGAACGTGGTCAGGGACACAGACGAAGCAGAGGACCTCAGCTTGGAGAAGTGTCAAGTTTTGCCCTGGCCGGTGCGGCTCAGTGGCAAGAGCGTCGGCCTGCGGACCGAAGGATCCCGGGTTCGATTCTGGTCAAGGGCAGGCACAGGTTGCGGGCTCGGTCTCCAGTGGGGGGCGTGCAGGAGGCGGCCGATCCATGATTCTCTCATCGTTGATGCTTCTCTCTCTCCCCCTTCCTCTCTGAAATCAATAAAAATCTATTTTTTAAAAAGTGTTAAGTTCAGAGGATCTAAACCCGTTTCTTTTAAACAAAATACTTCCCGCGGGTGAGACCGGGACCCTCCCTCCAAGCCCTGACAGGGAGAAACTGCGGCTCCGGCTCCGCTCCGTGTCCTGCGGGGGGTGGTGTGCCCCTGGGAGCCGGGCCGGGCCGGGAGGGTGCCTTCGGGACTCTCCACGCAGCCAGGATAGGATGCTGGCCTGCGGCTGCTCTGTCCCTCCCCGCCTGGCCCGCTCGCAACTTCCTTCCAGCAAACATTGAAAGACGTACCAGAATGTTTCCAGAAACAACACCCACTCCTCCTCCTGCCCCAGGGCTGGGGAACCAGGCCCTGCCAGGTCACGTCAAAGAAAACGAACCCCCCATTTAGACTGTGAACTCAGACACGCCGGCCCGGACGCAAGCCAAAGGCCCCCATGTCCTCGATGTGCACGACCTCCGGCCCTGCCCTGGCCCGAAGCCACCCCCTGGCCCTGCCGCTCAGCACAGCTCCCGTCTGCTGCCCCTCCAGCTGCCACAGGCGTCCTCCTCAGGGAAACCATCTCGCTGCCCCTCGCACGCGGGCCCTGACCTGGAATCCCACGTCTCGGAACAAACACATCATCGGGGCCACAGGGCCAGGTGTCACCAGGGCTCTGCGTGGGGGACAGGTTAGCCGCGTGCCAGGACACAGATGGCCATGGCGTGCCCATGCAACTGGGGCGTCACGTGAGCAGGTGGAAGGGCGTGAGCCAGGAACGCATACGCAGGTTCAGCACAGCGGAGGGAGGGGCCCCCATACTCCAGGGCTCAGCCCATGAGCACTGACCTGCCCCCAGCAGACAGAGAGGAGGCGGAGGTGCAGGAAGGAGTGGGGAGCCGTGTCCACCCTTCTTGTGAACCCACAAACCAGAGGGCTGCCCACCACCTCGGCCGTGCTGCCTCCAAGGAATGACGCCAAGATGGTCTGAAGACGGGGCCGTGTGCCCGCTTCCCCCCCCCCCCCCAGCCACACGACACACTCCCCCAGGCCCGCAGCTCTGTGCACCCCTAACTCCGAGCATTGAGTACTTGGGTCGCCCCATCTTTAGGGCCACCAGAGGGGGCTCTGCACAGGGGTTCATGGTCACAGAGTCACTGTGGGGGCCCCCAGCCAGACCTGGGGTGCACAGGCCGCGCTCAGGGGAGGAGCCGGGAACATCCCTTGGGCCCACTCGTAGGTGCCGTGCTGGGCCCTGCGCAGTGGCTGGTGCAGACCCACAGGAAATGGCGCCCACTCCTGCGGGGCCCACACGCTCCCCACACACTCCCAGCCGCCGGGACCATGAGGAGAAGTGACGGCAGTGTGACCGACAGCCAGGGTGCAGGCGGCCAGTGTTCCGCCCCCCGGGAACTGGGTCCCGCCACAGACGCAGAGCGAGGAGGAACCTCGGGGGCACCTCCTGCCTCCCGTTCCGCAGCTTCGCACAGGAGGGCCCGTGGGGCAACCCTGTCTTCACCCACAAACAGTGTAGAACACAGCGCCACCCCGCCACCGGCCAGCACCGTGTCTCCCCAGAGCTGGGCCCGGGCCAAGCCCAGGAGGCACCATGGGCCCCTCGCTGGCACAGGGTGAAGGGCCAGAGGGTCACCTGGGAAGAGTGAGCCAGGCGGACACTGGGGCCGCAAGATGGATGCGTTTCTGGCAGGAGGCAGGCCGTGCTCACAGCGGGCGGCAGCCCCGATCTCGGACCCCGGCTCCTGCGCCTGACCCGCCCGGAGGAAGCGTGGCGAAGGCCGGCTGGGAGCTGGTGTGACGCATGGAAAAGCGCCCACGTCCTGGGCACAGAAGCGCGACCTGCTGGGCCTGAGAAACCAGGCACACGCGACAAAGGGGCGCGAGAGGAGACCCCGACACCGCGACAGTGCGAGGCCGCAGCAGGAAGTCGGCTTCAGCAGAACCTGCTGCTGCTCAAGGACAACGTTCATGAGACGTGGGCGTGTGGCCGCAGGGGCGGGGGGCGACGGGCGACAGCGCGGAAACGCTGCCTCCCCCTCCGTCATTTTAAGGAAGTGCCAGGGCTTCAGGCCGGAGCCAGCCAGCGCTCATCCGGCAGCCCCCCCGGCCCCCAAGCAAGCCCCCCCCGGGCGCTGCTCACGGTGCCCCACACGGCGCGGTGGGGACGGAGGCGGCAGGCTCCAGACGGCGCGGTCCCAGGCCGCCCTGTGCTGGGCGGGTGCGCCCACCGCGCTCTGGTTTCTCTCTGCCCCAGACCTGGACGTACAAGTGTCTTTGCTCGGTTCCCAACACCATCTCCAAGCTGCTGAGGCGGTCCGCGTGGTGACTTCCAATTCAGACTTTCCTGTGTTTTTCATCCCCTGAAAGGCCCTGTCAGAGCCCCCGCCTCCTGTCCCTGCAGAGGGCGCGGGGTCGTGAGAACTCGAGAGCCCGCAATAAAAATCAGGGCAGTGACCTTTCGACCCAGCCTCTTCGCAGGGCGCAGTCCTGGAGCACAGCGAGGGCGCTGGGGGGCGGGGTGTCCCCCACGGCCAGGCCGAGCCCCTTCCCAAGGTCCCTCAGCTCGGCTGGCCCTGCACCTGCCCAGGGGCCAGCAACCCCTGAAGAAACAAGACAGCAGGACAGGCCCCCCTCGCCCCTCTGGTCTGGGGAGCGACGCCTGTGGTCTTGGGGGCCAGGTTCCCCCTCATGAAGGGGCTCTGGGAATCCGGCCACAGCCCTGGTCTCCTACGTCCGCCTCTCGGGCCATCAGCACAAATGTCAACACATCTTGGCCCTGTGGTTGGGGGAAGGGCACCCCTGGGCCCCCAAGTCCCCATGGGCTGGGTAGACATGCAGGAGCCCCTCAGAGACACGTGTGACTCGTGCCCAGGGCCTGTGGGGGCGGCGAGGGCGGGCACTGGCAGAGCAGAGGTGACTGTGGGCCGGAGTGCTGGGCACGGGGCGGGCATCAGCACGGAGCTCGGCCCCAGCTGAGTCCCCAGCCAGCCCTGCATCCTGGGAAACTGAGCCATGGGACGCTGAGGCCCTCGGGCCGCAGGCACAGAGCCCCGCTGGAGGAAGGAGGCCGCCCCCACCAGCTCCCAGCAGACGCAGCCGACTATGGGGGGCTGGTGCCCGCCAACTGGAGCCTTCTGGGAGGGCCAGAGGCTGGGGAGGGGAGGGGGAGGGAAGGGGCAGCGTGAGGGCCACCGACCACAGGTAGGGGGCTGTCCGGAGATCCTCACGCTCCCGTCACCCACGGCGTCACGAGCCGTGAAGAGCGTGAACCCAGGCAGCCCAGGCTGGGGGGCAGGCGGGAGGGGCTCCTGTGAACTTGTCTGGCCGTGCGAGGCCCGTCCCCAGGCCGGCCCGCTCTGCCCGCCCAAGGATTCCCAACAATGGACCAGCCCTGCTCAGCCACCGGGCGTCCAGGGACCCGGAGGAGAGAAAGGCGCGCGGCCCCACCCCCGCTCCCTTCGGAGCTGGGGCAGGCTGAACTTTTCCCCCCCCCCGCAGACCCCAGCGAGCGGGGCCACCAAGGTGTCTGCCGGGGGGGGGGGGGGGGCCGCCACCATCTGCACTCTGCTCCCCACCATCCCCCTCGCGATGTGGATTGCCCGTTTTACAATCGCCAGATGGCGGCCAGGGCCTGCAGGCCTCCTCACCCACTGTGACCGCCTGACCCCTCATAAACGGGCAGCCCCGGACTTGAGGCCACGCCCCCGCGCCCGGGAGGGGCGGTGCAGGTCACCAGCAGGGTCCCCCAGGTCTGCTCAAAAGAACCAGAACCCGCGGGACGGGCACCAGGGGCAGAACAGACGACAGCCCAGCAAGTGCCATCCTGCCTGCGGCCACCAGGCTCCTCACAGCGAGAGCATGTGGGCCTCCGCGGGAGGGGACGGGTGGGACCCAGGCAGGACTGAGCACACCGATCCCACACCCGCCCAGCCAGCGAGGACGGCCCCCAGGCTGCTCCCCACCCGCTGGTTCCCCTCGGCCAAGTGAGACCCCCGCCCCCACCCCCACCCCCGGCCTCCCTCTCAGCCCTCCTGGTGCAGGAGCCTCTGGCGGACCGGTCGCCTGGAGAGCCACACGGGCCGGGGCGGGAACGTGCAGAAGCACAGAGGCCAGGCCTCCACCTGGGGCCGGACGCCAGGCCCCTCGTGTCCCTGAAACATGCCCAGGAGGGGGGCAGCGACGTGGAGACCTCCGGGCACGCCCTTCCTGGGAACAAGCCTTTCCTGGTGCTCCCGTCCCTGCCCCGCGCCCACTTCTCGCGCCCACACCCACTTCTCGCGCCCGCGCCCACTTCTCGCGCCCCGCGCCCACTTCTCGCGCCCTGCACCTCGCAGTAAGAGCGGACACAGCGCTGACCTGGGGCCCCTAAAGCCCCTACGCCATGGCTCGTGAGCACCCAGCACTGCCCTTGGGCCCGGCCACACCCCAACACAGGACCAGCCTCGGCCTACAGGACGCTGGGACGCAGTGGGGTGTTGATGTGACCGCACCCCCAGGGGAGGCAGCAGGGTCCTGAGCAGGGCCCCAGCGAGCACCGCCTCTCTCTGGAGGGAGTCCTGCTGCTCGGCCAATTCTCGGTGGCACCGTGACCCCGCCCCCACCACGCCCGCAGCTGCCAGCACTGTCCACACTTGCGGACGCCCCCAGGAGCACGCGGATGCCATGCTGAGCCTGCGGCCACCAATCCAGTGCGGGCTCGCTGCAGCTGTCAGATGAATAGTCAAAATCACGGCACTTTGTTCGCCATCAATTCTCACTGAAATTGAAAAGGCAGTAATGAAGACGTTAACAAAACGAACCTAATGCAGCCAAATTTACTGCAGAAAGGAAACCATATCCGCACACACGGACACGCCAGTCAGCACAATTCACAGCTTCCGGAACCTTCCACCTCGGAGCTGGGTTCACTCACCTTCCCCCCCAAGTCACGCTCAGCACACGGACCTGTCACTCACAGGTGGTTATTTCTGCGAGCGCGGTGCTGGGTCCCGAGCGCGACGGCGGCCTTTTCCCTTCTCGTCTCCCAGTGTTGTTCACGCTCACGGAGAAGCTCAGAGCCAACGCTGCGGGGGCAGCAGCCACACGGCGCCGGGGCCGCCGCAGTCAAGATGGTGTCACCGGGCCACGTGCTCCCCAGGGACAGCCCAAACCCCGAGATCAGGAGACTGTCCTCACGGCACTGACACGAGGCCACTGGAAACACGGACATGCGGACGATGATCCCAAGAGACAGGCCATCACGGGGCCTCCGACCACCCTGCCCTCTGCCCCGAATGCCAGGCCGCAGCCCAGGGAGGGGACCCGGCAGACCCCAGAGAAGAGGCACGCAGCTGAGGGTCCGGGGAGACTGTGCGGCTGGGTCCACAGGACGCATGGCGGAGGGGGTACCAGGCCTGAGAACATAGGTCGGCGGCAACGCGAGGAAACTGCTTGGGGCAGGACAGACACTCAGGATGGAAGGGATGGCCTGGGGCTCACCCAGCTGCGTGGCCCGGTCCCCCCCACTCCCACCCCGTTCCCACCTGCAAACTGAAACCCTCCAACCCATGGGGTGCTGGCTCCGCAGGAGGCTTCGCCAGGAGACAGCACCACTGGCCCAAGAGGAGCCAAACCACCAGCACAAAACCGAGAGGACCGGCCGCCTCCCAGGGCTCACTGCGCCTGGGACAAGCGAGGAGGCCACAGGGCCACGGAGACGCCCGGCACCCACGCGGGCCACCCTCACAGCACCGCGGCTGCAGCAGCAGGGAAGTCTGAGCGCCACGAGGAGGCCCCTCAGTCCGCGGAGACGCCGGCACCGGCAGACAGGCGAGGGCCCGGAGGACGTCACCCGTCAGCAGACTCCACGCGCTCACGACACTAGACACACAGCGTCTGTCAAACCAGAGGGGAAGCCAGGGCCGGTGGACCTGCTCTGGGTGGGCGGCAGGCGGGCCGGAGGGGGGACGCGGGCGGGAGCACCGACACGGAGGCCAGCGCAGCTGAGAGAAAGGGAGAGAAAGGCGTGCGAAGGGGCGAGACCAGCCTGTGCCGGGCTGCTCAGCACGGCCTGGTGGACGGGCGACTGGAGGGACCAGGGCAGGTGTGGGAGCAGGAAAAGTCTGTAAAAACAGTGGCCAAAAACCTTGCAAAAAAAAATTTAAGAAAATCTATAGCCCTGGCCGGTTTGGCTCAGTGCACTGAAGGGTTGCGGGTTCAATTCCCGACCTTGGTTGGGGCATGTGTGGGAGGCAACCAATCGATGTTTCTCTCACTTTCCCTCCCTCCCTCCCTCCCTCCCTCCCTCCCTCCCTCCCTCCCTCTCTCCCACTCTCTCTAAAAATCAACGGGAAAAAATACCCTCAGGTGAGGATTAACAAAAAAAAGAAGAAAAACTATAAACCACAAACACAGGTCCCCTGAAGAGACGACGGCAAAGCCTGGTCATGGGGGTCCCAGCACCTGCTGGGGGGCCACGCCCCAGGCCTCGAAGGGCACACGGCACCCACAGCGGGCACCTTCCAGGGAAGGGAGAATAAGGAAACTTCACTTTTTCATTTTTACTTTTGTTAATCTTCACCCACGCATCTTTTTCCATTGATTTTCCTTTTTTTTTTTTTTTTTTTAAGAGAGAGTGAAAGGTGGGGGAGAGTGAGAGAGAAACATCAATGTGAGAGACACAGGGACCGGCAGCCTCCTGCACACGCCCCGACCAGGGCCGGGGTTTGAACCTGCAACCAAGGTCCGTGCCCTGGACCAGAACTGAACCCAGGACTCTTCAGTCCGCAGGCGGGCACTCTAACTGCTGAGCCACACCAGCCGTCGCTTTAGACACACAAAAGCCGTCCGTCCCCGCAGCCAGCCCCCGGCGCTAAGGAACCCCAGGCAGAAGGGACCCCGGAGAGAAGGCTGTCTGTCTGTCCACAGGAAAGAAGCTACAAAGTAACTCCGTCAAGTCTGTTCTTACTCTAAGTCCTTCGGAAACAAGCATTTAGGTAAAGGACAACACGGCGTCCGTGGCTGGCACGTGACGGTCTGTGACAGGCCGGCGGCGAGCAGGTGGCGCGCAGCGGGAGGGAAGGCCTCGCAGCCGACACTGAGGGTGGACGCGGACGGTGGGGAGTGAGAAGGTGGACACCTACAGCCCAGAGAATCCCCAACAGCCACGCGATGAGACAGCACGCCGGCCAACAGGAAACACTGGCACCAGACAAAGGACCTGGTTGCTCCAAGGAGAGCAGAGAAGCACTAAACGGGAAACATTAAAAAAAAAAAAAGAACTGCAGATAGAAGATTCAAACCAATCTCCAGTGCATTCACTGCTCACGATGGCAGCACCCCACGAAAGGGCAGAGGTGACCAGACGGGCACGGCAGCCACAGCCACGCGACGGAGCAGACGGGCGAGGGGGAGGCGGCAGCTGTGGGCCAGCGGCGTGAGGCCGTGCGTCCAGAGCGAAGAGCAGGAGCCAGGGACGCGGCCAAAGACTGCACACACCACACCCCCAAACAGAAGCACTGATGTCCCCAGGGACAGAGCTACAGAGCCCGAGGCACAGCGCACCCCTCGACACGACAGTCGCAACAGAATCTCCTCGCCGTCAGAGCGGGAAGCAGAGCCGGGAGACGGCGCGAGGGGCCGGGCGTCACACACGCCCGCCAGGGCCGGTGCCACAGGGCAGGCCTCGGCCAGAAAGACGGCTGCCCGGGCGGAAACTCGCCTCCGGACACTCAGGGCGACCGGCGAGTACAGCGACCCCGTGAGCAGGGTCGGGGTCAGGGGCGCGACCCCAGGCACAGCTGAACGTCAGTGTATGACCTCCGACTCCCCCAAACTGCCCACAGCCTCCTGTGGACCGACCGGCAGCCTTACCGCCGGCGTCGGCGCACCGGGCACGCGTCTGTTACCGCCTGTGCCTGACAGTAACGTCAGCCGGAGGAAAGACGTGCTACTCAGGAAACCAGGAGAGAAAACGCATTTACAGAGTCTGCTGAGACAGAACGTGCGAAGTGGACCTGTGCCCGCACCCCCCCACTGTCCAGGGCGGCTGCATCGCCCTAGCCGGTTCAGCTCAATGGCTAGAGCGTCCGCCCAACGGCTGAAGGGTCTCGGCTTTGGTTCCCATTAAGGGCAGGTACCTCGGTTGCAGGCACCTGCAGGAGGCAACCCACCAATGTGTTTCTCTCACATCAACGTTTCTCTCTCTCTCTCTCTCTCTCTCTCTCTCTCTCCTCCCTTTCACTCTCAAAAAAAAAAACACAACACAAAAAAAATCGATGAAAGACAAATACCCTTGGGTGAGGATTAACAAAAACAAGCAAATAAGTAAATAAAAGGCTCAGGGGAATCTTGATCTGAATGAAAATAAAAACAACGGATCAGAACCTGTGGGACGTCCCTAAAGCAGGACTTGGGAGAAAACCGAACGTTTGTAGGAAAAAAGAACAGTCTCAACTCAGCGACGAAGTCAACCTGAAGTCCGCCACGTGGAGGAGAACGTAATGACCAAAACACGCGTCCAGGAAACAGAAAACAGAACAGGAACAGGAAAGCCAACGAACCCACACTGGTTCTTTGAGACGACGAGTGACGCGGGCAGACCCCCCCCCCCCCCAGCTGATCGGGGACGGGGCGACCGCAGCGGTGGGAGCGGGTTCCCGCAGGTGCTACGGGATCGCGAGGGGACACGAGGAGCACCTCACGCTGACACGCTGGAGGACGGAGCCGCATTAGGCAATTACTCGTAAAACAAACAACTCTCCAACAAGAACCGACAACCGAACGGCCCTGCGTCGTTAAAAACCATTCCCCCCTAAAACGTCCAGACCCAACGGGCTTCGTGCTACCGAGTCTTTTAAAAAGAAACAGTTCTTCATTCAGGAAATGCAAGAGGATGAGGATACGTCCCAAATATCCCATGAATCCCACGTGACTCTGATGCCAAAACCAGACAAAGACGTTACAAGAACGAAAGACAGGACGAAAAAACCGCAGACCACGATCCCTCACGGACGCCGATGCAAAAGCTACAGAGTGTCAGCGAGTCCGACTCACCGGCGTCCCGACAGATCATTGACACCTGGTGACCAGGGCGGTTCCCCGGGACGAGGGGCCAGTCGGCCAACGGAACTCGCCGTGTGGATAAACCAAAAAAGGAGCGACGCTCGCATACATGCAGCAGCAGCTTCTGACAAAACCCAACGCCGGTTCCTGGTCGGAGCACAGTGGGCCTGGGCGGGCGGCCTCCTCCCCGACGCCGCGCCTCCCGGGCCAGGGCCGCAGCTCCTTTCCATACAGCCCGGCCCTGCGCTCAGCGAGTGGACGCAAGGCGTCCAGACTGGACCCGGAGAAGCAGGAGTGTCCTTGTTCACGGAGGACACCACCACCCGTGCAGAAAACCGGTGCAAATCGACGAAAAGCTACCAGAACTAGTGAGGGAGTTGCACGGTTTCAGGACGCAAGATCAATACACAAAAATCAATAGCGCTAGCGACTTTTAACCAGGGACCTAAAGTTTAAAAATAAAAACTGTACTACTTGTAAAAACACAAGAGAAAAAGAAAAACCTTTTTTTTTAAGATGACGGACAAGCCCTGTCTGTTGGCTCAGTGGTTAGAGTGCCGGCCCCCGAGCCAAAGGGTCGAGGTTGGATTCTGGTCCAGGGCACGCACCTGGGCTGCAGATTCAACACCGGCCCCCGTCGGGGTGTGTGCAGGAGGCAGCCAAGCGACGTGCTCTCTCACATCAATGCCATCAATGCCTCTCTCTCTCTCTCTCCCCCTCTCCCTCCCTCCCCCTACCTCCCTCCCCCCTCTAAAAAAATCAACTGAAGAAACACCCTCTGGGGGGACTAACAACAACAAAGCCACCAGCCGCTCACTTTGTGAGGCTGTGACGTCAGCTACGCCCCTAAAAGCTGTTTTTAAAATAACCACACGGCAACCCAGGTGGCCCCTGTGCTCCCGGGTTCGCTTGTTCTATGGTTTAAACAGTGTCCGCAGCTCAGTGAGCAGCGTAAGGCCACCAGTTCTCCCAGGGCCGTCCCACACACACCTCCTTCCCTCCCAAAAGACACAGAGGCCCTGCAGCAGGCGGCCCGCTCGCCCGCCAAGGGCCAAGCACAGCCTCTGGGGCTCTGCGGGCCTCAGGCTGCCCCTGTCTCGCCGAAGCAGCCACAGGCGATGTGAACCATGGAGGGCCGGGAGCCAATAAAACTTTATTTACACACACAGGTGGGGGTGGCTGTGGCCGGGGTTAGGGTTAGGGTTAGTTATTCGAAATGCAAATTCTCAGGACCCACCTCAGGCCTGGGAGTCCGCAGCTCTGGGGACAGGACCCAGCAGCTCCAGCTCCAGACCACTGGTCTGGAGAAGCCGGCCAGAGGGGCCGGCCAGAGGGACGGGCCGAGGACGAACAAAGCTGAGCAAGCATCTCACAGGCAGCACCGGGCCTCGGGCGGCCTTGGGGGGAACACGCACGGAAACGCAGGAGGCGGGGGAAGGAAGGGGGCGGGAAGGACCGCCGCTGGCCCCTCCCACTTCCCGCGGCAGCTCCCAGCCCACCCGAGACGCATGTCACAGCTCGCGTGGCTCCGTGACCGTGCTCCATGGCAGAACGAGGACCTGAGTCACGCTTCGGGGCGACTCAGCCTGAGAATGAGGGGCCTGAGTCATGCAGGCGTTGGCTGGGACCACGTCCTGCTGTGGGCACCGCAGGTGCGACCTTCCAGGACGGCGGGTCCCGTGTGCACACGCACACGCATGTGCACACATGCTGGCGTGGAGCCGGTCCAAGAGGCTGAAGCCTGCTCCCTGAGGGACACTCTGGCTAGCCGTGCCTCCCTTTTTACCTTTTTTTAATGCTCACCTGAGAGTGTGCTTGTTTGATTTTAGAGAGGGGAGAGAGAGAGAGAGACACCGATCGGCTGACTTCCACACTCGCCCTGACCGGGAATCGAACCCGCAACCTGTCAGTACACGGGACGACGATCCAACCCACAAGCCACATCGGCCCGGCCCGTGGTTTCTTTTTTAAAGCAGCTGCTCATGCCCTTCTTTCTTCGATGTTAAAACATAACAAATCCGCAGACGCAGAAGAGAGAACATGCGTTGCGAGGAAAGAGCAGAAACACCCCCACCCCGTCCTCCTCTCGGAAATCGCCCCACCCTGCTCTGCAGCCGCCAGGGAGCCCTGCGCACACCGAGGGGGGAGGCGGCGGCCACGCTGCAGAGAAGACGCCCGGGGTGACGCGCAAAAGCCCGGGTGCCAGCTGCCAGCCCCCGCAGGAGGCGGGAAGTTTCCAGGGAGCCCGTCTGCAGAGGAACAGAGCTGTTCTCACCTGGCCCTGCTGCCCTGCTGCCCACGCTGCCCGCGCTGCCCGCGCTGCCCACGCTGCTTCAGCCTCAACGGGACCAGCCAATCCAGAGTCACCAGCACGGGAAAGCTGCCCCACAAAAGCCAAATCCACAACAAACCCCAGAACTTGGGGGAAACCAAAAGCAGAAACTGCCAAAGCAGCACCGCTAACCCCCGAGGACGGGCGGGAGGAGCGGGGGGCGGGGGGCAGAAACAGGCGTGCGCTCTGACAAAAGAAACCAGAGCAAGAGGCGGCGTTGACACAAAAATAAAACCACGGCCCTGGCCGGCAGTTCAGTGGTTAGAGCCCTGGCCTGCACACCCAAGGGTCGAGGGTTCGATTCCCAGGCAGGGCACAAACCTAGGTTGCAGGCTCAATCCCGGGTAGAGGTGAGTACGGAGGCAATGAACACATCCTCGGCAAGGATTCAAAAAAACAACACTGGGAGGGGGCGGGGAGGGCAAGCAGGAAGTGAGGTCAGAACTGCAGGGCCCAAGGGGAACAGGCAGGAAGTGAGGTCAGAAATGGGGAACCCAAGGGGAACAGGCAGGAAGTGAGGTCAGAACACCTATGCCAAGCAGGTGAGACAGCCCCACAGTCACAATAATCGGCACAAAGGACGGATCTGTCAAACCCGAGGCAGGATGTGAGCAGCTGGACAGGCGGCGGCCCGGCCCACAGGAAGCAGCAGCTCGGGGACGCCGCCCGGGCCTGTGGACGCCGTGGATGTGGCACAGCCGCCGCCGGGAAGCGCGTCGTCTCGTCACCTCCTGACCGGCCTCTCCCGCGCCCTGGGAGCGCAGCGCGTGGCAGGTCAGGGTAAACGCCCACGTGCTGGGGACGAGGCCGCGTGCAGGGGCTGCAGACACTTCAGGCTCACTGTTTGCACAACGTGCCGGCCGTGAGGACAGACCGGCTCACAGCGTCCCCCTCCCTCCCGGGAGGCCGGCCGGGGGTCCGTGAATGAAGGGCACGTCACACCAAGTACACACGCTGCGACGGGGACGAGGCCCCTGGGGCTGGGGTGCCCCCGGCCCCATGACACCCACTCCTGCTGAAGATGGGGCTGGGGTGGAGAGTATGGTCCCCTGGAGGCCGGGCGTGCCCAGCACAGGCCTGGGAACAGGGCGGCCACCCACGGCCGCAGGCACCTGTCAGGAGCCTCTCACCCCAGCAGGGCCCAAAGGACCTTCAGCCGGTCAGGCCACACCACGGGCACGCCCTCACCTCCTCTCTCCCGGCAGCTGCAGCGCAGACAGGCTCTGGGCAGAGGCCACGGTCCAGCCACCGTCGGGCCAGGGAAACGGGCGGACAGAGCGCGTGGGAGGCCCCCAGAGCCTGGAGCCAGAGGAAGGAAGTGCTCGGTCTCCGTGGATGACCTGTGACGAGGGACAGGGCACCAAGGTTCACCTGCAGAAAACACTCTGCTTTGCCATCAGCGGCCGCCGTCTGCCGTGCCCCACCCCCACCCGGGAGAGAAGGGTGCCACGGGCCAACCAGCCTGGGACCTGGATCCCGTACAGGACCGGGGGGCGGGGGGGCTCACGCTGCCATGAGGTGGGGAAGGGAGAAGAGTCTCGGGGAAAGGACATCAGGAGAGACTGAGTCCCAGCAGGCGGCCCAAAAAGGGGCAATTTCGGCGTCAAAATGACGGCCAGAACGGACGACAGCCCGTGGAGAACCGGGGCAGAGCCACGTGAACACAGGCCACGGGCACGGGCACGGAAGCCTCTAACTGGGTCAGGCAGGATCTCGAGGGACATGAACCCCTGGGAGAAAGTTCACAGGGGACAGGGTGCCGACAGGGTCCAAAGTCCCCCCACGGTTACTCATTAACCAGGGAGGGCGAGGCAGACCCGCCCAGGAGCCGGACCAGGGTCACCGACCTGGAGGGGAGGCGCGGCTCTGAGCCTCCTGCCCCGGAGCGAGCCCCACCACACGCACTCCTGCGTCCCACCAGGGGACGGGCCTGGCACCCCGACTGGAGGCACCATCCACAGGATAGCCCCGCACTCCGAACGCACCAGCGCACAAGGCGGTGAGGGACCCGGGAGAAGGGGCGCTGGAACAGGCGATCCCACCGAGAGGCGCGTCCCGCTGGGTCCCCTGCTGTGGCCACAGGAGCAGTGACAGACACGCTCTCGCCGTGCGCCCAGGCACCGCGGTGGAGAACCTGGGGGACGGACGGCGGCCTCGCAGCCTCACCAGACGGGGAAGACGCTCAGAATAAAACGCTGAGCCCGGCCCGGCCCGGCCGTGCGGCTCATGGCTGAGCATCGACCTCTGAACCGGGGTCACGGCTCGATTCCCGCTCAGGGCACAGGCCCAGGCTGCAGGCTCAGTCCCCAATGTGGGACGTGCAGGAGACAGCCAATCAATGATTCTCTCTCATCATTGATGTTTCTTTTCTTTCCTTTAATATAGTTTTGATTTCAGACAGGAAGCGAGAGGGAGAAATAGAGACATCAATGATGAGAGAGAACCACTGATAGGCTCCCTCCTGCCCCCCCCGCCCCCGCTCCCCCGGAATCGAGCCTGCAACCCAGGCATGTGCTCTTGACTGGAACTGAACCCGGGACCTTTCAGTCTGCAGGCCAACACTCTAGCCACTGGGCAACACCGGCCAGGGCTCACCATTAATGTTTCTCTCTCTGCCTCTCCCCTCCTCTCTGAAGTCAATAAAACATATTAAAAAGCAGAAGGAAAGGCTGAGGGGAGAGGTGGCAGGTCTGTGACACCGGCGCCTGCCCTCCAGGGGGACGGCAGTCCCCCACACCAAGGGCACCTGGGACACACAGGGCCGCGTGGCGAGGGCGTGCTCAGGTGCCGGGGCCGGCCCAGCAGGGGCCACGTCTGAGCCTCCGATTAGTTGTGGGAACACGCGCTCCCTCCTTTCTGAGCCACGTGGCGTCCGCTGGAAAGCAGGCGCCGGAGGCCCTGGACTGAAACAGCGGGTCACCTGCCCCTAACACGCCACACTCCTGGGCTGTGACGCCCTGGGAGCGACCAGAGCCCAGAGTCCCAACGCTGGTGCGACGACCCAGGAGGCCACGGCCCGAGCTCCTGGACCGACAGGGGCGGGAGGACCGAGGGTCCAGCCTGGGTCTGGCCAGGGCCCGTGCCGGTCGGAGGTCGGGTCCCTGAGCCCTGTGCCCTGGCCCTTCCTGCCCCAAACCGCCAGCTCACGCCCACCGCCGGCGGGACAGGAAACGGCGCCTCTACGCTGGTTTCTAAGCGCTGCCTCCTTCCCATTTTCTGAAAACCTTCACTTTTCCCTGATAAGAATCGCCCTGGAGTCAGTCTCACCCCATCAGGTCAGGCTGCGGGTGAGGAGCCCACGGCTATTGGCTCATTTACTGAAATCTGCTTGAAGAATGGCTGAAAGCTGACAGCCTCGCTCTGAAACCGACGCCAGCTTCTCGCCCACCACGGGCACCAGCTTACTGCCACAGCTGCCCGCACCCGTGGGCGAGGCAGGGGCTGTGTGGCGCCACCCACAACCAGACCGCACGCGGAGGCTCCGGTCAGATGAACCCTCAAACACCCCACTGCGGACGCCGTGCAGGAAGCTGGCCAAGACCCTGGGGTGCTCCCCACCGGCAGCGGACAGCACAGGCCTCAGTCTACGCACGCGCCCGCCGCTGGCGCATCCTTTGTGTCCCACTCCCTGCACCTGCTGGCGTCCATCGCTGGCCTGGCGGGTTGTGGGGGCACCGTGCCAGCCCCGTATGCCCACGTGGCCCGGCGGGCTCCTGTCAGAGGACCGGGCTCTGCTGAGAGAGGACTGCGCAGCCAAGCCTCGACGCTGCTGCATCCTCGCCCGCTCACGTCCTCCCCCAACGTGCAGGGCGGGCACCCACCCCCTTTACAGGTGGGGAGACCGAGCTGGGACGTGACATAACCCCATGCCCGAGAGAGGAAGCGGCGGAGCCGGCCTGGGCCTGGGAGTCCATGCCCTAACCACTGGAGAACGCTGCCCCTCAAACTTCTAGAAACTTCTCGTCTCGAGATACCAAAAATCACACCATCTACTACATGCAGAGGAGACAGAGAGGGAGCCAGAGGTCAGGGTCAGAGCTGGAGAAAGTGGTTTCTGCTTCGCGTGGCAGGGGAAGCGGGCGCCTGAGGGCACTGCCTCTCATCCCAGCCCTCCCCTTGGCCTCCGACAGTGGCCTCACCCCCACCCAGCAGGTGGGGCCCCACCGGTTTTGCCAAACAAAAATCGAGGCCCCTCCTTCCAGGAGCCACTGGGGAGGGGGTGCCGCCCTCACACCCCCACCCCTCGTTAACAGTCAACAGCCAAGACTAAGCCGGACAGAGCGCCAGGGGCCGCCCGCGGTTGAGGTCCAGGCTTGCTCTTGCTCAGACTCAGGAGGCCAAGATGGGGCGTCTGGAAACCAAGGAACGGAAATGGCTGCCATGGCTGAGTCATCCGCTCCACCAGAGCCGCCCGGGGAGGGGGCCGCGGGCAGTGTGGGCACCGCCCGGCCCAGCCCGGCAACTGTCCAGGCCCCAAGGCCGAGAGGCAGCTGGCCGTGCCCTGTGGGGCTCGGGGGAAGGGGCTGGCCTCCCGCCCGCAGTCCTCCTGGAGGGCCCAGTCTCCACCAGGCCACCGGTCCCCACGGCCCATCGAGTGCAAACTGTGCCGAGGGCAGGCCTGGACCTGACGCCCCTGCGGGCCGTGCGCCGTGGTGTCGAGGCCAGAGAGCAGGAAAAGCTCCCCAAGCGCCCGTCCTTCCCAGAGCCACGCTGGGCGCGGGCTGCAGCCCCCTATGCACACCGGCCGCCAGGGCAGCCCTGGTCTCTCCTCCCCGGGAACAGGCAGGTCAGGCCGTCCAGGCAGCGCTGGCGTCTCCTGCTCTGGCTCTGACACGTTCGGGGCGAGATTATAAAGGAAGCAGAGCCCATCCTCTCTCTCTTCTTAAAGAGCTTCTCCCCCGGCCGCGGGGCTCAGGGGCCGAGCGTCGACCCAGGAACCAGGAGATCACGGTTCGATTCCCGGTCAGGGCACAGGCTCGGGTTGCGGGCTCGAACCCCAGTGTGGGGCGTGCAGGAGGCAGCCGGTCAATGATTCTCTCGTCATTGATGTTTCTCTCTCTTTTCCTCTCTGAAATCGGTGAACATATATTTCTTTAAAATAGACTAATATTTATTGAAAAAAAAAAATAACAACTTCCTCCAGAAACGGGCAGGACAGAGACTCAGAGGGAAAGAAAGGTGCGTGAAGGCTCATGGGGCCTCCTGGGGCGCCTCGGGCCCTCCTGCTGCCCGGCCCCCACCCCTGGGCAAGGCGCACGCCGGGCTCTCACACAGGCCTCCCGGGATCAAGGCGTCATCAGCCCCACGAACCCATGGTCCCCGCCAGTCCTCTCTGGCGGCCACAGGCTGGGCACACAGTAGGGCTCCATGACGGAGGATGTCCGCACTCAGGCCGGTCTGCCGCCGCACTCCCACCAGGATGCCCCCCGGGCGCCAGCCCCTGGGCAGCAGGTCACTGCGCCTCTAAGAGCAGGGCCCAGGCACACGGGGCTTCATCTAAGAAGGCGGGGGCCCGGGCTCAGTGCTGCTCCTGCCTCCGACGCCCCACAGCCGGGTTTAGCGACAGACGGACGGCTGAGCCAGGACACGCAGGGCACACGAAACAGCGCCAGTCACACGCGGCGGGACTCATACCCACAATGCACAGGGAGCTCGGACAGCCCAACGCAAAGCAGGGCAAAGGGCTCAAACAGGCGTTTCTCCAAACGCGCACACGCGGTCAGCAAGCACGTGGCAGGACGCTCAGCATCACTGACCACCCGGCAGGCGCAACTCAAGCCACAGCGAGGCCCTGGCCCTGGGGCGGGGGGGGTCAGCTGCCTAAAGCGTTGTCCCGATGGGCCAAGGTTGTGGGTTCGACCCCGGGTAAGGGCACATACCAATGGAAGCAACCAATGGATGCATCAATAAGCGGAACAAACCCAATTCTCTCTCTCTCTCTCTCTCTCTCTCTCTCTCCTTTCCTCTCTCTCTAAATCAATAAAAATTAAAACAACAACAGTGAGACACCAGCTCAGGCTACCATCAAACACACACAAAACAGCAGGTGCTGGCGAGACACGGAGAGATCACAGCCTGGCCCCCCGGTGGGACGGACGCTGGTGCAGGAGGACGGAGATGGCGTGGCGGCTCCTCAGAAATTAGACAGACTCACCACCGAGCCGCCCTCCACTCCCGGGCACCCACCGTCACAGCAGCGCTGCTCTCAAGGCCGAACGTGCCCACAGCCCAGTGTCCCCCGATGGGCGAACGGACACACGGACGGACACACACACTCCGGGATGCCAGGAGGAGCTCCGGCGTGACCGCCTGGCTGGGCCTTGGCACGCAGGCTCCGTGCTGTGAGCCGGGCTCAGAAGGACAGAGGCTGCGTGATCCCGCCCCCGGGAGGGCCCTGGAGGCAGGGTGCGGGGCGGGGGAGGGGGAGTGCGTGACGGGGTCAGAGGTCACTGTGGGACGACGGGAAGCTCTGGAGACAGCGGCGGCTTGGGCGCAGGACACGCGGGTGTGCTTCCTGGGTGCCGGGCGCTCAGGCCGTGGGGCAGGAAGTGGTGGCTTCCCAGCAACCCCTCGGCCTGGGGACTGACCCCTGTTTAGAGAACAAATTGGTGACACGTAAAATCAAGACCCTACAGAGGCCCCGTGCCTCCTGGGACCGAGTCCACTAAGAGAGCGACGGGCAGTGTGTGCACACAGAGCAACGCACAATGGCCCCGGGGCCGTGCCCCGAAACCCCCGGGTCCTTAACCAGGTCACCACCGAAGTGACAGGAAAAAAGAGACCCGCACGACGACCCCGCCGTCGCCCGCAACGCAAGATGCAAGAGGAACACTCAGCCGAAACTGGTTTGGCTCAGTGGATAGAGCGTCGGCCTGCGGACTGAAAGGTCCTGGGTTCGATTCCAGTTAAGGGCGTGTGCCTGGGTTGCGGGCACATCCCCAGTAGGAGATGTGCAGAAGGCGGCTGATTGATGTTTCTCTCTCATCGATGTTTCTAACTCTCTATCTCTCTCCCTTCCTCTCTGTAAAAAATCAATAAAATAAATTTAAAAAAAAAAAAAAAAAAAAGAGGAACACTCACACTGCACGTCTGTGAGGAGTGAGGCGAGGTCGCTGCCCACCGTCTCCCACAAGGAACACCCCAACCCTGGCGTCCCCGTGCAGGGGAGATCCCTGTGGCCAACCTGAGCCAGGCGGGGGCCTCAGGCTCCGCCCTCCCCGGCTGGCATCCCCCACTTCAGAACCAGTCCGGGGGCCCGCCATCTTCCTCCCCCGCTCCACACAGGTGCTCACACGCGCACCCACGGAGAAGGGGGCGGCTACTGCGTGAGGCCAGCGCCCCGGAGCCAGAGCCCCCAGGAGAGCCAGGCACAGACGCACTGCGACCAGGCCTGGGCGTCCACCCTGGGGTGCGGCCCAGACACGCGGGGACAACGAGGAGGGGTCCCCTGAGGGAGTGCCAAGAGGAACGGCATAGCGCGCTGACCGTCCACACTGTCCGTCCACGCTGACCATCCGCATTGTCCATCCACACCGTCCACTGTCCGTCCACGCTGACCATCCACGCTGACCGTCCACACCGTCCGTCCACACCGTCCACGCTGACCGTCCACACTGTCCACCCACACTGACTGTCCGCACTGACCATCCGCACTGTCCATCCACGCTGACCATCCACACTGACCGTCCGCGCTGTCCGTCCACACTGTCCGTCCACACTGACCGTCCACGCTGACCATCCGCACTGTCCGTCTACACCATCCACACTGACCGTCCGCGCTGTCCGCCCACACTGTCTACCCACACTGTCCATCCACGCTGACCATCCACACTGTCCGTCCACACCGTCCGCATTGTCCGTCCACACCATCCACACTGACCGTCCGCGCTGTCCGTCCACACTGTCTATCCACGCTGTCCGTCCACACTGTCCGTGCTGTCCATCCACACTGTCCGTCCACACTGACCGTCAGCACTGTCCGTCCACACCGTCCACACTGTCCATCCACACCGTCCGCACTGTCCGTCCACACTGACCGTCCGCGCTATCCGTCTGCACTGTTGCGTGCTGCCGGCTGGGATGGCTGCAGGCATCCCTTACAGGGACAAGAAAAGCCAGCGCCCTCGATGTCCACTGAGGCCCAGAGCCTCGATGCCAAGGAGGTGGAAATGCTGGGGGACGCGTGCCCACAGAGCTGTGCCCGCCGACGTGCACACGCAGGCCCAACGGCATAGCAGCCGCAGACGCGCGTTTCTGAGATCCGGGTCCACACATGGCTGGGCGCTCTGCTGGGCACCGATGGCACTGTGGGTAACAGACGTTCCCACGTGAGATAAGGTGACGTCTGGGCCTGGCTTTAAACACCCGCCTCCTCACACAGAGGGAAGTCAGACACTGCCACTGCGGAGCTGGGCGCGGGTCATGGACCAGGCTCTGCCCGGCGCCGCGAGGAGTGACCCCGACACAGTGTGTCCATGGGCACGTCACGGGGCCACTGCAGGGCCCCCTCGCAGGGGCGGCAAGGCCCTGCCCACAGGCCCACAGCTCCTGCACCATGACTTCCTGGGAGGCTGAGCAGCCGGCAGAGGCCCCGGCCCGTGGGCACACCGCCAGCGCCCGCCACCCCTTCCCCAGCCCTCCAGGGTCCCCTGCCTCCCTCCCACCTGCTTCCACAGCCAGCAGGACCCCAGACGCTGGGACCACGGGGACAGCAGGCCCGGGGTGGGCCGCCCGCGGTCGGTCCTGGTCATCCTCAGCCTCCAGGGCTCACAGGAAGCGAGAGGCCGCGTCACGGAGAGCCCCACGCGCACAGGAACCAGCTCGGACGCAAGCGCGTTGGAGGAAACAAGCAGCAGGTGCACGCGCGGCACCAGCTCCGACGGCAATGACGTCGGGCACGACCAACCACAGAGGGACCATGAACCCGAGACGCTGACAGCAGCCACAAGAAATCAAAGCCGACTCCCCTCCCCCACGGCTCCAGGACGGAGCAGAGCGCGCCGCCCGCCTCCCGGGCCCACGCCCCCCGAGCCCACGCCCCACACATGCGCTCTGGCTGCGGGAGGCTCCCGCTCACGCGGCCCAGATGGAGCATCGAGACTCGCAGGTCCCGGCCGGCAGCAGGGACACGCGTGCGCTCAGGGCCCAGGAGCCAGGCCCACAGGCCGAGGGCCCCTCACTGCGCAGCCCCCGGCGCTGGGCTCGGGGCCACTGCTCCTCGATGGTCCCACCGGTCACCACCCTCGGGGAGCTCCGTGGCGGGCCTCCTGGCACCACTCCCAGCCGGCCACGGCCTGGGCCGCGGGCCCCTCTGGGGAGGGCTCTCCCTTGCCTCCTGGGCCCAGCCACGCCCGCCGCCTCCGGTAAGCGGCCGCCCACGCGCTGCGCCAGTGGAGGCAGCCCACAGCTCACCTCTTCTCCACGGTTTAAAGACCTTTGTAAACTGAGACAAAACCGACGAGGGTCAGGCAGGCTGGCGACACTCACGGCGCACGAGGATGCTAAGGAAATCACAGTTTTGATAGTTCTGCAAAAAAACTTCACAAATTTACAACAAAACTGTCAAGTAATTAAGGCAAGGCACTTCACACATGAACTTAAACTGCTAATTAAAATCCCCTCGCTTAATTGACTACATTTGCATATCATTCAACTTGGGGAGCATAATTTTTTAATGGTTTGGGCAAATCGGTTGTAACCTCAGGGAGTGGGCAGCAGCAGGGAGGGCAGGTGAGTCTGGGGTGTCAGGGGCTTGACCCCAGGCAGGGGTCCCCTCCCCCCGGTGGGCATGGCCGCTCGGAGACCCCACTGTGGTGCAGCGTGCTGACGGCACCTCCTGCTGCCCCGCACACCTGCCTCCACCTCCCCACCTGGGACAGGCCCTCTCCCCCTCCGGGCGCGGGTCCCCCGCCTGCCAGGGCTGCTCTGCGTGCTTGCCCAGCGCCAGCCCTGCCACGGGAGAGACCCACTCACCCTCCGTGGCAACGGGTCAGAGTCCAGACGGCCACGCTGACCTTCCACAAGCAAGCGCTAGCCCCGGTGGCACTCAGCCCAGCAGAGCCCGACACGCGTGGGCTCACTCCTCAGGAAGGGCCCTGCCAGTCAGTCCTTGGGCCCAGGAGACCAGGGCTGCTCGGACCCGGCCCGACCATGCCAACGTTCTGGCCGGGCTTCCACCTGCTCATCAGCGCAGCATCCACAGCTCTGCCACCCGCTATCCACGGAACTGGCATTTTCCCGCAGCGGGACCCCCGGGCCTGCCCAGGTCTAGCTCCAACGGGCAAGTGTAGCCGCGAGTTCACACGAAACCAGACGGCCAGGCAGGCAGGAGCGCGGCCTCAGGATGGCAGGCCGCAGGGCATCGCACCACGGCTGCCGCTCCGTGGGACCCCACGAGAGCCTCCAGCAGAACCGTGAGCACCACAGCGAGCAGGAGGGCCCCGCGCGCCACCAGCTCTGCAGAGACGGAGACGGGGAAGCTTAAGCACCCACAAAGGGAGGAGACAGCCTGGCATCAGCCCCCTATAACCTGCAGGCCTGAGCTGCAAACCAGCGCCACAGGCTGGGATGGTGACGGAGCACCAAGGTGATGGTAGACGGCTGTGCAGGAGAAGCTGGCACGCTGCCTGGGGAAGCGGTGGCGCCGGCCCCCACCAGAGGTTCTCGCAGGCCATCCAGACACCGTGGGCGCGTGGGGGGGGGTGGGGGTGTCCCTGGTGCCTGTCAGTGCGGGGGGGGGGGGGTGCACCCATCCACAGGACGTCGGCTGCTACGGGACTGGGGCTGTTTCCTGACCCAGGGTCACTGCACGAGGCGAGACCAGCTCTCAGCCTCTGGACACGCGCCCCCACGCCCAGCGAGCGGCTCTCAGAGAGCATGGGTGCATGGCTGGGAGAGGCCTGGGGGAGCCCTGCCCCGCTGGGAAACGTGGGGGGTTGGGGACCATCGCTCCAGACCACTCCCCAGGCACCACGTCGCACCCAGCAGCCGACAGCTCCTCCTGGGCAGGGAAGAGCGGTGTGGGCACGCGGACAAGCCGGCACCTGGTGGGTGTCCCCGCCATGCGCCCCCCACCCCACCCCCACGTGACTGCTTCGGGCAGTCAGCCGGGTCCTTGGTGCCACTCACACATGGGGGTCTCCACCCTGGGGCTGGGGATGCACAGCTCAGCTGCCACGGCCGGCTCACCCCCACTCACCCCCTCACACGGGGGCTCAGACCAGCTGCGCCTTGCCCACCCTCGGGGCAGAATGCGCCCGACCAGGCGCCCACTGCGCCGCCTCCCCTGCCTGCGCCCTGAGCGCCCTCCCTCCGCCGCTGCCCTGCCCGCCACCCCGTTTCTCTGCAGCAAGCAGGAAGCCTGTTTTCAACAAAAAATGTTTCTTTTAAAGGAACCAGCCCGTGTCCCAGGGGAAGCCCAGCCAGGGCGGGCACCTCGCAGGCTGGGCCAGGCAGGGCCACGGCGGGGACCCGTCACTCGGCAGGCGGCAGGCACGTGTCGGGTGGCCCCGGGCTCCTCCCAGTGCCCCGCACCGACAGACCTGAGCGAGCCACCTTCTTTAAAACTCGCACAGGGCAGGAGAGGCACCTGCCAAACGCCCCCTCTGCACCCCGAGAAAGGCTCTCCCCCCCTTCCCCTCTCCAGCCGTCGACAGCGGAGCTGCTAATAGACCCCAAAGACTTCATGCCTCCGTGAGCCCCTCGACGGGTGTTTATCCAGCCCCGGAACTAGGGGCCCAGCTGTGACCAAGTCCCCTGCCCCCATGCCCGGGGAAGGCCACAACACAACCACAAGCGCACCATCGGAGAACCCGGCCGCGGTGGGCTTCCTGAATTCTTACCGATGCTCCCAACTCCAGAAGTGACGGCTCCTGTGAATCTTTGTAAGTCTCACAAGTAAATAGGGAAGACGCAAATGCCCACCGCCAAGAGAGCCTGGGTCTCCGGGGCTCAGGCCAAGGTGACCCCCCTTCCCCCAAACACCCACTCGTGGCCCTGGATGCCCAGCAAGGGGGCTCCCTCCGCCCAGCAGGTGCCCCATCCACTCTGGTTCCCACCATTTCCTTTCAAATTCGTGCCCGACTGGGTCCTTCATTTTATTTTGTTGTTAATCCTCGCCTGAGGGTATTTTTCCATTGATTTTTAGAGAGAGTGGAAGGGAGAGGGAGAGGCAGAAACATCGATGTGAGAGACCGGATGGCTGCTGCAAGCCAGAGCCTGCAACGGAGGTACGTGCCTTTGACAGGAATCAAACCCAGGGCCCTTCCGTCCTCACAATGACGCTCTATCCACTGAGCCACACCGGCCGGGGCTGGGTCCTTCCTTCAGCCAATACGTAGACACAAGTGGTGGAGACTCCCAGAACCTCACGTGGCCCCTCCTCGCGGTGCCCCAGCAATGCCGCCTGAGAGACGGCCAGCCTGGCGCAGCCCACGCCACAGGGCTGGCCGCTGGGAGGGCAGGGCTCCTGGGGAGCCCCCTCTTCCTGGGGAGCCCTGTCCCCCTTCCTCAGAGCGGCCACTGCTCCTCGCCCACCAGGTGCTTCCTGAGCAGACCGTCAACTGCACGAGCCCGGCTTGGTCTTCGTGGCCCTCCCCCGCGTTCAGGCGGGAGGCTGGGGGGGCCGGGGCCACCCGTTCCCACGAACAGCCGCCGGCCACACACCCCACACGCTCCCGAGCAATGACTTCCTGTTCCTTCTGCGAGCGGGGCCCGCCCCCCGCGTCTGAGCCGGTTCACAAGCACAAGGCGTGCCCATCCACCATCTCACTGCCGCCGCCATCCCAACGTGCCGCCCGCCGACCGCCCTGGTGACGGCCAGGAGGGGACGGGCCCTCAGGAAGGAGGACGCGGTCTCCTCCCGCAGCTCGCGCTGATCTTAAGGAAATAATCCAGCCTCTGTATTTTGAGTCAAAACAAAGAAACTTTTAAAAAACATTTCAGTTGAAACTTGCATAATTCTTCCAGGGGAGAAACCCTCCCTCTTTCGCAATCCTTCGGGAGAGCCACAGTATTGCCGCTTGTGTAACAGTCCGGGCCGCAGAGTCGGCCGCCGGCCACAGACACGGGCCCTCCCCCCGACGCCCGGGTGCAGGCCCGGAAGCGCCTGGGGCTGGGGTCACGCTTCCTCCCTCCGGTCCCGTCCCGTCTGCCTCTCCGACAGCCAGCGCAAAGGCGCAGCCGCTGCAGGGAGGAGGTGGAGCCCACGGGCGGCGAGGCCGCGACCCTCCTCTCAACGCCCCACGCTCCTGGGGCCGAGGGCGGCAGGGGCAGAGGTGAGGGCCACTCAATGACCCGCTGCCCCAGGTGGGGTGCCCACATCAGGGAAACAAACCCCGGAGGGCCAGGGGCCAGCCCAGCCCAGCCCAGCCCAGCTCCAGAGAAGGCGCTGGACCCGGAGACGGCCGCTCCTGGAGAACCACGGACCGGCCGCTCGCGCAGACAGACGGACACCAGGCAGTCCCGCCTCCCCCTGCTCCACGGCCAATGACAGGCGGCAGGGCAGACCAGCTGCTGTTCCTTGTTTGAGACACCCTGCAACCTTTACCCTAATGTCCAGACTGACTCACAGACCCATCCTGCATGGCCGGGGGCGGGGGGGGGGGCGGGGGCAGGAGCCTCCCCTCAGAGCATCACCCGAGATGGTACCCTGCCTTCTCAGCCAACCGTCTGGAAGCAGGAAATCACCACGGAACCCACAAAAACAGAGCAAACCAGGGGACACAGGAACAGGGGACCCTCGAAACCTCTGCCAGTCCGGGTGGCCCTGGGGGAGCAGAGCTGCCCCACGAGGAGGCAGGTTCCTGGAGGGAGGGCGCTGGCCAGAGCGGCTCCACCTGATGGGAATTCCAGCTCAGAGGTCCCCAGGCCCCCCGCACCCCCAGCCTCCGCACCTCAGAGCCGCAGTCACACCCCAACGGGGATCCTGAGACACCAGGCTGCTCAAGGCTGCCGCCGGCCGGTCTCTGCCTGAGGGAGCAGGGCCTCGGACCAGGAGGACGCCAGTCCCGGCGCAGGGAGAACAGCGTCCACTGGAACAGACCGTCCAGCCGTGGGCGCTCCCGCCACCCCCCGCGGGCCCGTGGGCCTAACACGCGTCGGCCACACGACAGGGCCACCCTGCAGGGAAGAGCCTCCCGGAACTCGGTGTCAGAAGGACAGAGGGACAGCACTTCCGAGGAGCCCTGCTGGGACCCCAGGGGCACAGTGCTCCGCCCTGCTGTCCCCCGAAAGGGAAGCACCTGGGCCCGGCAGGAGGGCAGCGCTCGCCACACCCCAGCGCCGGATTCCTCTCCGGCAGCACCTGCACCTGCGCCGCTAAAACCAGCCCAACGTCGTCCAGGCGCCACTGGACCAGCCCGGGGGTGGCCGAGCCCTGGGCAGAGGGAAGGCAGAGCGGGCGAGGCCCTCAGCTGTGCCCGTTCCCAGCAGCAAACGCGGCACGTCTCCCCCCCAGACACCGACACCCCAACCACAACGCCCGAGACATCAGCTGCCACTCTCCCACCATCCCCGTTACACGCGAGGAAACCGAGGCACAGAGGTCATGCGGCACGCTCGGGGCCACATGGCAGTGAGGGCCGTGCGGTTCCCACCAGCTGCCCACTGCGGACGCCCGGACAGCAGGCGGGGGAGCCCTCTCGCTGGGACCCGTTACATCGGAGGCGTCACCAAGGAAGGCCGCCAGCCTGCGCCCAGACGCCGCCTGCGCAGGCTTCCAGGCCCGGAGCTGGCACCCGCCCCACGCTCAGTTCCACCCGGCAACCACAGGAACCACCAGCCCCCACGGCTGGGCCGCAGGCGGTGGGGCCTGGGAGCACCAGGAAGGTCACCAACCCCTCCCTCCGCCCGTGGCACAGCAGCGCCGACCGAGCGTCCGTCTGGCAGGAGACCTGGCGACACCTTGGCCGCCAACACCCGGGGCGCACTTCCTCCTCCCAGAACCCTCCGCCCCGGGGAGCCCCGTCCCCTGCAGAGAGCAGTGCCAGCCGCGTCTTTGTTGCTTTCTGTCCGCACGCTCGGCACATCAAAAGCATTAAAATCAGCTACAAAGGAAGTGAAGAAACCAAAACACCTCCTATGAACACGCGGTCCAGAGGCGGGTGGGAGAGGCCGCGGGGATGGGCCGGCGCTGGGAGGGGTCTTCCCAGGCGGCTCCTTCAGAGCAAACAGCCTGGGCAGCTGTGGGTCCCCCACCCCGAGGCTGAGACCCTCCTCCTCACGTGGGGCCTCTGGCGTGTAGACACAGGCACACGGCTGTGCGGGGAAGATTTAAAGGGGACCACACACCCCAAAACTCCCAACGGTGCCATCAGAGCCACAGCAGCAGGGCAAGGGAGCCAGGCTGGCAGGAAGAGCCCAGAGGCAGGGTGGGGGGGGGGCAGCAGGAGGGTAGGCGGGAGCCCCTGGAGGTGCAGCCGGCAGAGACAGGGGACACGTGAACAGACAGCCAGACCTCAGGCCCAGGCCACCACTGTGAGGACAGGGCCGGGCTGCCACTGAGGCCCGGAGGCCGACCACTTGGGAGATACTTTTAAATCCGCACACGCGGCCTCTGAGCGGCTTTGGGGAGGTCACTGACGCAGAAGGGGCAGCGCTGGCCATCTGTCGAGATGGCCGGAGTGAAAGTGTGCGCAGACCACTTGTCTGTGACTCCTTACCCCCGACAGCCCCGGGCCGCAAGCCCCAGCCGCGCCCTCCCTGAGCGGGGGACACCGCACGGGGTGCAGGGTGCCAGGCCGGCCGCGGCTGTGACAGCGGCAACCCCAGGACAGCAGGAGACCGCAAACACACACATGACCCAGATTCGGACACAAACACATGCAGACACGCCCGGCCAGACAACACCCTCTGCTGTCCACTCTGCAGGTGCGGGACCTGCCGTGGCCTCGCCCGCCCGCCAGCTCCAGGCGGCCAGAACCCACACGCCCTGCACACGGGCCCCCTCAGGCCACGCTGGCTGCCCAGGGTGCAGCCACCCCCCCCCCTCCGGGAAAGGCTCCCAGTCCCAGGGAGGGCCCCGCAGGCCACCCAGAGCCAATTCCGTCTCCAACGCAGGGCCCTGCCGGCAGCCTTCCCACCGGCACCCCCAGAGCACACCCGCTGGCCCCACGGCAAACCCCCCGTCTGCCAACAGCTGCCACCGGGCACCGGTCTGGCAAGGACAGAAACGCCCCTGCACACGCACACGCGGCAGCCCCTCTAAGCACAGGCGACAGGCCCTCCTTCTCCCCAGCCCCTCCTCCGCTCCCCAAGACTGACACTCCGCTGGAGGGGCGCCCAGAGAAAATCAGGCGGGAGCCTCTATTCACAGATTCAGAAAAAGAAGTTTGATGCAATAGCTGAATTAATTAGGCCTCCAAGAATAGCTGAGCCAGGGCAGCATTCTGTGCGGGATTTAATAAGCCTGGAAACGTGAAAGGGAAGTTGCAGGTTCGTGGGGAGGGGGCAGATGCCAAGAGAAGTGGGTGAGGACCTGGGTGACTGCGATCAGTGTCCAGCGGTCCCGGGAGGGGCCAGACCACAAATGTCCCCGGACAGACACACAGCAGCGCCGGCCTGGCCCTCCCCGCCCTGCCCTCCCGTGCCCTCCAGCGTTGGCGACAGAGGGAGAGGGACATGGGCGCCTCCAAAACAAACTGCCAGCCACAGGCCACCGGAGCTCTCGGCCTGGGGTGCCCACTGCTGCGGCCTGGCGCCCCGTGCTCGTGGCCGCACCCTCACGCGGGGACTCTGGGTTCACTCCCTGGAAGGCCCAGGGAGACACGGAGCTGGAGTCCCCGAGTCTCGGACCCCTGCCAGGGCGCCAGGACACGGGCCGCCTGTTAGCGTCTCCCAGGACTTCCAGGCACAGAAGGCTCTGCCCGGCCAAGTCCCGCCGGCTGGGGCCTACGGCCTGGGAGCTCTGGGGTTGGCAGTGCCCTTTGCCCCCACCTGGTCTGCACGCTTCCTGAGGCACCCGGAGGAAGGCAGGCCTTGGCCCCAGGCTCCAGCCTGGGCCCAGCCCAGGTCTAACCTCCCAGGGCTCTGGGCAGGGGCGTCCTGAGGACTGAGGCCTGCCCTCCCCGGCCTTTCTGGGCGACTGCCGCGGCCGGAGGGCTTCTCCACCACCGGGCCGGCCCCTCCACGCCAGGCAGGCTGGCTAAGCCCCAGGGGTCAGGCAGGAGGGGGCCTGCCTGCCCAGCTACAGGACCATCCGGGGACCCTAAAGCGAACCCGATTCTCCTTCAAACAAAGCAAAACCCTGAGCCGAGGGGGAGAGGCAGCGCGCAGGTCTCAGCCTGCAGAGACAGGGCCCCTGCCCGAGGCGGCGGCCCCCACCCTCTCCCCAGCCCCGCCCCTCGCGCGCCCTCCCCCGGGGCCGAGGGACACTCACCAGGGGCACCCGCCGCTTGTACTTGTTGCCGTAGTCGAACTTCTCCTTCACGTCGTCCAGGCAGCGGCCCAGGCGGGCCTGCTCCTCCTTGCCCGTGTAGTCCTGGCTCAGCAAGATGTAGGCCCGCCAGTTGGCGGAGTCGAAGCCCCAGTGGCAGGTCCGGTTCTCCAGGGCCTTGTGCGAGTGCACCACGAACTTGTGCGGCGGGTACAGGAGGCGGCAGTCGAGGCACTGGATGCAGGCGGCGCTCGGGCTGCTGTAGAGCTCGGGCACCAGCAGCCCCTGGCACTTGCCGAAGCACTCGTGGTACACGCGCACGCTGCGCTCGCGCAGCTCCAGGCCCAGCGCCAGGCTGGCGGCCAGCTCCTTCTTGCAGGGCGGCGGGTAGGCGCCTCCGTAGAGCAGCGCGTTGCACAGGCGCTCCGCGTCCGTCTTGGTGATGAGCCCGCACGAGGGCGCCGAGAAGGGCAGGATGCCCATGACTTTGAGGATCTCCAGCTGGTCGGCCGTGCAGCGCGAGCAGTAGATGTGCAGCTCGTCGCACACCGAGTTGATCTGCTGCAGCGAGAAGTCGCGCAGCACCGAGTTGAGGATCTGCGGCAGGCACAGGCGCTTCTCGCCGCCCACCACGAAGCACGAGATGGTCTCGCCCTCCAGGACGGTCTCGCAGCGCTCGGTGGAGCGGTCGGACGGCATGAAGAAGGGCCCGGGCAGCACGGGCGGCGGCGGCTGGATGGCGGGCAGGTGCAGCACGGGCGGCGGCTCGGCGGCCGCAGGGACCGGCGCCGGCACCGCGGCCGCGCCCGCTTCCTTGGCGCCCTCCTTCTTGTAGGCCTCCTGCGCCCAGCGCGCCGAGAAGGCGGCCGGGCCGCCCAGCGAGCTCATGGAGCTCAGGTGGAACTGCTCCAGCGTCTTCTGCAGCCCCGGGTGCGGCTGGAAGCCGCCGCGACCGCCCGCCGCCGCCTCCATGGTGCGCTCCGACTCCACGGGCCGCTCCCGATCCCGTGCGCCGGAGCCCCCGCGGCCCCCGCCGCCGCCCCGCGCGCCCCGGCGGCGGCCCCGGCCCCGGCCCCGGCCGCCCCCCGCCGCCGGCTCCCGGACGATCACGGCCGCGGCCTCGCCCGGGGGCGCGAAGGGGAAGGCGGGCGGGGCGAAGGGGTCCCGCCGCTGGAGCCCGCCGCCGCCCGGGCCCGGCGCCACATCCACGCGCCCCGCGCCGCGCCCGCCGCCTGGGCCCCCCGCGCGCCCCCCGCGCGCCCCCCGGGCCCTAGGCGCGGGGCATGCCCCTGCGCGCGCCGCCAACGCCAACGCCAACGCTCGCGGGCCCGGGGCACGCGGGGGGCGCGCGGGCAGGTGCCGGCGCCGCGAGGCGCGAATCGCCGCGGTGGCCGAGGCCGAGGGGCCCGGGAGGAGCGGGGGCGCGGGCGCGGGGCCCGCCGGGCCGTCCTCGCGCGGCGCGCCGCCGCCGCCCCGCTCCTCCCACCGCGCGGCGCCCGCCCGGCTCGTCCCGGCGGCGCTGGCCGGCCGCGTCGCGCCCGCCGCCGGCCGCCCCGGCCCGGCCCTGCCCGCGCCCACCCCGCCGCCCGCGCCGGCTCCGCGGCCCGCCCGTCCGCCCCCCGCGAGCGCGGCTTCCGGGGCGGCGGAGCGCCTGTGAGGCGGCCCTCAAAGCACGGCGGCGGCGGCGGCGGCGGCGGCGGTAGCGCGGGGAACGGCGTACATCCTCCCCGCGGCTGGCTCCGGCTCGGACTGAGCGCCGGGCGCTGAGCTCACGCCGCCGCCCCGCCCCGCGCCCCGCCCCGCGCCGCGCCGCCGCCCCGCCCCGCGCGCCGTCTGGGCCGCGCGTCCGCCTCAGCCGAGCGCCGGCCAGGAATGCGACCGCCCCACTGCCGGCTCTTCCAGGAACGCGCGCTCCCCCGCCCGCGCCGGTGCCGCTCGGCCGCGCTCGGCCAAGCTCGGGCCTGTCCGCCTGACACTCGGCCCCGTCCGCCCGGGACTCGGCCCCGCGAGGCCCCGCCCACCTGGGACTCGGCCCCGCGAGGCCCCGCCCACCTGGGACTCGGCTCCGCTTGGCCCCGCCCACCTGGGACTCGGCCCAGTTCGGCTCCGCTTGGCCCCGCCCTCCGGAAGGCCGCTCGGCGGGGGCGGCGGCGGCGCCGGGGGGGCCCCCTTTCCGGCCGAGGCCGCTTCCTGCGCGGCTGGGAGAGCTCCGGTCCCGACGCCGGGGCCCAGGAGCCCACACGCGGCCCCGCCACAACCGCAAACCAGCGGGGAAGCGGGCGGGACGGGACCGCGCGGCCCCACCGCACGCCGCGCGACCCCTTCCGTGACGGGGTTGCAAGCGCACCGCACAGCCCAGCTCCCCACACGCGACGGGGACGCCACGAACACGGCCCGGGGTCCCACACACGACCGGCCTCCACGCAGTAGGACCCAAGGCCCGACATCGGACAGGGCGCCAGGGGACAATAAGGGCCACTGACACGTTAGGGTGGAGACACCCCGAGACCCGGGCAGGGACCCCCACCCCCAGGGGTGTGGCCCGAGCAGCACCCACCACCTCGTGACTCTGCACCCGGGTCGCCCCCACGGCCAGCGGGACCGCCAGGCAGCAGCGTGGCCTCCCAGCCGTCCCCGCGCAGGACAGCGGGCTCCAGGGGCCCGGGCGGGCCGGGATGGATGCCCTGCACCCGGGAGCTGAGCCCGGTGCTGGCCAGGGTGCGGCCAGGGCCAGGCCTAGGGTGGGTCCTCGGGAATCGGGCCCCGCAGCCCCCCGGACGTGGCCCGTCCCCCACCCTGGCTGGGTCCTGGGGCAGAGGACTAGGGACCCGAACTTGGACGGGCGGGCGGGGTGGTCCCCGGCGGAGGCCCGGGGGGTGGGGGTTGAAGTCGGAGCAGCCCTGGCCGTTTTCAGCCTGAGTGAGGACGGGGACAGTCCCGCTGAGCCGGGCGGGAGCGCCTCTTTCTCCACACCACGAGGGCACCCACACCAGCTGGCATTGAGGGGCTTGGGGACCCTGCCTGCTGGGCAGAGGCCCTGGGGCTTCACCCACTTCTGCTTGGGTGGCCTTCAGCGTGTCACCTGCTCCCAACGCCCCAGTGGAGGCTGGCACGGACCAGACCCCACAGCAGTGCTGCTGGGGGCAGCGCCTGCCCAGGGCGCCGGGCACCTCTGCGGACCTTGAGGTGCAGGCCGGTTTCTGGAGAGGCAGGTAGCTCGGGGTGGGTGGGCGGGCGGGCGGGTGGGTGACCACACACCTTCCTGGCTGCAGACCCAGGCAGGCGCCCGGGGTGGCGCTGGGGTCTGAGGTTCAGGGTGCAGTGCTCCATGTTTGAAAGCCAGACTGCTCCCCACCATGGACGTGAGCCCCCCTTCCCGGCTCCCCCCCGGCCAAACCTGCGCCCTGAGGATGATGAATGCTGTCGCCACTCCCATGACTTCTCTGCGAGTGAACATGGGATTGGGGAAGGGGCGTTTAAGAACCAAAGACGCTCGGCCGGCGTGGCTCCGCGGGTGAGCATTGGCCTAAGAACCAGGAGGTCACGGTTCCGTTCCCGGTCAGGGCACATGCCCGGGTTGCAGGCTCCATCCCTGGGGAAGCGGGGGGGGGGGGGGGGGCGGGTAGGGGGGCATGCAGGAGGCAGCCGATCAGTGATGTTTCTCTCTCATCGATGTTTCTATCTCTCTATCCCTCTCCCTTCCTCTCTCTCTAAAAAATAAAAACATCATAAAATAATAACTAAATAAAAGCCAAGAGAAGGGGCTTTACAGAAATCACTCTCTTGGCCCCACTTGGACCGAAAACACCTGTATTGCACCTGACAGTGTCTGCCCCTGCCCCGTGGACTGGAACCCTGGACAGCGGGCAACCTGCAGCTGAGGGAGGGTGGTCTGCATAGAGGCTGGACCGGGAACTGAACTCTGACCTCCTGGCCGAGCGAGGACTTCCTCCTCCTCTTCGGACCGCTGGGCGCTACCCGCTCCGCGGTGGGCCGTGCTGGCTCCTGCCCCCCTCCCTCCGTACCCTCAGGCTCTGCAGGGCTCCGGGAAGGGGCCCCAGGAAGAGCCAGCAGAGGGCCAACACTGTCCCCACAGCCGCAGGATCCAGAGTGAAGCCAGCAGGGGTGTGAGGGGTGGTGGGGACAGGTGTGAATGGTGGGGACAGGTGTGAATGGTGGGGACAGGTGTGAATGGTGGGGACAGGTGTGAATGGTGGGGACAGGTGTGAATGGTGGGGACAGGTGTGAAGGGCCCTGAGATGCAGGACAGGGCGGCAGAGGCTGGGGGTGGGGGGTGGTGGCTGCTCTCAAAACCTGCTCCCCGTGAGAGTGGAGGCCTCCTCCCATAAGGTGTAGAAGTTTCTGGAGCAGCCAAGCCCTCCCACCCAGCCAAGACCAGGGCAGCGTGTCTGCATGGTGCCGGCCAGGCCCTGTCTGCCCCGAGCCTGGTGGGGGCGCTCCCACCTGCTGTCCTGCCCACCCCCCCCTGCCGGCAGCCCATCCCAGCAGCCCACTCCTCCCACGGTGTCAGGACCACGGACCAGGCACCATCCCGGCCGGTGGAGGGTCGGCCCAGGCACAGCCACATGAGGGCGGAGGCAGGGACCAGGCCCTTGCCTGGCGAGTGGGTGTGGGCAGCTGCTCATGCCGTGTCCACTCACTCGGTAGCTCAGCCCCTGCAGGTATGAGCCGGGGCCTGGGGCCAACCAGCTTCTCTCCATCTCCCGGGAGACGGCACAGGATGGACCGCACTGCGGGGACGGAGGGGGCCCTGCGGGCTCAGGAGGCTTCTGGGGCCAGGACTGAGAGATGAGGGTGCGGCCACAATCGGGGCTTCTGGCCTGGGGAGGAGCTCAAAGTCCCAGCTGGAGAAATGGGCTGAGAGGCCTGGATCACAGCTTCTCGGAGGGTCCCGCACTGACAGCTTGCCCGGGCGGGCAGCTCTGACCTCCGGGCTCCCAGCTGCCCCTGCTCCCTACACCTTGAGCAGCAGAGGAGACACTGAGCGCAGCCAGGCACAAACCCCCGTTGTCAGGAATGTGCTAAGATACTGTCTTCAGCCCGGCCGGCCTGGCTCCGTGGCTGAGCGTCGACCTAGGAACCAGGAGGTCAGGGTTTGATTCCCGGTCAGGGCACAGGCCCGGGTTTCGGGCTCGGTCCCCAGTGGGGGGGCGTGCAGGAGGCAGCCGATCCATGATTCTCTCTCCTCATTGGTGTTTCTCTCTCTCTCTCCCTTCCTCTCTGAAATCAATAAAACATATTTTTTAAAAAGATATTGTCTTAAAACTTTGAATCTGAAAAAATGTTCTCAAGTAACATGATCTTAACAGTTTAGAAAAGACTTTTGTCTTCATTTGGTTCCACCAAAAGCAGCCTCAACACGCAGAGGGTGCAGACGGTTGACTTGGGAGGCCATCCCCGCGCACGCAGCCAGGGCGGGGCCGGGTGGGGGGCAGGGCCGGGGTGTGGGTGCAGCCTGTCACCCTCCTGCCGGGAGCTGGGGCCTGGGCACGGCAGGAGGGCACAGGCCCGGGAGCAGGGAGAGAGCACCAAGGGGCACGGCTCACGGGAGGAGAGTCGGTTCCTCGCGGACCGAGCTGGGAATTCACACGCGGGACCGTGTGGGACCATGTGGTTCCGGGCCGGAATTCGCCAGGAACGCGGCTCCATATTTATGAGCAAACGGAGCTGCCACAGGCGTGGATGCTGGTACAAACCTCCGCACGGTCGGCAGCTGTGTCCAGGGAGAGGCCCCGAGGGCGGCCCCTCCGCGGTCAGCACACCGAGAACCGCGTCTTGGATTCTCCGTTCCATCCTCTGCTGGAAGGAACCAGGCCCGGCTGGTGGGGGCGTCGTCCCGCACACGGAGAGGTCTCGGGTTCGATTCCCAGTCAGGGCGCAGACGTGGGCTGTTGGATCCCCGCAGGTGTGGGAGGCAGCCGGTCCATGCTTCTCTCTCTCCCTCCCTTCCTCTCTCTTTCAAATCAGTTTTTAAAAAAACATATCCTCAGGTGAGGATTTAAAAAATAAATTAAAAAAGAGGGGAACCAGAGTTCTTTAGAGAAACGGCTGGTCCCGGTGCCAGGAGGGACCGAGGGCCCACAGCAGGACAGGGCCGGTCAAAGGGCACGGAGCCCCCCGCCCCCGGACCCCCAATGGAAACCAAAGCTCACTGAACATCACCAGGGAATAAAATAGGAAACCACAAGTCCACTCAGAGGCAAATATTTATTAAAATAAGTGTCTTCAGCCCTGGCCGGTTTTGCTCAGTGGATAGAGCGTCGGCCTGTAGACTGAAGGGTCCCGGGTTGGATTCCGGCCAAGGGCACATGCCCGGGTTGCAGGCTCGATCCCCAGTAGGGGGCGTGCACGAGGCAGCCGATCAATGATTCTCTCTCATCATTGATGTTTCTATCTCGCTCTCCCTCTCCCTTCCTCTCTGAAATCAATAAAGAAATATAAAAATAAAATAAATGGCCCTGGCCGGTTGGCTCAGTGAATAGAGCATCGGCTTGCGGACTCAAGGGTCCCAGGTTCGATTCCGGTCAAGGGCATGTACTTTGGTTGCAGGCACATCCCCAGTAGGGGGTGTGCAGGAGGCAGCTGATCGATGTTTCTAACTCTCCATTCCTCTCTGTAAAAAATCAATAAAGTAGCCCTGGCCGGTTTGGCTCAGTGGATAGAGCGTCGGCCTGCGAACTGAAGGGTCCCGGGTTCGATTCTGGTCAAGGGCACAGGCCCGGGTTGTGGGCTTGATCCCCGGTCAGGGACTAGCAGGAGGCAGCCGATCCATGATTCTCTCTCATCATGGATGTTTCTGTGTCTCTTTCCCTCTTCCTTCCTCTCTGAAATCAATAAAAACATACTTTTTAAAAAATCAATAAAATATATTTAAAATAAATAAATAAAATAAATTTGTTCCTACGTTGAAGGTGTGGTGAGAAACGAGCTATTTGCATAGTTTTGAAGTTGCTCCCACAAGGTTCCCATGAGTCGCAGAGGGAAGAGGCGCGGGCACCCAGGGGAGACGCTGGCAGCGCCGCCGTCACCGGGCCAGCGGGATGGGTGCCCTCGGCCACCGGGTCAGCCTCGGTCCCGCCCCCCACGTCATGACCACCACACTCCTGCCAGGAGGCACCGCCGGCCTCTCCCCCTGACGACACCTCAGACGCCCACGCGGGGGACTTTGTCCAGGACGCGCCCGGAACCCTGGAAAGTGTCAGGGCCCCGGCAGTCAGGGGAAGGTCGCGGAATGTTCTGGGCCAGTGGGCACGGAGCAGGCAGGAAGGCCCAGCGCCACGTGCGGCCCGGGGATCGCCTGACTCCCGAGGGCGTTAACGGGACCACCGGGAAGCCTCGCTGTGGCCGGGGCCCAGGCTGGGATGGGGTGCACGGCGCCCTTGTCTGGAGTGCAGGACACCGCGCCGCGGCCACTGTCAGGTGCCGGGGGGGGGGGGGGGGCAGCTCCTGTGCTGTTCTTGGAACTCTTCTGGAAGCTGGAAACTGGGAAAACACAAAACACGTCTTTTTTAAAATATATATTTTTATTGACTTCCGAGAGGAAGGGAGAGGAAGAGAGATAGAAACATCACTGATGAGAGAGAACATTGGTTGGCTGCCTCCTGCACGCCCCACACTGGGGGTCCAACCCGGGCACGTGCCGTGACCGGGAATCGAACCTGGGACCCTTCAGTCCGCAGGCCGATGCTCTATCCACTGAGCCACACCAGCCAGGGCAGAGCACATCTTTCAGGATGTGCCGGGAGGAGGCCCGGTGTGGGCGGCCTCACTGAGCTCGAGTGGCCCAGCAGGGGCCAGTCCTACCCTCGGGCCCTTGACCGAGGCCTGAGCGGACACAGAGGACGCGTGGAGCCCCCGCTGTGACCCCAACCACCTGGGGAGGACCTGCCCTGCCCAGCCCGTTGCCAGGCCGACCAGAGGACACCCTCTCCACCGCCGTGGGGAGACACGGGCGGGGGTGGGGGGGGAGCTCTGAGGGGCAGGAGGCAGGAGGGCACCTGAGCCCCAGGTGAGCGGGGGGGCGGGGGGGAGCGGGGGGAATGGGGGGATCAGCAGCCACTGGTGGGGCCGCCCCACAGCTGCCGGGACGGGGTCAGTGCAGGTCACAGGCCCTTTCTGAAGGGCGGCTTGAGAAGGGGCTGTCAGTGCAGGATGGGGTCGGAGGGACCTGGGGACTGCACTCGCTCGGCCTGGAGGTGGAGCTGGGGAGCAGCCAGGACGGAGGTCAGGGTGACAGGGAGGACACGATGCCTTCCTTCGACCAGGTCAAAGCGTCACAGGAGCCTGAGAGACGGGAGGGACAGCCGCAGGCCCAGGGCGAAGCCGCCCACCAAAACCGAAAGCAGCAAACAACCGGGGAGAAACAGAGGGGGCCTCGGGGGGCCCGGGGCCCGGGCGCACAGCATTGACAATGCTGGAGCCGAGCACAGGCCGAGGGATGCGGTGCCTCACCTGGGAAGGTGGGCGGAGAGAGCAGGGTGGGGGTGAGGGTGCTGGGGGAGAGCCAGGCAGCTCGCGGTGTCGGGAGCTGTCGTCCAAGGGAGAGCAGCGAGAACACACCTAGAAACGGGAGGAGAATCGGACAGGAGGCGGCTGAAAGCCCGGCCGGTGTGGCTCAGTGGTCGAGCGTCAACCTAGGAACCAGGAGGTCAGGGTTTGATTCCCGGTCGGGGCACAGGCCAGGTTGCAGCTCAATCCCCAGTGTGGGGCGTGCAGGAGGCAGCTGACCCATGATTCTCTCACATCATGGATGTTTCTCTCTCTCTCCCTCTCCCTTCCTCTCTGGAATCAATAAAAGGTAGATATAAATATAGATATACTAGGTATAGATATAGATATAGATATAGTTATAGATATAAGTGTAGGTGTAGGTGTAGATATATAAATATAGATATAGATATAGATATACTAGGTATAGATATAGGTATAGGTATAGATATAGATATACTAGGTATAGGTATAGGTATAGGTATAGATATAGATATACTAGGTATAGATATAGGTATAGACGTAGACGTAGGTGTAGGTGTAGATATATAGATATAGATATAGATATACTAGGTATAGATTACTAGGTATAGATATACTAGGTATAGATGTAGGTATAGATGTAGATGTAGGTGCAGGTGCAGGTGTAGGTAAAAGCAGCAGCGGAAAGGACCGAGGGGTGCTGCCAGAGCGCCAGGCCAGCACCAGGAGGGCGTGGGGGCCTCTGCAGACTTGGCACAAGGATGCCCGCCTCCTGGGTTCTTTCTGGGATTATTTTCTTCTTTAATCTGCATAACTTTCCTGGGTGAGAATTCAAACAAACAAACCCGTACTCTACATAAATAGCAAAAGAACAAACTGACATTCCCGCCACAAAACGCCAGAGTCTGGGACGTGAGGGGACACACTCTGCACCCGCGTCGTCGGTGAAGGGAGGGTCCAGGGGACCCACAGTGTTTGAAGCGCGATGACGAGGGCACTGGGGCCAGGCCGCCACGGCCACCACCATCACCACGGCCACCACCGCCACCGCCACCGCCACCGCCACGGCGCACTTAGGTTTTTCCGGCCTGAGGTTCCCGCGTCAGAAAACAAGAGAGCGGGGCTGCGAGTGAGGGAACTCAGAGGTGGTTGTTAATCCTCACCCGAGGACATTTTCCCATTGATTTTTGCAGAGAGTGGAAGGGAGTGAGGGAGAGAGAGAGAGGGAGAGAGAGAGAGAGACATCTATGAGAGAGACATCTATGAGAGAGACATCGGTGAGAGAGACACGTCCATTGGTTGCCTCCCGCGCTGGGACCCGGCCTGCCACTGCGCTGCGTGCCCTTTGCCAGGAAACGAACCGGGACCCTCGGTCCACGGCCGCGCTCCATCCACTGAGCCGAGCGGCGCGAGCAGCTCTTTTCGTGCCTTCGCTGTGCTGACCTGCGCTTTCCAGAAAAGCTGCTTCCGGCTGTGCTGACCTTCGCTGTTGTTTCCCCGGGACCCTCTGGCGGGAGGACCTCCCTCCCTCCCTCTCCCTCCCTCCCGGAGCCTTCCGTAGGGTCAGCGGCCTGGACCACATGCTGAGGGTGTGAGGCGGCCTCCCCTGGAGGGGGTTGGGGGCTGGGGCCGGACCGGGTCCCACGTGGGTCGCAGCATCCACCGTGAAGCCTAGACCTGCTTCGTGGGGTCGAGAAAGGGGATGCCGGGAGCAGAGCGCCTGGCCCGGCCCGGGGGTCCCGCTAGACTCACCCGGAGGGCGCGAGGGGAGCCGGCGCTGCGGGTGCGGGCCTGGCAGTGGGGCGCCTGCCTGGCGGTGCCCGCAGGTCCCTCCCGCTCCACTGCAGACAGCACCCCCGGCCCGCCTCGCCCGCAGCTGCCCTTGGCTTCCTGCAGGAGGGAGGAGGAGACGCAGCCGGGTTCCGTGCCACGCACAGCCGCCAAATGCCAGCCCCGGACTCCACGGCACTGCCAACCTGACGGCCCGGCCCCCGCTGCGGACGCCGTCGGACGGGGCAATGCCAGGGCCGTCCAGCCTCTCGGGGCCGGGCAGGCACTGGGCTGCCCTGGGAGGGCGGCTTGGCCCGTCTCCGGGCCACACCCAGGATGGAGGGGCCTGGCCCAGGCCCCAGGATGGGGGCGGAGGGGGGGGTCAGGCCGGCTCTGGTGCCCCTTCCCCTGGGAGAGCCCTGCCAGCCCTGCCGCAGCAGCGGGAACGGGGAGGGCGCTCGGAGGCCTCGTCGGCCTGGGGCTCCAGCGGGGGGCCGCCGGCCTGGCTCTGGGGACGTGTCCTCAGCTGGGGGTCACAGCAGCCAGGCCGCCCGGAGGAGCCAGAGAGCCTGGGCCCGGCCGGCAGCCCCACCCCCGCCCGCAGGACCCTGTCCCCTGGAGCATCCCGTGCCGCTCCGGAATGTGCCCTCACTGGCCGTGCCGCCCGGGCTCCGGCCACACCCGGCCGATCAAAGGGGCCGCCCGCCGGTGCCCTATGGCCCTGAGCCAGCGGGGCCACGGCCAGACCCTCCTCCGTGTAGAGCAGGGGGTCCGAGGGGCAGGGGCTGGGCCGAGGCCTGGGCACCCTGCTGTCCCCTGGCCCCCCGACACTGCTGAGTGCCGCCAGGGGGGCCGGGGACATGCTGGGGCAGGAGGGCAGGTCCTCGCCGCGGTTTTGCACCTGCACCTTCGGTGGCCCCAGGCCCCAGCGAGCGCCGTAACCGCAGTCGCCGGGTCAGGTCAGATGGGCAGCGGGCCCGGCCGCTCTGAGCCCTCAGGCCTCTGCCCTCCAGGCGCCCAGGGGTGGCACCATCCCAGGTTCACAGCCAGGCCGGCCAGGCTCAGGCGGCCTCTCACACGGGCCAGGGCACAGGAACCAGGGAGGAGCCCTGCAGCAGGGGGCACAGACGGGCTCTGGGAGTGGGCGGGGATCAGAGGGTGCCCCGAGAACCAGCCCCAGGGACCCCAGAGCCCCTCCACCCACCTTACCCCCCAGCAGCCAGTGAGGCCGCAGGTCCACCTCCAGTTCCATGTAGGAGTCGCCCCTCCCGCCCCAGCCCCGCCCTGGCCATCCCCTCCCCCACGGATGCCCCCTCCCCACCTTCCTGGGAGCAGGGCTGCCCCACGCTCCATGCCCAGCACCATCTTCGGCCTCCTGTGCCCTGGCCCAGGCCCCCTCACTGTTGTCACTCTGCATTCACTGCCCTTCCCTGCCAGGTGCCCTCAGTGAGTGGGGGGGCCCCCGACAAGGGTCTGAGGAGAGGAGGCTGGGGCCCCAGCCCACCCCCCACAGGAGGTAGGTACTCCGTGCTGCGGGGCTTGGGGAGCGGGCGCCCCTGTGGCCCAGGGGCACTGCTCGCGGACCCTCAGTCCCAGGAGCTGCCTGCAGCCCCTTCCCCTCCTGAGACAGGGCGGCTGGGCTGGCCTCGGGGTCAGGGCTGTCACAGGGGAGGCGGGGGACCCCACAGCCCAGAGGGGAGGAGGCTTGCATTGAGGGGGCGGGCATCTGGCAGGAGGAGAGAAAGGAGAGGCACCCCAGAGCAGCAGACAGCACCCCTCCCCCCGAGGCGGGAGCAGCGAAGCAGAGGGCAGCCGACTCCCCCCCCCAAGGCTCCGAGCTGCTCCCCAGAGGGTCCTGGGCGGCTCAGCAGGCCCGTGGTTCTGACATCGAGGTCCTGCCAGCATCTGGCTAGCAGTGGGAGGCGGGGGGCAACAAGGGGGGCCTGGCCACGCCCTGCACCCGGGCACCCCTCCGCTGCACAGGCCCCCCGGCCCCTCAGCTCCCCTGCAGGCCCCTCCCGCCTCCTGCCGTCATTCCTGGCAGGCGCGGCAGTGAGCTCACCGTTACATAAGGCTGTGAGCTGCTCCCCTGCACGGGGCTCCATCTCCCCCCTCCCCGTCCCCGCACTAACCACCGAAACCCAGGGTCCCCCAGCCCCCCCCAGGCCCCTCCTCCAGCACCCCGAGGACAAGGGCTTCTGCAGGAGACGAGGCTGCGGCTCCTTCCAGGCACCCCAGGAAGTGGGCACCCCGGGGCCAGCGGGCAGACTCCCCGCCCCACCCAGCCTCAGGCGTGAGGCCAGGCCGGCGTCCCCTGGCCACACGGGTGGGTGGTGCTGACAGTCCTGTCCGGGGTGGGTGGGGTGCTCTGGTCTTGGGGATGGGGTCTCCCCCGGTGGCAGCCCCACCTGGTGCCCTTGGTGGGGACAGGCACTCTCAGAGGGGCAGCACCCAGATTTCAGTGTGGTCAGAACAGAGGACCCAGTGAACTGCCACCTGGGGGGGCACCCCTCCTCGAAGCTGCAGGGGGACCCCAGGACTGGGCATCAGGGGAGAGGGGTCCAGGGACCTCCGGCCTCGTTTCTGGGGCCTGGGGCCGAGGTGACCAGGAGGGCACAGTGGACACAGGGTGGTGCAGGCAGCGAGGCCGGGCCTCCACGGGCCTGAGAGGAGCCGCGGTCCCTCGTCGCCTGGAGGGGCCGTCCCGGGGCCAAGGGGCTGGGGACAGTCTCTTCTCAGGAGCCGGGAGCAGGGTGGGACCTGGCGGAGGCTGTGGGCCCGCTTCCTCTTTCCACGGAGAATGGGGGGCAGGGGGGCCTGCACTGACTCCCCCAGCCCCGCCCAACGGAAGCCCCTGTGCCCCGGACTTCCAGGCATCGCCCAGACGTCGCCCCGAGCCTGTGGCACCGCCACACCCTGCCGCTCCGGACAAAGCTCCGCGGGGACGGGACGGGGGACAGGGACCGGGGACAGGGACCGGGGACGGGGGACGGGACGGGGGACAGGGACCGGGGACAGGGACCGGGGACGGGGGACGGGACGGGGGACAGGGACGGGGACGGGACCTCGCGCCTGCCAGCGTGTGGCCGCAGAGCCAGCGCCCGGGCCCCGCCGGGAACAGCCCCAGCTTTCCTTTCTTACAGACTCCAGTTCTTGGAACTTACGCCCTCTTGGGTTTGCTATTTTTACCCACCCTGAGCCTTCCGGTCTCCATGGCGACGCCTCCAAACAGCAGATTCCAGGCAGCAATGACGTCACCTCTCCCTTTCCTGCCGCCCAGGCCTGCAGGCACCGCTGTGCGAGGGCTGCAGGCCGCCCTGGCTCTCCTCACGCCCCCCCCAGCTCCCCCCGGGCTCCCCAAGCCAGACCGGGGTCTGCGGGCCCCCTGGCCTCTCTCCTGCTGGCAGCGTCCCTCTCTGTGCCCCCGAGAGGCTGTGCCGGCCCCAGGACCTGCCTCCCCTCCTGCCCCGGATCCCACCACCGCCGCCCTGTGGGAGCTGCCGCAGGCCCTGGGGTGGGAGGCCGGGCAGGGGCCTCGCCGGCCGGGAAACCCCTGCGGCACCCATCGGAGCTGGGGCAGCGGCAGCGGCTGGCAGAGGTGGCGGTTGCACCAGGAGGCCCGCGGCCTGGTCTGCTCAGCGCCTGCCAGGGTGCGGTGGCAGCTGGCCCCTTGGTGGAGGCTGGGGGACACCCGGGCAGGGCTGTGCCCCCTGCAGGGCAGTGGCCACGTCCAGGCTGCTGCAGGCCGCCCCTCCATCCCTCCGTCCCTCTCAGCAGCTGGAGGAGGGGCCGGCGGCTGGTCATCGGGCCGGACCTGTGGCTGGGCCGCCCTCAATCAACTGCCCCCAGCGCCCGCCCTGAGCTCTGCCTGCAGCCCAAGCCAGGGACGGGGCTCAGGGCTGGAGGGCCGCCTCTGACCGGAGGGGTGGGGCGGGGCTGTCTGCACCCGGGTCCCCCTTCCAGGAGAAGCAACCCGCCCCCCGGTGCCTGCTGGGCTGTGGCCTGGGCGGGTGCAGGAATGTCTGGGAAGCCCTACAGAGCCCCCTCCCCTCCCCCCATCAGAAGCACCCTCCCTTACGGCTCTGAGTCCCCAGCTTGTGCAGGCCTGCACCTGCCTGTGGGGGGCTGGGGTCCGTCCCTGAGCGGGGCCTCCTCCTCCCGTCACCTCACACGACTAAATAAACTCCAGCCCCACCCCCACCCCGTGGCCTGGACGCAGCCGTGGCGGGTGGAAATGAGGGGAGCAGGCGGGGCTGCGGGCTTTGTGGGGGGCTGGAGCCCCCGGCACAGGCCACGCGAGGTCGGGGCCACGCTCCGTTCTGAGGACGTCCGGCTGCAGCCGCGGCCCCCAGAGGTGGTTGCGAGGCCGCATTCCTGCCTTCCCGCCGGGTCTCAGGTACGAAGTCCCAACTCGCCTCCTGGGACGGGGGCAGGCGCGCCCGCAGGTCTGGGCACGAGGCAGGCAGGTGGGCGGCCCGGCCCGAGCCCCACACAGACACGCGCCCCGGAAGGTGCGCAGGAGCAGGCGCTGGGGAGGTGGACCTTCCGACCCGCCGGCCCGGAGCCGCCCTGTCCCGGGGCCGTGTGCCCGGCTGCGGTGCCAGGATGGGCCCTGGGAGAGGCCCCCGGCCGCGGCGGACGAAGACCCTCTGCCTGGCCCAGGTGCCCTCCGTGGGGGACTCACAGGGCGGTGGGCACGGCTTGTTCAGTTAAGCACCTACTTCAGCCCGGCCGGCGGGGCTCAGGGGCTGAGCGTCGACCTATGTACCAGGAGGTCACAGTTCGATTCCGGTTGGGGCACAGGCCCGGGTTGTGGGCTCCGTCCCCAGTGGGGGGGCGTGCAGGAGGCGGCTGGTCAATGATTCGCTCTCATCATCGATGTTTCTCTCTCTCTCTCTTCCTTCCTCTCTGAGATCAATAAAAACATATTATATATAAAACGCGCCTATTTCCACAGGCTCCCTCTGGGCAGAAGGGAGGAGGCAGACAGGACTCTGGGGTCTATGGGACAGGGGTCAGGGCTGTGGGTCAGTGAGGGGCGGCAGGGCGGACAGGGGGCCTGGCACCTCGCCGTTACCCACGGGCAGCCCCACCTGCTCTCTGTGGGCCTCTGTCCTCCGCCCTTCTCACTGGGGGGGGGGGGGGCGCGGGCCGGCCCAGGCTCCTGCCCCTGCCCTTCCTCCAGACACTTTGGCTCCCACAGGAGGCCCTGGTCTGAGGTCAGGCCGTGGAGTGTGTGCGTGTGTGTGAGTGTGTGTGTGCGTGTGTGTACGTGTGTGCGTGTATGGGCGCGCGGGGGTGGGGTGGGGGGCAGGCCAGGTGGAGGAGTTGATCGCCCCGAGTTGAGTTGTCACCGGCCGCCCTATGACCTGCACAGCGAGCAGCAGGCGCCCCGCCCCCCAGGGCTTGTGGACCCCAAGCTCTAGGCTCGTGGGGACCTGCTCTCAGGGGGAACAGGCGGGTGTGGGTGCAGGGAGCCGAGTCCAGGGGCTCCTGGGAGGAGACGGGAGAGGTGGGCGTCCCGGCAGCAGGGTCCCCGCAGAGGAGGCGGGCAGGGTCATGAGAGGCGGGTGGCGGGAGGGGAGCAGGGACAGGAGCCCCTGTTCACCCCCAGGGGTCGGGGGTCAGGGGGCTGAGTCGCTGCTCTGACCCAAGAGGCCCCTGCCACGGGCCACGCTGGCGGCTGGGGTGGTGCGCCCCCCAGGGCTGTGGGCCGTGCCCGAGCGGGGAGGGAGGTGCGACCCAGCCGCCGTGCCTCCACTTTCCTGTGCCTCCACTTTCCTGCCGGGAAAACTGAGGCCAAAGGAGGAATCGATTGGAACCAGATGAGGCTGTTTTGCTGACACTTTGTTCCCGGCCCCGCCCGCAGCCTGGCTCAGGGCTCGAGGGACCCGAGGGGAGGCCCTCGCCTGCCCAGCTCGAGCCCCTCTCTGGCCCGGGCAGCCCCTCCCTGCTGTGCCGGGGCCCGCTGCCCATGGTCCTGCCCACGGTCCTGCCCACGGTCCTGCCCACAGTCCTGCCCACTCCGGCCGCCGTGCAGGGGTTCAGTAAACAGGCGACTTCGCAGGGCGAACCCGGGGCTGGGGACCTGGGCACAGGCCGAGGGCTGCCGCCTGCCACCAAAAGACGCCGCGAGGAGGGTGCCCACCGCCCAGCGCCCTCCGCAGACCGTCCACCGCAGGCCGCGCCCCCGCGGGTCTGGCCCCGAGACGCACACTGAACTCGGACGGCTGGCAGACCACTGCAGGGCTGGAGCTAACAACGGGTTTGGGTTGCCGTCTGCTTGCCAGGAAGGGGGGAGGAGCGGGGCGGGGGGGGGGGGGGGGGGGGAGGGCACAGTGGAGGGGAAGAAGCAGGCGCAGGCAGAGGCGGCGGGGACCAGCCACTCCAGGGGCCTCAGGAGCGCCCCCAACAGGCGATTTGCGGCCAAATGGCTGAGATGCACCAGGGGATGTGGCTGAGCCCTGCAGCCTCAGTTTCCCCTTTGGGAGCCGCCCTGGTCAGGGGGAGCGCTGGGCTCCTGCTCTGGGGCAGGGACACAGGACATGTACACACACACACGCGCACACACACTTCACATGAACACACACATGCGCACACACACCACACGTATACACACATGCACACAACACATGAACACACACATACACCCATGTGCACACACCACATATATACACACATGCACACAACACGAGCACACACATCACATATACACACCCATGTGCGCACGCATCGCATGCACGTGTGCACATACACACAGAACGCGCAGTGTGAACAGAACGGCCGCCTGGAGCTCTGAGGCTTCGACGCCAGGTTGGAAGCTCCAGGAAGCGGGAGCAGAGACGAGGCTCAGGTGTGGGGTCGGGGTGGGGATGGCAGGAGCGCAGCCAGGACAGGACTGCCCCCCAGTGAAGGTTGGAGCCCCCAGGGCGCACTCCTCAGCTGGTCTGTACCCCCCGCCCCAGGAGCGTCGTCTGCCCTGGGCACCTGGGAGTGAGTGGGCCCCGGGCTGTGGTCCTCGGAGAGGCGCTGTGACCCCCGGGGCCGCGTGGCCGCATCACCCTCACCGCTGCCTCTGCGTCCAGCTGCCCTCTCCCGGAAGGACCCTCACGCTGGGTGTCGGCCCCACCTGCCCAGCCGGCCCCGTCTTACCCTCTTTCCAACACGAGGAGGTGCCCCGTGGCGTGGGCTTGGGTTCCGGCCCCAGCACCCGACTCTGTTCCCCACAGGACGCTGCCCGAGGGGGTCCCCTCCCACTCAGGACTGGCTGACTGGCCCCATGGGCCGGGCACCCCCGGAGGTTCTGGGGACGCGGGGAGGGCAGAGTGTGGGCTTGCCTCCCTGTGAAGTCAGGCAGCACCCCACCCTACAGTTCCCACTTGGACAGGAACCCCAGGAGGGTGATGTGGGGAGGGTCAGGAAGGCTGGAGGGACAGCGGGGGGCCAGAGCCCCACCCCAGGATCGTCAGGAGCTGCCACCTGTTGGGAGGGGACTGAGCTGGACACCTGGGGCAGGAGGCCCGCATGGCTGGTGGGGGGGCAGCAGCAGGGGAGACGGTGGGGGTGAGAGTGCCCAGGTCGCGATGAATGCCGGAGGGTCACTGTCCAGGAGGCAGGTGGTGGCCAGGGCAGGGCTTGGAAGTGAGGTCCCCGTCCCTCTCAGCCCCCAGCGGCCCCCTGCCTCTGGGGCTCCTGGGCGGGGGCTGGAGGCCGCCTTGGCTTTGGCTGTGGACATTGGCAGTCCTGGCCGTCGACACCCACCCCTCCGGAGGGTGCGGAGCCCTGGTGCCCGGGGTCCTCCCTGGTGGGTGGTCCCTGCATCCAGCTGTGCCCTCCGAGCCTCCGAGCCGCCATGTTTCCCAGGCAACTGATTCCATCCAGCTTGTCTGCCTGGCGCTCACACAGCCCCGAGTGCCGCCGCCTGGCTCCAGGCGGGCCCCCAGCTTGGCACACGCGGGCGGGCAGGTGTGGCGGAGCGGCAGGAGGCCCAGCCCTCGGGCACAGCCCGGCGCCCGGAGCGGCTGCTGCATCGCCCGGGCATCTCTGAGCTGCGAGCACGTGCCCTCTGGCCGCCACTTTCACTTGGAAACTGAAAGGCATCGAACCGTGACCTCCTGGGTCAGAGGTCGACGCTCAACCACTGAGCCACACTGGCCGGGCTGAGGTGGGGCGTGGACAACCCCAGCTGACTCTGGCCGGGCCCCTGGAGCATCGGAGGCAGACCTGCCCCTCACCTTCCCCCCAACCCCCCAGTGGGAGCCCGGGGCACCCACCCCCCTGGTCCTGGGCAGTGGAGTTGCCGGGGAGGGAGGGGCCCTGACCGCTGGCTACGGGCATTGCCCCGATTCTGCGCTGGTGCCTCAGAGGGGAGGGCATCTGGCTCACCACCCACAGTCTCCATGGTGGGCAAGGCCAGAGCACACGGTGAGGGCCCAGCGCCGGGCGCTCCGGGTCCGCAGGGCCCTGCCCGACACCCCTGGCCCCTGGAGCACTTCCTGCTTGAGGGGGAGGCGCCTCCTGCAAACACTGAGATATTCTCCGTAAACGTGAATCGCGGCTCCTGAAACCTGGTGCCCCTGTCAGTCCCAGTGAGGCTCGGTGCCGGGCACCTGACAGGAGGCTCAGAACACGGAGCCTTTTAATCAAGTTCAACTTTTAAACTTTCTCCAGCCCGGCCACAGCCACGGCCACGGCCACTGCATCTCCCAGGGACACGGGATCCTAGGACGAGGGGGGGCTGCCAGGGCGCACATGCTCCTGCCCCACCTCCTGACGGTCCCTGTGAGGCCTGGGGGGGGCAGGTGGCAGCTGTCGGAAAGCAGGGCGAGGGGATGGGGCTTCCTGATGGCCCACACCTGCTGCGCCGGCTCAGGGCGCCCCGCTCCCTCGGCGGAAGCGCCCCAGGCCCCAGGCCGCAGGTCCCCGTGGGGAAGGGGCTGTTAATCCTCAGCAGCCGGATGAAACCAGAGAGGAGAAGCCCAGGCTGACTTTTACGTGCTGCTCGGGCTCTGCCCTCCCCAGAGCGCCAGGCCCCCAGGCCTCCGTGCCAGCAGCGCGGGCCTGGCCTGGGGTCTGGGCAGTCCCGGCCATCAACGCCCACCCCTCTGGCATCCAAGGAAGACGGGGGCCCCTTCCGTGCGAAAGGCGAGAGCCAGGCGCGTCCAGGCCCCTGACAGCCCCTGGGGCCTGCGCTGCCTGGGGCACCGGCCTCCGCCCAGCCCCGTGCCCTGGTCCAGCTGAGGCCCCTCCCTGCTCCCGTCCGGCCCTGTCCCTCAGAGGACAGGCCTGTGAGGTCCGTCGGGGAAGGGGCCAGAGTGGCCGGCATGCGGAGGACCCTGGCGCTTCATTCCGGGACCAGATCAGGAGCAGCGGCTCCGCACCAGGCGTCCCCGCAGCCCCCCAGCCCGGGACCTGGGCACACACCGGCTGCCACCGCGAGGCTGGCAGGGCCGTCCTCTGCCTCAGCGAGGCCTGGTGCCGCCCTCCTGGACGTCCCCGTGGACACTTCCAGGACAGGCTCTGAAGCCGGGGCAGCTGGGACCTGGGCAGGGAACCCCGGGCACAGCTGTTGGGGTCCTCGGTCGGCTGGCACCTGCCGTGGCCGGAGCGGGGGGCCCCTCACCGTCCAGGGGCCTGAGCCAGAGCTCCAGCCACAGCCGACTCACTGGCTGAGGGGCTGTCCTTCAGCCGCTGGAGGCTGCAGGGGGGGGGGGGGGGGGGCGCCTGTGTCCGGGGTCTCCAGGCCCGTCCCCGGCGCAGGCAGGTGCTCAGAGCCGCGTGGAGGCGACCTGCGTCAGAGGACGAGGACCACGTGCTCGAGTGGCCTGCACCCGGACGGGACCTGGGCCGGGGAACCCAGACGTGGGGCTTGGAGGGGGGAGGGCGCCGTGGAGAGGGGCTGGGGCGAGGAGGCCGGGGCAGCGCCCTGGGAGCCCCTGCAGAAGTGGGTGAAGAGCAGAGCCCCACTGCTGGGCTGGGGAGACAGCTGCTGTGTCCGATGGAGCAGCCGCCCGCCTCCCGCCCTTGCACACCCCTCCCGTGTGGTGTCCTCATCCCAGGGCCGCCTCAGGCCCACCGGCAGGCTCTGCCAGGTCGGGAGTGGCAGAGGGTGCCTGGGCCTCTGCTGCCACCAAGTGGCCATCCAGGGGTGGCTGGGTGATGGGCCGCCGGGAATCAGGGGAGCCCCGCCCAGGCCCCCCAGACCCTCCCCCAGGCCCCCCAGTCCCTCCAGGCTCTCCACCCCCAGGCCAAGGCCCTGGGCTGGCCACCTGGGCTGGCACCGCACCCCGGTGGGAAGGCCGGCGGGGTCCGCAGAGCTGGAAGCGGAGGCTTGGCTGTCCCGGCCGCGGGAAAGGGTGGGGGTGGGGGCTCTGATTGGAGGGGATGGGGTGGGAGACCCAGCGTGCCTGCCTGCCCTCCTCCTCCTCCTCCTCCTCCTCCTCCTCCTCCTCCTCCTCCTCCTCCTCCTCCTCCTCCTCCTCGCACCCCTTCCTCCGCGGAATCAAGGTTCCTGGGGGATAGGACGCCCCCACCCCGGGCCCGCCCTGCGGTGCAGGAGGGAATCCGGCCTCAGTCTCCCTAAAGGTCGGGGTCGGGACCCCTGCTCTGACTGTCACCGAGGCCAGGGCACCTCAGGGCCTGCGGGCAGGCGGCGGAGGTCGGGTCAGGTCGGGGCGGGGTGGGAGCCGCTGCGCCCGTCCTGCAGGCGTCCGAGCGGGATCCAAGGCCGGGTCCAGCCCGGCGACGTGGATGCTCGGCGGGGGCGGGGCCCGTGTCCGGACCAGGGGCGGGGCCAGGGCGGGGGCGGGGCCCGTGCCCGGACCAGGGGCGGGGCCAACATCGGAGGCGGGGCCAGTGTCCGGACCAGGGGCGGGGCCAACATCGGAGGCGGGGCCCGTGTCCGGACCAGGGGCGGGGCCAACATCGGAGGCGGGGCCAGTGTCCGGACCAGGGGCGGGGCCAGGGCGGGGGCGGAGCCAGGGCGGGGGCGGGGTCCACCAGCATTTCCGCCGGACGCGCGGGCTCCGGGGAGCATGGAGGCGCCGCGGAGGCCTCGGCTTCGGCTGAGCCGCCGGAGGCTGCCCTCCGGGGGCGGGTGAGGCCGGGGTGTGGGGCCTCAGGGGGGCCGGTGGGAAGTGGGGAGCTCCGGGGGGCGGCCCAGTGTCCCTCCCCCACGTGCCTCCTGGTGCGCGCCCCTCCCCCTGGGCTCTCTCCCCGCCCCTCCCGGCTGCCCCGCGCCCCGCGCTGACTGCCCCCGGCCGGTGCCCGCTCCGCTGACCCTCGATCCCCACCCGGTGCCGCCCAGGCCCCCGAGGCCCCGCGCCGGGCCCCTGGAGGACGGCGAGCGCGCGCGGCTGTGGGCCGAGCTGGTGCGCACGGCGAGCGCGGACCTGGGTGTGGACGGGGAGCTGCCGCCGCTGCCCGCCTTTCCCGCCGAGGTGCGCGCCGGGGCCTTGGGTGACGGGGGCGGAGGGGGGCCTCCGGGCGGATCGCCGCTGAGCACCCCGTTTCGCAGGAGCCCAGGCAGGACCCCGAGCGCGCCGCGCCCCCCGAGGCCTTCACCGTGGGACCCGAGACCTTCCCCTGGACGCCCTTCCCCCCCGCCCCGCGGGGAGGAGGGGGCCCCGGCTGCTCCTACCGGCTGCTCCGCGGGGCCGGCGGGCGCCTGGGGTCCCCCGCCCCGTCGCTGCCGGGATGCCCCCCGCCAGAGCCCCGCGAGGTGCCCCAGGTCCAGGGGCGGCCGGCGGGGGACGGGGCGCAGACGCTGCAGAGCTGCCCCATGTGCCAGGTCGACTTCGCACCCGGGTGAGTGCCCTGCCCTGGGCGTCCCCCTCCGCTGCCACCTGGGACCAGCCGTGTTTAGGCAAAGAGGTGCCCGAGCTGGGCTCTAGACTTTCCACGTAACTTATTTTGTAAAAGAAATGTATTTTTTTAAAAATATATTTTATTGATTTTTTTACAGAGAGGAAGGGAGAGAGATAGTCAGAAACATCGATGAGAGAGAAACATCGACCAGCTGCCTCCTGCACATCTACTGGGGATGTGCCCGCAACCCAGGTACATGCCCTTGACCGGAATCGAACCCGGGACCCTTCAGTCCGCAGGCCGACGCTCTATCCACTGAGCCAAACCAGTTTTGGCAAGAAATGTATTTTTATTGACTTCAGAAAGGAAGGGGGTGGGGGGGAGAGAAACATCAATGATGAGAGAACCTTGGATCTGCTGCCTCCCGCACGCCCACGCCCCCCCCCCCACCACCACTGCATCGAGCCTGCAACCCGGGCCGGTGCCCTTGGAATCGAACCTGAGACCCTTCAGTCCGCAGGCAAACGCTCTATCCACTGAGCCAAACGGGTTTTAAAAATCCAACATATATTGTTACTCCTCGTTCTCAGCAGGGAGTTGGAATCCAACTTTGCTGAGTTAAACTGCCCGGCTGTGGGCTGGGTGTCACATAGTCATGGTGGGCGAGAGGACCTGGGCAGGGTCTGGGTTCGGTGCAGGGAGTGGACAGCAGGGTTTGGACTGGACCTGCTCCCGATTTCGCGTGGCCTCGTCCCTGCACTTCCAGAAGCAGAAACAGTGAAGGTGACACAGGGCCCTTCCAACCGGTGATCCAAACGCACAGAAGAAACCTGCACAGGAGGCTCTCCGACACGATTTCTTTCTTTCCTTTTCTACTTTTAAGGTTTTTTTAAAATTGACTTTTAGAGGAAGGGAGAGAAAGAGAAACATCCATGTGAAACAGATCAGCTGCCTGCTGCACACCCCCTACTGGGGATCGAGCCTGGAGCCGGGGCCTGTGCCCTTGACCCGGAATCAAACCAGCAACCTTTCAGTGCCCCGGACAATGCCCCAACCAACCGAGCCGCTTGGCCAGGGCGGACATGGTTTCTCACTCAGAGATGAAACGCCCGGCAAAAGTCAGAATCGAGGCTCCTCCCGTCGTCCGACATTTTATTGGAACCAGATCTTTAGAGTCTGGTGTTGGGGGACTCAGATGGCACCCCTTCAGCATCCCCTGCCCAGGTCCAGGCAGCGTGGAGTAGAGGAGACGAGAGGGCTGGTGTGGGCGAGGCGGCTGTCCTGGGGGCCGGTGACCCTGCCCCTCGTGTCACTGCGAAAGGTCGTCCGCAGCAGCTGCTGCGACTCTGGCTCCCGCGATGGGCCTGTCCTGGCCGGAACACGGCCAGTAGACGTGTGGTCCTGGCAGTGCCTTGGCCGGGAGGCCCCTGCGGGCAGGGAGAGGGCGCCTGGGCCGCCCGCAGATCTCCTCCCTGGCATGGCCACGTGTCCTCGGGCCTGCAGGGGTCCTGGCGTCTCCCAGGCCCTCGATGGGCCCGAGGTGGGCTCTGCCACTGCTGGAGGACGGCCTGACTGGGGAGCTGTCCGACCTCCTTCCCGCGTTACCCTTGCGGGCAGATGGGCTCTCGGCTCGGCTTCCGGCAGGTGAGCAGGGGCCAGTTCCCCAGGGGCAAAGGGTGCCCCAGCCTCGGCCGCAGGAGGCTGAGAATGTGTCCCACAGGGTCTGCCGATGTCACCTGTCCCGGGCGCACTCAGCGCCTCTGACCCGAGAACAGGATGTGGAGAGGCCGTTCCTGGTTGGGGCGACCCCTCCTCCCAGACCTCCGCTCGTTTCTGACGGGCCGGGGAGACCCTCGGGGTTTCTCCGTCCTTGCGGAGGGCAGGTGTGCGCAGTGGAGGCCCGGGCAGCGCCTCCGTGTGGCCGCACCTCCCTCCCATGAGTGACCGCCCGCCTTTTCCTGACAGGCGGGCCCAGCTGGACATCGACAGCCACCTCGCCCAGTGCCTGGCGGACAGCACAGAAGACGTGGCGTGGTGACTGCCCGCACGCCGCTTGCCAGGACCACTGCCCTGCACGCAGCCCGTGAGAAAGCCGAAGCTACACATTTAAACACGTTACCGTGGCCCGGCCGGCGTGGCTCAGTGGCTGAGCATCGACCTGCGAACCAGGAGGTCACAGTTCGATTCCCAGTCGGGGCACATGCCCGGGTTGTGGGCACCATCCCCAGGGTGAGGCAGGCAGCTAAGGTTCTCATCATTGATGTTTCTACCTCTCCCTTCCTCTCTGAAATCAGTTAAAACATATTTAAAAAAACACGAAAACCTGCTTCCTGGAAACACTTTCAAGGAAAATAACAGTAGGCGCTTTCGTGAAGGTCTTTAATGACGTGGGAGCGGCCACGGCTGGTGGGCGAGTGTCGGCCACAGGACAGCGGGGGCCACGGCCCAGCTAGTTGTACGAAACCACAGGACGTGGCGACTCCAAACCTCAGGCCAACGCGTCCTCCACCTTCTTTACTTTGTAAAACGGCTGCATGTAGCTCCCACCGCCGCGCACAGCGCCTCCCACACGCTGTCCACGGCCAACCCGGCAACCGGAAGCGAACCAACCCTGACGGGGGTGCCTCCCGCAGACACATCCAGGGCCGGTGCCCTGCGAGCAGGAAGGCGCTCCCCGGCCTTCCTGTCACGGGTGCCCTCCCCAGGCCGTCCCGACCGACCGCTCAGCTCCCGTCCAGGCTCTGCTGCCGGACACCCGCCGGGGGGGAGGAGGCCTGGCGGCTCTAGGGCGCTGCCTGTGCGCCGGGTCTTGGTCGGCGTTTCCTGGGGACACGGGGTCGGGCGGACACACGTCTCCATGATGCATGAAGGCTGCTCTGCAACTCGGGGCGGCCGAGACCCCGGGTGGGGACAGGGCGGAGGCTCGCGTTCCTGCCGCGGTTGCCCGGAGCGTGGGCCACGCGAGTGCACCTGAGCCGACGGCTCCACGGCGGCCTCTTGGTGTCGCTGTTCCTCCCATCCTCCTGCCCCAACCCAGCCCCGCCCCACGGAGGCGCAGAGGGGCCTGGACGCTGGGGGACTCGGTGTCCAGCCAACGTGCTAGGGACTTAAGAACCCATTAGATTCGCCTCTTTCTAGAAAACCTTCAGTTTGGTTTGCACACGGCCCCTTAACCGGAGGAGGAGGGAGCGGGGACGCTGCCACCGCGCCGGCTGGGAGCCGGTCGCCTGCGGTTCCGGGCCCTTCGCTCTAAGTCTCGCCCGTCACACACGCGTCCTAACTGTCCTAATGCTGAGCATCCCCGGAACCACCGGCCCCGACAAAAACGGTCCCGAATCTAACTCGTGACATAAGACATCAGGAGGCACCGCGCAGTGTTTGCAGAAATATATTTGAGCAGATTTAGTTTCCAGTTTCCTCGTGTTTTTTGGCTGCTGCTGCTCCGGTGAGCAGCACGTCAGCATCTCCCATCAGGTGTGCCCGGCCGGCGCCGGTGGGGGAGGGGGCGTCAGCGCCAGACCTCACGGCTACTCACATGCTCAATAGGAAAATACTTGTTAAATATTAACAACAGGAACTTACCGGGGCTTAGAAAGCCGTCCACAGAGTCCTGGCCGCGGGCGCCTGGCCACCCGTCCCGCCCGCGCCGTGCTCCCGCGGCCGCGCCAAGAAGGCGGCGGGGCGGCGACACCATCGCACGTTTATTCCTCGGGCTTTACAGGTGCGGCTGCGGCGGCGCGGCCGTTTCTGTGGAAAGTGTGCACCTTCGAAATCGAGGGCCCGTGTCCCCCTCGGACGCGGCCTCCGTGCCGCGGGCACAAGAAGCAAGTTCTCCGGCGGGCGCGGGCCGGGCGATGCGGGGCTGTCCCGCCCGAGGCGCCCTCCCCGGCATGCATGCGCGGCGGCGAAGGCGCGGGTCATTCACAGGCGTGTCCACGGCGCGACGCCTCACACGGACTCCTCGGTGGAGAGCAGTAGCGGGTTGATGTACTCGAACCCCTCAAACTCGGACTGGTCGATCCTCTTTATGACGTCCCTGCGGGCACCGGCGGAGGGTCGGCTTCAGGGGTGCCCTCTGCCCCCGCCCCGGCCCCGCCCCCACGCCCCGCGCAGACGGTCCGGTGGCCCCATCCCCACACCCAGCGCAGGACGGTCCCCGCAGCCCCATCCCACACCCCACGCAGGACAGAGGTCCTCGCGGCCCCGCGGGCTTACTCGTCGTCGGGGGTCAGCTGCACGGGCTCGCTGGTGAACTGCGTGTCGAAGTTGTCCAGGCCGTAGTCGTCGCTGATCTGCGGCTGGAAGGGCGGCAGCGCCTGCTTCTTCTCCAGCTGCGGACACGCGAGGGGTCACGTCAGGGTCCCCGTCCTCGGCGGCTCCACGGACCGCGACCGGGAGGCACACGGCGTTTCCACGGCCCGAGACCCGAGGGCCCAGCGCAGCGAGGACGCGGAGCCAGCAGACGCCCACCCGCTGGGGCCTCGGGAGGGAAGCGGCCCCAGACCCCGGGGGACGGCAGCAGCAGGCCCGTCGGTACTGGGGTGAGCCCAGCGGCACCCCAGGCACATCCTGGGCCCGCGGCCGCAGTTCTAACAGAAAGGAGGGGCCGGGACACTGATGCCCGGGAGCTTTTGGGGACGTGACAACGAACACGGGTGGTGCCAGAGAAGCCGCTGAGGACACCCCGTGCTTGTGCGGAACCGCAGGGGCCTGGGTCCTGCCTGGAACCGCCCACCGCCGGCGGCCACACGTGGATGGGCCCCCCCCATCCACAAACGCTGACCTACGTCCTGTGTGTGGGACGTGCCCACGGGAGGGACACGCCTGTCACCCCAGAGCGGGGCTCTCTCTCTTTTAAAAAAATTTTTTTGAAATATATTTTTATTGATTTTAGAGAGGAAGGGAGAGAGAGTTAGAAAAATCAATGATGAGAGAATCCGTGATCGGCTGCGTCCTGCACGCCCCCTACTGGGGATCAAACCCACAACCCAGGCATGTGCCCTCCACCGGAATGGAACCGGGGACCCTTCAGTCCACAGGCCGACGCTCTATCCACTGAGCCAAACTGGCTAGGGCTGCGGGGCTCTGTCAGACACAATTCAAGCTGAAGTTCGACATTCACTTCATTAATATAATTTGTTTTCCTCCAAAACATCACATTTTAAAGGCCCCACTTCAGTAACTGCAACCGCGTGTATGTTCCAACACATACATGCTCCTTTCTCCTTTCATACCAGGAACCACGGCTGAACGCAGACGGCTTGAACCCCTGGGCTGCCTCCCGCGGGGTGGGTGCCAGGCTTCAGAAAACAAACCCACACGGAACCAGAGGACGCACCTCCCCCCGGACCCCGCACAGAACCGCCACGGGGGTGGTCGCCGGCCAGGACACCCCACGGACCCGGGCAGCATGGCCAGGCGATGCTGGGCCAGACCCCCCAGGGGCCTATGGGTCCCCCTCTCCCTGTTCTGTCACGTGGGCTCCAGGTCACCCCTAGCCCTGCCCCGGGCAGCGCCCGCCCTGCCTCAGGCCTGCAGAAGGGGGGACCCCACGGCGCCTTACCAGGTCCCAGTCGATGCTGCGGAAGAAGGCGTGAGACTTGATGTCGGAAAACCCGGTCTGTGGCCGGCAGCCGAGCCGCTCTTTGGGGTCCTAAGGGTCAGAGTTCAAATGAGGACCGGTCAGCACAGAGCAAAGAAGTGTCCAGCAGCCCCCGCTTCTGGCCAGCGGCGAGGCGCCAGCAAACTCTCCCCGCACGGGTCCTTTGGTGTCTAATTCCCGCCGTTCTGTTTGGTCGAGCTGGACTAGGAGGCAGCTCCCACCCGCCAGGCACCCAGAGCCCCGGGAGTGACCGAGCCGTGGTGAAGCCTCGGCCCCGAAGGGCGCGGGACCCCGGGTGGTGGCGGCGGCATCCCTGCCGCGAGCGTACCTTGTTCAAGAACCCCTTCAGGACGTGGGAGGCCTTGACCGAGAGGAACCGGGGGATGCGGATGGGCTTCTCCAGGATCACTGCGGAGGGGTCGTGGTGAGAGGCCGCGTCCCCGCCAGCCCCCGCCTGCTGGGCCCGCAGTGAGGGAGCCCTGGGCAGGGCCCTGGGACCGTCCAACAGCCCAGCAGGGTCTGCCACCCACAGACCCGCACCCCTGGCCGAAGGTGTTCATCCCGGATGAACCAGTGTCCCCAGGCCCTTCCGCACTCGGCCACCAGAGGGCGCTGCGGGGACAACCCAGGCCGGGCGCAGGGGCAGGTGCCCTGGGTGGCAGGGAGCCCTAGGGTGGCTGGGAGGGGCAGCCTCCGCCCCCGCCCTGCCCCGCCGGGTCTGAGAACGGGGACCCTCCAGCCCCCCACCTTGGAACAGGTAGTCCTCCGTGTTCATGTCGGGGTTGTCAGTGATGATGTCGAAGGGGGAGCGCCCGGCCATCATCTCGAACATCAGGACGCCCAGCGCCCACCAGTCCACGCTGAACCCTGGGGAGCACAGGCCCATCAGCCCGGGGGCCGTCTCGGGTGTCACGTGTCCCGACTCCCCCGCTCGCGTCCGGGGGCCGGTCTTTCCTGCTTGCAGGGCTGCTCACCCCAAGGCCGGGGACCCCGACCTGGCTCTGCCCTGGAGTCTGGGCTGTCACTGGCCTTGCAATCCGTGCTTGACCTCCACCCACACACCCCACGCCGCTCCCCCCACTCACCCCACGCCGCTCCCCCCACAACACACACACCACACACACTCATACCACACACCCCTCCCCATCACATACTCATAGCACACACATACACACCATACATACCTCACCCCCCCACAACACACACAACACACACCCTTCCCCCACAACACACACCCCACACCTCCAACCACACACCCCACGCTGCTCCCCCACAACACACACTCATACACACCACACACCCCACACCTCCACCCACACACATATACACATCACACACTCCTCCCCCCACAACACACACACCACACACACTCATACCACACACCCCTCCCCACCACATACTCATAGCACACGCACACACACCCAGCTGAGCCGATGGGTGGGACAGCAGTGCTCTCTCGTTCCTGCTCGTCCGAATGGCCCGTCTCTACGACACTGGCTACAGGTTTTCTATGCTCACTGTCTCGTGGTGGAGCACAGCTGACCTGCGGAACGTCTGGGGGGGTAGGCAGACCACTGCAGGCTTGCGGGGTCTCTCCCTGGGGCCAGCTACCTGCCCTCCTCAGCGCTGCCCACCCCCCTTCCAACGACAGAGAAACGGCTTAGGAATGTGTGACGGCACATCTGGGAGACGCTTTGTTGAAATGCCGGCCCAGGCCCTGGCTGGTGTGGCTCAGTGGATAGAGTGCCAGCCTGCGGACTGAAAGATCCCGGTTTGATTCCCGTCAAGGGCACGTGCTGCAGGAGGCAGCCGATCAATGATTCTCTCTCATCGTTGCTATTTCTATCTTTCTCTCCCTCTCCCTTCCTCTCTGAAATCAATGAACACATATAACAAAATTTAGGAAAAAAGAAAAAGAAAAAAAATGCCGGCCCAGGCCCCACCGTTTCCCGTCTGCTCCCCTGAGGGGGACGGGTGGAGGCGGGCGCGGATCTTCGGAGAGGGCAGGTTCCTGCATCGCCCTGGCGGTACCCCTGCCTCGGGGCGCCGTCTGGCTCTGCCAGCCTCTCCCTCCTCCCAGCCCTCAGGGCTTGTCCTTACGAGGCCTCCTGCCCAGGGCCCTCCTCCGGGGACACTCGGGACAACTCCTGAGGCTACGGAGGGGGCTGCGGGGCTCAAACAGGGCAGAGGCCAGGGGACGGCCCGGGGCTGGGCACAAGGTAGGGCGAGCGTTTCAGCTGTAACCTGGTCAGTGAGCCTCTTCTTGGCGCTGGGCCAGGCCCCGCCCTCCCTCTCTGCCCTGTGACCACGTCCCCAAGAGGGGCTCCTGGAGGTCCCCCCCACCCCGCGCTCACCGTACTCCTCTCCGCGCAGGATTTCCGGGGCGATGTAATTGGGGGTCCCGCAGAACGTGCTGGTGGTGTCCCCGGGGCCCAGGCCTTCCTGTGGGGACAGAGGTGGTTACCAGGAGGGAGTCGACTGGCCACCGATGCGACCCTGTAGGGGGGGCCGCGTGCCTCGGAGAGAACCACTTGGGACCAGGCGGGTGCGAGGGGGGGTGGGCGTGACGGGGGCACGGGGGGGGCGGGAGTGACGGGGGCACGGGGGGGCGGCGCTCGCCTTGCACATGCCGTAGTCCGTCAGCTTGATGTGGCCGTCGGCGTCCAGGAGGACGTTGTCCAGCTTCAGGTCCCGGTAGATGATGCCCCGCTCGTGCAGGAAGTTGAGGGCGACGCAGATCTCCGCGGCGTAGAACCTGCGGGGGCACCCTGGGTCAGCAGGAGCCCCCAGGAGCCGGGGCGAGGCCTGGGCACACGGCACGAACTGGGGGGGCCGCTCTCGCGTCGCACGCCCCGTGTCCCCCGGCTCACAGTGCACAGGCCCCCAGGACCGGAAAAGACACTCAGCATCCTAGTTGCCAGGGAAACGCACATCAAAACTACAACGACCCCTCCCCCGGCCATGGGGGTGGGCACCCACAAACTAACACCAAAGCAAGACAAGTGTCGACAGGACGTGGAGCAGCGCGGCCCGGGCACTGGGGTGGGACCGTAAAGGCGCAGCCGCGTGGAAGGCAGTGTGGAGGGGCCTCGGGGAACGGAAAACAGAAGGCCCACGCGATCCAGCACCCTATGATCCAGCACCCCCACGTCTGGGGCTGCCACCGAGGAACTGGGAGCAGGGCTTCGAAGAGACACCTGCCCCTCGTCCGAGCATCACGCACGCTCGCCACGAGGGGCAACAGCCAGGTCCCGGATGGACAGAGGGACACAACACGTGGTCATCACACACGGGACACTGCCTTAGACAGGAGCGGCGCTGCCCGGCCAGCAGGCCCAGCGGCTGAGCGTCCACCCGTGAACCAGGGGCCAGGGCACAGGCTCCACCCCCAGTAGGGGCGTGCAGGAGGCAGCCGGTCCATGATCCTCTCATGACTGATGTTCCTCTCTCTCTCTCTCTCTCTCTTCCCCACTCCCTTCCTCTCTGAAGTCAATAAACAAATATTTTAAAAAATTAAAAAAACAAACATACTTTTTAAAAAGCCAGGCTCAGAAGGGCAGAGGCCCTGTGATCCGCCCCCAGGGGCCCTGCAGGCTCAGGTCCGGGGACAGAGGAGAGGGGGGGGGGGAGGGGCGGGGGGGGTGTTTAATGGGGACAGTGTTCGTTGGGAAGATGGAAAGTTCTAGAAGGGATGGCGGCGCCGGCTGCACAGCGCGGTGAATGTGCTTGTCCCTGAGCCGTGCGCGCAGGAGCGGTGGACACGGCAACTTTCTGTCCTGATCAGAAGAGGGGAGCGTGGGAGGGTGCGATTTGGGTTTATTTACTGCCTTTCCCCGAAGGCCGCTCACGGGCACGGAGCTCTGCCAAGGGAGGACCCGAGGGAACAGGAAACGAGGAACCGGGAGAGCGCGAGGGTGCGGACCCCGGGCGCGGAGAGGAAGGGGCGTCCGCCCCGCCGGTCAGAGAGCACAGCGACCCCTCCCCGTCTGCGCCCGCAAACCCCGCGAACCCCGCTCTGCGGCGCCGGGAGCTCGGGCAGCACGTGCCCCACTTGGGGGATGAAAAGGCGAAACCGCAGCTCCTCCCGGAACCCGCTGCCCTGGAGGCCACACGCGGGAGAGCGGGGCACCCGTCCCCCAAACTCCCTCCTCTAGCAGCTCCCTGCTGACCTGCTGGAGGTCCCCGGCTGACCCCTGGCTCCCCGCAACCGCCCCCCAGAACGAGGCCACCCCGGCCCCTCCCACCGGACCCCTGACCCCAGCCCCTCCCCCTGACCCCACCCCAGCCCCTCCCCCTGACCGCCCCTAGCCCGCCCCCTGGCTCACCCACCGGGCCCCCCCACCCCCTCCCACCGGGCCCCCCCAGCCCCTCCCACCGGGCCGCCCTGGCCCCGCCCACCCGGCCTCGCTGGCCCCTCCCACCTGCCCTGGCCCCGCCCACCGGCCCCTCCCACCTATCATAAGCCCGCCTGGCCCCGCCCACCTGCCCTGGCCCCGCCCACCTGGCGTGCTCCTCCGGGAGCTTCCGCTGCCGCTGCATGTGGAACATGAGGTCCCCGCCGTTGACGTACTCGATGACCAGGAACAGCCTGCGGGGAGGGCGGAGGCTGAGACCACAGGGGCCGGGACCCTCCGGGGTTCCAGGCCGGCGGTGGCCGGGTCCCCTGGGCTGCTCCTGGGTCGGGGGGAAGCGTCCCCGGGGGAGCCCGGGTCCTGCTGTCGCCCATTCCCGCCCCCGCTTTTCACCCACTTGCTCGTGGGCTTTGGGCGGGGTCACCCTGGGCGGGAGGGGACCCCGCGGGAGCCCGGCCGGCCCGAGCGCACAGCACGAACTGGGGCGCTGCTCCCGCACTGCACGTCCCCGTGTCCCGGCTGACAGCGCACCAGACCCGGAGAGACGCTCAACACCCCGCTGCCAGGGAGACGCGGGTCTGGTCCACCCGCAGGCGGGCGCTCAGGGCGCTGACCACAGCTCCCGCTCTCCAAGCGGAGCGGGTCGGCCTCGGGGGAGAAGGGAGAGGCCCGGACACACGGGGACCAGCTCCGCACGCGGAGGAAAGGCCACCAGACGATGGCCGGGTGCACGGGCCGGGGGAGGGGAGGACCCTGTCCGCTGAGTGATGGGCTCCGGAAGGGGACAGGGGCGGGCGGAGGACAGAGGGCGGAGGCCAGGAAGGGGGAGGCTCAGGCGCAGGATCAGGGAGGGAAGGAGCCGGTGGGACTGTGCCCAGGCTGTGCCCAGTGCAAGGACGACGGGGGCAGCAGGCCTGGGGTCGGGGGTCAGTGCTGACCCGGCCGCGGTGACTCTGGGGAGTGGTCGAGGGGCCACTGGGGTCAGGCCCGAGCTGGGGGGTCCTGGGAGTCACAGAACCGGGACCCACCGGGTCAGAGGCGCATGCGTCTCCGGACGATTCACCAGCCGGTTCTTTCCGGATAAGCTCTTTGTCTAATTGAATCAGGTCCCGTTTTAAAAATTAAATTCCCACCTGGTTTTCCAGAAATACCCTCGGGTTTGTAGGTCTCGGCTCCACGGGGCGAGGGAGGGAGAGGCCCTTTCTTTCTGTCCCCGCGTCCATCCGTCCGGAGGGCGGGCTCGGAACAAGAGAGGCAACTGCCGGGGCCCAGTCAGGCAGGGACGTGGGGAACGCAGGAAACGATGGACTCCCAGGAGGAGGCCAGTGGGAGGGGCCGCCTGGGGGGAGGGGGGCTGCCACCACAGGGACCTCAGTGCCCCAGGGACCTGCAAACAGCACCTCCCAGTAAACACGCCCCCCAATAAACGTGCCCGTTCCTCCTCCTTCTGGGCAGACAGGCGGGTCCTCCAGCCCATGAGGGAAAATAAACAGCAAAACAGCAACAAGCAAAACCGCAAGCAGCACACGGATGGACGGACGGACGGACGGACGCGGGCAGGAGGGGCAGCGCAGACAGAGCACAGGGTGGCTCCTCCGGGCACCTCTCTGCGTGGTAAGTTGTGTGAAGTGCTCTGTGTGTGTGTTGAAAGCTGTTATCTCATGTGGTTTCTGACATTCCTTACAGCAGTTTCGGGTCAGTGCTGACCAAGGGGCCCGGGCTTCGTCTGGGCCCAGGCCTGGCCCGAGGGAGGCGCTGTCCTGGGAGGGACCCGGCCAGGCAGGGCCTCCGGCTGGATGAGGAGGCGGCACCGTGGCCTCAGCTCCATGCCTCGTCCAGGTCGGGCCCGGGACGTCAGGCACCGAGTCACCACCTCCTTGTGGGGCATGCACCCCGGCGCCTCCGCCCCCAGTGACAGGCCCCCAAACGTCCTGTCCGCAAGCCGCCTCCAGTCTGGGCAGAAACAACCAATCAGTCCCCTCGTTTTGTGTGTGTGTGTGTGGGGGGGGGTCCCCCAGCGACAGGAGAACTAAACTCCGGGCACAGGGCATTGGGATGGTGCCCAGGGGCCGCCAGTCTCCGCACTTAACACAGAAATAAGCCCCGAGACATCCCCGGTGCCCGGCCGAGCCGCAGTCACCCCGAGGAAGATGCGCGTCTCCCATGATGGCCTCGCGCCCCGGCCGCCGCCTGAGGGTCCTGCTCTGGGCGCCGGCGAGGGCTGTGTTCCCGCTGGTCAGGGGGCCCAGATGACAGTGGGCACATGGGCCTCCGAGCCCTCACCAGGTGTCAGAGAACAGCTGAGATGACGTGCCACCCGCCTGCCACCTGTCACTCACACCGCTCGGTTCTGGGTTAAGTGTGACGGTAACAGGCGCACCGCGTCGGCAGTGCGGTGACTCAGGCGCCCACGGAGGACCCATCGGCTGTCAGTCTCGGTGACTGCGCCCGGGTCACGGCCTTCCACCTGCTCGCAGCCACACCCCCGCCAGCGCCTCCTGTCACCACGCTGCAGAGGGTTGACCGGCTGGCCCGCTCTGGCACACTGGCTCCCCGCTGTCCCCCGCCCCTCACAGGTGGCTGACCTCTCCCGCCCGAGGCCGGGCCCCCCACCCTGACTCCAGCCCACCCGCCCCCGGCCTCGCCAACTCCCCGGGCGGGCGCTCGGGCACCAGGTCCCTCCCGTCCGGCGGAAGACGAGTCTCGGTGCCGTTTATAAGGAGACAGAGTGGCGCGGGGCCCAGTGTCCCCAACACGGAGTGACGGGCGCCCTCGTTTTTAAAGAGCAAAACCCATCCCGAGTACCAGGTGGATGGAGGTTAAACCGCAGAAGCTCAGCAGCAACTGGGTCTCAGTGGTGCCCTGTGCCTGGGGCCGGTGCCCTGGGACCTGTGCCCTGGGGCTGATGCCCTGGGACCTGTGCCCTGTGCCCTGGGGCTGGTGCCCTAGGACCTGTGCCCTGGGACCTGTGCCCTGTGCCCTGGGGCTGATGCCCTGGGACCTGTGCCCTGTGCCTGGGGCCGGTGCCCTGTGCCTGGGGCCGGTGCCCTGTGCCCTGGGGCCGGTGCCCTGTGCCTGGGGCCGGTGCCCTGGGGCCTGGCTGGTGCTGAACCACAGTCTAATGCGCAGGGGGTGGGGTTTACTAAAAACAGTGATTTTGCCACGATCTCTGGATCATTTTCCTGAAACAGCTTAACCGGAAGCAGTTTCCCCGTCTGGGCAGCTGCGTCGTTAATTTTAATTTGCTGCGTCTGGCAGGCGTGGCTGACCGTGCAGGTGTGAGGTGTGGTTTCCCCGAGCACGATGTTTACGTGGCACTCACACCCCTGTGCTGGCGGGAGCCCCCTGGGGACGTGTGGTGACACCGGTGCCGGCCGTGAAGACGGGTGACCACGGGACAGGGGACCTCCCAGCAGCAGGTCACCCTCCTTGTGCCGTGAACTTACCCACAGCTGGAGGCAGGCACCCCTGCTGTCCCTGTTCCCAGAGGAAGCTGGGCCGAGGGCAGGGACCCCGGGGCGAGGTGGCATGGGCGGGGGAGGAAGGGCGGGAAGTGGAGCCGGTGCCCGCCCCAGAGCGGCTGCTTGGACTGATGGTGAGTGTCTGCAGGGGACGTGGGCACTGCCCAACGCACCCTCCCGGCTGTTTCTAGGCATCTTCCCGTGTGCAGCCCCTTCCCAACCCCAAGTCAGACCTGCGATGGACACCCGGCACCGTCGGTCTTGGGGGACCTGTTCCCCCTCCCAGCAAACCCGCTCTCGTCCCTCCCACCTGGTGAGTCAGCAAAGCCAACGGGCGCTCACTTCGTTTCTGTACCAAGAACGTGACTGTGCCTTAGACACCCCGGCCTCCTGACAGAACTGCCTCTGTGGGCGCGGCTTCTATTAAACCACACCGTCAGCCCGAGGATGACGCCCTGCCTGGCCGGGTCCCTCCCAGGACAGACAGCACTGACACAGCTCAGCCCCGGATGAGTCTCATTACAGCCCACGGGCCTGGTACCCGGGACACAGCCCAGAGCCCAGGGCGGCCACTGTGGCTGCCGAGCGCTGTGAGGCCCGGCCTGGGGGAGCAGGGGGGGGCCCGTCTTCCTAGGCCACAGAAACACCCGACGGAGGAGTCGCTCCAGCTCTGCCGGGCCTGCCGCATGGAGGCACCGGGAGGCACTGGGGCGCTGGCCCCGGGCCTGAGCGCGGGAGCGAGGCTGGGACACTGGCCCGTGACCTCCACGCCTACGAGTGGCGTGCACGTCACCAAGCCCTACAGCAAGGGCTTCTCTGGACTCCAGTGAGGGGGGGGGCTTGGGGCGCCCCCCTGGGCCCATCCCCACCAGAAGGCTGCGGTCGGCGCTAAATGGAGGCCGGGAGCCAGCGCGCCGAGTGTGACCGCCGAGTGCGACCGAGGAGGCTGCCTGTCACTTCCCGGCGAGCTCCGGTCGGGCAGCGGCCGAGGCGGACAGAGCCGGCCCCGGGGAGCGGTCACAGCGGCCGGTCCCCACGCCCAGACAGTGCGGAAGCCGTTCAGAAAGTCACCGGGGAGCCCGGGGCCAGGGAGACTCCAGGAACACCCGACGGAGGAGTCGCTCAAGCGCTGCCCGACCTGCCACCCCAGGAGGCACCAGACAGGTGACCGCCAGCAGCAGGTCACCCCCATGCCGTGTTCCCGGGACCCGGCTCCCGGAGGCTGTGGCGGTCCAGGCAGGAGGAAGGGGGAAGCTGAGGCCGGAAGGAGGTGGACTCTGCGACCAGGGAGGGGCCAGCGCAGGTCTGGGGAAAGGCCAGGGGCTCTGCGCTCAGGGGAATGAAGTAACTGAGGTCCGGATGAGTGACAGTCACTCACCGTGACAGCAGCCAATGAGAACGAAGCTCAGCAGACAAGCCCCACCCCACACTCATCACTGGGAGCAGCCTGCGGCTCAGGGAGCAGCGGCCAGCCTCCTACCTGCTGGTCGTCTGGAAGCAGGAGTGCAGGCCGACCAGGAAGGGGTTGCTGGACGCCTGCTCGAACACGTGCTTCTCCGTCTGCACCCAGTCGATGTCCTGGAACAGAAGCCAGGGGTCAGGGGGCTCCTGACCGCCCGCAGGCAGCCTGGGGAGGGGACGCTGGCTCTCCCCTCCGCTCGTGGGGAGATGACACGGAGAGAGAGAAAGAAACGCCATTTAGAGATGGGTCAGCACCATCCCCATCTCCAGTCCCATCAGCACCTTCCCCACCATCATCACTTCACCACCACCATCATCATCACCACCATCATCACTTCACCACCACCATCACCGTCACCCATTACTATCACAGCTACCTCTACCACTACCTCCACCACCACCATCATCATCACTTCACCACCACCATCATCATCACCACCATCATCACTTCACCACCACCATCACCCATTACTATCACAGCCACCTCTACCACCACCACCACCATCATCATCACCACCATCACTTTCACCATCATCACCATCACCCGTTACTATACTCGCCACCTCTATCACCATCACCATCACTACCACCACCACCACCATCATCACTATCTCCAGTCATCACTGTCATCACCATCATCACCATCACCACGATCACCATCATCACCATCACCACCATCACCATCATCACTATCTCCACTGTCGTCACTGTCATCACCATCATCACCATCACCTCATCTCCATCCACCACCATCTCCACCATCGGCGGCAGCATTCTCCATCACCTATTGCAACTGTCATTTGCCACCGTTTCTACCACTGTCCCCGGCTGTGTGTGGCCTCAGCCACAGGCTCTGTGCTCCCGTGGCAGCCTTGGGAGGCGGTGTCTTCCCCGCTTAGGGCACGAGGGAACAAGTGGAGGGTTAAGCAGATTCTGGAGTCCCACGCCCATCCCCCAGCACCGCTCCGCCCCCAGGGCCGCCTCTCCTGGTCCTTGCTGGAACCTGGGGGAAGCCCCTCTTCGCTCTGCCTGTAGGAGACCCCTGGGTGGAATGGCTCCAACCCCGTCTGTCTATGCAGAGGTCCCTGCTCCTCCTGTCCAGAGCTCCAGACTTGCTCGTGCCATGGCCGCTCGGCAGCTCCACATGGCCTCCCCCCTGCAAGCCAGGCCCCCACCGAGCTTAGGACCAGCCCCGCCATCTGCTCGCCAAAGGTAACCGGTCACCCAGGCGCTCAGGCAGAGCCCCCTGCTGGTCGCCAAGCCGCCTCCTCCCTCCCAGGCGGAGATCAGCCCAGGTTCTTCCACCCGACTGCCCTGCCTCCCTCCTGTCCGCACCGCCTCCCTCCTGCCCCCCTCCTGCCCGCACGGCCTCCCTCCTGCCTGCACGCCTCCCTCCTGCCCGCACGGCCTCCCTCCTGCCCCCTTGCCTCCCTCCTGCCCGAATGGCCTCCCTCCTGCCCGAATGGCCTCCCTCCTGCTCGCACGGCCTCCCTCCTGCCCGCACGGCCTCCCTAATGCCCGCACGGCCTCCCTCCTGCGCACACGGCCTCCCTCCTGCCCCCTCGCCTCCCTCCTGCCCGCACGGCCTCCCTCCTGCCCCCTCGCCTCCCTCCTGCCCGAACGGCCTCCCTCCTGCCCGCACGACCTCCCTCCTGTCCCCTCGCCTCCCTCCTGCCTGCACGGCCACCCTCCTGCCCGCACGGCCTCCCTCCTGTGCACTGGCCTGTATTCACAGTTCCAGGGATTAGCATGGGAACCTCTCTTCAGGGACCTTTAACCAGCCCACGGCTATCGAGGCCCCATCGCCTTCTGTCCAGGCCCAGGCTCATGGCCACAGGACACACTGTCTCTCACACGCACACGGGAACACCCACTCCCACACGCACACGGAAACACCCGCTCTCACACGCCGACTCCAGAGGCCGCTCTTCTTGAGGGACCATCTGAAAGCCCCGCCTCTGCCTCTGGGCCCAGCGGCTGACGCAGAGGACGAGATGGACAACGCGGCCCCTCTCCCGAGCGCCTCTCCCCTACAGACCACCTCACATTCCTTTCGCTCTCCACTGCTGCCGGGCCGGGAGGGCCTGCAGCACCCAGCGTGCAGCTGGCCAGCGGCGAGGACGGGGCCACACCGTACCCCTCGGCCGTGAGGTGCAGACACGCCACTCACGTGTGAGCTCAGCGCTCAGGGCCAGCTGGGCAGCCTGTGCCTGGCCCAGATGCGCCTGGGGGGTGGGGGGCGGGTGAGCACTCAGGCCCAGCCCCAGCTCTGCCCTCACGCTCGGAGCCGGGCGGGAGGGCTGTGTCCCGGCCGCAGCCACAGGTCACTGCCTCCGGACCTGGGTCTGTTCTCTGCGTCTAAGACACAGAGCCTGCATCCGGTGCAGGAGAAAAAGATCAAAAGTGCATGAAGCCAACCAGCCCAGGGACGATGCTCAGTGTCACTAGTCACTACGGCAACGCGGCCAAGCCCACAGCAAGAGACCACGTCACACCCACCGGACAGAGCCGACCAAACCCAGAAACAGCAGGTCCCGGGAGGACGCGGGGAGCGGGCCCGCGGTGGCTGTGAGGGAGCGTGAGGGAGCAGCTGCCGGGAGGACGGGCCACTCAGACAGGTCAGCGCGGACTTACCTGCGACCCAGCAATGCCGCTCCCGGTAAAGACCCCGAAGGACTGAGAACAGAGGCCCTAACGGATCCCCATACTCCTATGTCCACGGCAGCTGAGGGGGTCAACCAGTGTCCACACCCGGCTGACGGGACAAACCGCAGGGCCCGCCCGGCGCTGGAACGTTACTCGGCTGGGAAAAGGTGGGGCTCAGGCACGGGCTCCCCTGGGAGGAGCCTTGACCACAGGACGCTCACGGAGAAGCCAGACACAAAGGCCCCGTGTGACCCTGTGCACACGGAACGCACACGGAACGCCTTGGACAGCAAACCAGACAGAGAGCAGAGGGGAGTGATGCCAACAGGGATGGGTCCCCTTGTCGGGGGAGGAAACGTCCTGGCGCTGGGGAGCGGTGATGGGGTACAACACGGGGGGGGGAGGGGGGCAGTGCTAAATGCCACCGGTGCATGTACTTCAAAGTGTGTAAAATGGCAAATTATGTGCGTATTTCACTTCAATCAAAAGAATAAAGCCCAGGAAGCCAGAACCAAAATTCACACAATAAACCGTGACATGCACTCTGTGGCTCTCCCACACGTGGTGCCACCGTGGCTCTCCCCCCTGTGGTTCTAGCTCCTGTGGCACTAACTTCTATGGAATCCCCGTGGCTCTCCCTCTTGTGGCACTCCCTCCCAGGATGCCACCCCCACGAGACTCCGTGGCTCTCTCCGGTGGCATCTCCTCCTGTGGCATCCTCTCCCGTGGCACCCCACAGAGGGCTCACCTCGTCATCGTGCACCAGCTCCTTCTTCACCACCTTCATGGCATAGATCTGGTCGTTCTTCTTGAGCCGCACCAGGAGGACCTTGGCGTAGCTCCCGCGCCCGATGACCCTGATGAGGTCAAAGTCCTGCAGCCCCAGCCCCTGAGAAATCTTGATGCCGTCCATCCCGTCGATGACCGGCTTGAGGTCCTGAGGAGGGGGACAACGGAGAGGAAAGGGGGGAACTTGTGGGGTTCAGAGACACACGGGGCATCCCAACCTCAACCAAGGCCTGCGCCCGGCCCTGCAGCCACCCCTCTCGGGAGAAAAGCCAAGAACTACGGACGGCGCAGCTTTCGGCGGAAGGAGCTCGAAACCCCGGAGCTCTTCATTTCCACAGACCGCGGCCCAGCCCCAGCCACCAGCGGCCCGTGAGGGATGCGGGATGCGTGGGGGCAGCCTCGCCAGCACTGAGGGGAGGACTGCAGGCTCACGTGCCCAGGGCCATCAGGGCTGCGGCCGGGAGCTGCCAGGCCCGCCCGGCCATCACTAGCTCCATCACTAGCTCAGTCTCCAAAGCGAGTGCTATTGGGATGTGCTCAGAGGGACGGGCAACCACTCCCTCCCTCCCTGTGGAGCACCTCCGCCCAGGACCCGGGGCCACGGAGGTAAGTGGCTCTGACTCGCACACGGGACCACAGGTAGGGAACTGACCGGGACATCCGTGGGTCACTGTGGGAAGTGGGCCAGGGGCTGCTCCCCGAGGCTGTGTGGACAGAGGTGAGCGCCGGCTGTGTGGCCGGTTGCCTGCTCACGAGGGCACCTCGACGGTGCCCATCCCCAGTGCTGCCCAGAGGCCACGCGCTCCTCAGGCCCGAAGCCGGGAGGGAGGAACGGGAAGGGCAGCAGCGGGTCTGCCCGGCCAGGACCCTCTACGGCCAGAGGACCACCTACGACCGGGGTTTGTAAAACGACCTGGGTGTCCGGTCTTCCTCCCAGTCCTGGCACAGGACTATAGCCTTCGGAATTTCCCAAGAGCCCGAGGGCTTCTGTGATGCTAATGAGGTGACTGTGCAAAGCCCCTCAATCACCTGGGAGGGGCGGTTGCCAGGGAAACCAGCCGGAGAGATGGAGGTGGGAGGGTGGGAATGTCAGTCCCTCAGGGAGGGCGGGAGCTCACGCTCCGAGGCCAGTGAGGGTGGGTTCGCTCCTGCCTGTGGGACGAAGCCCCTAAGACCCCCAAGGATGAGGCCGGAGACCATCCAGGCTGACAAACACGTGCAGGTTCGGGGAGGGTGACCCCCAGAGGGCTGGGCCTGAGTTATTTCCTTTTACAACGAACCCGCCACCTACAAGTGAAGCTTCCCTGAACCCTGAGAGCCGCTCAGCTACAGGGGCCGCCAGCAGCACAGTGACACGCTGCACTGTGACCTGCGGGGAGGCGGGCGGTCTCCTGGCCCCGAACCCTCCCCCCTCCCCCCTCCCCCTGGGGCCGGGGGGGGGGCCTCCAGGCAGATGAGCCGGCACTGGGTTAGGCTGTAGGACATGGGGTCAGGGTCCAACGAGAACTGGAGAACAGCCTGGCGCGTGGGAAACAGCAGGAAAAGTGAAGGATGCACCGTTCGCCGAAATAAACGATTTCACAAAAATGAGAGCTCAGACACCAGCCTGGACCCGGTCTGCCAGCGGTGAAGAGGGTGCTGGGGAGATGGTGCCAGGACCCGACCCCAAGAGCCTTCGGGGCAGCAGCCTCTGGGGAGTCACAAAGGACGGCCCCAAGCGAGCCCGGTCCCGGGGCTCAGGGGTGAGCGTCAGCCCAGGAACCAGGAGGTCAGGGTTCCATTCCCGGTCAGGGCACAGGGCCGGGTGCAGGCTCCATCCCCAGTGTGGGGCGTGCAAGAGGCGGATGATGAACGATTCTCTCTCGTCATTGATGTTTCTCTCTCTCCCTCTCCTTTCCTCTCTGAGATCAATAAACACATCCTATATAATAAAGAGGTAATATGCAAATTAACCCTCACGCCCTCACAAGATGGCTGCCTACGACCAGGCCGGCAGGGAGTTAGTGAGGGACGACCAAACACCTTAATAGCAGACTGCGTGGGGCAACCAGGCTGGCAGGGGGGTGGAGGGAGCAGTTAGGGGCGACCAGGCTGGTGGGGGGGCAGTTAGGGGTAACCAGGCTGACAGAGGGGTGCAATTGGGGGCAACCAGGCCGGCAGGGGGGGCAATTTGGGGTGACCAGGCTGGCGGGGGGACAGTAAGGGGTGACCAGGCCGGTGGGGGTGGGGGGCAGTTAGAGCGACCAAGCCAGCAGGGAGGGGGCAATTGGTGGTGAACTGGCCCGCAGTGGGGGGTAATTAGGGGCGACCACACTGGCAGAGGAGGCAGTTAGGGGCAATCAGGCTGACACGCAGAGGTGATCAGGGGTGATCAGGCCAGCATGGGGGGGCTAGTTAGGGGCAACCAGGCAGGCAGGTGAGCGATTAGGAGCCAGTGGACCAGGATTGGGAGAGGGATGTCCGACTGCTGGTTTAGGCCCAATCCCCAGGATCGGGCCTAAACCAGCAGTTGGACATCCCCCAAGGGGTCCCGGATTGGAAAGGGTGCAAGTTGGGCTGAGGGAAACCCCCATCTCCCTGCACGAATTTCGTGCACCGGTCCCCGAGTATTAAAAAAAAAGAAAAGACCCAGCACTGCCAGAGCCAGAGCCAGGTCCTGGGTGCCCCCTCCTCGCCGCCCAGTCTCCTCCGGCACCTCACAATCAGCCTCACATCGCACACAGGTTCCCAGACAGAGGGTCCCGTGCACCGTGAGAGGTGACTGTGGACGCCAAGGTCTCCTGGCTTCACGAGGTGCCGATTCCCCCCGATGGGAGCGCCTGTCGTGGGAAGGGTCACAGGGAACCTGAGGATCTGGGCCTGGGAGTGAGAGCCACGTCACTGTGAGCCCATGGGCATCTCAGTCCACGTGTGGCCCTGGGCCCAGACACGGCCGGCCCCGCAGAGGGCCCAGGAGACAAGGCGAAGGCTCGTGAGGCCGCCCCCGGCCCAGCCTGCCCCGGGCCTGCGGCCACATGGGCTCCTGCGCCCACCGTGATGGCCTGAGCCCCTGGGCGGATGTGGAAACAGCCATGCCAACACCGGTGCCACGGAAGCTCCCCGAGTGCCAGCGCGGTGCTAAGTGTGAGCATAACCCCCACCCGGTGCAGAATATAACCCACGGACAGTGCGATCATTATCCAAACCTGACCGCAGAGCCCTGGGGCCAGAGGTCCCTGAGCCAGGTTAGGCCGCCTGCCGCCTGGGCGCCCACAGCCTCAGCCAATGACAGCTCGGCCTGCTCTGCTCCAGGTGGGGGTTTTGCTCTGCCCCGGGTGGGGGTTATATTCTGCTCCAGGCGGGGGTTTGCTCTGCCCCGGGTGGGGGTTATATTCTGCTCCAGGCGGGGGTTTGCTCTGCCCCAGGTGGGGGTTATATTCTGCTCCAGGCGGGGGTTTGCTCTGCCCCAGGTGGGGGTTATATTCTGCTCCGGGCGGGGGGTTTGCTCTGCCCCGGGTGGGGGTTATATTCTGCTCCAGGTGGGGGTTTGCTCTGCCCCGGGCGGGGGTTTTGCTCTGCACCGGGCGGGGGTTATATTCTGCTCCAGGCGGGAGTTTGCTCTGCCCCGGGCGGGGGTTTGCTCTGCACCGAGCGGGGGTTATACTCTGCCCCGGGCGGGGGTTAGACAATGAGCATGGCACCCGCACTCTGAGATTCAGCCACGGCTCACGCTGCCACGTTCCCGTACTCTGTCCGTCCAGCCACTCAGAGGTCACCTCGGCACTAACCATAAAGACGCTAAACCGCACGGACCTCTGCCCCCCGTGGCAGGGCCACCTGCTGCCCCCAAGACCATGCCCGCCCTGAGCCACATCCCCCATGTGTCCGGTTCGCGTTAAAATGCCTCCGCTGCCCCGGAAGGGAGCCGATGGACCCCGACAGACATGAGATCCCCAGGCGCCACCTGCACTCACCTCCGAGTCATCTTTAATGCTGTCGTGTTTCCGGGAGGAGGAGATGTAAGGAACTAGGAAGGGAAAGGAACAGGTGTCACAGGTGTGGTCAGGAGGACGTCCCCCGACACCAGGACCAGGCCAGCGGCGTGCGGGGCAGACGCCGGCAGCAGCCACACCCGACTCGACCGGGCTTAGGAAGCGCGGCTTCCCGGCCCCGCGCAGACCTGTGGGACGAGTCACGTCAGATGCTGGGTCCACCGGCCAGTCTTTGTTCTTAGAGTGGACAGATGGACAGATGGACAATGGATGGACAGGGGGTGGGTGGCAGGTGGATGGGGAGATGAGGAGACAGTGAATAAGTGGATGGTGGTTGGTGGACAGATGGTGGAAGGGTGGGTATGTGGATGGATGGGTGGATGGTGGATGGATGGGTAGATGGATGAGTGAATAATGGATAGGTGGATAGGTGGGTGGATGGTGGGTGGTGGGTGGTGGGGATGGTGGGTAGATGGGTGGTGGGTGGTGGGGATGGTGGATGGGTGGGTGGTGTACAGATTGGTGGATGGTGGATGGATGGGTAGATGGATGAGTGAATAATGGATAGGTGGGTGGGTGGATGGTGGGTGGTGGGTGGTGAATAATGGATGGGTGGGTGAGTGAATGACACAGATGATGGGTGATGGACGGGCAGGTGGGTGGGTGGGTAACTGCTGTTAGGAGTCTCCTCTGTGGGAGCTGCTGTGCTAAGAGAAGAGCCTGGTCTCCTTTCACCCCGAAGGGCTCCTGGGATCGGGGAGCCCGTCCCACCAACAAAAACCTTGCAAAACCCCGGGAGCTGCAACGCACACCGAGGCCCAGCCACCCAGCGGCCTTCCCCCCAGGCCCGCCCGCAGCAGCCGAGGGGGAGGGGCGACGCTGTGGCTGCCACACCAAGCGCCTGGCAGACGCCCCTGCAGGTGCAGAAGGGAGCGGGGTCCCACGGGAGCCACTCGGGGAGACGTGGGGTCCAGGGAAGGCCACTATGGGGGCCTCACCGCCAACCTGGTCCCGGGGAGGGCAGACGGGGTCAGGAAGGGGAGACAGTGGGCACCAGGGCGGCAGCGCCCGGCGCCCGGGGAGGAAGCGCTTACTGCCATCGGTCTCCTCGGGAGCCAGGTCCACGTCGTCGTCCTTGTCATCTACCGGAGGCTCCTGGGACGGCATGACGGGATCCTGCGGGGAGAGGCCCCCCGGGGCGCAGGCATCAAGGCCGGAGCCGCAGCTCTGAGACGGGAGGCGGCAAAGCTCCCGCTAAAGCAGACACGCTGGCCGGCCGGCTGGCTCAGGGGTGAGCGTCGACTATGAACCAGGAGGTCACGGATGATTCCAGTCAAAGGCACAGGCCCGGGTTGCGGGCTTGATCCCCAGTGGGGGGCGTGCAGGAGGCGGCCGATCGATGCTTCTCTCATCATTGATGTTTCCATCCCCCTCTCCCTCTCCCTCTCCCTTCCTCTCTGAAACGGATGAAAAACGTTTAAAAAGAAAACACGCACATCGTTACGTGTGTCCTAACACTCATCTGCCAACTGCTACCTGGTCGCACTGCAGTGACCTGTGATGCCACCGGCGGGGGTGCCTGCTCCGCGCCCCGGGGGACGGCCTGCCCGGCAGGTGCTGGGCACAACAGGCACTTTTCCCGAAGGCTCGGCCCCCGCCCCCGCCCTCACTGCGGCTCCTGCGCATGTCAGCCCCAGGCAGGCCGAGCCCACGTCCGGCTCACGGGGTTCCACACGCCGACGTCACAATGGAGGCAGCTCCCCGCGGGCGGTCACCCGGGCGCCTGCGTGGGCTCCCTCGGCCTGGGGACTGGCTGGTCTTTGAGGCTGAACTCATCTCTGAGGCGGGCGTGGGCCTAGGGCCCCCCGAGGACAGGGGTGGGGAGCGTCCGGCCTGCGGGCAGGCGAGGCCTATGAAGTCACTGGGCCTGGCCCTGCAGGGCATGGGGGTGAGGTAATCGTTTGGCCAAATCGAAGAGGCTCATTTTTAAGCTGAGGATGTTGAATGGCCCGAGGATGACGTCACCAATACCCAAATGGCCCGGCAGGGAAAGGCTCCCCGCCTGACCTAGGGGCCCAGGGAAGGGCCCCCTGTGGACTTTGGCAGCCACAGTGCAAGGAGCTGAGCGCCAGTCTGTGCGGGGACCCCGCGTCCCTGGGCACCAGCAAGACTGAGACCGGCTCCGGCGCCAGCCCCAGAGGCGTCTTTCCCGCCCCCATGGCGACGGAGCCGACTGTGCACACGGCCAGCAGCGCCCGAGGGGCCGGGCACCGGGCGGGCGAGCCCTGACTCCCAGCAGCACAGGATTCACCTCCACAGCTCACCCCCCACACCCAGCCCAGAGCCGCAGAGGGCCCCGGGCTCCCCAAGGGCACCGGGGGTTCTCAGGGCTCGGCAAGGGGGTCCTGTCCCCGACTGCTTGCTGGGGCCACCCTCTGCGCCCACAGGCACCCCCTCCTCTCATGTCCTCCATGGCAGGGACCAGGGTGGGGCAGAGAAGGGATGGGGATGGGGGGGAGGGAGGGGGGCTGTCAGGGAGGGTGTGGGAGGGGACAGGACAGGGACAGGCCGGGCAGGGAGGGGGCGGGGCCAGGCAGGCCGCACTCACCATATGCCTCTGGCAGGTCAGCGGGACGAGCACGTGGCAGCGCTTATGGACCAGCAGTTTGCAGTTGACGCACCGGTAGCCCTGCCTGGCGAGGCCCCATATCCTCTCGCTGCACTGGCCGCAGTACGCTCTCTGCGGGCGGACGAGGCGCCTGAGGCCGGGCCTGGCACTCCCAGAGCCCACGCCCCGGAGGGACCGGCCAAGTGCGGCCAGCGGCACCTCCGGCGATTCCCTTAGAAGATGGCGTGGAGCGGGGGCCGCAGGCGGCCTGGGCTCAGGAGCCCCCTCAGTCCATCCACGTGGGGGGACCTGTGGCCCCGAGGGGGCCCTGCGCTGTGTGAGGGGCAACGGGAGGCCTGTGGGCAGGGGTGACGAGCAAGGCCCCCCTCCCCAGGCAGGGAGGAGGGCTGGAGCGGAGCAGCCGTGGGCACCCAGGGAGAACGGGCCTGCCTGGCGCTGTGACGGCCACAGAACCTTGCAGTCACCTCCCTTTTCCCCGGGACTTTGTCGATCTTCAATGGCCCCCTTAGTTCTTCATGTCCTAAACGGACCCTGAGGGTCACCGTCCGCGTCACGGACCCTGAGTGTGAGCTGTTCCACGTGTGAGCATGAAGCTGGTCTCAGCGCCGGCCACGGCTTGCCCACCCGTGCCCAGGCCCACGGCTGCTTCCCGCTCCACGGCCACGGCTCGCCCAGCCGCGCCCAGGCCCACGGCTGCTTCCCGCTGCACGGCCACGGCTCGCCCAGCCGTGCCCAGGCCCCCGCTGCTTCCCGCTCCACGGCCACGGCTCGCCCACCCGCGCCCAGGCCCACGGCTGCTTCCCGCTCCACGGCCACGGCTCGCCCAGCCGTGCCCAGGCCCCCGCTGCTTCCCGCTCCACGGCCACGGCTCGCCCAGCCGCGCCCAGGCCCACGGCTGCTTCCCGCTCCACGGCCACGGCTCGCCCACCGCACCCAGGCCCCAGCGTTTCCCAGCTAGAACTTTCCAGCCGTAACTCATGTATAGGTTTCCGTTTCTCTTGTCATTTTAAACACATTTCTCTCTGCTGAGAGGGTGGCAAATAAAAAGGGGGCACCTGTACCCACAGCCTGGTCGGAGCTCATTTAAGAAAACTGGTCAAATCCTACACCACGAGGTCAGGGCCCGCCCTCTCGGACGCGCCCACTCCTGGGCCAGTGGCCTCTCAACAGGCAGCGACAGGGGTACAGAGCACTCGGCACGGAGCACTCAGCACAGAGCACTCAGCACCCGGCACGGAGCACTCAGCACGGAGCACTCGGCACGGAGCACTCAGCACAGAGCACTCAGCACCCGGCACAGAGCACTCAGCATAGAGCACTCAGCACTCAGCACCCAGCACTTGGCACACGACGGCCAGAGCCCACATCCAGGGGGGCAGCGCTCACCCTGTTAAAGCGCTTGGCTTGGAAGAGGTGGCCGTTGGCGCGGTACAGCTTCCTCCATCTTCGGGCTCCACGGCGGTAGATGGATTCTGGAAAGGACACGGGAAGGTTGTGAGCAGGTGCCTTTGGGACAGGCTGCTATCGGGCGGCCAGGGCCCGGGAGGCAGGCGCGACGACAGCAAGCGGTTCCTTCCCGCGCCCTCCCCACGTGGCCCCCTCCCCACGTGGCCCCCCCTCACGTGGTCCCATCACACCCCGGGGGGGAGGACAGATGGGCCCAGACAGCAGCCCGATGCTGCAGGGCAGGCACCCGCCAGGGTCAGGCTGAGGGACCATCCGAGACCGTGTCCTCCGCCTCCTGTGAGCCCTCCGCTCCGGCAGGGACACCGGGCGCCTCGTACCCGGGACGACGAGACTCGAGCTCAGGTGAGATTTATGCCTCCCGCCCACCCAGGGGCAGCGGCTGCCACGCGGTCCAGTGAGCCTGACCACAGCGCCCCCCAGCGCCGCCCAGGCCCCCAGACATGAGCCCCTGAGGGTCCCCAGCCCAGCAAACCCCGGGGCAGGGGAAGCAAAAGAAGGATCCCATCATCGAACGCCACTTTCCCGACACGCAAGCGACCAAGTCCAGGAAGGGGAGTGGGGAGCCCTCTCCCGGGGCCACGTCGGGACCCGGTTCTGGTCCCAGAGCGTAAGCCCTGCGCCCCAGCCCCTTTGACACGGGCGGGCGGGCGTGTGAAGCAGCGCCTTCGGCCAGCAGCTCCAGCTCACAGCCCCGCAGGGGAGACCTCGGGGGACTGGACGGGGGTGGATGGGGCGGGGGGACGCGAATGTGGAAACGGAGACGGATGCTTTTAAAACAAGCAAGTGACTGGCTCGGGTGGGAATTGCCGGAACCTGGTCACGGTGAGCGCAGACCTGCTGCTCCCGGTCAGAGCCACGCGGCTGGGTTCCTGGGGGGCAGCAGCCACAGCCAAGGTGGGGGCCACGTGGCCTGGCCCTCCCTCGAGGGCTCCACGCCCAGGGGCGACCAGGGCGGGGCTGGGGGCAGAGCGAGCACCTCCCTCCCCACCACGTGGGGCTCATACCTCAGGCTCAGCCTGGGGTCCCTCGTCCACGTGCCCCTCGTCCCACCTGCCCCCCATCAGCCTGCCCCTGACCCCCCCAGGGCCTCTGTCTGCCCAGACGACAGGTGCCCCCCTGGCTTGTTCTGGGGGAACCTGGTCCACGGCGGGTCCCTGCTCACGTCCACAGGAATGGCCGTCCCCCCCACAGAGCGAGGCAGCAGGGCGCAGGGGCTGAGGCAGGGATGGCCGGGGGGCTGGGAGGTCGGGGGGACACACCAGCCCCAAGGCGCTGGCTCTGCCCTCCGCCCGTGCACTCGACAGGTCAGAGACTGAACACGCCACCGGGTGTCCAAGTCGCTTAAAGCTGCGGAACGGAAACCGAGCCCTCCTGGCAGAGGCTGAGGGCCCGGGGGAGACACACAGGCCGGGCCAGCGAGGGGACGGGCAGGACCACGAGTGACGGGTCCGCGGTGAGAGCCCTGGGTCCCCGTGAAGCTGAATGTCCGTCCCCGATCCGTCCGGGGGAAGCCCTGAGCGGGGGCTGCGTTTGGAGGGGGGCCTGTGAGGGACGAGGCCTCTGATGGGACACGTGTCTCCGTAGGAACAGGAGAGCCGAGCCGGGTGGGCTCAGTGGGCAGAGCGTTGGCCTACGGACTGCAGGGTCCCGGGTTCGAGTCGGGTCAAGGGCACGGACCTCGGGTGCAGGCTCCTCCCCAGCCCGGGCCCTGGTCGGGGCGCCTGCAGGAGGCAGCCCATCGAGGTCTCTCTCACGTCGATGTGTCTCTGGGTCTTTCCCTCTCTCCCCCACTCTCTAAAAATCAATGGAAAATACCCTCGTGTGAGGATGAGAGAGAGAGAGAGAGAGAGAGAGAGAGAGAGAGCGCCACAGCCCTGTTCCTAGGAAGTGACAGCCACAGGAGGAAAGTTCGCAGGAGAAGGAAGGCATGTGGGCGCTGACGGGGGTGGGCGCCGGGGACAGCGGCCGTGCGGCCAGGTGCCCAGCCACGTCCACTGTCTCCCTGGACTCCTCTCCACGGAGGAGACGCCGTGGGGAACGGGCCACAGACACGTGGGTGAACGGGAATGGCCTCCCGGGGACGGGACACGGGGGGACGGCCGCTCAGCCCCCTGGAGGAGCCCCAGCCACGCCCTGTGCACGGCCGGGCGGCCACCCTGGCCCCATGTCGCGCTGAGCGCCGCTGTGGGAAGGGCGGTCCCACCCGTGGGCGCGGTGGCTCCGGCCGGTGGCTCCGGCAGCTGTCGGCGCTGGCTCCCCCCAGCCTCCGCTCCGCGGCCCCCAAAGTGGCTCGTCGCCGGCTGAGAGCCTATAATTAGGACGCTGGGGGATTTTAACCGGCCGTCACCATGGCAACCTGGCGTCCTGATGGCTCTGACAGGCGAAGAAAAGACATTTAAAGAAACGGAACTGAGAGCCACAGGCTGCGATGCACAGTGCGCACCCCCGGCCCGCATGTGGCCGCCTCGTCCGGAGCGCGGGCGGCAGCAGAGGCCGCCTGTTCCCTGAGGACGGGCAGCCGCCGGGCGACCAGCCCAGCCCAGCCCAGGCGCCCGGGACGCGGCAAGGGGACAGTGCCAAGCACGGCCCGGGGCGGTGAGGAGCCCGCGGACCAAGGGAGGGGGGCAGCCACAGGGAGGGGTGCAGCCACATGGGGTGGCCACGCCTCCAGGCCTCCAGGCCTCCAGGCCAGCTCCCTCCTGGGGAGCGACTTCCATGAATTCTGCGTCCAGGAGGGCGGGCCACCGTCTCCCCAGGGTGAGGTACAACGTCAGCTCATTCTAGGCAAATATTTGATCAAAAGTGGCAATCACTGCCTTGGCCGGTGTGGCTCAGTGGCTAGAGCGTGGATCTGTGGACTGAAGGGTCCTGGGTTCGATTCCAATCAAGGGCACAGGCCCGGGTTGTGGGCTCGATCCCCAGTGAGGGGCGTGCAGGAGGCAGCCGATCCATGATTCTCTCTCATCATGGACGTTTCACAGAAAGGACACGCAGCTCCCGGTCAGCAGGCGGAGCCGGAGGACGGGGCAGGCAGCGAACGGGCAGGAGGGCAGGGTCTCGGCCGAGGCCCCCACAGGAAGCAGCGAGCTCACGGAGGGTGAATCTGACGGATGCTCCTTCGCGGACATTAGCGGCGATGACTGTGGGGTTTAAAGCACGCGTAGACTCTGCACACGTAACAGCAGCATGAAAACCGATGGGGGATCAAGAGAGCGGAGTAATGCCCTGACCGGTGTGGCTCAGTGGACAGAGCGTCAGCCTGCGGACTGAAGGGTCCCGGGTTCGATTCTGGTCAAGGGCATGTACCTTGGTTGCGGGCACATCCCCAGTGGGACGTGTGTAGGAGGCAGCTGATCGGTGTTTCTCTCTCATCGATGTTTCTAACTCTCTATCCCTCTCCCTTCCTCTCTGTAAAAACTCAATAAAATATATTTTTTAAAAGAGAGTGGAGGAAGGTTACAAGGTTCTCGCCTTCCTGGGAAGCAGCAAAGCGATCCTCGAAGGCCCGTTGTTCCAAGAGTCAAGAACATGCCTTCTAATTGCTCCGGAAGCCAGAATATTTCAAACATACAAAGCACTTAACAAAGCTAAGGAAAGGGAGGGGAGAGAGTAACACGTGATTAAAACCAAGGACCGGAAGGCCGATTACAAAACGAAGAGGCGACGACACAGTACGTTTCAAACAGCAACTTGACGGACGGCCCTAAGTGTAAACGGACGACAGGCTGCAGCAAGAAGCCGTGACTGGCAGCCTCTGTCAGACTAAAACGACTCCCTCCCGCTCTCAGAGCCGTTTCCAAATCAAGACACAGAGACGGTGGAAGTGAGAGGGTGGAAGGACATACGCCTCAAACACGAGCGCCCCCCGCCCCCCCCGCCGCCCAGCTGGTATAATGTTCACATCAGCCCTAGGAGACGTACGTGCTCGTCATACGTGTCATGTTGAAGAGCAAGAGTTCGTGATGATGAAAGTGTCCATTCGAAAGACAGACCGATCCTAAATCGGTAGCACCTGATATTGATTAACATAAAAAGCAGAAAACATGAAAAGAAACCAGTAAAATTAACAGAAAACACATCCCCGACAGTAATTCAATATCTACAGGTATCAAAAGTGTTTAAAGGCAATAAAAACATGAACTGTTAATAAATACGATTTCGGCTTTTAAAAGATCCTTAAAGCTCGGCCGGCGGGGCTCAGGGGTTGAGGGTCAACCTGTGAAGCAGGAGGTCACGACTCGATCCCAGTCAGGGCACAGGCCCGGACTGTGGGCTCCATCCCCGGTGGGGGGCGTGCAGGAGGCAGCCGGTCAGTGATTCTCTCTGATCGTTGATGTTTCTATCTCTCTCCCTCCCTGCTTCCCTGAAATCAATAAAAATATATTTTAAAAAAGAAAGAAGCAAGAAACAAAACGGGGGAAGAGCTTACCACACGAGATGCTAACCCTGACGGCAAAGCTGAACTGTAGCCGGTGGTGCCGCAGAGCCCAGCGGACAGAAGCCCAGAGACAGGCCACGGGGGTCACCCAGCGTGGGAAGGAGGCCGCTGTGACCCACTGGGAAAGCCTGGTGCTGGGTCCCGGGCGCTCACCACGGTCACAGGCCTGTCCACCTCCCACCGGCACCAGGCCGATGCCAGGCTGGGCCTGGGCATGGGAGCAGCGCCCGGGTCAGGGAATTCCCTCGCAGGACGAAGAGCACCAACCCTCGGATTTCACGCTCGTCACGCATGAGAAGCCAGCGTGGGGCGAGGGAGGACGCGGGGCGGCACAGGACTCACCCCTGAAACGCACGGAGCCCCCGCGAGCCAGTGCTAGTAAGAGCGGCGAGCAGCCCAATTAAACTGCTTTTAAAAAAACAGGCTGATCTGAAACTGGGCCAAAGACCCGGCCAGCACTCCACAGACGCGGGCGCCACGTGCCGTCGGCGTGGGCAAGGCACACGGAGGCCTCGACCCACACACACCTGCCTTGCGGGCAAAGAGGAGGAGCTTCCAGCCGTAAAAAAGGGCCTCTTACCCTAGGAGACAGCAGGGAGGGGCCTGGTGAGATCGCGCTAAGTGACCTCAGTCCGTCAGAGAAGGACACGTGTCACACGGCCTCACCCATGTGGCATCTCAGTCACATAGGTGAACGGCGTGGATCCAGAGCCACGGAGGCAGGAACAGAGGGCGGCATCTCGGAGGGGGGATGGGGGAGCTGGGTGGGTGGGAGGTGATCAACCAGAGAGCTTGTGTGCACATATGCACGGCCCACGGGCACGGACAGTGGGGTGGTGAGGGCCTGGGGCAAGGCGGTGGATGGGGGGAAAGGGGGACATGTGTGATACTTTCAACAATAAAGCTTTATTTAAAAAAGAGGAGCTTTCCACGACCTGGTGTGGGAAGGACGGACGACAGGAACCCCACCACAGGGCCAAGGGTTTGCATGTGACGGAGGCGAGACTCGGGGCTCAGAGGGGCCCGTTCGTCATCACCCCCCGAAGTCCCAGCACCAGGGCCAGCCTACAGAGTCCTGCCGGCTCTTAACTTCCTCCTCCCTTTTTTAAAAATATATTTTATTGATTCCAGAGAGGAAGGGAGAGGAAGAGAGAGACAGAAAAGCAACGATGAGAGAATCCTGGATCGGCCGCCTCCTGCACGCCGCCCACCGGGGATCCAGCCCGCCACCCGGCATGTGCCCTGCCAGCACCACCCATGACAACTCACACAAACCAGCTCCGCACGGACGCCAGCTCGGCCTTTCTGCCGGCTCCTCCCCCAAACGCTGAGCAGGGACTGGTGGTGGGAGAGCCGGGGTGGCTCAGTGGTTGGGCGTCAACTATAAACCAGGGGTTCCCTCTTGGACTCCGTCATCTCCCGGCCTTCGAAGATGCGGGTCCCCTTCTCTTGACCTTGACCTCCCCCCAACCCCCCGAAACCCCCCCCCACCACAGAGCCACCTACCGCCCCTCGAACCACCCCCTGCAAGAGCCGCCTCCCCTCCTCCTGTCCACACCCACCTCCCCCCGCCCCGCCCCGCCCCCTTGCAGCCTCATCCTCCCCGAACCCCTTATCGCCTCCTCTGCCCCCCAAACCCAGGTTCTCTGCAGACCATGGCGGCACCAGCTCCCCAAGTCCTCACTCACCTCACCTCCCCCGCCCTTGCTCCCCGGCTCTCATCCCCACCCCCTTCATGGCTGCCGTGCGGTCCTGGCCCAGGGGGTCCCCAAAATACTTCATCTTTGTTCCCACCACACCCGCTGTTACGGGCTGAACGTGAGTCCCCCTTTCCAGGCTAAAGCCCAACCCCCAAGTGCGATGGGCTAGGAGGTGGGGCTCTGGAGGTGACTTGGGGGTGAGGGGTCCCCATGGGCCCCCACATGGGCTCGGTGGCCTCAGAAGGGAGAACACAAGAACGAAAGGGGCCTGCACACCAGGAAGAGGCCTCGCAGACCCGCCCTGATCTCGCACCCCTGCCTCCAGGACCAAGAGAAACAGCCGCTGGCCCAGTGGGGGTGTGGGGGGTGTGGGGGGTGTGGCGGGGGGTGCGGCTGAGCCCAGGGAGGAGACAGCCCCCCCCCGCCCTCAGGCTCTGCGGGTGATGGTCTGAGGGCCGGCGGGTGAGTGACCAGGGGCATTGAGGGGCTGGTGGAACCCCAGGGCCAGCCCAGAGACCCTGCCCGCCCCCCCAGGTGTGACCCAGCAGCAGCGGGACCACCGGGAGGCGATGACCGAGATGGAGGAGGGAGCCGTGGGGATGGAGAGCAGGTGGGCGGCTGGCAGGGGGTGGGGACATGGGGCGGGGACACGGGGCGGGGACAGGGGACCAGAAGGGCAGCAGCAGGAGATCCCTGTGCGGACCGAACATGCCACTCCTCAACCAGTCCCACCGGGATGACGTGACGTGGACGACAGGGCGCGATGGCCTCGCGGACTCTGCTCCATTGCACAGCGGAGCCCCAGGAGCTGGCTGAGGGGGTGCCAAAGGCTACCCTTCTGCTACCGCCGGCTGCAGGTACAGCCTCGTCTCAATGGACTCAAAAGCAAACTTCGTTTAAAAAAAAGAAAAAATTGAGCCCTGACCGGTTTGGCTCAGTGGATAGAGCGTCGGCCTGCGGACTGAACGGTCCTGGGTTCGATTCTGGTCAAGGGCATGTGCCTTGGTTGCGGGCACATCCCCAGTGGGGGGCGTGCGGGAGGCAGCTGATTGCTGTTTCTCTCCCATCGATGTTTCTAACTCTCTATCCCTCTCCCTTCCTCTGTGTAAACCAATAAAATATATTTAAAAATAAATAAAAAATGAGACAGTCAGGGACACTGGAATCCTCGCTACCCATTTGGCAACATTTAGTGACAATTGGGGGGGTGTGGGGGGGGCAGGGGGGCACCCGTATCACTGGCCGCAATAAAAAAGCAAAGTAAAACACGACGGTTCGGTGAGAGTGCTGTTATGGGGCGCGTGCCTTCTAGAACCTTCGCTGCAATATTTATGGACGATGCGCTGCCCGGGCCTGGGAACAGGTTGGCCAGGACTTAGGACGGAGCTGGGGGAGGGCGATGAGGCTGCAGGAAAGGCCTGGAGCTGGGGTCCCGGAGAGGACGGCGCCGGGGCCCACACAGAAGCCACGCCCCTCCACCCACCGACAGGAGTGGCCCTCCGTCTGCGCCAGAGGAAACGAGGGAAGAGGAAAGGAAACTGGGCGTTTTCCCAAACCCCACCCACCGCCCTCCCTCCGGACAAACATCCCTCAGACAGGGACTGGTCCCGGACGGACGGATGTGTGCCTCCTACTATGTATCTACTCGGTAACTTATGTAGCAGCTCAGTGGCTACTACGTATCTATTATATCTGCGCCTCAACTATGTGTCTACTCTGTATCTACTGAACACCTATCATATCTACCACTAGAGGCTAGAGGCCCGGTGCACAAAATTCATGCACTGGGGGGGGGGGGGTCCCTCAGCCCGGCCTGAGCCCTCTCACAGTCCGGGACCCTTGGGGGATGTCCGCCTGCCCGCTTAGGGGAGCAGGACCCCTCGCTCCTTACCGCCCACCTGCTCACGGCTCCTTACCGCTCGGCTGGCTGCTCCTTAGCGCTGCCACGGAGGCGGGAGAGGCTCCCACCACCGCCGCTGAACTGGCAGCCATCAGCCTGGCTTCTGGCTGAGCGGTGCTCCCCCTGTGGGAGCGCACTGACCACCAGGGGGCAGCTCCTGCATTGAGCGTCTGCCCCCTGGTGGTCAGTGCGCATCATAGTGACTGGTCGTTCTGGTTGTTCTGTTGTAACGGTCGCTTACCAGTGGTCTGCGGACCACTGGTGGTCCATGAGGTCTGAAAGGTTGGCGACCACTGGCTTAGGCTTCTATCATATAGACTAGAGGCCCGGTGTATGAAATTTGTGCACAGGGTTGGGGGGAGGGTCCCCCAGCCCGGCTGCACCCTCTCCAATCTGGGATCCCTCTCACAATCTGGAACCACTGGCTCCTAACCGCTCACCTGCCTGTCTGCCTGATGCCCCTAACTGCTCCCCTGCCGGCCTGATCCCCTACCTGCCTGTCTGCTCTCCCTTCCTCTCCACGCTCTTCGGACCCCCGGAGCAGGCGTGCTGAGAGCTGTCCGCTACGGCCCCGCCCCCGTCCTGATTGGTTGTTAGGTGACAGTGACCCAGCCAATTTGCATATTCCTCTATTATTAGTATAGAAAGAGGATACTCTATCAACTGTGTACTTATTTATATTTACTGTGTATCTCTGCTATGAGTCTAGTCCGCACCCACTGTGCATCTAGTCCGCACCCACTGTGCATCTAGTCCGCACCCGCTGTATGTCTAGTCCGCACCCGCTGTGCGTCTAGTCCGCACCCGCTGTGCGTCTACTCCGCACAGCACTCCGCACCCGCTGTGCGTCTACTCCGCACCCGCTGTGCGTCTGGTCCGCACCCACTGTGCGTCTACTCCGCACCCACTGTGCGTCTAGTCCGCACCCGCTGTATGTGTAGTCCGCACCCGCTGTGCGTCTACTCCGCACCCGCTGTGCGTCTGGTCCGCACCCGCTGTGCGTCTAGTCCGCACCCACTGTATGTCTACTCCGCACCCACTGTGCGTCTAGTCCGCACCCGCTGTATGTCTAGTCCGCACCCGCTGTGTGTCTAGTCCACACCCACTATGTCTAGTCCACACCACGCTGGGTCCACTGTGTAGCGGTGCTGTTCCAGACCAGGATGCACTGAACCTTTTCCTCCCCCCAAGGCCCCCGAGGAGGCAGCACCGTCCCTCGTTTACAGGCAGGGCTGCCGGCTGGTGAGACCACGGTAATGCCTGGACCCCTGGTCAGCTCTGTATTCCCAAAGCCCATTGGATCCTTAACCTCCAAGTAGCGGAGCCACAGAGCAAGGGTAACCGTGGGTAGGAAAACACACACACTCACACGCACGCACACACACACACACACACGCAGAGCACAAGCCCCAGGGGCTGGCGGAGGCGCAGGCTGGCGTCCCTGACGGCTCTCCCTCCCAGGCCCTGTCCTAGGGACGACGGACACACAGGAGGGGCCTTGTGGCCACTGCTGGGCGAGGAGCAGCAGGGAGCGGGAAAGGGCCTCCCGCTACTCGGCGGCACCGTGGCCCTGGTTTCATGGGAAGGGGACGCGGCACGAGGAACCCGGGCCACAGCTGGTGGCGACACGCCAGGCCCCGCTGAAGCTGCCTGGCTCCGCGGGTGAACGAGTGAGTGAATGAACAAGCGAGGAAACACAACTAAAACAAGAACGCATCAACGAGCATGTGCCCCCCCCCCCATGGGTTCAGGACAAGATCCAAGGGGAGGAGGGGAAGGGGTCGCACGTGCCCGGGGCCAGGGCCCCCCTGGAGGGGGCAGGGGCCACCAGCCCCCCCAGTGAGAGGGCTCGGCCAGGCGTGTGCTCTTCAGATTTCTTTTTGTAAAAAATATATTTCTTTATTGATGTCAGAGAGGAAGGAAGAGGAAGAGATGGAAACATCAATGATATGAGAGAATCATTGATTGGCTGCCTCCTGCACGCCCCCTACTGGGGATCGAGCCCACAACCCAGGCCTGTGCCCTTGGCCGGAATCGAACCCGGGACCCTTCAGTCGGCAGGCCAACGCTCTACCCACTGAGCCACACCAGCCAGGGCTCTTTTCTTTTTCTAAATCCTCGCCCAAGGGTACGTTTTTATTGATTTTAGGGGAGACAAAAGGAGGGAGAGAGAGAGAGAGAGAGAGAGAGAGAGAGAGAGAGAGAGAGAGAGGAACATCCATTGGTTACCTCCCGTAAGCGCCCCGAACGGGGATTGAACCCACCCCCTCTCCCGTGTACGGACGACACTGCCACCCACTGAGCCACCCACACAGCTCGTCAGATTTCTTAAATCGGGTTTGAGATTCAAAACAGCTTCAGGGGTTAAGCACAAAATGGGGCCGGTTTCTCTGAAATGCAGCCTTTTGAAAGGTTTTAAGAATTTTCCAGGGGAAAGCCCCTAGTTGTCACCAGTAAACGCAGACTCAGGGTTTACATGGGGCTCAGGAGACTTCACGGTCGGGAAGGACGGTGGGAAGGACGCAGGAAGGACGGAGTCCCACCGGCAGCAGCAAAGGGCAGGGGCCGGGCCTGGGGGCAGGGACGAGGGCGCGGGGGCTGCCGGTGGGCGGGCGACCAGGGCCACGCGCAGGACCCACCGCCTCCGTGAAGCCCCCGCTACTGGTCCCTGACGTGCGTGCTCTTCACGCGGCCGATTCTGGAACGGTTTCAGCAAAACCAGCGCTGGGGCCACAGAGTACAACTCGGGCGCAGCGGACGGAGCTGGGCAGCGAGGGGTCGGCTGTGTCTTCAAACTCGAGTTCGAAATAGCTCTGCTCCTCGCGTAACAGACGCGGACAATGGTGTCCAATCTCGGGGACAGGAGACAGCCCGCCCCCACCCCGCTTCGCTGTCCCTGAGTGAGCACAAAGGCTCATGAACACGCAGCTAGGGCCCGGCCCCCCGGCAGCCCCGGCCTCCAAAGGCTCTCCCGGCCTCTCACCAACCCCGGGCCACCCCAGGGCCTGGCACGGCTGCGCCCACACCTGGAGGACCCCCCGCGCCTTCCTCAGCCAGGCATCCCGTCCTCCCAGCTCCCCCTCACAGGGCACCCTCGGGCCCTCCCAGGACCGCGGCGCCAGCCACACCTGCCCCAGCCAGCGCTTCCCCCGGCTCCGCGGTGACGGCCACACACACTAATTGCGACCTGGAGCTTTAAATTGCCCGTCTGTGCGCGTCTGCGCCCTCGGCGGCCGCCACTGGTGGGTGTGGAAGGGAGGGGTGGGCGGACGGACGGGTGGCAGGGCCCGAGGAGGGAAACTCCGATGCCACACTGAGACCAGCCTCGGACGGTGGAACAACAGCTCTCCTGCTGCGTGGGGGCGGGAGGGCGACTGCTCGTGCTGAGGGGAGATGGCGAGGCTGCCAGGTGACCCCGAGTTGTGTGGCTCCAGGACCCACTTCTCCCGACGAGCTCCCCCCCCCCAGCCCAAATCACAGCCCAGAGACGGGCGGTGTGTCATTAGGCCCGAGCGCAGGCGCCTCTGAGCCGGTCGCGAGGGGGCAGGCGGCTGGCTCGGCGTCTCCGAGGGGCAGGGCACCCGGGCTCTGTCGCCGGGTGTGGGTTCGGCCGGGGAGGCTCGGAGTCGAAAAACCTGCTTCACAGTCACCCGGACAGAGGCCTCCCGGGCAGGAGCGGCTGTGAGAGCGGAGCCCCCACCGCCCAGCACAGCCCTCAGCTCCCCTAAGGGCAGCGGCGGGGTGGCTCCCACAGGCCGAGCGTCACCTGCAGGAGCCGGCACACCTGCCCCTCCGTGCACACCTGCCCTCCGTGCACACCTGCCCCTCTGTGCACACCTGCCCCTCCGTGCACACCTTCCCTGTAGTGCACACCTGCCCCTCCGTGCACACCTTCCCCTCCGTGCACACCTGTCCCACATGCACACCTTCCCTGTTGTGCACACCTGCCCCTCCGTGCACACCTATCCTGCTATGCACACCTGCCCCTCCGTGCACACCTGCCCCTCCGTGCACACCTACCCCTCAATGCACACCTGCCCCTCTGTGCACACCTACCCCTCCATGCACACCTACCCCTCCGTGCACACCTACCCGGCGTGCATGCTGTCCCACCATGTACACCCGTCCACTGTGCACACCTGTCCTACTTTGTACACAGAGCCAGGCCCACGGGGCACAAACTTTCTCAGACCACCAGCTCCTGATGGGGGGCGGGGGCAGCCATCTCCCCAAAGTCCACCTCACCGCCCCCCAAGACTGGGTGCATCCCAATCCCCCCTGCTTCTCACTGCGCCCCAAGGCCCTCCCCCCCCGCCACCGAGCCTCTGGGAAGGGCTGGCTACCGACCCCCTTGGGGCACACGGGCCCAGCCCCTCAGTCAGCACGGTGCTCGGTGACCTCCAAGGACACGCTCGGCACCAGCACTGCTAGCACCCGCCCCTGTGGCAGCTCACGTAGCCAGCTCTGCACGGACGTCAGCTCATCGGCCGTTCTGACTGCTCTTCCCCCAAATGCTGCAGAACACAGTCCGCATGCCAGGGAGGCTCCTGGCACCTGGGGCTCCCGGCACCGAGGTTCCCGGCACCCGTGGCTCCTGGCACCCAGGGGTCTCGGCACTGAGGGCTCCCGGCACCCAGGGGTCTTGGCACCCGGGGCTCCCGGCACCCAGGGGTCTCGGCACTGAGGCTCCCAGCACCCAGGGGTCTTGGCACCGAGGCTCCCAGCACCCAGGGGTCTCAGCACCGAGGTCTCCTGGCTCCCGGCACGGAGGGCTCCCGGCACGGAGGGCTCCAGGCACCCGGGGCTCCTGGCACCTGGGCCTGAGCGAGACCGAGGTCAGAGTGGACCCCTCCCTTACACCCCGTCCCCCTCATCCCCCAACCCCCCATCTCTGCTGGAGGAAAAGCCAGGGTCGGGCACGCACATCTGGCCTCCGCGTGGGAGCCACCTCTCCGGGCCTCACTGTCCACTGACCTGGACACCAGGCCTCAGACAGCCCGTCCTTCAGGCCCAGAAATAACTAAGTGTCCACGCTCCCGTCGCACACAGACCAGCTCAGGCCCCGAGGGAATCCTGCCGGTTCTGTTCGCTCCTGGGAACAGGTGCGGCTCAGGAAGTCACACCCTACGTCACCCACAGCCGCCTGGCCCCGCCGTCTCTGTAACATCCCTAAGCTCAGCTGGCAGGCGTGGCTCGGTGGCTAGAACGCCGGCCCCAGCCCGTGGACTGAAGGGTCCTGGGTTTGATTCTGGTCAAGGGCACAGGCCTCGGGGGCAGGCTCGATCCCGGCCCTGGTCAGGGCTCATGTCGGAGGCAACCAGTCGATGTGTTTCTCTCTCTCTCTCTCTCTCTCTCTCTCTCTCTCTCTCTCTCCCCCGCTTCCTTCCACTCTCTCTGAAAAGCAATGGAAAAAATACCCTCATATGAGAATTAACAACAGCAACAAAAACCCCCCCACACACAAATGTGGTATTTCGCACAACGAGGGCTCCTTCAGCCTTTGGAGGGGATCCGGACGCCTGCTCTGGGGCGGGGCTCGGGGACGCCGGGCTCCGTGGGGTGACAGGAGCCAGGCTCAGAGGACAGGCTGTGACTCCACCCCCAGGGGCCCTGGAGTCAGGTCCAGAGACAGAGTGGACGGTGGTGCAGGGCTGGGGGAGGGGGGGTGAGTGTGATGGGGACAGTTTCCATTTGGGAAGATGGAAAGTTCTGGACACTGGGCCCTGGAGCACAGCGCTCTGGCCACACCCCCGGGGTCAGCGGGTCCTCCCAGGTCACTCACACTCCGCCCACTGTCAGTCCTGAGCTGAGAGGTGGGCTCAGGGGTTCGTGTGGCACTCCGTGTCCCAGCGGACAAGGATCCCACCTACCGTGAGGACCTCCCGGTCAGAGACGTTTAAATGATAAAGTGTGTTTATTTCTCGTCCTGACAGAGTGTGTTCTGGGGTTCTGCACAAGGGGGGCAACAGGGCCAGGAAACACCCCCCCCCCCCCCAGGGCAGGCTGTGTGCAACGGGGCTGGGCCTGGTAACACAGCACGGAATTGAGGGGCACGCTGCCCGGGCCGAGGAAGGCCAGGGACCTGGGGACATGCTGCCTGGGCCGGGGAGAAGCTGGTGACCTGGGGACAAGCAGCCCAGACCGGGGAGAAGCTGGTGACCTGGGGACAAGCAGCCCAGACCGGGGAGAAGCTGGTGACCTGGGGACAAGCTGCCCGGACCGGGGAGAGGCTGGCGACCTAGGGACACGCTGCCCGGACCGGGGAGAGGCTGGCGACCTGGGGACACGCTGCCCGGGCCGAGGGAGGCCCGGGACCAGGGGACACGCTGCCCGGACCGGGGAGAGGCTGGCGGCCTGGGGACAGGCTGCCCGGACTGGGGAGAGGCCAGCAAGCTCCTGGACCCACCACGCGGACAGAACCCGGACCGGGCGCCGACATCGGGAGGAGCGGCATCTGCCCTGGTGTGAATGTGCTAGTTTCTCCTTGGTGTTCAGAAGCACATGAGGCCCCAGGCGACGCGGAGCAGCCGCTCTCCCGGGAGCACCAGGCGAGTCCGAGCTCCTGACCGGTCACCGCCCGTCCAGGCTTCCTGTTGTCACTTTACAACCAGAGACGCTGCTTCCAATGGGAAGAGCAAAGTCCTTTCTCCGGAGCGGCCTGCACCCCCCTGTCCCCGCGGCTCCTGCCCAGACGCGGCACGAGGCCCCGGGCGGCCGGCGAGCGGCACGTGTGGCCCCCGGGCTGGCCCGGACCCCGCGGCCTGACCCAGGTGGCAGCAGAACACCACGCGGCCAGGCTGCTGCCGCCCGCCCTGACCGACCCGCCGGGTCCCTGGGAAGCCCCTGGGTGAGGCTCCATCACCGTCAGGAAGGGCCGTCCTCCCTGAAGGATGTGCAGTCAACGCCCAGGACACGCCTGAGGTCAGAGGGGTGGGCCACACTTGGGTCCCCCAGCCTGGGAGCCGAGAGAGGATAAGTGAGGGGGAGCCTTTGTGTAGGGGTGGCACCCCCAAGCGGAGCCTCCAGGGATGGAGGGGAGAGAAGGGCCATGGGGAGGGGCTGTCCCGGCAGAGGCAGGGCTGGGGCGTGAGGGGCCTGCTGACCAGAGAGAGGGCGGGGATGAGTGGCAGAGGGGCAGGGATGGAGGTGACTGGAGGGTATGACCCCCACCCTGTGGCCCAGGGGCTGTTCACAGGCTCCTTCAGCCTGCAGGGGCGGGGTCATCAGGCCAGGGGCGGGGCCTGGGGCAGGGGCGGGGCCATCGGGCCTGGGGCGGGGTCATCAGGCCAGGGGCGGGGCCTGGGGCAGGGGCGGGGCCTGGGGCAGGGAGAGGAGGCCCAGCTGTGGCCTTCCTGAGGTCGCATCGCTGAGGTCACAGGCAGGGGAGCATCCGGAAGGAGAGCAGACCGGGGTCTGAGGCAGGCACCGCCCCCCAACCCCGCAGGGCGGGGAGAGAAAGCCAATATTCACAAGGCCCGTGCTGTCAGAACAAAGGTGCCTTCAAGCCCCTGCCCAGGCAGCCACCACGTGCCAGCCGCCAGGCAGCCCTCACACCTGCGCCAGCCGCCAGGCAGCCCTCACACCTGCGCCAGCCGCCAGGCAGCCCTCACACCTGTGCCAGCCGCCAGGCAGCCCTCACATCACGTGCCAGCCGCCAGGCAGCCCTCACACCTGTGCCAGCCGCCAGGCAGCCCTCACACCTGTGCCAGCCGAGGCTCTGGCCGCGGACGCCTGGGCCCCTGGCCTGGACGAGCGGGCTCAGCCGGCCTCCAGGACGCAGACTCCCCGCGTCTCCCCCACCACAGCGTCGGCCGGACCTCCCCCCAAAGGGCCGGTTTCAGAGGGAAAAGCGCCCGGTCACGCAGGTTCTCTCCGCGGGAAACCCCCTGGGGAGGGGCACGCGGGGCTCGGAGACCCGGTCGCACCCTTTGGTGACAAGACACCCAGCTGTGCTGGATGCTGGGGGGAGACCAAAGAACTTCTGCAAAACCAGGACTTCTCGAGGGTCCCCGGAGCAGAGGTCACGGGAGAGCAGCGGCCGCCGCCATCGCCTGGCACCTCAGGACACGTCCAAGCGTGACCGCCGCCGGGAGCAACGGGAGAGGAGTCACCGCACGGGAAAGGGGACCGTGCTCAGCCCCCCAGGACGCAGGGGGCCGACAGCGAGGCCTCCCACGCTGAAGAATGTCCTAGAACCGTGTGTGACGCGACCACAACCACGTGTGAGGCCGGGAGAAAGGATGTTCTAAACGGCCAAGAAAGGTGAACTCTGACAACCACCACAGGGAAACCGAGGCGACGGTCTTGGAGGTTTCTCTGCAGCGAACACTGCGGCCTGTCCCAGGAGCCGGCAAAGCGTTTGCCGCTGGAAGACGCTGGAGAGAAGGCGTTACGGGGCCATCGAAGGATGAGTCTCGCTAACGGTGTTTTCCTGGATTTCATGCTGCCCCTGAGGCCGCTGAGCTGCAAAAAGCTGCGTTCACTCCGGTTTGTCCTCAGGGTGAATACGTAGCCACATCCTACCTAAAAGGTAGATGAGCCCGGCCGGTTGGCTCAGGGGTGAGCGTCGACCTAGGAACCAGGAGGTCACGGTTGGATTCCGGTCGGGGCACAGGCCCGGGTTGTGGGCTCGATCCCCAGTGTGGGGCGTGCAGGGGGCAGCGAATCAATGATTCTCTCTCATCACTGATGTTTCTCTCCCTCTCCCTCTGCCTTCCTCCCTGAAATCAACAAAAACTTATTTTTAAAAAAGGTGAGTGTAAAGAAGTAGAAGAGGGTGACACAGGCTCCCCTCAGGCAGCAAGGAGGGAAGGCGCACGCACCTCGCAGCACAGGAAGGCGGAGCCGCACAGACCCACCTGAGCGCATGGGGAGGGGCGGCCGCAGGAGCAGGAGTGTTCTATGTTGGAATCCTCCCGTGTCGCTATGTTGGAGCCACGTAAATGCCTCACAGCCCACACGTAAAACACAACCGAAAAGGGTGGAGAAAATGCCCTAAGAGGGAACGCAAGCAGAAACAGATAAACCCAAGTGAACCCCCGGAGGGCAGCGCCCACCTTCACGCCTGGACACGTGCCCACCGTCCCCACCCCACCTGCGCAGACGCAGTGGGGACCAAGGAACAGGGAGACCCGCTGGCCTGCCCGTCCTGGTCGGTGGGAGTGACAGGCGGGCGGGCCAAGTGGGACCGGCACCCACAGGGGAGGAAGGGGGCGGAGCTGAGGGTCTGGCTGGGTCCCCAAGACCTGACGCCCAGGGCCCTGGCTCCCAACTGCCCTTCTCTCCCCCGGAGGAGGCTGGCGCCTGGGAGAGACCCCACCCAGAGGGGCCAGAGGGCACGCGAGGGGGACCCAGGGCAGGCTCGGTCCTGGAGCCACTGAGCCGGAACCCGGGGATCCTCCGAAAGGAGGAGACTCGTTGGCAAAGCCCGCGGGAGGCGGTCCCCAGGTGGGAGTCACAGAACCGTCCACGTGAACCTACGCGACCTGATAACCAACGCCCCCAGCAAACCCAGTAAAAACCTTAAAGCGCTGGGAGCCGCTGACAGGGACCCGCCTGCCACACGTGGGAGAGCGTGGGCCGCGAACCGGCAACGGCAGAGGGAGTCAGTAGGTGGTTTCAGACCCTCGGACCACACCGGTGTGTGCTGTTACACGGAGGGGAGGGGCGGCCCTTCCTCACGGCGACGCTGACTGACCCTGGTCAAGGGCTGACCATGGCCCAGCAGTGATCTGGGGTCTGGCCCAGCCCCCAGGGGTGCGGTCCCACCAGGAGGGGGTGCGGGGCCGCTACGGCCGCCGGCCTCGCCCTGGTCCAGCGGTCGGAGCACCGTCTCCGGCCGGCACAGCTCCGAGCGTCTCCAAGGAACAAAGAACAGACACAATGAACAAAGCGTGTTGGCCAAGTGCCGGGAGCCGGTCCATCCTGCTGTTTCCAGGGACCTGGCACATATGGCATACTGTTCTTAATATATTTGCTCACCTTCTTGGCACTATGTGTTTTAACCAAGGTCACCTCTCCGAGAAAGGTTGTTTCCCCAGGTAGGGATTTTCCCCTGAAGTTAGGGAGGGAATAAAACCTCTTAACTAAGTGCCAGGCCGGTAGTTAATCACTTTAACTACGAACAATCATGCTTAAGCTACATAATCTTTACTCCCTGGAATGGAGATAAGAAACGCCCTAACCTTTGGAATAGAGATTGATAGGATTAGAATCAACTGGTATAAATACAGATGCAACAAGACAACAGGAGTCAGAACCTAGAGAGGCAGACCGAGAGACAGACCTGAGACACAGAACTCAGAACCTACAGACAGAACTTAGGAGACAGAACTTAGCAACAGGCCTCAGAAGTCAGAACCTAGAGAGGCAGACCAAGAGACAGACCCGAGACACAGAACTCAGAACCTACAGACAGAACTTAAGAGACAGAACTTAAGAGACAGAACTTAGGAGACAGAACTTACACGGAACTTAGAAGACAGAACCTGGCTGGAGATCCTGACCAGAACTTGGCTAGAGAAACCTGGCTATGATGATCACCCGATGGCTGCCTCCGTGTCAAGAGAACCTGACTAGAACTTGGACAGAACCTGGCTGGAGAATCTAGCGAGGGAACATGGCTACAGAACCTGGCTGGAGATCCGTGACAAGAGAACCCAACTATGCTGATGAACTGAACACTGCCTCTGTGCCATTCATTCCTTCTTCGCCGACTCCGTCCACACCTTTGGGAACCCCTGGACCCGCTGGGGTCGGACCTGGGCAGCCAAGGGGGTGGCGGCAGAGGTGGGTCTGGCCCTGTCGCCGGCCGGCCTGGGGACCACGGGCAGGACCCGGACAGTCACCTCTAGAAGCCGGGCTGACGGTCTGAGGACACGCCGTGCCACGTGTGTGAGCATGTGTGCACTCGGAGTCCCCACGCCGGGCTCTGTGTGAGCGTCACCGTGCAGCCCGGGCGGGCACCGTGCCGCCACCATAACACCGTTAACACCGCGACGCCTCAGAGCCACGCCGCGCCCTCGTCCTCCCTTCACAGACGCGCACAGAGCCGGAATGCAACCGGGACATTTTTGTTCAAACTACCACCCCCCCCAAGGAAGCCCAGCTGGATGACACCAGGACCCAGGGCGGACTGGCATGGGGGAGGGGGCGGCGGACCCCGGGCCTCTCCGACAGCTTCCTGTGAATGCAAACCGACCCGAAAACGCAGCCCTGTGCCGCCCACGCGAGAGGAGGCCGACCTCCCCGCCCGGGTCCCACCCGGGTCCCCGCGAGCCTCTGCCCTGGAGCTCGGGCCCAGGTGACTCGGGGCTCAGGACGCACGGGAGCCGGCAGAGGAGTGACTCGGGGACCCCAGGACGGCACCGAGTGGGCCCAGGTCACAGGAGGGGTGTCGCAGGCACTGAGGGGCCCCCTGTCTGCTGGGAAGACGACGGTCAAATCGGAGACAGGAATTCCAGAAACTCTAAGCAAGGAAAGCATGACCCTGAGAACGCCCAGCGACTGCAGTCGACAGGAGCTGACGGGGGGGGGGGGGGCGGGGGCGGGGGCCGGGCCGAGGGGACACATCCCGTGATGAGGGGACCGCGTCACGTCCCAAACGGAAAAGTCTGGAAACAGCGGCGTGAACGTGTTACTCAGAAATCTGGAAACCAATGCCGAGAAGCTGCTGGGACTGGACGTGAGGCCCCGGGGGGTGGGGGGGGGGGGCGGGGACCCCTGTTCTCTTTTAAACCAACCACACGGGGCTAGTTAATGCCCTAAAACAGCGGTTCTCAACCTGTGGGTTGCGACCCCTTTGGGGGTTGAAGGACCCTTTCACAGGGGTCGCCTAAGACCATCGGAAAACACATATATAATTACATACTGTTTTTGTGATTAATCATTATGGTTTAATTATGTTCAATTTGTAACAATGAAAATGCATATCAGATATTTACATGACGATTCATAACAGTAGCAACATGACAGTGATGAAGTAGCAACGAAAATGACTGTATGGTTGGGGGTCCCCACAACATGAGGAACTGTATGAAACGCCCGCGGCATCAGGAAGGTTGAGAACCGCTGCCCTAAAAGATAAACACACCAAACTCAAAATCACATTCAAAATCTGAAAACAACGTCCCGTGCAAACTCCACACGCCAGCCTCTGGCGGTAACAGCAGCTTCCTGGCCAGGACGGCCACCCCGCCTGTCACGCTCACGTGACCACATCTGCCCTCCGACAGCCCATTTCACAGATGAGCAAACAGAGGCGGGCGGCCAGGGGCTGCCGGAGCCGTGGCCGGGCAAGGGGCGGGTGCTGACCGCCTACGCTCAGGCGAGGCCTCCATCAGGCCAACCCAGGCAGGCTCCATCCTGCTGCAAATCAAACCGTTTTAAACTTCCCACAGAAGAGACATCATAAAAAGCAAACTTTAAAAAGACCAGACCCATTCAAGCCACCAAATTATTCAGTGAAATGTAAAATCCAGGCCTCCTCCACCCACTGGCTTCACGAGTTCCACCTCTTCATTCATTCATTTATTTTTATTTAATCCTCACCCAGGACTGACTGACTTGAGAGAGAGAGAGAGAGAGAGAGAGAGACATCAATAGGCGACCCCCCCCCCGCTCCCCCCTCTCCCGCATGTGCCCTGACCAGGAATCGAACTTGCAACCCTTTGGAGCACAGGACGAGGCTACAACCTCTCATTCGCCTAACAAACGAGTGAGGAATGAAAAGAAGCTGAACCGGCCTCCGTGTTGGTCTCCTTGGCACAAGCACCAAGGCAGGAGGTGTGCTCGCGCGGCACGCCCACGCCTCCCGACCGCACGGGAAATGGCAGACCCCCGGCTCCCAGATCAGCCGCCTGGCAGGGTGGCAATGGGGCTGGACCAGCCGGAGGCGGCAGGGAAGGGAAGCCAGTCATCAACGAGGTGCCCAACTCGACGTCCTCAGGAAAGTCCTAGGACCAAACGCTGTGTCCAGGGACAAACAGCCCGGCGGGTGTCGCCATGGCCTCACCACCAAAAACGACGTTCGGGGAGCAGCCGGTTGGACGGCTGGTTTTGGACGCGGCCTTTGCTGCCCCTGCGTGAGGAAGGCCTGCGTCGTCCAGGCCCCGGGTGGAGCAGAGGGAACGGCCAAGGCCCCGAGGCAGGGGGACCACGCAGGTGGCGCAGACCCGCCAGCCGGGCTGACGTGTCCGGCCCCACGAAGCACAGAAAGGGGGCGTTCTCTGTCCTCTGGGTGCAAACGTCGGACCGGAAGGAAGGTTTCTCCACGACGGACCCGGGTGTGGCCCACCCCAGGACAGCCCCCGCCCACCGGAGCCCGCGCTCTAGGTCAGGAAAGGAGACACCGCTGCCTGAGTCTTTGATCCTCAGCAGAGGTCGGAGGTCAGGGCCTGAGACCGGTCCTCCTGTCGGTGAGGCCTCCCCGGCTCGGCTCGCCCAGGGGACCGGGGCTGCCCGGCGGACGGGACCCGGCCTCACCTCCACACGTGAGAGGGAGCTCACGGGACGGGAGTCTCCGCCGGGGTCCCCACCGGAGGGCAGGGTGGCCAAGGGTGGCATCCACTGGGCACCCCCTGTCGGGACTGGCTGGGGGCCTTGGCTGCTCCGTCCGGCGAAGAGGGGGCCTGAGACACAGGCAGCCGGCGGCCGGGGAGCCGGGCAAACACACACCGCTCCTTACGTAACTGCCGGCAGCTCCGAACGGCGGCGCCTGGCCGGTGGCTGGCAGCTGAGACGGGCTACGGCGAACCCACACGGGTCGGACTGGGACACGGTGCAGGGGATGGGCAGCCACAGCCCCTCGGCCGGCATCAGAGAAGGGGGGTGCTTCTTTCCAGAAGGGGTGCTGCTCCAGCCTGTCCCCTGTTCCCGGCTCTGACTAGACCCAGTCGGGGTCCTGCTCTGGGTCCCCCTGTCCCAGCTTAGGTTTCCTGTCCTTCCATCCTCTTCTGGGTCCCCCTGTCCCAGCCTGGGTCCGTTGTCCTGCCCTGGGTCCCCCATCCTCCTCTGGGTCTCCCTGGCCCTGCTCGGGGTCCCCCAATCTCCTCTGGGTCCCCCCTCCTGCTCTGGGTTCCCCTGTCCCAGCTTAGGTTTCCCGTCCTTCCATCCTCCTCTGGGTCCCCCTGTCCCAGCCTGGGTCCCTCATCCTGCCCTGGGTGCCCCATCCTCCTCTGGGTCCCCCCCTCCTGCTTGGGGCCCCCCATCCTCCTCTCGGTCCCCCTGTCCCAGCCTGGGTCCCTTGTCCTTCCCTGGGTCCCCCATCCTCCTCTGGGTCCCCCCCTCCTGCTTGGGGTCCCCCATCCTACTCTGGGTCCCCCTGTCCCAGCCTGGGTCCCTTGTCCTGCCCTGGGTCCCCCATCCCACTCCGGGTCCCCCCTCCTCCTCTGGGTCCCCCTAGCCCTGCTCGGGGTCCCCCAGGCAGCACATCTGTGCTCTGCGGGTTCCCGTCAGCTGTGCACGGCCAGCGTGTGGGCACCCGAGAGAAGGAGGCCGAGACGCCCCGTCGTCCTGAGGAAACCATGACACAGCGAATCTCCGCTGCTCACGCACGCGAGGCCGGCTCCCCTGCCCGGCGCCCCCTCAGCCCACATCCCCCAATTCAGGGCCCAACACAAGCAGCCGCCCGGCGACCGGGTCTGCAGGGCTGGCCCTTCAGCTGCTGGGGGAGGGGCACCCCCACACCCCTGCACCCCCAGGCCCTCGAGCCCCAGGCACACGAGGGGTACCCCACCCCAGCCCCCTCGCCCGGCCGCCGGCCCCCGCCAGCCTGGGGGGGCTGCCTGTTTGTTTTTACAGAAAAGCGCCTGGTAAAACGGACATCGGCACAGCACCCACCGCCCCTCCCGCCGCGACGCCCCTCGCACGGCGTCTACCTCCAACCATCTCAGAGCGGCATCACCCGGACCCGGACCGGGACCAGGACCGGCCGAGCCGGGCAGCCAGCGCACGTCAACACGGCCACGCGCTGCCGTCAGTGCCGACCGGAGCCGGACGCGGCGGAGCAGGAGCTGCGGGAACGGCGGGAACAGGGGGCGGGCGGGCGGAGCAGGTGCCTCCTCGCTGCTCCTGCTCCTGCTGCAGCCGGGACGGCCGCCCGCAGCTCCGCCGGCCAGGAGCCAGCCACGCAGACGCCCTCGCCACCGCGGACCGCAGGGCCGCCACCCCGCGGCTCAGGTGAAGATCCCGTTATTCCCGGAGCCGCCGCCGCGGACAGGCCGCCGCACGAACCCCGCTGGGGGGGGCCGCCGCCGCCGCAGCCCCTGCATCATCCGTCAGCCTCGCAAACAAGGGCCTCGCCCCCCCTCCCGCCCGCCCGCCTGGCGCTGGTCGGTGCCAGGAACATCTGTGCAGCCGGGAGGCCGGCACCCGCTCTCCCGCGAGCCACGGCCTGCGGGGCCGGGCTGATGCTCCGTACTCACCCGTGGTCCTCCTCCTCCTCCTCCTCCTCCTCCTCCTCCTCCTCCTCCTCCTCCTCCTCCGCTCCCCCCGCCCAGGCGCCTTTATGCTCCTCCGGGCACGGAGGCAGGCATTTTCCGGCCCTTTCAGGGGGCTGCCTGTCCCCTGGACCCCACAGCAGGCGGCGGCTCCCGGAGGGAGGCTACTGAGAAGCAGGCCGGCGCCCCCTCACATCCCTGCCTCCTCGTGTCTCCAGGCCGGGGTGGTACCCGGCTCCCCTGGGAAGCTGGAGCCGGCAGCCGAGGCACCAACGAAAACACGGCCTGGATATCAGGAGCTGACGTCACACGGACACAGCATCTCTGCATCCAGGCGTCCTGGCCCCGTCCCCCGAGCAGGGCAGCGGCCGAAAGGGGGTGGCTCAGCCTCTGAGAGCCACACATGCAGCGGCCAAGGGGACGGGGCCCAGCCGGCCAGGATGCAGGGACACAGCGGCCACCCAAGTGCGAGCGACCTCTGACCTACATCCAGAGGCTGCGAACAGACCCAACAGGGATGCTTGAGGGGTGGGGCCGGGTGCCCTGGCCAGGGGACCGGGGGAGGGGAGAGGCCACAGGTCCGGTCAAACCCCGGTCAGGGGCCTTTTGAGGTTTTCGCTGCTCCGGGGTGGGGGGCACGGGAAGGGCAGCAAGAGGTGCCCCCACATGAGGAGGTGAGGATGGGTGTCGGGCTGCGATCACACCCCCGCCAGCCTGGCCCCACGCAGGACCTGTCGGCCAAGAAGTGCCCAGAGCAGACCCTTAGCCTCGATGGACACCCGCGTATCCCCCAAACCCAGGCCCCCGTCAAGCCCCAGCCCGTGTCCCTCCAAATGCAGGCATCGCCCTGGGGACGCGGGAAGTGACGGTCCTTCCGTGCCCACAGCTGCCACACACCAGCTGGCGTTGCGGGCAGAGGCCTGGGGGGCGCCCCAGCTGGAACCCCTCCCGTGGGTGAGGAGCAGGCACCCGGCTCACAAAATCGACCGTCTGTGTTCACAGCACAGACCCTGGCCCGAGCTCTGGGCTCAAACTCCGCTCCCAGCGGCTCCCGTGCGGCCTGGAGTCGCGTGCGGCCTCCTCCCGCTCGGGCAGCCGGGCGACGGCCCTTCACCCACCCCTTCACCCACCGGACACTGTGGGCGACGCCCAGAGGCACCTCCAGGAGGCCCCACGCGCCCTTCACGGGAAACGCGGGCGACCAGGGCCTCCCATCCCCCGGCCGCTTCGATCGGCTGAATAAAATCCAACGGCACAGCAGGCCCTCGGGCGACGGCGGACCCGTTCCCAGGGCGGCGAGCGCTCGCTGTAAGTCGGACCCCGCCTACATCAGCACCGATGTCGCCCACATCGCCCACGTCGCCCACGTGGAGCACACACTCAGCCGTCATGACGGGAAACGGGAAAACAATTCGAAAGAAAGAGAACAACCCCTGGCCTTCACCTGTGGTGAATAAATAACAAACACACAGCAAGACGGACACGCGTCGAAACGACGGAACTTTTTTTTTATAAATGGGAGACGGACGTAGCCACGAACCGAACCCGAGGCCGGTCTGTCACATTCTAAGTCCCGTGAACATTTCACGAAACACAATGTCGGGGTCGCGGACGCGTGGCCGGGGGAGCAGACAGCACCTTCCCTCAAAGGAAAGCTCTCGCCCGGCCCAGGGCTCAGGGCTGAGCGTTGACCTGTGAGCCGGGGTCACGGTTCGACCCCCGGGCGGGGCACAGGCCCGGGCTGCGGGTTCGATCCCCAGTGGGGGGCGCGCAGGAGGCGGCCGATCCATGGTTCTCTCTCATCACTGATGTTCCTCTCTCCCTCTCCCTCTCCCTTCCTCCCTGAAATCAATAAAAAATATATATTTTTTTAAAAAGTTCTGGACCTGACATTTAAAGAACTAATACGAACCCCCCTCCAACGTTTCCGACACGAGGAGAGATCATACTCACTCTCTAGGAGGCGAGCACGGTCCGGGCACCAAAGCCAGACGGAAACACAGGAGAACTGCAGACCCACCGTGTGCACCGACACCAGGCCCCACAGGACCCGCCACACATGGGGAGGGGGGGGTCACACGCACAGGAAAGGGTCATACGCTAACCCAGGCGTCACACACACAGGAGAGGGTCGCACGCTAACCCAGGCGTCACACGCACAGGAGAGGGTCATACGCTAACCCAGGCGTCACACGCACAGGAGAGGGTCGCACGCTAACCCAGGCGTCACACGCACAGGAGAGGGTCATACGCTAACCCAGGTGTCACACGCACAGGAGAGGGTCGCACGCTAACCCAGGGGTGGCTTCCGAAAGGCGGCCGACGCACGAGTGGCAGGCGTCACGTTCCACACTCACGGGCACAGGAAAAGCCACACGATCATGTCAACTGTATGAAACGCATCCGACCACACGGAAAACCCTTTCGCGGTAAAAACACCCAACAAACTAGAGACAGGAGGTGCTGCCGGCGCTTTCCCCTCACAGGACCCAGCTCCGTCCTGCACTGTCTCCCGCAGGACAGGGGCTCCGTCCTGAAGGCTGTCCCCCCGCTCCCCCCGGCCCCCCGCAACGTCAGATGCCAGAGCAGGTCGCCCCTGTGCCTGGGACCCACCAGCCTTCAGCCAGAGGTTCCCACACCCCCTCCAGCAGCGGTTCTCAGCCTCCTGGCCCTTTAAATACAGCTCCTCATGCTGTGACCCAACCATAAGATTATTTCGTTGCTACTTCACCACTGTCATGTGGCTGCTGTTATGAATCGTCATGTAAATATCTGATCTGCAGGATGGTCTTAGGCGACCCCTGTGAAAGGGTCGTTCGACTGCCAAAGGGGTCGCAACCCACAGGTTGAGAACCGCTGCCCTCCAGGCTCCAATGTTCTGCTTAGAACTCAGAGAAACGTCTGCCGCGGGGACCACCGGTGGATCAGACAGACACAGCTCTGGGCCGCCCGTTAGCAGCGCGCCCATCTCTGTGCCCCATCTCCGTGCTCACCACCGGAGTGACGGATTAAACCGCGGGCCACTGGAGATGACTCCCCTTCCGGCCCCTCCCCTCCCGCCTCTCCCCTCAGGGAGGGAAGGGACTGAGGGCTCCACCTTCCATTCACCAGGACTGGGTGTGAGCAGCTACCCTGAGGCCATCCAGACAGACTCCAGGACTCCAGGAGCTGAGTCCCAGAACGAGGGATGGGACAGGACGGCCAGTCTTCCCGTTGTTGTTGTGATTTGTGGGCCGGGCAGCACGTTTACGAGGCCACAGAAGGGAGGTGCCGCTGCCTGTGAATAACCCACAGCAAACACATCCACAGGAAAGGTCTCAGCTTCTCTCAGGTCCCGGGCGAGAGGGAGACGCCGCTCTCGCCGCTTCCACTCAGCACGCCCTGGGCCCGCCAGCCGAGCGCCGACAAGGAAGCAAACAGAAGGGACCCAGGTGCCAGAGGATAAAATGGACACAGGAAACCCCAATGACGTCACACAAAGGTGTGGCCAGAACTCATCAACGATTCCAGCAAAACCGGGAGGATACAAAGTCAACGGAACCAATGGCATTTCGACGCCTAGCAGTGAACCGCCCAAAGAGGAAATGAACAAATCGGCGCCGTTGACAACAGCAGGAAAAAGAGAGTAAGAGACTTAAAAATACACCTGACGCGGAGATGGGAGACTGGACCAGGAGCCCGGCCGGCGTGGCTCCACGGTCACCCGTCAGCCTGCGGACTGAAAGGCCGAGGGTTCACCTCCGGTCCAGGGCACGCACCTCGGCCGCAGGCTGGAAGCCGCCCGTTGTGGCGTGTGCAGGAGGCAACCAATCGCTGTCTCTCTCTCTGTCTCTCCCCCGCCCGTCCACTCTCTCTAAAAATCAGAGGAAAAAATATCCCGGGAGGGTTCACCAAAAACTTAAAAAACTGAAAAACGGGGACAGTGAAACACACAGAGAAGCTTGTACCATGAAAACTACAAAACAGAACGAAAGGCACAAAAGCCACAACTGAGTGGAAAGCCGTCCACCGTCCACGCCCACCTACAGCGAACGGGACGGAATCCAATCGGCAAACAAATCCCACGGGTTTATTTGCAGAAACGGAAAAACTCGTCCTGAAGTCCATCTGGAACCTCCAGGGGCCCTGAGCAGCCAAACCACCCTGAGTAAGAGCAGCAACCTGCAGGCCACGCGGCCTGGTCCAAACCCACGGCAAAGCCACGGTGTTGCACCAGCTGGTGCTGCGGGCGGACGGACAGACAGACAGACAGACAGGCCGGCGGGACGCACGGATCCCCGAAATCAGCCTCACCCCTGTGGTCGCATGGATTCCCACCAGGGGCCACGGCCACGACGGGAAAGGACAGTGTCCTCAGCAGATGGCGCGGGAGGACGGACGGCCACGCCGCAGGGTGAGGTGGGGCCCGACCTCGCACCACACACCAAAGCAACTGACCAGCATCAAAGCCACAAACCAGAACCACAGTGAGACACCCTCACCCCCGTCAGGGCGGCGGCCATCGAACAAAACAGGAAGCAAGCGCTGACGGGACGTGAAGAAATTGTGACCCGCACCCCCTGGGAGTGGCGAGTGGAGCGGCCGCCGTGGAAGACGGTGTGGAGGTTCCCCCCCAAAATCACACGCACCCCTGGCCGTGGCTCGGGGCTGAGCGCCATCCCATACACCAAGAAGGGGTGGGCTCGATCCCCGGTCAGGGCGCCTACGGGACGGAACTGATCCAGGCTTCGCTCTCCCATTGATGCTTTTCTCTCTCCCTCTCCCCCCACACCTTCCTCTCGCTCTAAACACATCAGTAAGCACGTTCTCGGGTGAGGACAGAAAGAACCAACTGTAAAACCGATTCGGTTCACATCGAACAGGACGTGTGGGAAGGTGTTTTGCTGACCATGAAGACCGGCCAGGCTGGAGCAACACGGTCCTCCCAGGCAGACGCGCCCGGGTGCCACGTGTGGCCACGGTCCTGCCGCGTGTCCACCTCTGGCCGCACTGTCAGCCCAGGAGGGCGGGGACCCCCGGCCCAGGGACACGTTCACCACCCACCATCTGACCCGTGCACGCACCCTCGGCGCTGGGTAGAGCTGCATGAAGCCACGAAAACTGACCAGGAACGTGGGTGTCGTGGCCATCGGGTGACCAGATCGGGGCTGTCCTCACTGTCCGAGATCAGCATTAAAATCAAGTGAAATATGAAAACGTTTAAAAAGAGTAAAATCCTGATTGGAGAGAATGCCAACCTTCAAACAGCCGGGAGCCGGGGCGGCCCGTGAGGAGGGCTCTGCCCGTCCCGACCAGCGTCTGGAGGCCGCCCTGCTCCTCGCAGCTGTCGGCCCGCTAATGCCAGCGCCCGGAGCGGGGATCGTGCCCAGGGAGACACGGCCCTCAGCCCCTGGGCCCCCGGCGCCCGCGGCTCCCACCGGGTGGGACGTCCCAAAGCCTCAGAGCCGCCCGTCAGCGCCTCGAGGGCCGGCTCCCGTGGGCGAGCGGGATCTGGGGAGGCTCACACGTCTCCAACCCCCACAGCAACGCGGTCACTGCCCGGGGTCACCCCCTTTGGCCTCTGGCAGCCGCCCACGCCCTCATGCCCGACCCCCACGTCTCAGCACAGCAGAGGCTGAGCCAACACCACGACCCTTTGCTCCCTGAGGCCGGAGCTCCTGGGCCAGGTGCGCCCCCTGGACTCCGCCCCCCCCCCCCCCCCCGCCGCTTCCCCCCCTGCCCCCGGCCGCGCCGCTGATGCCGGAAGGTGCCTCCCTCGCTGCCTTCTCAGCGGGACTCCCCGCCTCCAAATCTCAGCCACCCCCCACCCACCCCTTCCCCACCTCCATCTCTGTCTCCCAGGGGCCGCCAGGCTGCCCGTGCCACCTGCCAGGCGGGGTGCCAGCTCCGAGACTGGGCCGCCTCCCTCGCCCGCTGCCCCGCCTGGCCCCTCCCCTCCCGGGAAGCTCAGGGCGCTCCCAGGACTGGTGGTGCCTCCACAAGGGCCACGCTCCCTCACAGGACAGACACACAGACAGGCAGGGACACCAGCCAGTGAAACCCACAGGCGGGCGGGCGGTCCGCCACCGCTCACGGGCGAACGGGCCTAAGCCACGGGCCACCCGAACGCCACTTCCCCTCGCGGGCAAACACCTCGACGCCCAGCCCGTGGCCCGACAGAGTCCGAGGACGAGGCGGGCAGTACTCACTGTCCTCTCCAGGGCACGGCATGCCAGGCTGCTCGGGGGTGCTCGGGAACACTGCAGGGGAGGGGGGAGAGGGGGAAGTTAGCACCGAGTGTCTGTCACAGGTACCGTCTCAGGGGAGGCGCAGGTCGGGCTGACCACACACGTGCCCAGAGCCCGCGTGGCCGAAGATCCCCTGCTGCTGGGAGATGCGCAGAAAGGCAAAGAGCCCTGGCCGGTGTGGCTCAGTGGATAGAGCGTCGGCCTGCGGGCTGAAGGGTCCCAGGTTCGATTCCCCGTCAGGGCACAGGCCCGGGTGGCGGGCTCGATCCCCAGTAGGGGGGCGTGCAGGAGGCAGCGGATCTATGATTCTCTCATCATTGATGTTTCTCCCTCTCCCTTCCTCTCTGAAATCATATTAAAAAAATGTATTTAAAAAAGAAAGGCAAAGACGGGGATCCAAGCACATGCGCGTCCGCCCCAGCCCCTCCCACAGGACCCGGGGGCTCGGGCGTCAGGGGCACTAAGTCAGTGCGAGGGAGGGACGCGCAGTCCCCCTGAAAGTCGACCCCTGAAAGCTCACTACACTCCGTGCCTCTGGACTCGGTTCACCGGTAAATACTGCCACACGGACCAGGCCTCCGGGTAACTTGTTAAAGCAGAAGCCGAGGAAGCACGGGAACCAAGCTAAAGCAACCTTCCTCCTAATCTGGAAACCGGAACGTCTCAACGCCACGCTGTGAACGCTGCCGCACACACGCGTGCTCGCACCACAATGCCAAAGGGGACCGGGTGGCCCTGGCTGGTGTGGCTCAGTGGATGGAGCGTCGGCCTGCAGACTCAAGGGTCCCAGGTTCGATTCCGGTCAAGGGCATGTACCTGGGTTGCGGGCACATCCCCAGGAGGGAGTGTGCAGGAGGCAGCTGATCGATGTTTCTCTCTCATCAATGTTTCTAACTCTCTATCTCTCTCCCTTCCTCTTTGTAAGAAATCAATAAAAATATATATTAAAAAAATAAAGGGGCCCAGGTGAACTTCCGTATCTAAGCCTCGTTTGTAGAAGGAGCTACCAAAACAGGGTATTTTAACCAACCAGCAGCCCAGCGTTAGAGAAAGTGACCGCTGGCAGGAAGCGGTGACCGTTTCACGCTCCCGCCCACCACGTGGCTGGTCGGCCACGGCTGCCCCAGCCTCGCTCGTGGGCCCACGGACACCCCGCGGAGACCTGAACATGTGACAAGCCCCAATTCAAAATGAAAACCAACCTTTTAAAATATACATTTTTTTAATTGATTTCAGAGAGGGAGGGAGAGAGATACAAACATCAACGATGAGAGAGAATCACTGATCAGCTGCCTCCTGCGCGCCCCACACTGGGGACTTAGCCTGCAACTGGGCATGAGTCCTGACCAGGAATCGAACCGTGACCTCATAGGTCGATGCTCAACCACTGAGCCACACCAGCCGCGCAAAAGCCCAAGTTAAAGACTCCGCTGGATGATAGCGATATTTCGATTTATGCCCCGGCTCTGAGTCTAGCCGGCTGAGGCAAGCTGGGAGCCTGGGAAGCCAAAGGGAGGGTCTGTGCGTCCCTGAGTGGTGCTGGGGGGCGGTCCCCTGCTCTGCCCACCTGCCCACCCGCTGGGCACCCAGACCCTCGAGCTCTGGGAGACCGGGAGGCAGCTGCGAGCTGGGCTGACACTCTGGGGATGCCGTCCCGGGACTCACACCAGGACCCAGGCGTCTGCCCCAGGGAGCAAGCAGACAGCTTCCTGACGCCGCCGCTCACAGCCACTTTACTTGGGTTAATAACTCTTCGAGGTGCATTACGTCCAACATCCTTAAATTCCTGGCGCCCTGAGACGTTAAGCCGTGACCCTCGTGTGGCTCCCAGGCCCCAGGTGGTCTGACAAAGATGCAAGGATGGGCCCCCAGGCTCCCAGCCCGTGGAGGGCAGCCCTGGAGAGCCCTGCCCCGCCCACGCCCCCCCCACCCCCCGCGGCACCCCCAGCCCCCGCCACGCCCGCTACTGACCGTGAATGATGAGCCCATCACTCCTGCGCTGACAGGACAGGCGGAAGGCCTCCTCCAGCTCCATCTGGGAGGACACAGTGCAGGGGTCACCTGGGCGGCAAGACACACGGCTGAGGCCACCGCAGGCCTGAGGCCGAGGGGTCCCCACGACCCACGGGCGCTCCCCCAGAGCGGAGGGAGCCGGGCCCCACGTCAGCACAGTCCCCGCCGGGCAGGGAGGAGAGTCCACGCACAGCCCGAGGCGGCCCCGTTTCCACCCCCACAGAGGCGGCCCCCCAGACGCACAGATGGAGAGAGAGAACCCGGCCCCCCTACCTTCGCTGTCCACCCACTTGAGGGTGAGCGGCTGGGCCTGGGGGAGGCTGCACATCTCCCTCACTTCCGCGCACAGCTCCTCGAAGGTGGTGGCGGCGTCCAGGCTGGTGACCAGGATGTCCCTGGGCAAGGGGATGCGGAGACATCACCAGGGTGGACACGCACATCAAGTGTAAGGCAGACGACCGGTTAACCAGATCACCGACTAGATAAATGGAACTGCCCCAGAACCACTGACCACGTGTGTTACATTAGCACCACCGAGGCCCCCCGCACCAAGGGACGAGCTGTCCTGGAGCCGGGTGTCCCCAGGGGGTGCCCGCGGAAGGATGGGGGAACGGGAGGGCCCCTAGAGGGCGTGGGGCAAGCAGTGGCCCAGGCACCAGGTTCGGGTCCTGCCCAAAGTCACCGGGTGGGGATGGAGATGCGGGTGGGGGTGGGGGTGGGGGTGGGGATGGGGTGGGGATGGGGTGGGGGTAGGGATGGGGTGGGATGGAGGAGGGTGGGGATGGGGTGGGACGGGGTGGAGGTGGGATGCGGGTGGGGGTGGGGATGGGACGGGGTGGGGATGGGGTTGAGGGAGGTGGACACTCGCCCTTCAGGTCAAGCCCATATGCTCCGTTAAACCGTCCCCCAAACCTGGACAGTGCGGATGCGCGACTGGGGCCCCAGCAGGAAGGGACAGCGGGGGGGGGGGGGGGGGACCGCGCCGTGACCAGGGCCCTGGAGGACCGTCCGCCGCCTCCTGTGTGATTATTTTCGAAAAGCCGAGTCGCAGAAGCCACCGCCTTTCATCTCCTCCCCCAGAAATGGGGCGCTGACGCGGGAGGCCGCAGGCGGCTGGGGATTCTGGGTCACCTCTGCGGGCTGGCCTTCACAGGCGGGGCGCCCCCCCCAGACGAGGGAGAGGGCTGCTCTGCTCCCCCTCGCCCTAAAACAAGCGCCAGTCCTGTCCCCCCCCCCCGCACCCCCCAGGGAAGGGGAGGGAGGTGACTGCTGAAACAGGGAAGCTCGTCCTCAGAGCAGAAGCGAAGCTGCAGGGATGTCCCCCATGTTGACACCCGAGTGCAGAGCCTTAGAAGCATCTGCCGGGCCCCGAAACATGCCGAGCAGAGAGCAGGTCTGGGCGGTGTGAGCCCCGCAGGCTCCGGACTTCCACCAAACAAGGGTTTATAGTCTCTGACCACCAGGGTCCAGGGCCCGACCGAGGGCAACACCTCGGGGAGCACAGCCGCCCAGGGCCCCGCCCACAGGCCTGGCTCACACGGCTGGCCCCCAGCTGCCCGCCCCACCCTCTGGGACTGCGTCGTCTGCTCAGAGACCCTCAGCACCTGCCCCAGCACCCACAGCCTGTGGGGTGGTGTCTCAGCAGATGGGGAACGATCCCACCCGCCTACCCCCCACCCTGGGGTCACCCTCACCTGACCCGGCGTCCACCATCCTCCTGCCCCCAGGAACTCCAGAAGTCAGGGTCTGCCACCCCTTCCCCTTGACCTCCCCCTGCATCCTACCTCCAAGTGGAAGCTCCTGTTTCCCCCAGGACCCCTCGTCACCGGCCTGCCCTGACCTCAGAGCCCTGGGCTGGGCCATCCCACCCCCACCCCCACCCCCAATGCCAGACCCCTGGCCACCAGCCCTAACCTCACCCCAATCGGAATCAAGCGGCCCCTGAGCAAGATGGAGCCCCGGGCGGCGGCCAGGGGTCAGCACCCAGCGGCCTGGTGACTGCCCTCCCTGGACCCCAGGTCTCCCAGCCACAGGCCCCGGCCCCCAGCTTTGCACACAGGGGTCCTGGAGCTGGAGCGAGGGAAGAGGGAAGACCCAGCCGTCATTTCTACGATCCTAGAAAAGCGGGCGTCCGAGGCTCCTCTGGGAAGATGGGGGCCCAGACCTGCTGAGCATCACCCCAAAAACAGCCCGGAAAATGCAGGTTCTGTCAGACCCCAAGGACCACACACCCTCCAGGGGCCCCGCTGGCCGGGAAGGGGGCCCTGATCACTAGCCTTTGGGGGGGAGGCTCAGGGGATGGGCAAGGATGACCAGGAGAGGACCCCCCTCTTTAAGAACAGGGTCTTCGCCCGGCCGGCGTGGCTCAGTGGTTGAGCATCGACCTAGGAACCAGGAGATCTCAGTTCGATCCCCGGTCAGAGCACATGCCTGGGTTGTAGGGGGCCTGCAGGGGGCAGCCACCAGTGACTTTCTCTCTCTCTCTCTCTCTCTCTCTCTCTCTCTCTCTCTCTCCCCCTCTCTCTCTCTCTTTCCCTTCCTCTCCCTTTCTCTCTGAAACCAATAAAAATATATTTAAAAAAAAGAACAGTGTCTTCAGTGTGTCTGACCCTCAGCCCCTGGTCGATGCACAAAAACCACCTCATCCAGCACAGGTTTCACCGGGACGGGGCGGGAGGGGTGAGGACAAGTGGGCACTGACCTTGGTGGGCCCTTCCCAGGCCAGCCTCACTGCCCGGCCTCACTGCCAGCCTCACTCCCCGGCCTCACTGCTCAGCCTCACTCCCAACCTCACTCCCAGCCTCACTCCCAGCCTCACTCCCAGCCTCACTCCCAACCTCACTCCCAGCCTCACTCCCAGCCTCACTCCCAACCTCACTCCCAGGCCTCACTCCCAACCTCACTCCCAACCTCACTCCCATCCTCACTCCCCGGCCTCACTCCCAACCTCACTCCCAGCCTCACTCCCAATCTCACTCCCAGCCTCACTCCCAGCCTCACTCCCAGCCTCACTCCCAACCTCACTGCCCGCCTCACTCCCAACCTCACTCCCAGCCTCACTCCCAACCTCACTCCCAACCTCACTCCCCGGCCTCACTCCCAACCTCACTCCCAGCCTCACTCCCAGCCTCACTCCCAACCTCACTCCCAACCTCACTGCCCGCCTCACTCCCAACCTCACTGCCCGCCTCACTCCCAACCTCACTCCCAGCCTCACTCCCAACCTCACTCCCCCGCCTCACTCCCCGGCCTCACTCCCAGCCTCACTCCCAACCTCACTCCCAGCCTCACTCCCAGCCTCACTCCCAGCCTCACTCCCAACCTCACTCCCAGCCTCACTCTCAACCTCACTGCCCGCCTCACTCCCCGGCCTCCCTCCCCGGCCTCACTCCCAGCCTCACTCCCAGCCTCACTCCCAACCTCACTCCCAGCCTCACTCCCAGCCTCACTCCCAACCTCACTCCCAGCCTCACTCCCAGCCTCACTCCCAACCTCACTCCCAACCTCACTGCCCGCCTCACTCCCAACCTCACTGCCCGCCTCACTCCCAACCTCACTCCCCGGCCTCACTCCCAACCTCACTCCCCGGCCTCACTCCCAGCCTCACTCCCCGGCCTCACTCCCAGCCTCACTCCCTGGCCTCACTCCCTGGCCTCACTCCCTGGCCTCACTCCCGGCCTCACTCCCAGGCCTCACTCCCAGCCTCACTCCCAACCTCACTCCCCGGCCTCACTCCCAGCCTCACTCCCAACCTCACTCCCCGGCCTCACTCCCAGCCTCACTCCCAGCCTCACTCCCAGCCTCACTCCCAGCCTCACTGCCTGGCCTCTGCCGCACTCTGGGACCAGGTCCCCCAGCTCCGTCCCTGGGAGAGGCAGGGCCAATAGGAAAGGCAGGCAGGGAGGTGCAGCCCGGGGCAGAAAGAGGGGTGCGGGAGAGGGGGGGAGGGGAAGAGGAGGGGGAAAGGGGGGGCGCAGAGGTCGGGCAGGGAAGGAAAAGGAAAGAGTGTGGGGCGTGGCCTCATCCGCTGGGGAAACCAGACTCAGCAGGTCACGTTACTCCTGGTAACCAAAGCTCCCGCCAGGCGCCGGGCCGCGGGGGGACTGGGGCGGCCGCGGAGGGGATGGGGCGGCCGCGGGGGGACTGGGGCGGCCGCGGAGGGGATGGGGCGGCCGCGGGGGGACTGGGGGGGCCGGGGGGGGACTGGGGCGGCCGCGGAGGGGACTGGGGCGGCCGCGGGGGGACTGGGGCGGCCGCGGAGGGGAGGGGGCGGGCGCGGGGGACTGGGGCGGCCCCGGGGGACTGGGGCGGCCGCGGAGGGGATGGGGCGGCCGCGGGGGGACTGGGGCGGCCGCGGAGGGGATGGGGCGGCCGCGGGGGGACTGGGGCGGCCGCGGAGGGGATGGGGCGGCCGCGGAGGGGATGGGGCGGCCGCGGGGGGACTGGGGCGGCCGCGGAGGGGATGGGGCGGCCCCGGGGGGACTGGGGCGGCCGCGGAGGGGATGGGGCGGCCGCGGGGGGACTGGGGCGGCCGGGGCGCCCACAACTCCCCGGCGTCTGCGGAACTCCCCCAGACCAGCTCCCATCCCCACCCAAGCTCAGCGCCCCAGGGGCCCACAGGAACCTGCCCGCGGGTGGCCCGAGGGTCAATCCCTACCCACCCACCCACCCGGCCTCTGGGCGTGCGCATCCGCATTAGGGAGAGCCCCTGGTTACCGGGAGGCTCCAGGTGACCCCTCGGCGAGCAAGACGCTCCGGCTCTTGGGGGTCCAAGCCCCACCAGCCTCACCCCACCTCCCAGGCCAGCGGCAAGGCCCGACTGTTGGGGCGGGCGGCCCGCCGCCAGGCCTCCCCGGACACCCTCCTCCGCTCCGGGCGGGCCAACCCCCGCCGCAGCCGCCTCACCTGGCCGAGGAGCGGAGGGGGCTCAGGCCTGAGGACGCCCGGGGTCCCCGCGCGCAGACCCCGTGCAACTGGAAGGCCGCTTTGGCGGTGGCTACACTGGGCGGCGGGGAACCGACGGCACCAGGCGCGGTTCCGGGACCCCGGGCACCGGCCGGTGGGAGGAAGCAGCGGCAAAGGCCCGAGCTCCTCCTCCGGCGCCGTGGACACCGCGCGGGCGGGGGGCGCGGGATCCCCGGCTCCGGGCTTCCCCGCCGCCCGGGGTCCAGCGCTCCCGCCACTGACGCCTGGGAGGCGGCCGCTCGCCCATTTCATGGCGAGGCAGGTCGAGGCCAGGGCGCCGCGCGCGCCGCCAGGCTGCTCAGCCCCCGGAAGGTCCAGCCCCGGGGGAACCGCGCCCGAGCCCCCCGCGCACCTCCGCCGGCCCCCAACTTTTCCCGGCACCGAGCCCGCCTGCGGCTACAGTGGGGACACAGGAGACCCCGATTTGCAAAGTCTGCCCGCAGTCTCCACAATCGGACAAAAAGTTTAGCCGCCGCAGGTCTGTGACCTTAAGGTTCCAGCGAACTTTCCAGGGAAAATGTCACCCCTGGGCCAGGGCCGGGGGCGCGCCGCCGGGGTCCCCCCCCCGCAGGTCCGCGCCGTCCCCCGCCCGCCCCGCGCCCCGGACTCCCTCCCTCGGCGCCCGCCCGGCCGCTCACCCGCTGTAGTGCGCCTTGAGGCGGACGCGGCCGCCGCTCCCGTCCATCTTGGGGCCCGTCCTGCTGGGCATGGCGCTCCGGCCGCCGTCAGCGCCGCGCCCCGGGCGCTCGAGCCATGGCGGGCCCCCCGCAGCCGGGCGCCAGGTGGGGCCGGCGGGGAACGCGGAAGGGCGCACGGCGCGGGCCCCGAGGCGTCGGCCGGGGCGACTCCGCGGAACTTGGGCGGCGCGCGGGGGGCGGGGGGCGGGCGCGCGGGACGGGGCGGCGCGGGACGGGGCGGCGCGGGACGGGGCGGCGCGCGGCGGGCGGGGCGCGGACTCCGGCGAGAGGCCCGCGGGGCGGGGGGTCCGAACATGGCGACCAGCCGGCGGCCAATCGGCGGGGCGGGCGGTCCCGGGCGGGGGCGGTGGCACCTGCGGCCAATGAGGGCGAGGCGGGGCCGCCACCTGGGCCAATCCCCGGGGAACCCCGCGGCCGCGGCCCAATGGCGAGGCGCGGGGACGCTACCTGTCGGGCGGGGCGGGGCGGGGCGGGCCACCTGCGGCCAATGGAGGCGCGCGTCCCGGCTCTGCCCGCAACCTTCCGCCCGGCCTCAGGGTGAGCCGTCCGCGCGGTGCGCGCCGAGGCCGCGGTGCCCGGCTGGGGTTCCCGGGTGGGGTCCCCGCGCCTCCGTGCCCCGGGACTTGGAGAGGCCGCTCTCGCGCCCGGGTCCGCTGAACCGAGACCAGCCGTCGGTGCTAACGGGACCCCGGCGACTCCAGGGCGAGCGCTGACCGAGTGGAGCGCGGGGAGGGTTCGCTGGTGACCTGCGGGGGGCGGGGGGCAGAGAGAGGAACCTCGGCCTCCGCAGGGAGGGGTGCGGTCAGGAGCTCGGACCCCGAACCCCAATGCGCTCCCACAGCGGCTCTCCGGTCGGGCCAGCTTACAGACACGGAGGCCGAAGCTGCGCGGAGCAGACACCCCGGCGGAGAGGGTCCGGGCTCCGCCGCTTGTCCCGGCCACGGCCGCCCTCCCCCTGCGGAATCCACGGCCGCGTCGCAGGGGCGGCTCGTCCACTCGCGGGGGGCTCCCTCTGCTCCCGGGACTAGGGGGCTGCGTCTGCCCGTGACCTTCCTCTCTGAACCCCCAGCGTCCCTCTTGGCACTGGGTCTGGGCAGCCGCCCTTGAACACGATCCACGCGCCCCCACGCCCCCTCCAGGGCCCGGCATCCTAGGCCCCTCCCCTTAACTGTGGGGTTGGGTTCCCCGAGGAGCCCGCCTCTTCCTGTTACATCCCCAGGACCCGTGTCTGCTGGTAGCAAGACCTGCCCTGGGCCCCAGGTCTGCAGCCCCCGCTGCCACCCCACCCCCACCCCCACCCGACAAATGCGCCCTCCCCCAGGCCATCCCTGCGCCTCGCTCCCCGCCCCACCCACTCCCTGCCAAGCCTTCACCGCCCCGCACCTGGGCGCCCCTCACCTGCGCGCCCCTCACCTGCGCGCTCCTCACCTGGGCGCCCCTCACCTGGGGGCTCCTCACCTGGGCGCCCCTCACCTGGACGCCCCTCACCTGGGCGCCCCTCACCTGCGCGCCCCTCACCTGGGCGCCCCGCACCTGGGCGCCCCTCACCTGGGGGCTCCTCACCTGGGCGCCCCTCACCTGGGGGCTCCTCACCTGGGCGCCCCTCACCTGGGCGCTCACGCTGTCATTCCACAGGTGCTTCCTGCCGCCTCCCTGGTGCCAGGCGCTGGAGGGGAGCCCAGTGGACAGACAGTCCCTGTGGTCACAGAACCTCCCTGAGGCGGCGCAGAGAATCCTGCTAGAACCCACCTCACCTGCTAGAACCCTCTGCACCCCGCACCCCCGCCCGTTGCTGGCTCCTTCACTGCAGAATCCCTGGGCGGCCGCATTCCTCACCTCCACGTCACCTCCCACTTTCTCCAGCCGCCCCCCACCCCCAGGACGCCCCCACCCCCAGGACGCCTGTCTTTTCAATAAGTGGTCCCCTGGCCCTAGTTCAGTGGGTCAGAGCGCCCTCCCCCACTCACCAAGATTGTGGGTTCCATCTCCAGTCGGGGCACAGACAAGCAGCAACCAGGGGACGCGTATGTAAATGGAATAACAAGTCGAATCTCTCCTTCCTCTAAAATCAATTTTTTTAAATTAAATACGATGGTCCATCCTTAGACGACTTCTTAGCTGACCTTTGCCGGGTCCCTTAGGAATGTCTCACCCTCCCATGCCCCTCTCCCCACCCCCCATCCCCCTCCACCCCCCACCCCACCCTGCTGCCTCCTCCCCTCAGGCTTTGGCCCCCAGTGCCGCCCTCCCTGACCCTGACCCCCACCACACACACCTCTCAACTCCCTCCCTCTGCCATGCCCTCCCCTATAGTCACCGAGGGACAGGGGTCCGCTGTGCCCACCCCACCCTGTCCCTGGCCTCAATGTGAAGACTTGGCCTCCTCCCTCTGACACCTCGCCTGCAAGTCTGGAACATTCCGCCCTCCCACCCTCGGTGTTTCCAGATTGCCAGCGTCCTGAACCTCCATGGCGACCACCTGGTCCAGGCCCCGCCCTCTGCCCGTCTGTGCAAAAAGCCTCCATGATTTGGGGGACCCGTTGGGGCCTCAAGGGCAGAGGGTGTGGTCCTGACACAGGCATGCCCATCCAGGCCGCTGTGTCCACCCCGGCTCTGCTCTCTGGTGACCAGGCAGGGCGGTTCCCAAACTTTCCGCTCACCAATCCCTCCGGGCACAGTGAGGGCCGGCTGGCAGCCTGGGTCTCCACTGTGTCCCCGTGTCTCTGGCATCTGGCACACCGTGGGGGGAATGAGTGAATGAATGAATGAGTAGATGGATGAATGAGTAGATGGATGGATGAGTGGATGGATGGATGAGTGGATGGATGGATGGATGAGTGGATGGATGGATGAGTGGATGGATGGATGGATGAGTGGATGGATGAGTGGATGGATGGATGGATGGATGAGTGGATGGATGGATGAGTGGATGGATGAGTGGATGGATGGATGGATGAGTGGATGGATGAGTGGATGGATGAGTGGATGGATGGATGGATGAGTGGATGGATGAGTGGATGGATGGATGGATGAGTGGATGGATGGATGGATGGATGAGTGGATGGATGGATGGATGATGGATGAATGAATGGATGGATGGATGATGGATGGATGAGTGGATGGATGGATGAGTGGATGGATGAGTGGATGGATGGATGGATGGATAGATGGATGAGTGGATGGATGATGGATGAATGAATGGATGGATGGATGATGGATGGATGAGTGGATGGATGGATGAGTGGATGGATGAGTGGATGGATGGATGGATGGATGGATGAGTGGATGGATGAGTGGATGGATGGATGGATGAGTGGATGGATGAGTGGATGGATGAGTGGATGGATGAGTGGATGGATGGATGGATGGATGAGTGGATGGATGGATGGATGGATGAGTGGATGGGTGGATGGATGGATGAGTGGATGGATGGATGGATGGATGGATGGATAGATGGATGGATGAGTGGATGGATGGATGGATGAGTGGATGGATGAGTGGATGGATGGATGGATGGATGGATGGATGAGTGGATGGATGGATGGATGGATGAGTGGATGGATGGATGAGTGGATGGATGGATGAGTGGATGGATGGATGGATGAGTGGATGGATGGATGGATGGATGAGTGGATGGATGAGTGGATGGATGGATGAGTGGATGGATGGATGGATGGATGGATGGATAGATGGATGAGTGGATGGATGGATGGATGAGTGGATGGATGGATGGATGGATGGATGAGTGGATGGATGGATGGATGGATGGATGGATGAGTGGATGGATGGATGAGTGGATGGATGGATGAGTGGATGGATGAGTGGATGGATGGATGGATGAGTGGATGGATGGATGGATGAGTGGATGGATGGATGGATGAGTGGGTGGATGGATGGATGGATGGGTGGATGGATGGATGGATGGATGGATGGATGAGTGGATGGATGGATGGATGGATGGGTGGATGGATGGATGGGTGGATGGATGGATGGATGGATGGATGAGTGGATGGATGGATAAGTGGATGGATGGATGGATGAGTGGATGGATGAGTGGATGGATGGATGGATGGATGAGTGGATGGATGGATGGATGGATGAGTGGATGGATGGATGGATGAGTGGATGGATGAGTGGATGGATGAGTGGATGGATGGATGGATGGATGGATGAGTGGATGGATGCGTAGGTGAAGTGCTGGGTCAGGCCAGCCTGCCAGGACCCCAGGCCCGTGTTAGGGTCCCTGGACAGGTTCCGCCTCTCCGCCTCCTGCAGTCCGGGCATAAACACTCAGTGTGGGGACTCCCAGCGCCGCTGGCGGGCGGAGCCGGGAGTGACCCTTGGACCGGAGCCCGGCCAGGACCGGCCGCAGCCGAGGGCGGGTCCGTTCTCCTGGCAGTTTGTGCTCGCCCAGCTTTCCCACAACCTCGCGCCGCCGGCCAACACCTCTTCTTGCCAAACGGAAAAGACAAAGGCGAGTTGTGTGGTTGTAACGGCTGTAAAGTGAAGCCGCAGACACGGGGGGGGGGGGGGGCGGAGACAGCCCTGCCCGCCTGACCCGCCCGCTCCCTCCCGTCCATCCGTCCGTCCGTCTGTCCCTCCCTCCGTCCCTGCTGCCCCCGATGGAGGGCGGTGCCGGGCGGTCGCTTTCCCGCCGGGTGTGGGCCGAGGGGTGGAGGCGGGTGGCCAGGCCGGCAGAGGGCAGGTGGGCCACGTGGTCTCCCGCCGAGGCCCCGCCCCCCGCGGCCCCCCGCCCCCTCCCCCCACCCGCAGCCTCCGATTTTCTTGGATAAACGCGATTAATGATGACACTTTCCGGGGGGGAGGGGGGCAGGCGGAGTGAGTGCTCAGGGACACTCAGCCCCGCCTCCTGGGGGCACTGTCCCTCCCAGGGGGCCCTTCCCCGAACCCCCCGCCCCGGGCCACGCCCCCGCCCCGGGCCACGCCCCCACCCCAGGCCACGCCCCCGCCACGCCGCCCCCATTAAGCTCACCGCGGGCATTCGTGCCGGGGAGGGCTGGCCGCGGGAGCTGGCCGTCCCTCGTGGAGCTGGGAGCTGGGGCACTGGTCACCCCGGCGGTGAGAGCCCACGGGGGAGGGGCGTGGCCAGAGCGCAGCGGGTCCCAGGAAGAGCCCAGCACATCCGCTGCCGGTGCGAGGCCCACGCGGCGGAGGGGGGCCGGGGCGCTGCCGGTCCCCTTCCTGTCCCGGATCCGGGCTCTGCAGACACCAGTTCAAGTGACGCCGTTCGCTGCACTTGTTCACTCATTCGTTCAACGGGTGCCCACCGAGGGCCGACGGGGGCCCCACGTTGTGCCAGGGTGCAGCGGGGAGCCTGCAGTCACGGCTGTTCCCTCGGGGACCCTGCACACACCGTGGGCGGACAGGCCACTGGCACTGGGTCACGCGGACACGGCACCGGAGAGATCAGGCCTGACCAGCCCCGCCAGAGAGGGCGCTGTGGGACCTGAGGATGCGGAGCGTGGAGCGGAGCCTGGCGCGCAGGGGGCTGGGCTGTGCAAAGGCCCTGTGGCCGCAGGGAGCAGGCGGCCAGCAGGTGAGGGACAGGTGAGGCTAGTTTATTAGTACAGGCTAGTTTATTAGTACAGACTAGTTTATTGGTGTACTCTGCTTTGTGGTTGGTTGCACACTGTTTTGTGGGTTTGGGGATGCACACTGTTGCGGGTGCACGCTGTTTTGGGAGTGTATCCTGCTTTGTGGGTGCATGCTGCATTGGGGTGCACGCTGTTTGGGGGTGCACACTGTTTTGCGGGTGCACGCTGCGTTGTGGGTGCATGCTGTTTTGGGAGTGCACGCTGTTTGAGGGTGCACAGTTTTGCGGGTGCACACTGTTTTGGGGGTGCATGCTGCTTTGAGGGTGCATGCTGCATTGTGGGTGCACACTGTTTTGGGGGTGCACACTGTTTTGGGGTGCGCGCTGTTTTGGGGTGTGCGCTGTTTTGTGGGTGCACGCTGTTTTGGGGGTCCGCGCTGTTTTGGGGGTTTGGGGTGCACACTGTTTTGGGTGTGCACACTGTTTTGGGGGTGCACGCTGTTTTGGGGGTTTGGGGTGCACACTGTTTTGTGGTTTTGCGGGTGTACGCTGTTTGGGGGTGCACGCTGTTTTGTGGGTTTGGGGTGCACACTGTGTTTGGGGGTGTGCGCTGTTTTGTGGGTTTGGGGTGCACACTGTTTTGGGGGTGCATGCTGTTTTGGGGGTGCACACTGTTTTGGGGGTTTGGGGTGCACACTGTTTTGGGGGTGCGCGCTGTTTTGGGGTGCGCGCTGTTTTGGGGGTTTGGGGTGCACACTGTTTTGGGGGTGCGCACTGTTTTGTGGTTTTGCGGGTGCACGCTGTTTGGGGGTGCACGCCTTTTTGGGGTGCACACTGTTTTGGGGGTGCACACTGTTTGGGGGTGCGCGCTGTTTTGTGGTTTTGCGGGTGCACGCTGTTTGGGGTGCACGCTGTTTTGGGGTGCGCGCTGTTTGGGGGGATTGGGGGTGCACACTGTTTTGGGGGTGCACACTGTTTTGTGGTTTTGCGGGTGCACGTTGTTTGGGGGTGCACGCTGTTTTGGGGTGCACGCTGTTTTGCGGGTGCGCGCTGTTTTGTGGGTGCACGCTGTTTTGTGGGTGCACGCTGTTTTGCGGGTGCGCGCTGTTTTGGGGGTTTGGGGGTGCACACTGTTTTGGGGGTGCACGCTGTTTTGTGGGTGCACGCTGTTTGGGGGTGCACACTGTTTTGGGTGCACGCTGTTTGGGGGTGCACGCTGTTTGGGGGTGCACGCTGTCTTGCGGTGCACGCTTTCAGCCCCGTGAAGATGGACGGGTCACCATTGACTCGAAGCCTAGGGGACACAGTGGCAGAGCCGGGCCCGTCTCCAGCTCCAGGCTGAGCCGGCATGTGCTCACCTGGGGAGTGAGCTGGGGGGGGCTGGCCAGCCACCGTGTCCGGGACCCCCTGTGCCGCCCCCTCGCAGAGCCCACCCCCCATTTCCTGGGCCGTCTGCTCAAGGACTGAGGCGGTGGCCCGGGCGGGGGGCCCAGTGCCCGGCACGGCTGGCAAAGGGCTGCAGGGCCTGCGTGCCGACCGGGGCGAGGTCTCCTCTGATGGCGGCTGCTGGGCAGGGTGTGGGGGGGGGCTGGGACGCTTCCAGAAAGGAGGCGACAGAGGCACCCAGAGTCTGAGGGCGCTCCTGGCATCGGGTCCCACGCGCCACTTGGGAGACTCGGTTTTAAGGAGCACAAACCCCTGCTCCCCAGGTCCGCCCGTCAGTGCAGGGCTGCGGGGGGGTAGGGGGCGCCTGGCGGCTGCAGAGCAAGGCCAGGTCCGCCCAGGCTCCGGGTGACCTTTGAGACCTAGCGTTGCACACGCACACATGCACGCCCGCACACGTGCACACAGACAGGCAGGCACCCACCTACGCACACGGGGACACAGGCACATGTGCACACGCATGCGCACAGGCACCCTTGGACAAGGTTAACAGTGTCCCCCAAAATTCACGTTCACCCCGAACCTCAGGACGGGACCTTATTTGGAAATGGGGCCTCTGCCGCTGTAATCAGTTAAAACGAGGTCACGCGTGGAGAGGACACGCAGAGGACAAGGCCACGTGACCGGGAGCTGAGGGCGCCCCAAAGTGCAGGCGGTGCAGGAGCTGGCGGGGTGTCGGCGGGGGGGGGGGCTGCTCCCCTCAGAGGGAAACGCCGCCCGCAGTGGGGCTTGGGTTCTGCACTGAGACCTGGGGGAGAACAGACCGTGTCCTTTGTCACGGCCGCCCCAGGAGCTGACACCCCCACACCCCCACACCCAGTCCTGAGCTCAGACTCTGTCGGAGGGCCCCGGGCGCTGTGCGCGTGCGGGTGAGCGTGGCGTCCGCCTCGCTGGGAGGGGTCCGTGCTGCCCCTCCGGCTGCGGGTGAGGGGGAGCTGGGTGCCGGCCTGACCCCGGCCCTCCGGCCCCTCGGGCTGTGGGGGAGCCGCCCAGGGGAGCATGAAGAGTCCACGCTGAGCCCAGGCACGTGGCTCAGGGGTTGAGTGTCAATGTAGGAACCAGGAGGTCACGGTTCGACGCCCGGTCAGGGCACAGGCCGGGCTGTGGGCTCCACTCCCGGTGTGGGGGTGCGGAAGGCAGCCGATGGGTGATTCTCTCTCGTCATCGATGTTTCCATCTCCCTCTCCCTCTCCCTTCCTCTCTGAAATCAATAAAAATATATATTTTTAAAAAGTTCGTTGATGTGTGCATTCCGGACCCCACCAGGGACACAGACAGGGAAGCCCGGCCCCCAAAGTCCAGCTCCGCCGACAGGAGGCGCCTGGGGAGCCGCCGCCTCCCAGCCCGCCCGGCCCAGCCGCCTGGTAGCTGGAACCGCGAGCCCCCCGCCCCCCGCCCCCCGCCCCCCACCCCCAGCTGCCAGCCTCGCTCCGCCCGCCTCCGGTCGGCTCCTGGCACCACCAGAATAGAACTCTGTTTAAAAGCCTTTTCCCGGCTCTTTTCCCCGCCCGCCCGGTAAATATGCCGCAGAAATAGCAGCCGCAGGCTGGGGGGCGGGGGGCGGGGTGCTGTGGCGGATCAGCCGGAGCTCCTGCCCGGTGGGCCCGGCTGTGTGGGCGCTGGCGGCTCAGAGCGGCTTTAAATAGCTCCTCGTGGGCTTGTGCAGCCAGAGGCGCCCTGCGAGCCGGGCGGGCGGAGGGCTGGGGCGGGCAGGGCCTGGCAGCGCTCGGGTGGCCCGCCAACCTCTGTGCGGGGGAGCCAGCAGCTCCCGGGCTTGGAACCCGCCTCCGCGTCCCCGGGGGCCCTGGCAGAAGGCTGGGCCTCAGGCAGGACCTGGGTGCCGGGAGGAGGGTGGGGCCAGCAGTTTTGACCCAGCCGGTGTCCTTAGCGTGCCACCCCCGGGAACTCACCCCAGGGAGGAGGGGAGCAGTGACTCTGCCTGGGGTCACCCGGACCAGGGGGTGCTGGGCAGGGGCAGGGAGAGAGGGCTGCTGCTCTTGGGCAGCACTGTCCCCATCTGTCTGTCTGTCTGTCCGTGGAGCTGGCTGGGCTGGGCCGCCACCCCCTGTGGTCCGGCTGACCCAGATCCAGCTCTGCTGTCCTGGCACCTGCTCTCTGCAGCTCCCACTCCCGCTCCCGCTGCTCTCCGGCCGTCTCTCCCCCCGAAGGACCCGCAGCCTCGTCCCTGGGAGCAGGTGGCAAAGGGGCTGCAGGTGCCAGGGCGGATCTCTGGGGGCGGAGCCTAGAGCTGGGCTGGAGGTGAGCTGGCGGGCCCGTCTGTGGTTTGGGCAGGGGGGCCAGCGCCCGCCTCTGCCCTCGGACAGGGCGGCTCTTTGGGGAGCAGCTGGGCCTCAGGGGCCACCCTGCCGGTGGGTGAGTGACTCCAGGAGCCTCCCTCATGGCCAGGACCCTGGGCCCCTGGGCGGGCTGTGCCGGGCGGGGGTGGGGCGCGATGGCCCAGCAGGCACCCCTCGAGGTGGCATGAGGGGGGCTCCCCGGAAGGGGCACCTGGGCACAGTAGGACCTGCAGCTGGCGACCTTGCCCACAGAGCCAGCCGCCCGCACAGCTGCCCTGATCGCGCTCCTGCTCCCTCCGGCTGGGGAGGCGGCACCAGAAACCGGACCCTTGTTGGAGCTGCCGTCGGGGCACCTGCGGCCGAGGCCGGGGTTCCTGAGCTGTGGCCTCGTCCCCGCGTCTCCGGAGGCAGGGCAGCTGGGAGGGGCTGGGGGTTTGTGGGGACTTGATGGCCTCTGTCCTCCCATCGCCTCCTCCAAAACGGCACCATCCCGGCACCACGGCCGTGGGACGAGACAGGGGAGCCGCTGTGACTCCTGGAACCCCCCCCACTGCCCTCCCACCGACACCCCGACATGGCCACGTGGCTCAGCCTCTGGAACTCGAGTGTCTGTCTGCGGGTCCCTGTGCCCTGTGCCCCCTGAGCCACGGCTGCTGGGAGAGAGGGCCAGGGGCCGGGGCTCGCTTTATTTCATGCTGGGACCAGAGGCTCACGGCGCCCACTCCGCCCGCTCCCCCAGGCAACGAGCACCCCCACACCCAGCTGCCTCCACTCCCGGTTCACTCCACGGACGCCCGGGAGTCAGGGTCGTTTCCCAAGTCAAGTGCGTGGCCCCGGGCCCTGCGCCCTGGCTCAGCCGCGGGTCAGGGCTCTGCTGTTGGGACGAGGAGCTGGGCTGGGCGTCTGCAGGCGGGAGGGAGGGAGGGCCCCGGGGGGTGTTCCCGGAGGTGGGGACCGGCCAGGCGCCGGGGGGCCGCGTGTTCCTCCTGTGTCACGTGGTCTGTCGTGGCCTCCTCTCTGAAACTCGCCGACCCAAGCCACGCGAGGGCCCCTCTCCCCAGAGGTTGTGCGGCAGGAGGCCGGGCCTCAGAGGGCGTAGGCCGCCCAGTAAATGATGTTGACGGCCGCGAAGGCCGCGGGGAACACGGCGCGGGCGTAGATGTCGATGGTGTCCGCGTCGATGGGCTTGAAAAGGGAGCGGAGGCCGCCCTGCTTCTCGGCCGGCCCTGCCTCCACCTCCACCGACCGGTAGGAGCCCAGGAGGTTCCCGGGCAGGCGGCCCGGCCGCCGGGACACGGCCAGCTCCTGGGAGACGCCGGCAGCCGAGAGGGAGAACAGCACAATGGCCTGCTTCACGTCCACCTGGGGGGGGCGGGGGGGGCAGCTGAGCCGGTGGCCCGGCCTGAGGTGACCAGAGGTGGCCACACCGGACCCCACCCCGGCCAGCAGCTCCGTGACCCACGGCAGGCGGAGCGGGCGGGAGCAGGCGGCAGGGGGTCCGGGGCTGGGCACAGGAGACAGCGGGCCACCCCAGCCCAGCACCCTGTGTTTTGAGGGGCGGGAGCTGTCCTGGGTCCTGAGCTCCGGGGACCCGGCACAGCCGGTCCTCACCTCTGCCCTCCGCTCCGTGACCTTGACCTTGGCCTTTTGCTTCCTCCGGTAGTCGGCGTTGAAGTGGGCGAAGGCGTATTCCACCAGCGCGGCGAAGACGAACACGTAGCAGATCCAGAAGTACACGTCCAGCGCCTTGATGGCCGACGCCCGCGGGAGGGAGGAGCGGGCGCTGACCATCAGGGTGGTCATGGTCAGCACCGTGGTGATGCCTGTGGGAGGCAGGGGTGCTGATCCCACCGCCGGGGAGGCGGCCGGCTCAGGGGGCCGGGGCCAGGCCTGGGTTCCTGGCTGACGGGGTCCCGTCCTGCTCCCTGGGAGGGCGGTTGGGCCGGTACCTAGGGACACCCTGGCAGGCACGGCCGCCTGGCTGATCCAGAAGGAGACCCAGGACATGGCGACCAGCAGGACCGAGGGCATGTAGGACTGGATGATGTAGACGCCCCGGTTCCTCCGCAGGTGGAAGTACAGGCTGAGCCGAGGGAACTGGCCGGCTGCGAGGGGGGGAGGGGGGGAGGGGGCAGCCGTCAGGACCCAGCACCACCCTGCCCCTCCCCCTGCCCCTACCACGGCCCTCGGGCCCCTGCAAGCCTCGGAAGGAAGGAGGGCCCTGGACCCCTGGCTTCACCACTGCCCCCCGCAGCCTGGCCCCCCAGAGGGAGGAGAGCGGGAAGGTTTCCTAGCAGAGGGGCCGGCCCCCCCTCCCGGCCTGGCCCCCTCCCCGCACGGCTGAGCTGAAGGAAAGAACGGGGCTGGGCTCAGGGCCCCGATGAGCGGGCAGGAGGGGCCAGGACACCAGGCAGCCCCCAGGCCTTGGCCCTGTGCACCCCGCACCCCCCAGGTGGCCCCCAAACTCAAGGTGCCGCTCCCCCCCCGGGAAGCGACAGAGGACCGAGGAGTGAGACGGAGGAAAGCTGGCCCAGGCCCGCACGGGGGCGCAGCCGGTGCCCACTGGCGGTTGACCGCTGACCCTCCGGTCCCGGAGCCGGCAGGGCCTCGGCCGAAACGCGGGAGCTGCTCCCGGGGAGAGACCGGCGGCCACGTTACCCGACTTGAAGTTCATCAGCTCGGTGGTGAAGCGGTAGCTGGTGATGGTGAACTGGGCGAGCTGCAGCTTGTCCAGCCCGTGGATCTGCTCCTGGTTCTCCGACCAGTAGTACACGATGTCCTCGGCCGAGTAGCCGTCTGTGGGGAGCCACGTGGGCAGCGGAGCCCAGGCCCAGCCCCCCACCCCACACCGCCCGCAGCCGGAGACCCTGCCCACCCAGGGGAGCCCACACGGGGCACCAGGACCAGGGAGGCCTCGGCGGGCGGGCGGGGGGCCCAGGGAGCTGGCCGAGTGCAGGTCCCCATCCCCAGGCGGCCCAGCCGTGCTGGTCTGTGCCTCCCTGGGCTCCAGGCCCGGCTGCGGGGCACCCACTCCTGCTCCCGCCCGGGTTCAGGCTCCCTGGATGCCCGTCCCCAGCACTCCCTGCCCCCGAGCCAGGTCAGCAGCACAGGGAGGGCCCAGCCAGCCCGAGCCCCCTGCCTGCCCACAGCAAGGTCCCCGAGACGCAGGCGCCGCCCGGGGCCGCCGGCACTCACAGCTCTCCAGGTGCAGCGTGCACTCCTGCTCGTCCATCGGGTACTTGGCCAAGTCCATGTCGCAGGCCACCGTGGCTGTGATTCTGTGTGGACGACACGGCAGGGAGGTCCCAGGGGGAGGCAGGCCCTGGAGGCTGGCAGCTCCCTGACCCAACGGGCAGAGAGGCCCCGTGCCCGCCTGAGGGCCCCTCCCAGGAGCCCGGCCTCGCCTGTGGGCTTGGATGGCAAGGTGCCGGCTCCTGGGTGAACAGAGAATGGGTCTCTTTACTGGGGGGGGTCTCCCTTCAAGAATGAAGGACGGGCCCTGACCAGTGTGGCTCAGTGGGCAGGGTGTCTGCCTGCAGACCAAAGGGGCCCCGGTTCGATTCCCGGTCAGGGCACCTGCCTGGGTTGTGGGCTTGATCCCCAGTGTGGGGTGTGCCAGAGGCATCTGATCAATGATTCTCTCTCATCATTGAAGTTTCTCTCTCTTCCTCTCCCTTCCTCTCTGCAATCAATAAAAATATATTTTATAAAAATGAATGAAGGACTAGATTTCATTCACTTTCTTCATCCTTCAAAACGCTGTCCTTGGCCTGAGGGGAGTTGGAGGGGGCCAATGGGGGGAAAGGAGACATATGTAACACTTTCAAAAATAAAGAACTATTTTTAAAAAACAAAAGAGAGAAAATTACAAAAATTAAAAAAAATCACGCTGGACTTGGTGGCTGAGCCGGGCCCAGGGGCGGCCCAGGCCTCCCCGCTGACCTGGGTGGGAGCAGGCCCAGCGGCCAGGCCTGGTTTTCCCAGAGAATTTCGATTCCTATGCAAACCTCCTGGTTTTTAAAATGCTGCCCATTAATCCCATGTTTAAAAGGCAGGTGTCAGAGAACACGTGTTCACCTCCACGGACACGCACGTCCGTAGCCGTGCCGCTCGCAGTGGCCCGAAGGGGGACCCCGCCCGTTGTCCGTGGTGGGCGCGTGGACACAGGCACTGGGGGACCCGGGTGGAGCATCGGCCGGAAGAGGAATGAAGTCGTGACCCGTGCTACGACGTGGGTGTGCCTCACAGACTCCACGCCCAGGAAGCAGGCGGCACGGGGTCACCGTCTGGGACGCATCAACACAAAGCGTGTGCAGAAGGGGCAGGTCCGGAGGCAGAGGCTGGTGATTTCCGGGGTGGGGGGGGAGCCACCACGTCATGGGTGCGGGGTCTCCTTCTGGGGGATGACATGTTCTGGAGCTAGACAGAGGCGATGTTTGCACAACACCCATCGTGCCTGCTCAGTGTCACTGAACTGTTTATTTGTTCATCCTCAACCGGAGACATTTCCATCGATTTGAGGGAGAGTGGGAGAGAGAGGGAAGGGCAGAGAGAAGCATTGATGTGAGAGAGACACGTCAAGTGGTTGCCTCCTCCCTGCGCCCTGACCCGGGCCTGTGCCGGGGAGGAGCATGCAACCGAGGTGCCTGCCCTTGACCGGAACTGAACCCGGGGCCCTCGGTCCACGGGCCGACGCCCTACCCACTGAGCCACACCAGCCAGGGCTGAATCGTTCATGTGAATTCTGCCCCGATTTTTTACAAAAAGGTAGCGGCCGCGTTGGCCAGGAGCTGAATCCGCCGTCAGGTTGGCTGGGCAGTGGCTGCTGGTCGGGCGGAGTAAATACACCCTCCCCGCCCCCGTGATCCCGGGCTCCCGGCGGCGGCGGCTCACCGGATGCTGTACAGGATCACCCCGTCGGGCTGCAGCCGGATGAGCTTGTTCTCCACGGTCACGTCGTGGAACCAGGCGGACTTGGCGTTGACGATGAAGGTGTCGGGGAGCCAGAGCCAGTCCACGAAGCGGCTGTCCAGCCCCAGGGTCTCGTTGGTGTGGTTGTAGGACAGCCGGCCGTCCCGCCAGCTCTGGTGCAGGAACACGGTCATGGTGTACTCCTGGGGGTGGGGGGCCCGCCGTCAGCCGCCGTCCTGCGGCGCCCGGTCCATTCCTGGGGCGCAGGCGGGCAGAGGCGGGCACACCTACCATGTTCACCTCGGAGATGTGGTCGATGCTGGCTACCTCGATGGCAAGCGCCACGTTCACAGGGGGGCCTGCGGGGAGGGAGCAGGCTGAGGCCAGACTCTGCATGCACACGCACACGCACATGCACATGCACGCACACACACGCGTGCACACATACAGGCACGCACACACATGCACACACATGCGCGCACACATGCATGTGTGCACACATACATGCACACATGTACACATACACGCATGCACACACACACACACACGGACCCGGGCCAGGAAAGCCCAGGCAGGCGAGACTGTGCAGCCGGGTTTAGGAGGGAGCCGTCTCGGGACAAGCCTGCAGCGAGGCCTAGGGGACCCACCTTCCCAGCTGTGTCCCTGGGGGGCCGGCGCTCAAGGGGAACCAGCCCAGGGCCAGGGGTCACCGGCCCCAGCCCCGCCCGGCGCCCACTCACCTCCGATGCAGGGGCGGAAGTTCCGGGCGTAGCCCTCCATCAGGTGGTCCAGGTTGGGCAACCATGAGATCTCCAGGTTGGAGCCCACGTAGTCCCCGATGTCATTCATCGCCCTGGAAACGCAGGCCCAAGGTCGCAGGTGGCACCAGGGACGGGCCTGGGTCCCGACCCGAGGCTGGGCCAGTGGACAGGGAGGGGATCCGAGAGCCCTCCAGGCCAGGGGTCGTGCCGGAGACGGGCCCGGGGAGGTGCCGAGCCCAGGGCTGCTCCATTTGTCCAGCGGCTCCGGCTCAGCCTCTGCCCCCCCAGCTGGGCCTGGACAGAGGCCGCCAGGGTCAGACGGAGCCCCAGCCTGGGAGGAGCCTGCCCCCCCCCCCCGCTCCCTCCACCAACGGCCCCCAGTGGGCAGCCAGCCCCAGAGCCCCCACATTAGGGCCTCCCATCCGACAGGCCTGTCGCCCCTCTCGGCCCCCAAGGAGGAAGCGTCCTGCAGGAGGGACTCAGAGCGAGGCTGCAGGAGCAGGAGACTGAGGGCCAGGGAAAGGGAGGGGCGGCTGGGGTCCCAAACCTGCCCGGGGCCAGGCCGAGAGCCCGTGGGGGGCAGGGGGAGGTGCAGCCGCCGCCCGACCGCTGGCCTCAGAGCCCCCAACCTGCCATGTGCTCTGGAGCCGAGCCTGACCCGGAGAAGCGGGGGGCCAGCCTCCTGGGTGCAGGGACATCCCCCTGACACCCTGGCAGCCCCTGTGGGTGCCACACGCCTGGCGGGCACCTGGAGTCCCGCACACACCGACAGCCGGAAGCACGGAGCTCCCCGGCGGCTCCCTGCCCACCCTCCCCCGCTCACCCGCCCTGGGGTGGGCAGTGGCCCCAGAACTGGGAGAGGACCCGGCCCCCAAGTTTGGAGTCGCCTGTTCCAGCCCCCCAGCAACTCACACCCACATCCAGTCACGGGGGGCCCGTGGTGGGGGGAGCAGAGCCGGGAATGACGAGGGGCATCCAAGAATCACTCTCCCCCGGGTCCGCGGGGCTCAGCGGTTGAACTTTGACCTATGAACCAGGAGGTCACGGTTCAATTCCCAGCTGGGGCACATGCCCGGTTTCGGGCTCAATCCCCAGTAGGGGCCGTGCAGGAGGCAGCGGTCAATGGCTCCTTCCTCTCTCATCACTGATGTTTCTCTCTCTCTGTCCCTCTCCCTTCCTCTCTGAACTCTATATGCATATTCACATGCATATTTACACTGATGAATATATATATTTTTATGAATAACTCTCCTGTTAGTCTCTGAATCACTTCTATTCCGACAAGGTCACCTTGGGCCCCACGCCTGGCCTGTGCCCGTGGGGGAGACGTGAGGGACCCGGAGGCTGCTGGGAGCCCTGAGACTGGCCGGAGACTGACCCGCCCGCCGAAGGCACCACTGCCGCCTGCCCGGGTGCCCACGCCGGGCTCTTCCTCCGGCCGCCGTCCTTCCGGGTTCCCACCACCCTCTGCCATTCCGCCCCTCCCCCAGCGGGGGCCCAGCCCAGCTCCCCCGCACCCTGCTCCCTCAGGGACTGTGTCCTTGTCATCGGCAGCCGGCACCCGGCTCCGGCTCCCCGGTGCCCGTCCGTGCAGCCAAGCTGAGGTCCCGTGTGCGGCCGCGTGTCCAGCCCTTGCCCAGCGCCCCACGTGTGAGTGGATGGGACCCACTGAGACAGAAGGGGGCCTGGCCAGCCCGGGGCCAGCAGGGGCCCCCCGTTTCTGGAGCAGCAGCGGGTGGGGCTGGAGCTCCAGGGCCGAGTGTATAGCCCAGCGGAGCTCCCGGGCCCCTCCCCCTGTGCTCTCAGGGGGCCCGGCACCCCTGGGGCTGCCAGGGTTGGGGAGACCCCTTGTCTGTTTCAGACATGGCCTTTTGAAGAATTGACCTTAAGCCAGGAGCTCCTTAGCTGATGACACTTGCAGACCCTCAACCTGTCCCGTGGGCCCACCTTGTTGACAGCCGGCCCAGGATGGGGGGCAGGAGCTTTGTAGCAAAGGATCAAAAGGAATGGAAGACGTCCCGCCCCCGGGAAGCAGCTTTAAAGGGCGGTGGAGGCCGCGCTGAAGGTCGCTGCAAAGGGATTGGGAATAGGCGTTATTTTTGGACCAGCCCAGCTGCCACCAGCGGCAGCGCAGCCGGAACCAGGTCGGCAGGAGACGGCGTCCTTCCAGGGCCTCAGGCTGTGGGCCGGGTGACGCACTCCTTCCCCCCATCCCACGCCCACTCGGGGCGTGAGGGCCAGGCCGGGGTCTGCCCTGGGCAGCCCCACCGTGAAGCTGGCCCGGAAGCGGCCGGACACCAGGAGATGGCTCAGCCTCTGCGACCTCGGGGGGTAAGGGGACAGGCTCTCCCTGATGTCACCTCCCACCTAGGAAGGCGCTGGTGCCCCCGGCTGTGTAGGGGTGTGGCGGTCCCGACGCCAGGAGAGCATGCTACATGCCAGTCTGGGTCCTGGGGGGCAGGAAGGGGTGGGCGCCCCGCGGGGAGCTCAGCGGGGAGCATCTAGGGAGAGCGCTGCTGGCCCTGACGGCCCAGGACCCCACGGTGGCCCCGGGCCAGGGTTCCCTGTGGGGAGACGAGCAGAAGTGCAGGGACATGGGCCGGGCTCAACCTCCCTGGGTGGAGTGGCCACAGTGAAGTGGCGGCAGCCCCCGCCCTGTGCCCTGGGTGCCAGCAGACCTCGCCCCCTCCCGCCCCTGTCACCGCCTGTGCCCCTGGGGATAGAAGGGGAAGGTGGGCGTACGGAGCGGAGCTGGGGTCCTCCTCCCCCAGAACCCCCCATCGCACACACACAGCCCACGGATCCCTGACGGCTCTGTTTTTAGAGCAACACCCGCCACGCTGGCACCACAGTTACCAAGGCAAAGAGGAGCCGCAGGAGCGCACGGTGAGCTGGAGGCAGGAGCTGCGGGCGCGGCTTCTCCAGGGAGATGAGGTGCCAGCGGCAGCGAAGGCTGCCCACGCAGCGTGCAGCTGGTGAGTGCGGTGCCCACGGGGAGCGATGGTCGGGCTCAGAGGAGGCACGGCTCTGACCGGCCCACCAACCTGCAGGCATACGCTTCTCGCCCCACAGAGCTCTTCCCCCCGACCCTGGCCTGGGCCACGGCCGAGCAGCCAGAACAGGCACAGGCACCCCTGTGAGTCCCACTGAACCCCCTGCAGCAGGGGTGAGGACCTAGGCACTGCGGGGCGAGGGGTGTAGTCCTTCTGCTTTCTGGGGGGAAGGGACACGGAGGCCGTCTGCAGGTCGCCGCGGAGGGCCGCCAAGCGCAGGTTCTCCTAGGCCGGGCCACGGCCTCACAGCCCTTCCGCACACACAGGCACCTCCTCGCCCACACCCAGGGCCTGGCCAGGCGGGGTCGGCGTTCAGAATGTGTCAGACGCCAGACAGGCGGCAGGGTGCCGGGCAGACCTGGGGGGCTGGAGCGCGTCCCAGCGGGACATGTACAAACGCCCCGAAATAGGACGGTGAAGGCAAGCGAACCCCTTGTCCGAGCGAGACAGGCTCTCCCGCCAGGTGAGTTTTGGGGTCACACTTGGGCTAAGCTGTTAGGGCTCGGGGAGCCTTGGATTTCAGAGGTCGTGGCCGTGGCCGTGGGCCTGGGTCGCCAGCGGATCGGGGCGTCCAGCACCCGCGGCGACGGCGCCTCCACCTGCCCCTCCGGGTTCTGGGCAGGAGGGAGGAGGGAGCAGGAAGGTCCGCGGGGCTGATGAGGAGCACAGCCCCCCCAGGACGAGGACGCGGACGGCGAGTCAGCCCTGGCCAGGACCCTGGCGCAGCGGCCAGGCACTGCCAGCCCCAGGCCTCCCTGCTCTGCCCCGCACGCCACCTACAAGGAAGCTCTGACCACATCCCCCCCCCCCCCAGGACGGGCTGCCCGAGTGCCTGCAGCAAACAGGCTGGCGGTCAGCTGGTCGGCTCTATGTCCTTTGACACCAGTGGGCTGACCGCCACGTCCCAGGTGGGGGGGGGGTTGTTTTTTGTGTGTTTTTTGTTGTTGTTAATCCTCACCTGAGGATATTTTTTCCATTGAGTTTTTACAAAGAGTGGAAGGGAGAGGGTGAGACAGAGAGAAACATCAATGTGAGAGACACGTCGACTGGCTGCCTCCCGCACGCTCCCCGACCAGGGCCGGCATCGAGCCTGCAACGAAGGTCCGTGCCCTCGAACCTGCAACCCTTCAGTCTGCGGGCCTACGTTCTAACCACTGAGCGACCGGCCACGATGGGGTGAGGGTGGGGGGGCGGGGGTGCCTGTTCTGGCTCTGGTTTCTCTGCAGAGCCCTCTCACCAAAAGGCCCTCCGCTCCCAGAGGAGGTGGCCAGGCCAGAGCTCAGGCCGCTGGGCGGCTGGTGCCCAATTCAAGTCCCCAGAGAGAAGAGGAGCAAGCAGGGCCCGAGCCGGTCCCGGGAGCCAGAGGGAGGGCTCCCAGCCTGGGAAGGGGGCCCCGTGCTTCCCCTCCCAACTGTAGGGGCGCCTGGCTGGCTCCCGCCTGCACATCCAGGGCTCAGGGGTGCCCGTTGAATTGGCCCCGAATGGAGACCCCGCGCTCTCCCTTCATACAGCCCCGAGGACCCAGGACCGCCCTCCTGTCGGCCCAGCCCCGCTCGGGGACCAGGACCTGGGGGGCAGCCCTGCTCACGGAGCGGGAGCGGCCGCCTCCGGTCCCCGGGATCGCGCCTTCCCTCCTGCCCGCAGCGACGCCTGGAAGGGCACCCGCCGGCCGGGGACCCGCCAGCCCGGGACCCGCCAAGCGCCGGGGCTCCGGGCGGACCTGGGAGCGGCTCCGCCCGCCTCCCGCCCGCCTCCCGCCCGCCGGGCCGGTTCAGCACCCGGACGGCGGACAGCGCCCCGCGCGCCGACCCCGCGGGCGGGAGTCCGGGGAAGAGGGGGGCCGACCCGCGGAGACGGGGCGCGGGGCGGGGAATAGGGGGCGAACTCGGGGGCGGGGGCGGGCACGGGGTGAGGGTGGGACAGGGCGCGAGCGCGGGGGCATCGGGGGGCAGACACGGCGGAGAAGCTCGGTTCGCCCCGGCTCCCTCCGGCCGCCCGGGCTCGGCGGCGGCGCGCTCACCTGGTGCCGCGGGGCTGCTGCGCGCAGAGCAGGAGGAGCGGGGGCAGCAGCCGGGCCAGCTCGTCCATGGCCTCGGGGTGCCGGGCGCCGGGGGGCGCGGGGCCGGGGGCCGGCAGGTCGCGGGCGCTCGCGAAGTTGCTTCCCCGGCGGCCGCGGCGGCGCACAGGCGGGCGGAGGCGGGAGGGCGCGCGGCGCGGGGCGGGCGCGAGGGCGGAGGAGCGCACGGAGGAGCCGCCCCACCTGGCGCCCCGCCCGCTCGGCGCCCGCCGACTCCTCCCCGCCCCCCAGCCGCGAGCACCGCCCCCCGTGATCCCGGCCTGGGGTCCCGCACGGCAGTCCCACCGCTGCCCGTCCAGGTGGCGGCTAGCGGGTCCCTGCGCGCACAGCCCGGGGGCGGCGGCCTCCGGTGCCGGGTCAGGGGCCTTCGGGGACGCACGGGCGGGAGGACCTTGTCTCCGAGGCGGAGTTTTCCAGTTTGGGGGGCTGTTTGCGGGGCTCGCGGGCCAGAGGAGCTGATTGGGGCGGCGCGGGGGTTGGGGTGGGGGTGCCGGCGTCCCTGCAGCCTCGCCTTCTCCTGGGGGAGACCCCACCATCACCTCCTTCCAAAACTCTCAACACCGTCTGACCGGCGTGGCTCAGGGGCTGAGCGCGGACCTGTGAACCAGGAGGTCACGGTTGGATCCTGGGTTCGATTCCCCGTTGCGGACTTGATCCCCAGTGCGGGGCCTGCAGGAGGCAGCCGACCAGTGATTCTCTCTCATCACTGATGTTTCTCTCTCCTCCTCTCCCTTCCTCTCTGGAATCAATAAAATTATATATATTTTAAAACCTGTCAACACTGAGCCTGAGCAGGTGGCACAGGGCGAGCTCTGCCCACCGCAGCCGGCGGGCAGGAGGGAGAGGGTGGGCCCTGGCTGCTGCCCTGGCCAGGGTCCTGCGGTCACAGCCCGCTCAGGCCTCGCCGGGGTGACCTCTTTGCCAGGTGGTCAGGCCCCATCACACCCGTCCACATCTGGCCACACCCTCCAGGAGCCGCAGATGGCTGGGCCCCGGCTGTAGTGGTAACCACCCTCCCCAATCCCCCCGCCACCCCCAGAGCGCTGAGGACGCCACGGCCTGGCACATTTCCTGTTTTAGTTCCTTTGAACATAAAATTCTGCAGCAGTTTCCCAAAAAAAGCTGATCCCCAACTTCAGGCATTTATTCGCTCTGGACTCGACGTCAGCTGCCAACAGCCAGGGAGCTGCCCGTGGGGACCCTGGAGGACGGGCACTGGTCCTGGGTGGCCTGTCCCAGCGCAGGAGCGGGTAGAGGGAGAGCAGGAGGCTGTGCTACTGGAGATTTGCACCCCAACCCTGAGTGCCAAGGCTGGAAGGAGGGCTGGTCCCCGCTCTCTCCCCCAAAGCTGGAAACGGGCCCCAAAAACACTGGCCAGGTCTCAGCGGGCGTGCCTCCCGTGGGGGGTCCCCCCGCCCTGGCTGACCTGGGTCCGTCCGCTCCGGAAGCCCTGGGCTCGAGGCACCCACGGCCGCACATCTGAGTGTGTGCCTCCGACCACGCGGCCTCGTTTCCACGTGTCCATCTGCCCGCGTTCACGGGGGGAGTCGAGGAATTAATTCATGAAGAACAAAAAAAAAGCAGTGGCCAGAGCACGGCCAGGCTCAGAGCAAGTGCTGCGAGTGTCAACCACCCCCTCCCGAAACAGGGACCCGTCTGCCTGTTCTTCATGGTGTCGCCTGTGTCCAAGCCTCTGGCATAGACTGGGCCAGCGGTCGGCAAACTCATTAGTCAGCAGAGCCAAACATCAACAGGACAACGATGGAAATTTCTTTTGAGAGCCAAATGTTTTAAACTTAAACTATCTAGGTAGGTAATTGTTATTAACTTCATTAGGGTCCTCCTAAGCTGGCCTTTGCTAAAAACGTCCTCAATCTGATTGAGGTACGTTCGCTGAGGTCGACCCCTTCCAACTCTCCCAGCCACGCTCGTCTTGTAGACTTGTTTCAGATGGACGAGTGTGGGTAGGAGAGTTGGAAGGGGTCGACCTCGGCGAACGTACCTCAAAACAATGTACCTCCCGCGGCCCGCCTGCCCGACTGCGCCATGACCGACCTCCACCCCCCACTTCTTCTAACGCCACTTCTTCAAAATAGACCCGCCCAGGCCGAAAACCGACTTCTGCGCATGGGCCACGAAGTTTCAATCGCACTGCACGTGCGCGCCCACACGTGGTACTTTGTGGAAGAGCCACACTCAAGGGGCCAAAGAGCCGCATGTGGCTCACAAGCCGCGGTTTGCCGACCACGGCACCAGGCGATTAATAAATGCAGGAACACACGGGCGCAGAGTCTCCGAAGCCAACGCGGGGGGTGATTGGCGGTCCCTGGCTGCCCGGGGGGGCCACACAGCGGCTCCCGCTGCCTTTCAGGCCTGAGATCTGGGCCCGGGTGGGACGGGCGGTCTCTGCCCCGGTCCCGGCGTCTCTCGGAGGCCGTCAGCACCCGGACCTTCTCAGTATTTATTCTTTTTAATTTATTTTTTTAATACGTTTTTATTTGTTTCGGGGAGGAGGGGAGAGGGAGGGAGAGAGAGAGAGAAACATCAATGATGAGAAAGAATCATTGACTGGACGCCTCCTGCACGCCCCCTACTGGGGATCGAGCCCCCAACCCAGGCATGTGTCCTTGACTGGAATTGAACCCGGGATCTGTCAGTCCACAGGCCAACGCTCTATCCACTGAGCCAAACCAGCCAGGGCAATATTTTATTTATTTATTTTTTTAATATATTTTATTGATTTTTTACAGAGAGGAAGGGAGAGGGATAGAGAGTTAGAAACATCGATGAGAGAGAAACATCGATCAGCTGCCTCCTGCACACCCCCTGCTGGGGATGTGCCCCCAACCAAGGTACATGCCCTTGACCGGAATCGAACCTGGGACCCTTCAGTCCGCAGGCCGATGCTCTATCCACTGAGCCAAACCGGCCAGGGTGTTATTTATTTATTTTTTCAAGAGAATTGAGAGAGAGAGAGGCTGCTTCAGTTACTTATGCATTCTTTGGTTGATTATTGTTTGTGCCCTGACCAGGGATCAAACCCCCCACCCCGCGTATTGGGGTGATGCTCTGATCAACTGAGGACTCGCCTGGGCCGGGACTCTCTCAGCATCGAAAGGAGTGGAGCTTGGACCCCGCTGCAGGGCCCGGTTGGGCACCCAGCATCGAATCAACTCCTCCCCCTCCAGCCCCGGGGGCCAACGCCCTGCAAAACCCGAGGCCACCTGTAGCCCAGCTGCGGGGCTCAGAGGCTGAGGGTCGACCTAGGAGCCAGGAGGCCGCGGTCTGATTCCCAGTCAGGGCACAGGCCCGGGGTGGCGGGCTCCATCCCCAGGAGGGGCATGCAGGAGGCAGTGATCCATGGTTCTCTCTCACCATCGATGTCTCTCTCTCTCCCTCTCCCTTCTTCTCTGAAATCAATAAGAACATATTTTAAAAATAAGAAGCCACCGCCCGAACTGGTGTGGCTCAGTGGATAGAGCGTCGGCCTGTGGACTGAAGGGTCCCGAGTTCGATTCCAGCCAAGGGCATGTACTGTGGTTTCGGGCTCATCCCCAGTAGGGAGTGTGCAGGAGGCAGCTGGTCAATGTTTCTCTCTCATCCATGTTTCTGACTCTTCATCCTTCTCCCTTCCTCTCTGAAATCAATAAGAACATATTTTAAAAATAAGAAGCCTCCTGCAGACCCACAGCCTCCCAGCAGCAGCCTCCTCCCCGGACACCAGGGATGCTCCTGAACCCTAAATCTAAAGGCCCCTCCCTTCCCCGGGCGGGCACTCTTCACAGGCACCACGTGGTTCCTGTCGGCTTCCGCTGGGGTCTGGAGCACGGGGTTCTCAGGGTTCCTTCTCCAAGGGGTTTGGGGCGCTGCTGAGCCCAGACTCGCTGCGGGATGGGGAGAACCACACGGGCCCAGCGCAGCCCGGAGAGCAGCCCGGTCCTGACCCGCCCGACCCGCAGGGCCACACCCGACGGAAAGCACCTCACTCCGCTGGGGGGGGGGGGCACACGGCCCAGCTCTGCGCCTCCCTGGCCCTGGGCCTCACAGGGGACTTTTCCGGCTTTTTTTTTTTAAATTGATTTGAGAGAGAGAGGAAAGGAGGGGGAGAGAGAGACATTGATGAGAGAGAAACAGCAGCATCGATAGCTGCCCCCGCACCCCCTCCCTTACTGGGGATCGAGCTGGAGACCCCCCCACTCCGGGCATGTGCCCTGACAGGGAATCGAACTGGCGACCTCCCGGTGCAGGGCGGATGCCCAACCACCGAGCCGCACCGGCCAGGCCGGCTTCGTTGGGAGGTCGTGAGAGGGGCGGCTGGTGTCCTGGCCCCGCCCGTCCAGGGGGCTGACCTGGACTCTTGAGAACGTGCTTCCTGACTCGGGCAACAGGCCGTTTTCTCCGGAAACACGTCGATCTGGCAGGCGCCCCACCATCGCCCTCCTCCGGGAACTTCCCCTCGGGAAGTCCCTGTGCTTCCCCGCCCGGGGGTTGGGGGAAAGGGGGACCCCACCTCCAAGTGCGACTTCGGTGAACCTTTCAACACAGTGAGCGGCTTCTGTCGGTGGGAGGCCCCTGCTTCCGGCCAGGTCTGTGCTGGTCACCGGACGCCTGGGCGACCCCCCTGGATTGGCAGTCGGGACAGCCCAGGGCAGGGGGCCTGGTCCCCGGCCACGGAACAGAGGTGACAAAGCAGCTCTGGGGTCCTCGCCAGCGCACCAAGTGCCCTAAGGCGCCAACTCTCCCCGCGCTGCCCCGAGTTCTGGCCCTGGGTCAGGCACCCGCATGACCCCCAGCGTGGCCATTTTTTTTTTTTTAATTCTCACCCGAGGATATTTTCCCATTGATTTCAGAGAGAGAGGAAGAGAGAGGCAAACACAGAGAAACACATCGATGGGCTGCCTCCTGCACAAGCCCCGACCAGGGCCCGGGCTGGGGAGGAGCCTGCAACCGAGGTATGTGCCCTTGACTGGAATCGAACCCGGGACCCTTCAGTCCGCAGGCTGATGCTCTATCCACTGAGCGACCCCGGCCAGGGCTGCCAGGGCCCGTTCGCGCCCCTCGTGCCCGCGGCTCCTTCTCGCGTATCCGACCAGGTGACGCTGTAACTTGTCCCGAATGACCAGGCGGAGGTGGCTTCCGCCAGCAGGACACACACAGAGCCCCGGGGATCTGGGCTCGGGGAGCGGCCGCCATCCAGCCTGTATTCAGGGCAGGCAGGTGCCACGCTCCCCCATATGGTGCTGAGCAGGACTGGCTTCCTGAACCCCTGTGGTGACAACAACATGGCTGTGGACAGCAGCGCCCAGGGGGCAGCGGGAAAGCCACACACACGCACGCACACACATGCATGCACACGCACGCACATGCATGCACACACGTACGCACGCACGCGCGCACACATGCATGCACACACACGCGCACACACCCTCACACTCGGTCTGCAGGTCGGCCTGGGCCTGCGGCCCTCAGCGGCAGCCCCTTCTGCACCCGTTTCCTTGGCTCAGCATTTTGCTGGGAGCTGGCAGCGCCAGGAAGGGCTGGTGCCAAGGCCGGTGGGCGGAGGGCTGGCCCGCGTCCATCGGGGCAGCAGGATGCGCCCCGGGCGGCAGAGGTGACTCACAGGGAGCAGGAGGGGAAGCAGCGCGGCTACATCTAAGCAGCTGCTCTGTGTGCGAGGTGCTGCGCTCCCTTCCGGAGGACAGGGACCAAATAGGACGAAGGCAGCGGCATGGGCAGCGCTTCCTGGAGCTGCAGAGTCATTACTAATCCTGTGACTTTCAGATGGACCCATTCAGCAGAGAGGCGGAGGGAGTTTGGCAGGAAGGACGGGGTATGGACTCGTTCAGCAGCCGGAGATCAGCCACTCCGTAAACGGGGGCCGGCACCAGGAAACAGGCTTAGCGTTGCTGCCGTTTTTAGTAACCAGCCTCCGCCCCCCAGAACCCATGCATTTGGCCACTTGGAGCATTTTTTCTCCACGAATTAACTGGATGCCCAAGTGCAAGTGCTCACGGTCCATGTGGAGAAGCCAGAATCCTACCCTCCTATTCTATGTGTTCTCCAGGGGCAATTTGAATTCTTCCCTGTGACAGAAAATGCTGCACACAAATGAACAATTCCTGACAAAGGGGCTGTCAATCAAGTGAGAAAACACTTCTCCTTTAGACGCCAAGACAAATGACAACCTGGAATGCCTTCAGAAGGCTGCTGCCCCGGAGTCGCTGCGCCCAGGGGCGGGCTGGCCTCTGGGGAGAGCACGGCCCCTCCGCCTCCCGCGGGTCCTGGCTGCCTGTCCTCCGTGCCGGGTGCTGGGAGATCAAAGCAGAGAAACCGTCACCTCTGAATGCTCGGTCAGTGAATGCTTTCCTGAAACTTCCTCAAGAAAGGCCCCTGGACTGGCCGGCGGGGCTCAGTGGCTGAGCGTCGACCTAGGAACCAGGAGGTCACGGTTTGATTCCCGGTCGGGGCACAGGCCCGGGTTGTGGGCTCCACCCCCACGGAGGAGCGTGCAGGAAGCATCTGATCAATGATTCTCATCATTGATGTTTCTATCTCTCTCCCTCTCCCGTCCTCTCTGAAATCAATAAAAATATACTTAAAAGGAGAAGAAGGAGGAGGAGGAAGAGGAGGAGAAGAAGGGCCCCTACACAGATCAATATCCACTTAGCAAATATGTGTGTAATTATTCGCCCGCCATGGGCCAAGTATCGCCCTAGAGCAGTGATGGCGAACCTATGACACGCGGGTCAGAGGTGACACGCGAACTCACTTTTTTGGTTGATTTTTCTTTGTGAAATGGCATTTAAATATATAAAATAAATATCAAAAATATAAGTCTTCGTTTTACTGTGGTTGCAAATATCAAAAAATTTCTATGTGTGACACGGCACCAGAGTGAAGTTAGGGGTTTTCAAAATGCTGACACGCCGAGCTCAGAAGGTTCGCCGTCACTGGCCTGGATGTTGGGTGTGAATAAGATAGTCAAGGTCCCGCCCGCCTGGGCCTCGGGGTCTAGGAGAAAACAGCCATCAGTGAGGAAACGAAGAAAAGACAACGTTTGGGTGCAGCACCTACATGAAGGGGTGAAGGGGTGTAAGCAAGAGTGAAGCAGGAGTAACTGCTGGGGGCACTGAGGGAGCCTGTGAGCTGGCGGGACTCCCCTGTCTGTCCTGGAGAGAACGCCCGCCCCGTCCAGAGCCAGGTGAGCCTGGCCAGGGTGGCTCAGTAGAGCACCCGCCCCTGCACCAAAGGGTCTCGCCCGCCTGAGGTGAGATGGGAAACGACGTTGAACGAGAGACCGGAGCCTGACCCGGGCCGGCACCTTCACCTCCGCTGGGATCCAATCCCCTCCAGAGCTCAGCACGGCCACCTTGCCAGCCCTCGTCCTGGCCCCAGCTTTTCCTCCTCCCCCGGGAGGTGGGGCTCCTCATGAACTACCCGGGGCTCCGGCTTCCACGCTTAGGGTGTCAGCGCAACTCAGCCAGGCCCCGCGCTGTTCCCGGACGCCCTGCCCTCACCCTCCTTCCCCGTCGTGTGCCCCACACTCTCCCAGTTTATTAGTTACTAGAGGCCCGGTGCACAAAAATTTGTGCACTGGGGCGGGGGGGAGGGTCCCTCAGCCTGGCCTGTGCCCTCTCACAGTCTGGGACCCCTCAGGGGATGACCACCTGCTGGCTTAGGCCCGCTCCCCAGGGGATCATGCCTAAGCTGGCAGTCAGACATCCCTCTGGCAGCCTGGGAGTCCTCGAGGGATGTCCACTTGCCAGCGGGGAGCAGGCCTAAGCTGCAGTCGAACATCCTTAGTGCTGCTGAGGAGGCATGAGAGGCTCCCACCACCACCGCTGTACTGGCAGCCGTCCGCCTGGCTTGTGGCTGAGCAGAGCCCCTCCCATGTGAGAGCGCCCTGACCACCAGAGGGCAGCTCCTGCATTGAGCGTCTGCCCCCTCGTGGTCAATGTGTGTCATAGTGACCAGTCATTCCCAGTCCTTCTGCTGTTAAGGTCAGTTTGCATATTACCCTTTTACTATATAGGATAGAGGCCTGGTGCATGGGTGGGGCTGGCTGGTTTGCCCTGAAGGGTGTCCCAGATCAGGGTGGGGGTCCCGCTTGGGTGCCTGGCCAGCCTGGATGAGGGGATGATGGCTGGTTGCAGCTGGTGGCACCCCCTTCAGGGTGGGGGTCCCCACTGGGGTGGCTGGCCAGTCTGGGTGAGGGGCTGAGGGCCGTTTTCAGGCTGGCGGGTGACTAAAACTCCCAACCTCTCCTTTTTTTCTTTTTCTTTTTTTATTCTGAGATTTATTTACCTTCTATGGCTGTCACTGGAGCTGAGAGCCGGCTTTAGCTATGAGGCTCGGCTCCAGCTCTGAGACCTTGGTTTGTTTGGCTTCCATAATTGAAACACTATTGCAACTCCAGCTCTGAGATCCAGGCTGGCTGAAAGCAGATTTCTGGGGATGGTTTAGCTTCTATATTTGTAACAATGTTTCTTAGAATGCAAGCTCAGAGGCTGGCAGCAGCAGGCAGGGAACCTTGGCTTCCTCCTTCACTGGAGCAAGCAAGCCTCCTGTTCACTTCAGCTGCCTGGCTGCCGGCCGCCATCATGGTTGGCAGTTAATTTGCATATCGCCCTGATTAGCCCATGGGCAGCGTGTCGGAGGTACGGTTAATTACCATGTTTCTCTATTATTAGATAGGATGGTGAAGGTTTCACCGATGGGTCGCCTGCCTCGTCGTTTCATTACGACACGGATGACACGCTTTAGGGCGTGGCCCTGTTTACATGAACCGGTGGTGAACCGGCTCCGTCCCACGGAGCAGCACGCAGCCACAGACCCTCCAGGACGAGAGCTGAGAGCGGATGGTGCCTCCTGCCCAGGTGGGCCCCAGTCACCAGTCCCAGCTCACCCCCTGCCTCATCAGACCATTCCGCGCTGGTTTTGGTCTTTTGCCGTCCTTCCCTTCTTGTCTGAACTATATCTTTATTGATTTTAGAGAGAGAGGAAGGGAGAGAGATAGAGAGAAACATGGATCCGAGAGCTCAGCAGCCTCCTGCACCCCACCCCACAACCACCACTAGGGATGGAGCCTGAAACCCAGGCATGTGCCCCAAACGGGAATCGAACCCGTGACATTTCAGTGCACTCGACGACGCCCAACCAATGGAGCCAGCCGACCAGGGACTCCTTTCCTGCTGCAGTAAACCCGCGTTCACCATTCACAGGGAGAGGCCGGAGAAGCAAGCTGATCAGAGAGAAGCCCCATACTTCGGATGGGGAAGGGGAGAGAAGTATGATTTCTCACAAAAACGCTCGTGGGTCACTATGGCGACGCAGGTCTGTTCCTCAAGCCCCACATTCTGAGACGGGAAGACTGGGCACCCTCCACCGGAGGACGGAGGTGACATGGTTTCCTGGCAATTTCCAGTTCTCACGGGGGAGGCGCTCTTTGCCAGGCTGACTGGCTCTGATGGCGACCACCCCCCGGAAAACACAGGCCTCCCCGTGGCACCCGGAGCCTCGGGTCCAGGACGGCCAGTGGCCAGCGGGTGCCAAGAGGTGCCAGCTCTGCAAGGGCAGGGGCATGCTCCTGATGGCCAACTGGGCTCAAATTTTTTAAAAAATATATTTTATTGATTTTTTACAGAGAAGAAGGAAGAGAAATAGAGAGTTAGAAACATCGATGAGAAAGAAACATTGATCAGCCGCCTCCTGCACACCCCACACTGGGGATGTGCCCGCAACCAAGGTACATGCCCCTGACCGGAATCGAACCCGGGACCCTTGAGTCCAAAGGCCGACGCTCTATCCACTGAGCCAAACAGGTTGAGGCTCAAATTTTTTATTTTTTTATTTTTTATTTTTAAAATATATTTTATTGATTTTTTACAGAGAGGAAGGGAGAGGGATAGAGAGTCAGAAATATCGATGAGAGAGAAACATCGATCAGCTGCCTCCTGCACACTCCCCACTGGGGATGTCCCCACAACCAAGGTACATGCCCCTGACCAGAATTGAACCTGGGACCCTTGAGTCTGAAGGCCGACGCTCTATCCACTGAGCCAAACTGGTTAGGTCACAAATTTTTTTTTAATATGTATATTTTTAAAAAGTTTTTCTTTTTCTTTTTTTTTAATATACTTTTATTGATTTCAGACAGGGAGGGAGAAGGAGAGAGATAGCAACATCAATGATGAGAGAGAAGAGAGAATCATTGCTCAGCTGCCTCCTGCACGCCCCACCCTGGGGATGGAGCCCCCAGAATCGAACCCAGGACCCTTCAGTCCACAGGCCTGTGCTCTATCCACTGACCCAAACCCCCTAGGGCAAAAAACATGTTTTTAAAGCGGAACCTAGCAGCCACTTCTACCCCGGGGCCTCTCACAGCTACTGCACTTCCCGGAGAAACCTGCCCTAAACTCCCCACCTGTCTGCAGTCTTCTTGCCAGCTGAGCGACGCCCTTATAAAGGAGTTCCCAGAATCCCATTCAACCAATAGGACGGAGGCTTTCCCCACCCAATCAGAGCTGTGCCTGTGCGCTTGTCACAGCCCTTCAGCATCGTCACCTACCAATCAGAGCAGTTCCATTCTGACCAATCAGGACAGTGTCTTTTGGGCCAATCAAACTTGGAGGATTTAGAGTCCTCATTTGCATGAGGATGGACCAATCAGGGACCAGAGGTGGGGACTTCTGTCTAGATAAGTCAGCTCCCCACCAGGCGGCGAGGGCACTTTTCCTTTTTTTCAAAGTATGTTTCTCTAGAGGCCTGGTGCTGGAATTCATGCCCCGGTGGGGTCCCAGGCCTGGCCATCTCACCCAGTCCTGATGGGGGCTGATGGGGCCCACGGGAGTGTGGGGGGAAAAGGGGGGAGAACCACAGGAGTTGGGCGGCTGTGGGGAGGGGGGGTTTGCCAGCGGCAGGAGGTGGGGAGCGCACAGACTACCAGGGGCAGCGCCTGTGCTGAGCATCTGCCCCCTGGTGGTCAGTGCATGTCATAGCGACTGGTCGACAGGTGGTTCGGTTTCAGTCTTTGGGTCCTAACAGTCACTTAGGCTTTTATATGTATAGATCGATTTCAGAGAGGGCGGGAGATAGAAACATCAGTGATGAGAGAGAATCATGGATCGGCTGCCTCCTGCACCCCCCACCCTGGGGATCAAGCCTGAAACCCAGGCATGTGCCCTGACGGGGAATTGAACTCCGGGCCCTTCAGTCCTCAGGCCGAGGCTCTATCCACTGAGCAACACCGGCCAGGGCCACACTTTCCCTTTCTGCTGGGGCTGTTCTGTCGGCTGGAGCTGAAACACGGAGGCTGTCCCGCTGGGGCAAAGAGGGGTGCACAGAGCAGAGGGGGGTGCACTGGGCAGCTCAGGGCAGAGGGGGGTGCGCTGGGCAGCTCAGGGCAGAGGGGGGTGCGCTGGGCAGCTCAGGGCAGAGGGGGGTGTGCTGGGCAGCTCAGGGCAGAGAGGGGTGCGCTGGACAGCTCAGGGCAGAGGGGGGTGCGCTGGGTTGGAGCGGGTGGAGCCCCCGAAAGCTGGAGAGGGGCCTCACTTAGCAGCCGCACTGTCTCCTGGCTGTGCTGCCTCTCGGGGGCCGCCACACCGAGAGGCCGGCGGGAGTTCACACACTGAGCCGCGTGCACCGACCTCCTCGCCCCCCTCGCCCCCCACCTCCTCTTTGGGTTGAAGTGACACGACCCCCCTCGGCGGCAATGGGGGGGGCCTTGGAAAGAGAAGCGGGGCCCTGACCTCACGTGACCGCGCCAGGTTCTTAAGTGCGAACTTCAGCTGCTCGGGCGGAACCAGGGAGGCGGTCAGGCCTGGGGTCCGGGCCACCGGGCGGCACCGGGCTCCCCCGCATCGGCCTGGAGGCCGGGCCAACCCCGACCCTCCACCTGCCGGCCGCGGCCTCCCCCGGGGCGCAGGGGCGCAGCCCCGCCACCGCCCAACCCGCCATCCCGGGCACCCGCGGGCCCAAACCATCGCCCGGCGCGGGCGGGGGCGCTGCCGTGGACGGAGCCATCGCCCAGCGAGCGGGGCGCCCGGCGCGAGCGCCCCTCCCGGTGGAGCCGTCCGTTGCCGGGAGCCGCGGCTCCAAACCGCGCTGCGGAGGCGGGACCGGAGGCGGGACCGGAGGCGGGGCCGGAGGCGGGGCCGGAGGAGCGGCCGCCGGCGGGGTGTCTCCGCCCAGATCCCGCGCCCCCCGGACCCCAGGCAGGTGGGCCGAGAGGCGGGTCCGTCCGCCCGGAGCCCGGGCCGGGCGCTGGGCCTTCGGCCGCCTCCCACGCGGGACCGGCGCCTCGGCGGGCGGTTGGCGGGAGCCGGGCCGCGGGTCCTGCTCGGCTTGGCGGGGGGTGGCGGGGCGGGCGGAGCAGAGCGCAGCGCGGCCGTACCGGGGACCGCGGCGTCCGGGCCGGTGAAGGGCGCGCCTGTCCCCGCATCGGTTTTAGGCGCCACCCCGCCCTGGCGCGCCGCCTGCTCGCGTCCAAGCGCCGGGCGTGATGCGCGGGGACGGGCGCACGTGCTTTTCCTAATTCAGGGACAACCAACCCAGGTTCCCGCGGAAGCTGCAAGTGGACCCCCGAAAAAGGCCTTCCCTGAAGCATCTGAGAATCGGGTGCCCGCGGGGCGCGCCCTCCCGTCCTGGGCCCAGAACTGCCGCGTCTTCCGGGGACCGGGCGTCGGGTGAGTGACCCCGACGCTGTCGCTGCCCTTTGCCTGAAGCGTTTGGTCCGTTTCTAAGCGACGCCCCGGCTTCCCGGTGACAGTTTCCACGCAGCGCAAACCTTTCCCGGCTTTCAAATCGGGGTGGAGGAGCTGGGTTTTTGTTAGTGGTTTTAATCGTTTGGTAAGATGCTTTTCTTTGGCTTGGCCTTTCACTCTGTTTGTGTTTTATCTTATTTGTTATTTTGCTAGCAGGATTCTTTTCTTGGAAAATACGCTTTTTAAATATATTTTATTGGTTCTTTACAGAGAGGAAGGGAGAGGGATAGAGAGCCAGAAACATTGAGAGAGAAACATCGACCAGCTGCCTCCTGCACCCCCCGCACCGGGGATGTGCCCGCAACCAAGGAACATGCCCTCGACCGGAATCGAACCCGGGGCCCTTCCGTCCGCAGGCCGAGGCTCTATCCCAGCTGTGGGCACACTTTTTGACTCGAGGGCCACAGTGGGCTCGTAAACTGGGCCGGAGGCCGGAACACAAGCACGGATGGAGTGTTTGTGTGAACTGATAGAAACTCAAAGTAGACCTCCTGACATAAAAGGGTGCGGTCTTTGTTTTTAGTTCTGTTCATTCAAACGGGCGGATCGGGCCGCGGCCGTAGTTTGCCCACGGCTGCCACTGAGCCAGAGCAGTCAGGGCGGCGCCTTTCTACAGGGCGGCTGTTAGTCCTTAGGAAAGCCAACTCTGGGTTATTCTTATAAGCCTGCGATCGTGGGCGTCTGCGTTTTGTCACCGTGTCTTGCAGCCGACTCCCGCCCCGAGATGGAGAGGGCTGCCTGCCTGTCCCCCGAGGTGGGGCTCCTGGACGTCCCGCTCGTGGAGGACGGTGAGAAGGCGCGTCACCGCGGCCGGAGATGGGACGCGCTTCACGGTCCGGCCGATTCTTGTGGTTTTTATCAGAGGGAGTCACCTCTTTCTTTTTTGTTTAATCCTCACCTGAGGATATTTTTCCATTGATTTTTAGAGAGATTGGGAGGGAGGGAGGGGGGGAGAGAGAGAAACATCGTGTGAGAGAGACACATGGATTGATTGCCTCTCACATGCGCTCCCCAACCGGGCCGGGGTCGAGCCCGTGGCCCTTCGGGGTGCAGGCCGGCGCTCTCACCGCGGAGCCCACCGGCCAGGCGAGCTGTGAGTCTCCTAAACACGGTTGTTTTTTGCAAAGAGGGAGCCTATTTCACTCTGTCTTCAGTCGAAACAAAGATAAGCTGTGTCTGTGAGTTTTGACAGTGGCGGACATCCGCGTCCCAGTTTCCAGCGTCTTCACTGAGAAACCTAAGGCCATTCCCATCCAGTCCTTGGGGTGCGGCCTGGTTGTTTCGGTGGTTGTTGTTTCTCTGATGGTCTGAAGTTTGGGGGGCACTGCTGGGCCCGGGGAAGGACATGGGTTCCTGGCCCGCCGCCCGCCGCCTGCTGGGCGCTGAGCTGGGCTGACCCTCCCTGACCCGCGCGCCTTCTGGCTCTGCCCCCCTCGCCTCCGAGACCGAGCTGCGCCCCCTCACCGCTGAGCCCCCTCCCTGGCAGCTCCCTCCCCGTCGTTTTGTGGAGATTCTCGCAGGAGCGGAGTCAGTCTCCACGCTTTGCCCGCAGCCTGCGGCGATTCTCTAACTGTTCTTGTCAGGGAACCCCTTACCTGCTGAACGGCTGTCGGAGTCCCCCCCCCCACCCCCCAAGGGCTTCTGCTGACGTCGGTTATAACTCCCGGTTGTTGCTGCATTAAACACTGAGGCTGAAGATACTGCACTTATTTATTCCCTTAGAATAGCACCATTTGCCCACGAGAAGCGTGCTTGAGCGGAGGCAGCTGGGTTCCCACGCCTGCTGCCATGTCACGTGTGTGCGGCCTCTGCAAACTGCACCGCACACTCGGGGAGCGGGGGAGGGGGGCCTGGAGCCTCGGCCCTCCCCTCGGTCGCAGGCAACCAGTCGATGTGTCTCTTCACGTGGATGTTTCTCTCTGTCTCGCCCCCCTCCCATCCACTCTCTAAAAATCAGTGGAAAAGTGTGTCGGGGGAGGACGGACAGCAGCAACAAAAGGCGTGGGGAAGACAAATGCATTTGGTGTCATTGTGAAAACGGCCTGGCTCTGCAGACCCCACCTGACGAGGTTCAGGGAGCCCCTGGGCTCCTGGGACCACGCTGGGAGAACCGTTGCTCTGGGGCGCCACCACCACCTTGGCCCACGTTGAGCTTGTCCGGGGTTGTTCTAGAACCTCCCACTTGAATGTCTCCATGTGCTTTTCTTTGTCTTGGCGCTCACCGTGATTTCTAGAGAGAGATGAGCTGGAGGACCCTGAGTTCAAGGTGGAGACCCCTCCTCCGGGGGCTGAGGGCGGTGCCTGCCTGGGGAGCCGGTAGGTGCGGGGGGAGGGGGCGGGGGGAGGGGGGGGCGGGGGGGCACCCAGGCCCTCGGACCGGGGGCTGGCTGGGCTGCGTCCCGCAGGGCGTGCTGGCAGCTCGGCGGCAGTGGTGCCTCTGCGTTCAGCCCAGGGGCAGCGGCCAAGGCCGAGGCTGGTGAGAGGAGGTCCGTCCCAGACTGGGTCCAGGCGTTGATCCTGCACAGGGACTTGGGCCACCTGGACCAGCTGCACAAAGAGAAGGACCTCCTCTTGCCGAGGACGAGGTGAGCCTGGTCCGGGGGCATTGGGGGGCGGGCAGACACGAGGGGGGGGGCGTTGGGGGCGGGCAGACACGGGGGGCGTTGGGGGCGGGCAGACACGGGGGGCGGGGGGGCTGAGGTCCTGGAGGCCGGGGCTGGGCCTCCGCCGCCTCGACGCACAGGTCTCCGGGCTGCGGCTGCCCCTCCTGCCCCGGGTCCTGCTGGCTGGGCCTCCCTGCTGCCCGGCTACCACCCAGCTTAGCAGCAGTGCCAGTGCCACCCACTGCGTGTCCCCAGCGTCTGTGAGAAACGTCGCACTCACATAAAAGCTGGAAACGCTCCTGCGGCCGTCACCCCTGTGCGCCCGCTGGCCGCTCGTCCCGCCCGTTGGGTGTCGTCTGTGACGCTTCCCGCCGAGGTACCTGGAAGCAAGATGCGGGCGGCGCGTGCCGGCCCCCGGCCGCCAGCGTCTCCCAGCTCACAGGCCGCCTTCCCCGTGGGCCTCACCGCGGGCATTTCCCGCTGACGTTGAGGGAGAGTGGATGGGGGGGCGGGAAGGGGAGACAGAGAGAAACATCCATGTGAGAGAGACACAACGACCGGTTGCCTCCTGCACGCGCCCCAACCAGGGCCCCGGGCCAGGGAGGAGCCTGCAACCGAGGGCATGTGCCCTGGACCGGAGTGGAATCCGGGACCGCCCAATCCGCAGACCGGCGCTCTGTCCACTGGGCCACCCCAGCTGTGGCCACACAATGTTGTACCTACTTCCCCTGAGAAAACCAAGATCCCTGACACCTCGTGGGGCTCTGTGTCTCGGGCCGTGAGAGCTGGTGCCTGGGGTTTGGTTCTGGAGTTTTAACGGACGTGACGGGCACATCACAGAGCGGCACTAGGGCAGCCCCATCGGCGTGGCTGTCCAGTCTGAGGCCTGTGCCCTCTGTGCCCCGGGGCCCTTCCCGTTCAAGGTCACCCCCTGTGGGCGCAGGTCACACGGGGCTCCCAGAGGGGTTTTTAGGAAACAGAAGGAGCAGCCCCTGGGCGTGCTTGGCCCCGAGACCCTGGGAACACGGCATGCCCGGCCTGGCCTGGCCCCTCTGGAGGCCGGGCAGCAGCGGAGGTGCCGGGGAGAGGGAGGCCGTGCCGCACCCCAGCCCGTGACGGTTCTGCCTTCCCACTGCAGAGGGGAGCTGCGAGCCTCCCAGCGGATGGACCTCCTCACCCGGCAGCAGCAGAGGACGAAAGCCAAGGAGGCCAACCACGCGTAGGTCCCGGGCCCTGCAGGTGGGTGGGCGGGGCCACGGGCAGAAAAACCTCCGCTCAGTGACGTGGCCTGGCCAGTGTGGCTCAGTGGACGGTGTGTCGGCCCTCAGACCGAAGGGTCCCGGCTCGATTCCCGTCAAGGGCACACACCTTGGTTGCCGGCTTGATCCCTGGCCCTGGTCAGGGCGTGTGCAGGAGGCAACCGGTCGATGTGTCTCTCATGTCGATGTTTCTCTCTGTCTCTCCCCCTCCCTCCCACTCGCTTTAAAATCGATGGAAAAATGCCCTCGGGCGAGGATTAACAACAACAAACCGTGAGAATAGACAACCCAGAATGGGCTCCAAGCGTCTGGGGGTCACAGGGCAGGAAGCCAGTGGCCAGGAGGCCCAGACGGGCGGTCACTTGGAAACAGGTGGACAGGGCGGGGCTCCCCGGGAAGGTGACTCCAGGCTGGGACTCCAGTGACAAAAACGAGCCGCTGGCAGAGACGGGGAAGGAGCATTGAGGGCGGAGAGAGGGGCGTCCTGGGGACCTGCAGGGCGGGGCAGGGTGCCCTCGGGACTGGGCCTGCCCAGGTGAGGAGGCCACACGGGGGTCTCGGCCGCCCACCCCCACCCGCTCACCTCCGCAGTGCGGCGGGCTCAGACCTGAGATCAGGGCTGGGGTCTGGGTCCGCATCCAGGCGCCGCAGCCGCAGGAGGGCAGGGGAGAGAGAGAGAGCCCACAGCTGCCCTCAGCTGCTGTCCTTCCTCCTGCCCCCGCCCGTGGGCCTGCCGCTCCGAGGGGCTGGCGGCGGGAGCGGCCCCACCTGGAGAAGCGCCGCGGGGGCACACGGGGAGCAGGGGGGGTCTCCGTGGGGAGGGCAGACCAGGCGAAGGCACCGCTGAGCCTCAGAGGGGCCTGGGGCGCGTGGCCTCCAGGCGCTCGGGGACCTGGCCCGACGTGTCCCTGACCGTTTCCGTCCTTCGCTGTGCAGGGCAGCGTGGGCCACCTCCGGCCGCGTCCCGGGGCCTCTCTCGGAGCTGGAGGCCGAGAGGGACCCCCAGGCCAGAAGCCAGGCCTCGCTGAGGGACAGCGCGTGGCGGGCGCTCCCGCTGGAGGGGGCCACTGCCACAGTGCCCTCGCCCACACACCGCCCTCCTCCGCCAGGACCGCGTGGCCCGTCACCCCCCTGGAGGGGCAGCCGGAGGGCCCGCAGCAGGCGGCCCCGGAGGAGCGGGGGGCCTCGGGGAGGCGCCTGCGGGAGCAGGCGGCCCAGCAGCTCTCCAAGGAGAAGGAGGCCTGGGGCAAGACGGAGCGGAACCGGCTGCTGAGGGTCAGGTGGGCCGGACGCAGGCCCTGCCCCTGCCCATGCCCGCGTCCCTCCCGGACCCCCTTCCCCTCCGGCTCCCCGTCCTCCCGAGGCTCCGCCCTGGGCTCCGAGCGGGAGAGCACCCCCAGGTGTGTCACAGCCAGGGACCCAGCACCCCGCCCGAAGGATGCGCGTCCTCCTCCAGCCCCTGCGCACGCACGTGTGTGTGTGTGTGTGTGTGTGTGTGTGTGACCACCCTCATCGCTCAGCAGCTCTGTCTCTGTCCAGGGGCCCCCACTTTCTCAAAACCAACCCTGGGCCACCCCCTTCTGCCGCCCACGTGGGGCCCAGGTCCGCACCCACGGGTCCTGGTTCCTGGGCTCCCTCGGCCGGATCCAGGCTCCCGGGGCTCCCCCGGCGCTCACCCCCGCGTCCTGCCGGCCTGTCTTGCAGGAGGTCCACGCACCTGCAGAAGGAGCACGGGCTGCGGCACCTGAAGCTGGTGGAGGACGCCAGGCGGAACCACCAGGTGGCGGTGAAGTTCCTGAAGGTCTCGCTGGGCAGGTAGCGCCTCCCGGCCTGCGGGCAGGCGGGTGGGGGAGGCTTGCGAGGGCGGCCGGCCTCCATCTGTCATTGAACCTCATCACCACCCTCGAACGAGAATAAAAGTGTGCGTGTCGCTTCGAGCTGCGTGCCCGCGTGTCCAGAGCAGGGCCACGAGCACAGCCTCGTCCCGGGAACATCGGCTTCGGTCCACGTGGCCTCGGTTCTGGTGCACGTGGCCTCGGTTCCCACACGGTGCCCGCTCCCCAGGGTGCAGGAGCAGGAGCAGCAGCGGGAGCGGGAGGCCCGCGAGCACGTGCAGAGGCGCATGGACGCCGTGCTGGCCCTGAAGAACAGCATCACGGCCAACCGGGTAGGGCCCCTCCCACCGCCTCCCCCCCCCTCCAGCCTCACCCTCAGGCCCCGTGGGGCGAGCTGTCCGCACCCCGCCACCCTCCTGGCCCCCCGGCCCCCCGGAAGTGCCCCCCACATCCTTGTCTCAAGACAGTGCTCCCTGGGTACACACCCTGTGTCCTCCCGGCCTCCTGTCAGGCAGGGGTCGGCTGGAGGACAGCAGCACGGCCCGCCCCCCACTGGCCTGGCCCTGTGGAGAGGGCTGTGACCAGGTTCCAGGGGTCGGGCCTCCCTGGAGGAGGTGACCCCCCGGGGCTCAGCATGTGCAGTTAGGCCAGGGAAGCCAGGGCGGGGGGGGGGGGGAGCCTCTGTAAAGGCTCAGAGGCAGGAGAGAGCACGGGGTGGGGGGGAGGACGGGCAGGTGGGCAGAAAGAGCAAGGGCACAGAGTGAGCGGGCGGCACACAGCCACACAGACGGGCTCCGCCACTGGGGACGTAGAAGCGGTCTCCGTGTGCAGGTGTGCACATGTGTGTTCCGGCGTGCACATGTGTGTGCCGGCGTGCAGGCCCTGCTAGGGCTGTGACCTCTGTGTGCTCTGTCCCCAGGAAACGCTCCGGAAGTTTCAGGCGTGGGGCCGGGCCAGGGCCGAGCTGGCTGCGCAGAAGGCCCGGGCGGAGAAGCAGGCCATCCTGGCCCAGGGCGGGAACGCTTTCAAGCTCCTCTTCCATCAGCACCGGCGCCAGGAGCTGGAGGCCCGGAAGCAGTGAGGCCCCCAGAGGCGCCGGCCTGACGGGGGGGGGGGCGGGGAGGGGGTCCTCTGCCTCTGCCTCTGCCTGAGCCCCCCAGGACAGGCCGTGGGATGCAGCCTGAGACTCCAGTCCCCCCTCCACCCGGTCCTGCCAAGCCCTCCCTGCCCGGGCCCTGGGCTCGGGGCCCAGCCGCTCCCACCCGTGTGCCCGGGCACTGCCCTCGGCCTCCTGCCTGGCTTCCAGGCGCTGCTCCCGCCACCCACTCTCTGTCCCTCCCTGGGGCTGCGGCCGCCGGGCTCCTCCTCAGCTCTGGGGCACCCCTTTCCGGCCCCCCCAGACCATAGCTCAGCATGGCTGTCACTCACCCCGAGACAGACCCTTGGGCCCTGCGAGGTCCCTGCCACCGCTCCCGGGCCACACCGGCCCTGAGAGGAGGCCCCACAGGTGGCCCACCCAGGGGTCCTGCAGGAGTGCTCGCTCAGGCCCAGGTTCCTGCCTGTCCTGTCCTCCCACCCACCCCCCTTTCCAGCTGCTAGCATCAACCCAGGTGTGGCCTCCTGGCCCGCTCCCGGGGACAGCGGCTCTTGTCCAGGCATCGTGGTGCCTGAGCATCACCCCACCCCCAGTCCCTTTGTCTGGGGCAGAAGGGGGGGCAGGGGGAGTAGCTGGAGGGAGCGGGCGGGTGAGGAGCCTCAGGCCCTGACGGTGCCTCCTGTGTGTGCGCCTCAGGGGGGCACCCCTGGCGCCAGCAGGACACTCACGAGGGGCGAGGCCCCTGTTTGCCGTGGGGACTGGACTGGGTGGAGGTTCGGGTCCTGGGCTCCCTGGAGCAGGGGCCAGGCTGGGGCGGCTGGGCAGGGCCTGTGCTCGCCGAGGGCCGGGGAGGCCCAGCCGCCCGCCTGCTCTGAGCCGCCGCCTTCCCCAGCGCCTTCGAGGAGGAGCAGACGCTCAGGAAGCATGAGATCGTGGCTCGGCTTCTGAAGGAGGAGGCTGAGGAGAGCAGGAGGCGGCGGCCGCCATCACCGCCGGCCACGGCCACGGCCACGGCCACCGCCCGGCCCTCCCTGAGGAGCAAGACCTGGGACTACCTGGCCGACATCAGCGAGGGGATGACGCCCGGGGCTCCCGGCCCAGTGGTGAGCCCCGCGGGGGGCAGAGGGCCCAGCGGGCATGGCGCTGGGCGGCGTCCTGGGGACGTGGCGTCACCTCCCCGTGCGTGGATCCCGGCCAAGGACCCCTCCCCTCCCGGTTCTCCCGCTTCTTCCCGAGGGCGGGGCCCGCGCTGGGCAGCCTGGCCCTCGTGGTCCCCCTGAGGGGCTGGGGCAGCGGCAGGGCTCAGCTCCGCGCAGGTGGCGGCGGCCACGTGTGCCCACCTGGGAGCTGGCCTGTCCCAGGCGACGGCTCAGGGGGGAGGGGCTGGACCCAGGACCTGCGCCTCGTCAGCCACGGGAGCCATGGCTCGGGCCACATTCCTCCCCAGGTTACAGGCCAAGACGGAAGGTCAGCCAGGGGCCAGGGCCGACTTGTGCCCCAGCCCCCCACATGCAGAGACGGCAGCTTTCCCCTCCGCCCGTCCTCCCTCCGTCCTTCCTCCCTCCCTCCCTCCCTCTGTCCTCCCTCCACACTGGGGGCCGGCTGCCTGCCTCTCCGAGGGTGTGGGGCAGGGGCAGGAGCCGCTCCTGAGCCTGGCCTGGCACTTTCGATTCTGCCCTGTGCCCGCTGTGACCCCAGCACCTGAAGGTCACGGTCCCTGGCTTCAACAACCCGCTGCGGGCAGCACCCTCCGGCTTCCCCTCTCCGTGTGTTTCAGCCCTTTTCCTGTTTCCCAGGCCCGTCTGGGCTCCCCGGCACCTGCCCTGCTCCCCTCCCGCAGCCGCCTGGGCCCGCCCTCTGCGTCCTGACCTCTGCCTGACGTCCCGTCTGGCTCGGAGCCCCGGCTCTGTCCCGTCACCACCGGGCGTTTCGGGGTGTTTTCCGGGAAAACCAGAAATGCCAGCAGCTCGGGGTCAGGCAGGACACGGCACAGCCGTCCGCAAGCAGGTGGCCTCGTGGGCTCCGAGGAAACGCCCAGCGTGCAGATGCGCGTGTTGTCTTTGAAATGGAAAAGCCTGCAGTGGGGGCTCTGGTGGGTGGAACGCGGAAGACGGGGCCCTGACCCCGTGCCCTTCTGGCCGCTGTGCCCCTCCCCCGACAGGAGAGCGACAGCCTTCCCCTCCCCGGCCCCTCCGGGCTGATGTCAGCCATCTCCAGCGAGTCCATCCAGGGCACCTCGGGCAGCCTCAGCTGGGAAGACCAGACGCTGGTGGAGCCGGAAATCTCCGGGCTCTGGAACAAGGACTACAAGGCGCATGAGGTACCTGCTCTCGGACGTGCCGTGCGCATCGCCCGACCGGCCCTCCCCCGCCGCCTGGTGGCTCCGCAGGGATGCCATTGGGGCCCCGTGGTGGGGCGAGTCCTCGTTTTGTCTGCTTGGTCTTTGGGAGAGAACTTCCAGAAAAGGCACAGGTTCAGAACGTCCTTTGAAAGCCTTTTTCAAGGACCGTGCTCCGTGCAGAGCCCCGGCCTCCTGGCCCCGGAGGAGCAGGCACAGCTCGAGCGGCCAGGCAGTCAGCCCGTGTGCAGGGAGCTCCCAGGACAGCGGCCACCGCCATGCTCTGTCCCTGCTCCGGCAGCTGCGGCCAGGCCATCGCGCCGTTGCCGTAAAGGCAAAGCCACGCTGGTTCCGGGGAAGCTGGGCTGCGGGGGCCCGAGACACGAGGGCGGGACCTGAGCTGGCCCAGGAGGGCAGTGGGCACCTGGGGACAGGCCCTCCGGCCGGGGCAGCAAGGGCAGCAGGACACCCAGCTCCTCGGCCGGGACTCACAGAACTTTCAGGAAGGCAGCCCTGGGGCCGGCCCGTCCCCGAGGCGGGAGGCCCCTTCTCCGTGCCTCTGTGCCGAGTTTGCCGCCATCCCCCAAAAATCTGCTGGGGTCCGGGCCGGTCTTGTCTTCTCTTCCTCTGAAGGGAGGCGCCCGCCTGGCTCACGTCGGGGCTCCCTGGTGACCCCTGCACCGGGCACGCGTCCCTCTGCCCTGGTGACCCCTTGCCTCCGGCCCAGGCCCTGTCCCTGTGACCCCAGGTGCCCAAGGAGGAAGTGGACCGCAAGCCCGTCGGGGGGACGAAGATGGAGAAGGACATCCTGGCCCGCACCGTGGAGCAGCTGCGGAGCAGGGTGGTCCACAAGCAGGTGGCGTCCGGGCGCGAGTTCAAAGGCTGCCCCTTCAACAGCAAGCCCAAGCTCATCCACTTCAAGGCGAGCCGGGGCCCGGCCGGGGGGAGGGTGCCCGCGGCCCTGGTGCAGGGGTGACCGGCCCAGGCCGCCTTCAAGGGGTGTGGCCTATGGCAAAAGGAGAGAGGACAGGCCTCCGTCTCTGCAGGGGAGGGGCTGGGGGCGCCAGGATGCACCCAGCCCTGGGCCCTCCGCTGTCCAGCTGCCACCCAAGCTCCCCCTGGGCTCCCCCGGAAGTTGCTTCCTGCCCTGACTCAGGCGAGCCCGGCACCCCTCACCCTGCTCCGCGGGCCACAGAGGGGCAGCCGCGGGGGGTGGGACCTCACCACACCTGTCGGCTCCGGTCGCCCCGGCGCGAGGGTAACACCCCGTGTCCCCAGGACTTCGACATCGGCAAAGTGTACAAGAAGAGGATGACGCTGATCAACGCCACCTACACCATCAACTACTGCAAGCTGGAGGGCGTGGACGAACACCTGCGGGACTTCATCCACATCGAGTGAGGGGGGCACGCTGCTCACTCAGGCCCACGGTCCCCCTGCCCCTGGGTCCGCCCCCCACTCCGGCCTCCCCACCGCCCCGCACGGACGGGGCAGCCGTTTTCTCAGACCTGTCAACAGCTCCCGGGGTCAGAGCTCCGGACAACTGCTCACCCGGGGCCTCTGCTGCCCCTCCCCACGCCCCGGCCCGGCTCCACACTGCGGCTCGCTCCCCTCCGTGGCCGTGTCGCACTGGCTGCCACGACCTCTCACTGAGGCTCTCCCTTCACTTGTCGTGCTTCTCGTGTCTAAAAGCTCTAAGTTCTCCTTCAAACGGTCTCGTTCCCTCCTGTGCCCGTGACCCTCTGGGCGGTGACCCCTTGGCCCAGGCCCCGGTCTGCCTGGCCCTGCTGCCCGGCCTCCGCCCGGCCCCACCCCTGGGCCTGCCCTCCCCGGGGGGCTGGGACCCGCCACACGGCCTGGGGCAGGTTCCTGATGAAGCCAGCCCTTCGGTCAGACCCGACCTGGGACAGCAGGCCACAGCCACTGACTCCATGTCCTCTGGGCAGCTGCAGCCTGTTTCTGGAACTTTCCCTGACATGGGGCTCCCTCCCTGGCATCGCCCTCACCCTGGGCCCTCGGGCCCCAGGGCAGCAGTGGCTGTGGCCGCTGCCACCTCATGGCCGTCCCCTCCGCCCGGCCCCTGGGGGCTTTTCTTGCAGCTCCTTCTTCCTCCACCCGCCCGCCCACCCGCTCACACTCGGGACAGTCAGGTGGCACCAGGCGCCCTGCGGGCGAGTCCTGAAAGGCGCAGGCTCCGGGCAGGCAGGAGGTCCAGGGCCTGGCCACCCGTCACGGTCACCATCGGTGCTGTGGGCGGTCACGGGCAGGAGATTAACCGCAGACGTGTCTGTGCCTGCAGCTTCGACCCCCCTGGTCCCATGTCGGCCGGCATGTCCTGCGAAGTGCTGGTCACCTTCAAGCCCATGGTGAGCGGCGGCTCCGGACGAGGGTGTGAGGCGGGCACTGCCCCTCCTCCGGGGCTCGGCCCTGGGTGGGGCTCCCGCAGGCCGCTCGCTGTTGTTTCCCAAATGCCGCTGCTCACGTTCCTCCCAGCTGGGGGGACCAGGCTGCCGGGGGCACCTGTGCCGCCCTCGGGGCCCAGCTCGCGGCAGGCAGCCGGCCGGGCTGCGGGGCATCACGGGGAGTCACCCACGCCCTGCCCCTCGCTCGGGTTTTATTTTTCAGGTCGAAAAGGACCTGGAGGGAAGGATCTGGTTTCTGGCGCAGACAGGCCGGTTTTCCGTCCCCCTGAAGTGCTCCATCAAGCAGTGCTCCGTGCGTCCCAGGCCGAGTGGAGGGGTCCTGGGGGGGAGCAGGGGGGGGGTGTTCCGTTGGGGTGTTCGTGGTGCCCCCCCTGCCCTGAGACACACCCCATGCTGGGCGGAGCCCAGACCCAGGGCCCAGGGTCAGGGAGCCCCAGGCCGTCGCTCTGCACTCTGGCCCCTCATTTAGTTGCCGCCTCCACCGCGTCCAGTGTGCGCCTGGGCTTTCTCACAACTGGAAGTTTGCGCCTTGGACCGGTTCACCCATTCTGTCGCCCCCTCCTCCCCGCAGCGGCCACCGGCCTCGCTGTGGTCCGTGCCTGTGGTCCCCACAGCGTGAGGCCCAACCACCCTGTCTCTGTGGGACTCACGCGGCCCACTGCCTCCAGGCCCACTGCCTCCAGGCCCTCCTTTCTGACTGAGCGACAGCCCATCCAGTTCAGCCCGGTCCCTGCACCCCTCTGGCGGCCGCTGCCCCGGTTCTGCGGTGAACGTGGGCGTTGTCTCCTCGAGGCACTGACTCCACCTCCTCCAAACACGTTCCTGGAAGCGGGATCTCTGGGCCCAGCTCCCACCTCCCACTTTCCGGGAAACGCCGCCCTGTTCACGCGGCTGCCCGCGCTCCCCACCACCTGGAGCGGGTCCCCTCCCGCCTCCTCGCGCGCTGTCCTCGCCGGTTTGCTGTTGCTGACGGGGTGGGGGGCACCGCCTGGGGCTCAGCCACTTGCCGCCGCCTGTCCCCTTGGGAGACGTCCGGGCTCGGCCCTTTCTGGGCGGCTTTGCCGGCTTCTCCGCTCTCGGCTGAGGGAGGGCTCGGTGTCTTGGGCAGCGGCCCCTCGCCAGGCGCCAGGCGTGGGGATCCCTCCCGCCCACAGGCGCCTTTTCGTGCGGTTGACGGTCCTCGCTTTTCACTGAGACAGATGCCAGGCCGGGGAGCAGCAGGGCTGGCGCTGCCGTGGCCCCTCTGTGACCCCTGGACCCGCACGACATTTCCCTCCACCCGCTGCTGCTGCTGCTGCTGGCGCTTCAGGGTGAATCAGCAGCTCCGCTCACCCCCCCTCACCCCCTCCCGGGAGCACGCGGGTGGGCGAGGACCTGCCTGACCCGACGGCTGCCAGCGCCCCGCACAGGCTGCATAACGGGCTCCGGACTCGGAACCAGCAGCGACCGTGTCTGGCCACAGGTGGCGGGGCTCCCAGCCTCCTTCCTGGGCCGCGAGGGGCGCGAGCAGCGAGAACGTGGCCTGGCCACGCGAACAAGACCAGTGGCGCTCCTGACGGTCACTCGGGCGCCCGCTGTCCCCAAACCACCTGCCTCCCTGTGGTCTCGGAGCCAGGACACGATCCACACGCGCCCTTGAGCTGTTAGTGCTCGAGGCTCCCTTCTCCTTCGGGCTTTTATTGCGGCAAAGCAATAGCGGGCGCTGAGCACCGCAGCCTCCCCAGGGCCCAGCCCGGCGGCCCTCACCGTCCGCCCACCAGGCCGCTCCACTCTCAGGATGGAAACTGCCCCCAGTGAGCCCTCGCCCCTCCCCCCCAGCCCCACCGCCTGCGCAGCTTCTGTGCACGGCCCCGCCAAGGACCTTACACAAGAGGCGCCACACGCGTCTGTCCTGTGACTGCCCCTCGGCGGCGTGGCCTCAGGTCCGCCCGCGCTGGGCAGGTGGCAGGCCTGCCTGCCTTCTCAGGGCAGCGATGGGCGGGCCTGCGGGTCCCTGCCCGCTGTCCTCTGTGCCTCAGCTGTCACCTCACACCTGCAGGGCTGTTCTGTGCTCACTGGACTTTTGGAGTGAAATGTTTAAACTCCTTTCTCGTTTCCACTGATGTATCCTCCATCCTTCTCTCTCTCAGTGGTTGCCATGGGGACTGCATTTAGCATCCTCAGGTCCTGGCCCCGATTTGGGCGCCTGGCATCTTGCCTCGGTGGCCACAGAACCCACTCGGCACGGCCACCCGCCCTGTGACACCTCTGTAGCCTGCGTACCCACCTTCTGAAAGGCATTAGTCTCAGTTCCATAGACAACAAACGCGGTTAAACCAAAGTGATAGCAACACTAGCTTGTAGGCAGAGAATTGCTTCTTTTTAAAAAATATATATATTTTATTGATTTTTTACAGAGAGGAAGGGAGAGGGATAGAGAGTTAGAAACATCGATCAGCTGCCTCCTGCACACCCCCTACTGGGTACATGCCCTTGGCTGGAATCGAACCTGGGACCCTTCAGTCCGCAGGCCGACGCTCTATCCACTGAGCCACACGGGTGAGGGCGGAGAATTGCTGCTTATGAAAAGCTGTGTTCGTCCTGAGTCTCGCAGAGAACAGCACCGCCCACGCTCACCTCCTGGTGGCGTCTCCCAAGACCTTGCCCACCACCCGGCTGCCTGAGTGTGTCCTGCAGGGTGACCTGTGGTCACAGACCACCCCCCCCAACTCCCCCACCTCCTGCTTCTGTGATCAGGGCATCTTTGTCTCTCCCTCACTTTTGAAGGCTGGGGTGCCACCTTGCCAGGGCAGTGCCATTCCAGCTGAATCAGGGCTCTGCCATGAGGAAGAGAGAGCGGCTGGAGGGGTGGCCATGGCCCCTGTCCCCCAAAGCCCTGCGCCACCCAGATGTGCCCACGCACCTGAGGCTGCTTCCACTCACAGAGCCTCCCTGCTTTCCCAAGGCGGCACCGGCCCGGGCATGGCCAGGCAGCATCTCTGTCTCCCTGTGGCATCTGAGTCTGGTGCCCCCAGCCCACCCCCTGCGCAGGCGTCAGCACCGCACACGGACTCACACGCACCCACACGGTCACGTCTGATCCCCTCTCCTCACCACACACAGGTCCACGTGACCAGCTGTGGGCAGGCGGGTCGCTAAGTCGGAGGGAGGCTGCTGAGCTGAGGTCTTGTTCTCCACCCTCGGCCGCCCGCGGGCTTTGGTTTGTCGCTGTTTCCTTGGGTCCCCGCGGATTCTCTCCCTCCGCGTTTGGCCCCTCGGGGGCTTAAGGGCTTGTTGCTTAGTCTCCACGATGATGGGAACTTTCCCATTTGCTGCTTGTTACCGATCCTGCCCCTGCCGTCTCCCGGCCGTGGCTGGAGAAGGGCTGGCAGACGCCCCTCTTTCTGCGTCAGTGAGGTTTCCCGCGTCTGTGACCTCTAGTGTGGTCTGTCCTGGAGAACAGGCAGCTGATGGGTGCGGGCTGTGCGTCTGTCTGTCTGTCTGCCCTGCTGCTCAGCTCCTCCGACTCCGGTTTCCTCTGGTCTCTGGCCGCTCCTGGGAGAGGAGGGTCCTGGGCTGTTTCTCCCTTCGCTTCCCCGAAGCGTCACGTCGTGTGCGCAGTCTGACGGTCTCTGCTGGGGTGCGGTCTCTGCCGGGGTGCGGAGGCGTCGTGGCGGGGCCTCCTCGCCGCCCTGCCTGTCAGTGCACAGCCTCTGAGGTACCGTCCCAGCTTCTGCTCCGGGTCGGTGGTGGGAGCGCACAGGCCGCGGCTCTCGGGCGGCTCCTGCCGTGCGGGCACTGCTTTCCGCCGGCTTGGCTTTTCAAGAAGTGGCCCGGGGCGGGGGGCGGGGGGCAGGTCATGCCCAGCCCAGGACCTGTTTCTAGGAAGTGACCATATCCCTGGGGTGTGCAGACCCGCCCCCTGCTCCTGCCTGGAGCCAGACACAGGCCCACCCCGAGCAGGAGGAAGGCAGGGCCTGCGTCCTGGGCTGCTCCCCCAGAGCTGCTCCCCCACAGGGCTGCTCCCCCAGAGCTGCTCCCCCAGGACTGCTCCCCCACAGGGCTGCTCCCCCACAGGGCTGCTCCCACAGGGCTGCTCCCCCAGGGCTGCTCCCCACAGGGCTGCTCCCCCAGGGCTGCTCCCCCAGACCTGCTCCCCCAGGACTGCTCCCCCAGACCTGCTCCTCACAGGGCTGCTCCCCCAGGGCTGCTCCCCCAGACCTGCTCCCCCACAGGGCTGCTCCCCCAGGGCTGTGGAGGACAGGTGGGCTCAGTGCGGGCTGCTGCCTGGCCCAGTCACCCTCCCGCTGGTGTCTCTTGGCAGCTGTCCCTGGACAAGGAGCTCATCAACTTTGGCAGCTACGTGGTGGGTGAGACTGCATCCCGGGTCATCACCCTGTCCAACGTCGGGGCCCTGGGCACCGGGTTCCGGGTCCAGCTGGAGTCCGAGCCCTGTGAGCTGGAGCTGGGCCAGTCGCCCGTGAGAGTGGTGAGTGTCCCGCTGCCCAGGGCACCAGGGAGGCTGCAGGGAGGCTGGGCTCTGGGCTGCAGGGGCGGGCTCCTGCTCTGAGTAGGAGACGCCTCCCTCCGTGTGCAGGAGTGAAGGACGCGGGCTCAGAGCCCATCCCGCTCGAGCAGGTGGCAGCACTGCAGTGGCCAAGAGCTCCAGAGCCCAGCCTCCCAAGCGTGCCCTTAAGTCCCGGTGGGGGCCTCCCCTGCCCCAAAGGCTGTGCAGATGGGCCTCCAGGGGGTGCCCCTGGGCGCAGGGCGGGTAGATGGAGGGGAGCTGCCTTTTTAAAACACTCCCCGAGTTACACTTTTCTACAAGGAGCGCTGCCCTGGCACTGACAGTCGCGGTCCGAGTCCTGGCCAAGGGCATGGACCTGGGCTGCAGGTGGGATCCCCGGCCCAGGTTGGGCACGCGTGGGAGCAACCGATCGATGTGTTTGACGTCGATGTTTCTCTCCCCGTCCCTCCCGCTCTTTGTGAAAATCAATGGAGAAATATCCTCGTGTGGAGCCACAAAAAGCGCAGCTTCATGAGCCCCCTTTGCAGCTCTGTCCGCCTGGGGAGGGGTCTCCGCCAAGTCTCCCCCGGGGGCGGGGAGGATGTCCAGGCAGCGATGTGGACGCTGCTGACAGAGGTGGGAGGCGCCGGGGTGTGATCCCCGCCCAAGCAGGGCCCAGGATGGTGGGTGAGGGCACACGCCCCACCCTCGGGGTGCTCCTGGGCGCCAGCTCTGTGCTCTCCGCGTGGGTGCCTGCCTCCCTGGCAGCCGCTGCCCCAAGCGGTGCCCTCTCTGTCTCCCTGTGGCCCTGGAGCCGCACGCGGGCACCTTGGCTCTCTGCACGCACAGCAGGGAGGGCGGGGGCAGTGAGCTGGGGGGTGGGGGCAAGGGGGTGGGCCAGGAGAGGAGCCTGGCAGCCTGAGCTGGGAGGAAGGGGGAGGGGGAGGAGCACACAGTGGCCCCAGGACGGGCACCAGTGCCCGTGAGGTCCGAGGAGGAGCCGGAGCGGCCTGGGGGGGAAGGCGCTGGCACAGCAGGAGCCAGCAGCACCCGCCCCGTCGGGCTGGGCTCCCGTGTGAGTGCGAGGTGGGTGCCAAGCGCCGGCACGGGGTCTGCTCTCTTGTAGAACAGCCTCTACATCTACGACGAGAGGGGCCTGTACGAAAAAGTCCTCCCCATCATGACCGAGCAGCGACCGGAGGGCAACGAGCCCTCCCTGATGGAGCAGGACACGATGCGCAGCCCAGGTGAGGGCGCGGACGTGTGGGGGCCGCGCTGCAGCCCCCCTGGGATGAGCCGCCCTGAGGCCCTGTGGCGCCTCCTGGGGGAAGGTGCAGGGTGAGCCCTCGGTGACAGGAAGCTGGCGATGGGAGGGCAGGGTGCGCAGCAGGCGCCCGGGCAGTCCCGGCTTTAGCTCTGGCTCCTCACACCCTGCAAGGTCCTCCTGGGACTTGTGAGGAGCCCTGCCCAGGGGTGCGCAGCCTGGGACGGAGGGGGAGGAGGAGACGGGGGCGGGGGCTCGAGGCTCCTGCTGGGGCCGCTGGAGGCACAGCCACCTGGGCCCTGGGCTCGGTGCAGAGCACACCTGGCACCGGCAGTTGGCGGGCCCAGCCCTGCGCTGAGGAGGACAGGGCCCTGCGGGCGGACACGGCAGCACGGCCGCCTCGCCGCCCTTCGCAATGCTTTCAGACTCGGCAGTCCCCTCCACCAGGTCACCAGACAATAGCAGGCACGGGGGGTCTCTGAGATGGTGGGGAGCCGCTGCCCCACCTGGGCCCTGGGCGGCACCCCTGCCCCTGGCCGCAGCCCGAAGCCCCGCAGCCCGCCCTCCCCCTGCACCGGCGTCCCTCCCGGCCAGCCATGCTCCTCAGCACACACCCTGCTGTTCGCTCGTCTTAACATGAACCCCCTCGAGTCCTTGTCCCCTCCTCCTGCTGGAAGTGAACCCCAAAGGCTGGCTGGGGTGCTCTCTCCTCTCAGGCTGCTGCGCCCACCTCCCCCTCACTGGGCTGTGGGCAAAGTCCCCCCCTTCCTGCTCCCAAGGTGGGCCCCCCATGCTCAGAGCAGCAGGTGGTGCAGAGCCGGGCAGGATCTCACCCCGACACCGGCTCCCCGTGGCCCCCTGGCGTCAGCGGGAGGGTAGGGGTGACCATGTCTCGGGGTGGGCACAGCTTTGCCCTCCCCCTGGGCCAGTCCTCACATCCGAGGTGCCGCCTCTTCAGAGTCAGAGGATGTGAGCACCGCCCTGCACGTCTTCTCGGAGGAGCAGAAGGAGATCACGCTGGGAGAGGTGAGCCAGGCCCGCCTCCTGGTCTGCTGGCCCCCCGGGAAGGCGGCCCTTCCCGGCCAGAGCCACCACTGGGAGCCTGCTGGGCCAGTAAGGCAGGGCAGGGCAGGGCAGGCAGGGAAGGAAAGGGCAGGGCAGGGCAGGGCAGGGCAGGGAAGGGTAGGGAAGGGCAGGGGAGGGAAGGGCAGGGAAGGGAAGGGTAGGGCAGGGCAGGGGAGGGAAGGGCAGAGATGGGAAAGGCAGGGAAGGAAAGGGCAGGGAAGGGAAGGGCAGGGCAGGGAAGGGCAGGGAAGGGTAGGGCAGGGCAGGGAAGGGAAGGGCAGGGGAGGGGAGGGGAGGGCAGGGAAGGGTAGGGCAGGACAGGACAGGGCAGGGCAGGGAAGGGTAGGGCAGGGCAGGGCAGGGCAGGGCAGGGCAGGGGAGGGCAGGACAGGGGAGGGCAGGGGAGGGGAGGGAAGGGCAGGGGAGGGCAGGACAGGGCAGAGCAGTGAAGGGCCAGGCTTTGTGGCAAGAAGACACCCCAGGTGCCAGTGCTGCCACCACGGGCCTCAGGGACCCGCCGCGGGAGGCCTGGGCGGCTTCGTGGAACAGGAGGCCTGAGGCCCGCATGCCTCCTGCAGATCACGGAGGGCTATATCGGCCCCTTCAGCTCCATCAAAGTGCCCATCATCTTCTCCCCGGTCACCCCCGGCACCGTCCAGAGCAGGTTCCAGTTCACGTTCAAGAACCAGCAGTGCCCAACGGTGCGTGTCCCGCAGCCGTTCCGTGCACAGCTCAGCACACACGCCTCCCTGTGCGCCTGCCCCCGGCCATGCGGCAACGCACGCCTCGCACACGCAGGCAGCTGGTGGTGGCAGGGACAGTTGGCACCCAGAGCCAACAGTGACACATGTCCACACACGTCCATGGGGACATGCACACACATGCCTACACAGGTGTACGTCCACCTACGTGCGTGTCCACACACATACGGACATGTGTTTGTGGGCACACTGTCATGTGCATGTGCCCACATGTGCCTGCTTCCACACGCATACATGCTTGTACACATGTGTGCACATGTTCATGCACACAGCCTTTGCTCTAAATCCCTAGAAACGTCTTTCTTAATTTCCAAGTAGTTAAATTTTCTTCCATCAGTTTTTATCGTTTATTTTTTACAACTATGAAATTATATAATATGCAATCTCTCTCTCTTTTTTTTAATTTGTTAAAGTTTTCTTTGTGACCAGAGGTGAGGTTCACTGTGAAGACGAGGAACAGATCTGTTGGCCAGTTACTCCAGTTCCCCGTGCGCCTCCCGCCCTTACCGTGTGGGCCTCCCCCACCCCCCGCCCGCCCCCCGCATCTGCGCATAGACGGCTCCCGGCACGATGGGTCCAGGGCGAGGGCCCTTGCTCACGGCCACGCGCTGTGCGTCTCAGGCCCACGCCCTCCCACACCGAGCTGGCTGCACCTGCCGGCCGGGGGCCCCGCCTCCCTCTCTGTCCCCCAAGCACAGCCACCCTGTGATCACCGCTTTGAATCTTTTTTTAAAATATATTTTTATTGATCACAGAGAGGAAGGGAGAGGGAGAGAGAGAGAAGCATCCATGATGAGAGAGGATCATGGACCGGCTGCCTCCTGCACGCCCCCCACTGGGGATGGAGCCCACAGCCGAGGCCTGTGCCCTGACTGGGAATCGAACCCTGACCTCCTGGTTCCTAGGCTGACGCTCGACCACTGAGCCCCACCGGCCGGGCTGTTTGGAAATCCTTATAGAGAATGTTCTTAATTACACACTGAGACGTGCCCTGGGCCCCAGGCAGGGCCAGTGCGGCCTGTCCCGCGTCGGCCGGCCGGTCGGCACCCGCTGCCCGCAGCCACGTGTTCGGTTCTCTCTCCCCGTCTAGTTACACTTCCGAGCCATCGGCGTGGCGGTCGACGTGCCGGTCTGGGTGCCCAAGTCCATCGTGGACCTAAAGATATGCATGTTCGACCGGCTGTACCAGGACACCGTCCAGGTCCACACGCGGTGAGCGCGGCCTGGGCCAGGCCGGCTGGGGCGGCGAGAAGCAGGAGGGGGCTCCTGGAAGCTCTTCCAGGGCCCAGCGGGACCCCCCCTTCCTGTAGCTGAGAGGCCTGTGGGTGAGCGGGGAGGGGGCCCTGGGGAGCGGGGGCTCCAGGAACCAGCCGTGATGGGGGCACGGCGTCAGGCAGCATGGCGCCCGCCCGCGGGGTGGGTGAGGCGGCTCTTGGCCCCTCCGGCTGGTCCTGAGTTGGGAGCAAGGACAGAACTTCCCGGGAGCTGCAGCCACTGACCACGGCCTGGCCCTCCAGGCCCCCCGAGCGTCCGGCAGAGCCTGTGCCTGGGCGGGAGGGGGCAGAAGCCAGTCAGGCGGGTCCCCCCATCACCCCGACGCCTCCAGGACCTGCACCAGCGCCTGCCTGGCAGGGGTCCGCCCAGGAAGCCCTCGTGGTGTTTTCACTCAGGAGCATTCTCACCTGACGTCGGGGCGGGAAGGCGAGCCCCTGAGAGGCAGGGCTGGGAGACCCTGGCTGTGACGTCAAGGCGCAGCTTGGCGAGGGGGTGCCCGCACGCCCTGGGGCGGGTGGTGAGAGCTGACAGGCCCAGCGGGCACTGAGCCACACGGTCCCGGCCGCCCTCCTGCTGCAGGTCGAAGGCGGCCCTGCGCCTGAAGTTCGAGGTGTGCAAGGAGCTCAGGGGCCACATGGAGCTCCTGCCAGAGACGGGCTACATCCAGGCCCTGTCGACCTACTCGGTGCAGCTCAAGTTCCTGCCGCGGTGAGCGCCGGGCACGGGCCGGCTGGGTGGGGTCCCGGGCGGAGACCGGAGGCGGTGCCCAGGGTAGCTCCGCGCACCCTGCATTTCCCGCCTCCCGTAGCTCCTGCTGGTTCACTCACTTTATTCTGGAGAGGGCAGGGCGGAGCGGCTTGTTGTCGCCTTATTGATGCGTTCATTGGTTGCTGCTTGTCTATGCCCCGACCGGGCTCAAACCTGCACCCTGGCGTGTGGGGATGGTGCTCTAACCAGCTGAGCTACCAGCCAGGGCTGACTGCAGGATTTAAAAGCACCACCAGATTAAAAATACATACATATATATATATATATATATATAGAGAGAGAGAGAGAGAGAGAGAGAGAGAGAGAGAGGGAGAGAGAGAGAGAAATATTTAAATAAAAAATAAATCAGCCTGAGGACTGAAGGGTCCTGGGTTCGATTCCCAGTCGGGACACAGGCCTGGGTTTGGGGGGCGTGCAGGCGGCAGCCAATTGATGATTCTCTCTCCCTCTCCCTTCCTCTCTGACATCAGTCACGCACACACACACACACACACACACACACACGTGTGCGCACCTCTCAGGTCAGTTTCACTGTCGTTTCCCAAAATATAAACGAGAGGAGCACATGCGAGCGGCGCCGTCTCTCGCAGACACACGCTCCCGGAGGACGCGGGCAAGTACTTCGACAGGGAGAGCCGGATTCTGGAGGCCCCGCTGACCATCCGCGTGGCTGACCAGGTCTGGGGGCCTCCCTGGGGTTGGGGAAGCAGGGGCTGCTCTGGGAGTTGGGCCCCGGCAGGTTTCCCGTCGCCAGGCCTCACAAGGCGGCCCCGGCCGGGGAGATGCAGTGGGGAGTGTGGGTCAGCGGGGCCGGGAGCTCCCCAGGCTGCGGGCGGTCCCAGCACCCAGGCCCCGTGTGCCACACACTCACACACCTGCTCACACTCACCACCCGCCACTGACCTCACACCAGACCGCAGTGCGCGGGCATGCGCATCCTCAGGACACGCACACGTGCTCACTCCCACGTCTCCCCTTGGCACCTGTTACAGCGGCATCCGCGTCCTTGCAGGTTGGGTGGCAGGAGAGGGGGTTCTCTGAAGGGCGAGCCGTGTCCGTGAGGGCCCCGCGGCCACAGCGAGGCTCCTGGTGGTCCGTGACGGGCCTGCGCTGGCCCTTTGTCCGCCAGGTCAAGCCCATAGAGTTCACCGTCCACGCCACCGTCACCACCTCCGACCTGGAGCTCAGTCCCTTGGAGGTGGACTTCGGCTACTGCACCATCTACGAGGCCGTCAGGACCCCGGTCAGCGTCTGCAACCTCTCCCTCCTGCCCCAGGAGTTTGGGTTCGTGGGGGTCCCCAAGGTACGTCACGTGGGCAGGGCGGGTGTGGGGGCAGGGACTGAGTCAGGAAGCTCTGGGCACAGGTCAGGTGACTGCTGACCCCGAGTCCAAGCCGCCTCCCCCTCCCTGCCCTCCACGCCTCCCTCTCCACTCCTCTGCCCGGCTCTCTCTGCTTGTCCCTCCCTCCGTCCCCGCTGCCTCACCCTGCCTTTCTCCATCCCTCCTCGCTCTCCTTCTCTGGCCGCCGCACCCACAGACTCCAGATCCTCTGCCTCCCCTCCTGCCAGACGAGGCCTCTCCCTGGCTGCCCGTCCTCTCCTGGAGCTGCCCCTCAGTACCTCACCGTCCATCACACTACACACATGTGCTCACGTGCACACACTCACATGCACACGCACAACATGTGCTCACATGCAGACACATGCACACTCACAAGCATGTGCTCAATGCTCAAATACACATGCACAGCATGTGCTCACATGCACACGGACACATGCACAGGCATGCATATACTCACAGGCATGCAGACACACATGCGCTCACATGCACACGGACACATGCACAGGCATGCATATACTCACAGGCATGCAGACACACATGTGCTCACATGCACACGGACACATGCACATGCATGCATATACTCACAGACATGCAGACACTCACGTGTGCACAGACACACATGCGCTCACACGCACGCAGCCGTGCTCGCACACTAACACGGACACCTGTGTGCACGTCACTGCCGCGCCAGCCCGTGTGCCGCAGCCCCGTGACGCGCCCGCAGACACTGTGTGTTCTCCCGGTGCCCGTGGTTCCTGTGCAGTTTGTGGACATCCAGCCCAACGACGGCTTCGGGACGATCCTGCCCCTGGAGACCGTGGAGCTCGACCTCATCTTCCAGCCCACGAAGGCCAAGGAGTACAGCTTCGAGCTCGTCTGCAAGTCGGAGATCAACCGGTGAGCGGGGGGCGGGGGGCGGGGGCGGCACGGGGCTGGCTGTGGGCTCCTCAGACCTGGCACAGATGCCTGGGCCTTTGAGGGTAAGTGTGGGTGGACATGTGTGTGTGTGGTGTGCCTGTATGCATGTGGGTGTAGGCACATGTGAGTTCACATGACTGTGCATGTGCGGGCATATGTCCGAGTGTACGTGTGTATGCGTGTGTGGTGGGCATGTGTGAGTTTGTGTGAGTATGTAGGCGTGTGAGCTCCGTGTGGCTGGGGCATGTGTATACACGTGTGGACACGTGTGTGTTTGTGTGTGCGGAGGTGTGCATGTGTGTGAGAGAGTGGGTGCACATGAACGCACATGTGGGCCGGACGGAGGACCTGAGTGAGAGGCCGACGACCCAGAATCCTGCGGGAGACATGCTGCGTGTGAGCGCGTGGCGCGACGAAGTCGTTCACGGTGAGTGGCGCCGGGGAGCACCCTGTCCCGTGGGAGGAGCGGAGCCGCACGCCCGTCACGGGGCCTGGCTCAGGGGGCCAGCAGCCCAGCCGCCTGCCTGGAGGAGAGCGTGTCCACGCAGCGCTCCGCCGTCTCCGTGCCGCTCAGCTGCCTGCGTCCGAGTACGAGCCGCGGGTGGTGGAGCGTGGGCATCAGAGTCCACGGGGCAACGTCTCCGTGTGTGGCACGGCCGTCACCGCGAGGGTGACGGGCAGCAGCATCGCCCGCACGGCGTCCGGTGCCTGCAGTCGGGGGGAGCGGGCCGTGCGGGCCCCGCGCAGAGGAAGTGCGGACGGAGCTCCCGGGTGAACCCGTGTCCGTTCCCCTCGATGCGGGGGCAGGTCACTTGCTGTGCCGTCGGGTCCCCGTGCTGATACCCGAGGAGCAGTTTCTGTCTTATTTTCTCAAATGTCAGTAAACGTTTCACCAAATAAGCCAGCAATCGCCTCCTTAGCAGCCGTCTGGCCTTGTGACTAACATGTTAACTGTCCACTAAACTGTGCCCAGAGCCCTGCCACGTAGCCCAGCTGGTTAGAGCTTCTTCCCGAAACGCTGGGGGGGGGGGGGGTCAATCCCTGGTCAGGGCCCAGACGAGAACCAACCAGCGAGTCCATTGCTGAGGGAGCCCCAGACGCTGCCTCTCCATGTGTAAGCCTGGGGGGGGGGGGGGGGCCACAGGGCCGCACAGCAGCTTCGAAGTGCTTTGCAGTTAACGGCGGGGTCGTGAGCCAAGCCTGTGACACTGTGTCGTCCTGGGCGCCCAGCGCCGAGCCACTCGCACCCAGAGCCCCCCGCAGGCCGCAGAGGGACCCGCCACAGCCACCCGCACCCAGAGCCCCCTGGCCAGGCCGCAGAGGGACCCGCCGCAGCGGGTGCCCGGCTGACCCGTCCCCCTGGCCGCTCACAGGTGCTTCAAGATGATGTGCCGGGCCGTGGGCGTCCACCCGCCCCTGCAGCTGTCCCACTACCAGGTCAAGTTTGCGGCGACTGCCCTGTACGACATGTCAGTGGCCGCCCTCTACGTGATCAACGCCCACGTGAGCATGAACTCGCTGACGCACTCCGTGCCCCGCATCGGCTCCGAGGACGCCTGCCCCGTGGGGCCCACGTCCTTCCAGTTCCTGCTGCCCCCCGACTCGCCCATCACCATCTCGCCCTCCGTGGGGACGGTGTTGCCAGGAAAGGTGGGTGTGGGCCGGTGGGGGGGGGGGCCTGGCACCACGGCCTGGCTCGGTCCACCTGACGCAGCAGGCATGGGGTCCGCTCTCCCCTCCTGCATCCCAGGCCGGTCAGGGGCCTCTGTGGCCAGCGAGCTCAGCCAGGGAGAGGCCAGCCCTGCCCGGCAAGGGCACCACGCTGTCCCCGGGCACGGGGCTGGGCTCGGGCAGTGCAGCCAGGGGGGCACAGAGGCCTGGTCACCAGGAGCACAGGAGTCTGTCTGTCCACTGGGTTGGTCCCGGGTCCCCCCGACTCCGCTCTTCCCAGTAAAGCAGAGAGCCCGCCCCCAGGACCTCAGAGATCGAGGGGGACTGTGGAGAGGACTGCGTGAGGGGCACGTGGGGGGCGGGGGGGCGGGACCCCCCTGGTTCCAGTAAGTAGGGTTATGTAAAAGGCATTTCATTAACTGCACATACTGCTTAGGGAACGGCCTGCAAAGGGTTATTACGGGGGCTCCTCTCCGTCCCCCTCTCCCTTTCCCTTCCCTCCCTGCCTCCCCCTCTCTCCCTTGCCTCCCCCTCCCTCCCCTGCCTCCCCCTCTCTCCCCTGCTTCTTCCTCTCTCCCCCTCTCTCTCATCCTCCACACGCCACACCCCTGCCTGACATGCGTCGCGCACCTTTGCAGTGCGGCCCAGGGAGCCCACTGAGCTGTGGAGCCGGCTGTGCTGGTCATGGGCAGGTCAGGGTACAGGAACTCACCCCCGCATCTCAGAGGCTGAGAACGAAGTTTCCTTCCTCATTCATGTCGTGGGAGGTGGGCTGGGTCCTGGCCCATCAGGCTGCCTTCACGGACCCCGACCCACATGGGCAGAGTGGGCTTGGGAATCATGCCCAGCAGCCCACCCTGCCTTCCAGGAGGGAGTGGTCAGGGAGGCCTTCCCGGAAGGGGCGTGCTGCACTGAAATCCCAAGGAGAGTCACACGCAGGACCTTGGAGGGGAGCTAGGGAGCGGGGGGCAGCAGGTGCAAGGCGGGCAGTGGGTGCTGGGACGGGCAGGGTGCCCTCAGGCCCGGCTCTGCCCTAGACCCTCTCCCCCCAGAAATGCCTGGTCCAGGTGACCTTCCGGCCCGTGCTGTCCAACGAACTGATCCGCCAGCAAGCCATCCGTGCCCAGGCTAAAGACGGGGAGGTCAAAGTGCGTGGGGCTCTGAGAGGTGGGCGTGGGGCGCAGGCTCTGCAAGGACCACCCCTCCCCTCGAGGCCCTTGGCCAGGCCCCGGGCCAGGAGCAGATGTTTGCTGTTTCCAGGGGCTACAACTTCTCCTCGGGCCGCCCCTCCCTCCTCCCTGGAGAGCACCCCCTGAGGGAGGACCCCAGAGGTGGCTTCGGGGCAGGGGGGACCTCCCCGCCCTGAGTCTGACCAGAGGGAGGACTGGACACAGCAGAGGAGCAGGGTCCACAGGCAGCCTCTGACCTGGCGAGGGGCGCGGACCGGCTGAGGGTGACCCTGAGAGGGGACGCGCCCAGGGCACGGCCAGGGGCAGGCTGCCCCGACCTGCAGGGGCAGGAGGACCGGCCCGAGGCCTGGAGGACTGTGCGCACTGCCCAGCGCTGTCGTGTCCACCCCTCCCGGCGACGCTCTGCCCTCCTGGTGCCTCGTCCCCCGGGCACAGGGAGGTCGGCTCCTCCGACACTCCCTCGTCCTGTGGCTCCAGCCCCTGCCCCGTCTTCCTGAGGAGCCACTTGGGGTGTGGGCGCCGTGCCCTGCACACCCATGCCCCCCACCCCAGCCCTGCTCCAGCCCTGGCCGCCCTGCGGGTGGGCAGCCCCTCAGCCGCCTCTTGCCTCTCAGTCCCACAAGGAGGCGGCCACGCCCCGGAGGGACCGGCGGCGGGTGTCGATGTCCTTGCTGCGGGTGCGCAGCCGGGAGCGCCCCTCCCGGGCCTCCGCCGCCCGCGCCGCGCCCCCGCCGCAGAAGCAGGAGATCAAGATCAGGTGGGCATGAGCGCAGCCCCCCGCCCCCCGCTTCCCGCCAGGCCCCTGCGAGGGGACCCCGCAATGCCCCAGCCTCCCCACAGACCCCTACCCTGGAAGTCCTGCCGCTTCCAGGCCCTGCCTCGGCCCCCAGGCGCTCCCTCCCTGGGTGAGGGCTGCCCAGGCCCCAGGGCTGGTCCCTGTGAAGTCTCCCTCCACGGCTCCCACATCCCGGGTCCAGAGTGAGCCCCAGAGAGCCCAGCGGGCCCGGCTCCTGAGCAGGACTTGGGGTCAGGGCGGCCCCACAGGGATCAGGGAAGGTGGGAGGTCAGCTGGTCTGATGACCGCACAGCCCGTGTGGCCCCCACGGGCCGAGCCCTGAAGAGCAGGCGCCGTGTGGACCATGCGGGAGGGAGGGGCTGGGGCCAGGTGGGCACGGGCGCAGGTGCCACTGGCGGCCTTGTTCCAGCTCCGAGGAGTACCAGGTGGCCCGGGCCACCCTGGCCAGGACGTTCCAGGGGAGGTTTGACAAGATCGTGGTCCCCTGCGTCGTTGCCAGTGGCGACATCCAAGACAGGAAGGGGACGGAGCCCCTGAGCTTCAGGTGCGGGGCCCTGGCCTGGGCGGGGGTGACCGGTCAAAGGTCACTCTCCCTCTTCCGCTCGACCCAGGCCCAGGTCCGGAGGGCTGGGGGTGGGGCCAGGGCCGGGGGGGGGGCGGGGGGGGGCGGACTGGGGTCGGGGCACAGGGCCTTCAGACGCCCTGCCTGCCCGCCCAGCCCCCACAACACCCTGTTCCTGGAGCTGTGGTGCCCGGCGGTGGCCCCGTCCATCATCGTGACGTCTGACAAAGGGCACACCATCTCCAACTTCGGTGATGTGGCTGTAGGTGAGTCCTCATTGGGCCCAGCCCCCCCCGCCCCCCAGGAACCCAGGCCCCCAGGAACCACCTGGCCCCGTTCCAGGTCACCGGAGCATCAAGAAGGTGAACATCCAGAACATCTCCTCCGAGGACCTGGACGTATCCTTGTCCACGCTCAGCGCGGGCCTGCGGGGGGGCGGGGGGGCCTTCGGGGGGGGGAGGGGGGCCTGTGGGGGTGGGAGGGGAGCTGCACCTGGCCTCTGGCCTCCCCTTGACTCTGGGCCCTCAGGTGGGCTTCTCTGTACTGAACCCCAATGGCCCCTTCCACCTGCTGAACCCCATCAGCAAGCTGCCTGCGGGGGACACCCAGGACCTGGTGCTGTCCTTCTCCCCCCATGAGAGCAGCCTGGTGAGTCCTGGCCGCCCCCCGCCCGCCCCCACACCCCATTGCCCCGCCCGCTCCGTGCCCAGGCCTGCAGCTGCCCGCTGGGCTCCAGGGCCAGCCAGTCCCTTGGCCCCACTTTCCCGGGCAGCGACCAGGGCGGTCAGAGCAGCCTCGGCTTCAGCACAGGCCGCCCGCCTCCGCAATGGAGCCCCGTGAGCGCCCTGGCCAGTGTCCGCCCCTCGCTGAGGGGCCCGGTGTCCGCAGGCCCAGGAGACGCTGGACATCATCACCAAGAGGGGCACCCTCACCCTGACCCTCCTGGGCACCGGCGTGGCCTCCATGATCACGTGCTCCATCGCAGGGGACGTCCTGAACATGGGCTACGTGATCGCCAGGGAGTCCGTCTCCTCCACCTTCAAGGTGCCCGCCCGCCCCGGCCATCTCCATGCCCCCAACCAGGAGGCCGGGAGGGCGCCGGCCGCTCGCAGCCCTGGTCTCTGGCCGCCGCCCTCTCGGTCCTCCCACGTTGGTGCCTCTGCCAGGCGGCCCCCTGGGGCACTGAGGGGGGAGGTGGGGGGCAGCTCACAGGCCGCCCTGGGCCCCGCAGCTGCAGAACAACTCCTCGCTGCCCATCAAGTTCTCCGTGCGGCTGGCCAGCCTCTCCCACTCCCGCCGCGAGGAGCTGCAGCAGCTGCCGCGGTTCCTCACCGCGCGCGCCAAGAGGACCGAGGTCGTGGGTGAGCTGCCAGGGATCACGGGGCCCGGGTGCGGGGCGTGGGGGGCGGGGGGTGAAGCAGGGGGCTGGGGGGGCGGGGCGCACGGGGTGAGGCAGGGGGGCTGGGGGGGCGCTGCCAGAGCCGGTCCATCCTTGCTGTTTCCAGGGACTATATGACATACTGTTCTTAACATGTTTGCTCACCTTCTTGGCACTATGTGTTTTAACCAAGGTCACCTCTCTGAGAAAGGTTGTTTCCCCAGGTAGGGATTTTCCCCTGAAGTTAGGGAGGGAATAAAACCCCTTCACTAAGTGCCAGGCAGGTAATTAATCATTTTAACTACGAACAATCATGCTTAAGCTGCATAATCTTTACTCCCTGGAATGGAGATAAACGCCCTAACCTTTGGAATAGAGATTGATAGGATTGAATCAACTGGTATAAATACAGATGTAACAAGACAACAGGAGACAGAACTTAGACACAGAAACGAGAGAGAGAACATGGCAAAAGATCCTGGACAGAACCTGGCTACAGAACCTGGATAGAAGAACATGGCAACAGACCTAGACACAGAACCTAGACAAAGAACCTAGATACAGAACCGAGAGACAGAACCTAGAGACGGAACATGGCAAAAGATCCTGGACAGAACCTGGCTACAGAACTTGGTTGGAGAACCTAGACAGAACCTGGCTGAAGAACCCAGCTACAGAACCTGGCGACCGAACCTGGCTGGAGAACCTAAACCAAACCTGGCTGGAGAACCTATCGAGAGAACATGGCTACAGAACCTGGCTGGAGAACCTGGAGAACCTGGCTGGAGAACCTATCGAGAGAACATGGCTACAGAACCTGGCTGGAGAACCTGGAGAACCTGGCTGGAGAACCTAAACCGAACCTGGCTGGAGAACCTATCGAGAGAACATGGCTACAGAACCTGGCTGGAGAACCTGGAGAACCTGGCTGGAGAACCTAGCAAGAGAACATGGACACAGAACTTGGCTGGAGATTGTGGCTAGAGATCCTGGCAAGGCTGCTGATCAACTGAACGCTGTCTCCGTGTCATTCCTTCTTCGCTGACTCCGTCCACACCTTCGGGGACCCCTGGACCTGCTGGGGTTGGACCCCAGCAGGGCGTGGGGGGCGGGGGGGGCGGAGCGGGGCGAGGCGGGGGGCTGGGGGACCGTGGGGGGCGGGGGGGGGCGCGGGGGCGGGGCTCGCGACGGCCACGCCCTCCACCCCCCACCCCCGCAGGCACCCAGAACCACAGCGGGCAGAGCGTGTTCAGCGTGGTCCCGGTGTCGGGCGTCATGGACCCGGGCGCCGCGCAGGACTTCACCGTGACCTTCAGCCCCGACCACGAGAGCCTGTACTTCTCCGACCGGCTGCAGGTCCTGCTCTTCGACAAGGTGCGCGGTGGCCCGTCCTCGCTCCGGCCCCCGCCGCCCCGCGCGGCCCCACTGGGGGGGGCAGGGGGTGTCCGGTGGAGAGCCCCCCGCGAGGCGGCGCTGTGTCTGTCCCAGAAAGTCTCCCATGACTTCCTGCTGCGCGGCGCGGCCCGCGAGCACATGATGTTCGTGGAGGGCGGAGACCCCCTGGACGTGCCGGTGGAGTCGCTGACGACGATCCCCGCCGCCGCCAGCCCGGAGCGCCGGGAGGGTGAGGCTCCGAGGGCCCCTCCGCCCGCCGGGGGGCCTGCTCCGCGGAGGAGGGCTCCCCCTCGGCCCCCAACCAGCGCCTCCATCCCAGAACCTGAGGAGCTGAAGCCCATCCTGGTGACCCTGGACTACGTGCAGCTGGACACGGACACGCCGGCCCCCCCTGCCACCCGCGAGCTGCAGGTGGGCTGCATCCGGACCACCCAGCTGTCCGCCAAGAAGGTGACCCCCCAGCCCCCTGCTGGGCAGCGCAGCCCTCGGGACCTCGCCCTGCGCGGTGGGAGGGCGCCCGCGGGCCAGGCGGGCGGGCGGAGCCGGGCGCCAGCAGCCCCGTTGCCCGCAGACCGTGGACTTCAGCCTGGACAGCCTGGCGTCCCTGCAGCACAAGGGCTTCGCCATCGAGCCGTCCAGGGGCTCCGTGGAGCGCGGCCAGACCCGGACCCTCAGCGTCTCCTGGGCGCCGCCCGCCGACTTCGATGTAGGTGCTTCCGGCCGGGCGCCCAGGGCGGGACGGGCGGGACGGACGGGCGGGCGGGCGGCCGGCCACAGGCTGCTGCCCCCTCCGCTCTCGTTCCAGCCCGACCACCCGCTCCTGGCGTCCGCCCTGCTGCAGCTCAGGGGCGACGTGAAGGAGACCTACAAGGTCTTCTTCGTGGCCCGGGTGCTGGCCGGCCCCTGAAGCCACCGGCTCTCTCCGCGGAGCCCTCGACCCCCTGCCCACCCTCGCGGCCCTCCCGGGTCTGGCGTGGGAGCTGGCGCCCCCTGCTGGGCAGCCCTCTGTGTGGCCCCCCAGTGCGCTCCCGGCCGCCCACTCGGGACCAGCAGCTGGGCCAGTCCTGCCGCGGCCTGCTCCAGCCTGAGCCCCCAGCCCCCAGCCCGCCCACACCTGCCCCGTGGGAGGCAGGTCTGTCAATAAACCTTCCATGTGACCCTGTGTGCAGGTGTGTGAGGGCGACAGCGGGCACTGAGCACAGTGTGGGACGGGGGACAGCCCTGGGGAGGCAGCCCGCCCGCCCGCCACCACAGACAGGGCAGCCCACAAGTCGTGAGGTGCCCCGGCTCCCAGGGGCCTCAGGGCGGCCTCCTGGAGGGTGGTGCCTGGAGCACTTGGGGGACAACCGGCCGGGCAGGGCTGGGCTGGAGGTCAGACTGGCCGGGACCCAGAGAGGCCCAGGGGGAGCGGGAAGGGGAGGAGACTCCAAAGCCCCGAGAGGGGTGGGAGGGGGGACTTAGCTTAGCCCCCTCTGCTCCTCACCAGATCCCGGATCCCAGGTGACCCCCAGCAAGGAAGGAGCTAATGTGGGGGACACCAGCCAGGGCCCGGGGGAGCCAGCGCATGAGTTGGGTTCAGCCTCTGGGGACCACTGGCCCTTCAAAGTGGAAGCCGCCCCCCAACCCTGGCCCAGGAGAGGTACCTGGGAGCTCCAGATGGTGCCCGCAGCCCAGCACCGTGCCGGGCACCAGGAGGGCACTGCAGCCTTTCCTGGCAGAAGCTCAGGGCGCCCGGTCCTTGGTGACCTTGGGCCTGGAGGCCTGCCACCTCCCTCTCCCAAGCTAGAGACAGTGGCCCCAGAGCGACACTTTGCAGGACTCCTGTCCGTGGGCAGAACCGGGTTTCTTCCTACCCGCACGGGGTGACCAGCTGGAGCCCAAGCTGCCTCCTCAGCCGGCCGTCAGAGGGGAAGGGGAGGCGGGGGGGTCCTGCAGGCCCAGCCCGGCCCCAGGAGGTTCGCCCTGCAGGTGGATTCCTGCCTCCTCCTAGGGCGCCCGCAAGAGGGGCAGGCCACTCTCCTGAAGCCTGGTGTGGCCCTCCTGCTGGGACCCTGGAACTCAGTGCCCAGGCCCTGCCTGAGCCCCATGGGCCTGGAAGGCAGTGCGGCAGGAGGCAGGAGGGCGAGGGTCAGCCCGGCGGGAGGGGCCCTGGGGGCTGCATTACAGCCGGGGTGCGGCAGAGGTCGGAGATCGGAGATCGAGATGGAGGGGTAGTGCCTGGCAGATCCTGGCAGGAGGGAGCCGGACGAGGCCCTGCCCAAGGGGGTGTGATGAGTGCAGTGATGGGCAGGCAGGAAGCTGCTCCGCCCTTGCTGCCACCTGCGCCTGGTCACCAGATGGGGGAGCCAGGGGCACAGTGAGCCTAAGGGGCCTCGCCTGGTGGGCGGGGTGAGAACTAGGGGGACCCCCTGGAAGGGATGACCCAGCCTTCCCAAGCCGACGGGACAGCGGGCACTCCAGGCCCAGACTGAGCATGGCTTTCAGGCAAAATGCCCCTGGAGGGCGGTCGCCCGCAGCAGGGCCTACCCCAGGCCAGCCTCATGCGCCTGCAGGGCGCCGTGGGTGTGCCAAGTTTGCCTCCTTTGTCCTGGGTGCCACCCCCCCTGACTGCAACTCCCCAGCCCAACGGGAGGCCGGCTGAGGGCTCCGCACCTGAGCCGAGAGCGAGACCACCCCCAAACCCTGAGACCGGCCCCCAAATCCTGAGCCCGCCCCCAAACCCTGAGACCGGCCCCCAAATCCTGAGACCACCCCAAACCCCGAGACCACAGGATGCCAGACGGTCGGGGCGAGCGCATCAACTCGCCGAGGGCGGTCCTTAGGGCTGGAGTCGGGGCGTGGTCACGGGACCCTGGGTGGGGCGGGGGCGGGGCCACACGGCGGGGCGGGGCCTGCGCGGGGCGGGGCCTCATATAGCGGCGGCGGCCGGGCCCGCGCTCCGCGTCCGCGCCCAGTATGCTCGCCGGGGCGCCGGCCGCCCGCGGGCTCCTGCGGCTGCTGCTGCCGCTCCTGCCGCTGCCGCAGGTGGGTCGCTGGGCTGCGCGGGGCTGGGCTCCGCGGGCGGGTCTGCGCGCCGCGCCGAGCCCAGCTCACCCCTGTCCCCGCAGGTGACGCCGGGCTCCTCGGCCGGCAGCTGCGACCCCTCGGACCAGTAAGTGCAGGGGCGGCGCGGGGCAGCGGCCGGGCCCCCGTGGGGGAGGCTGGGCGGCGCGCTGACCGCAGGTGCCCGTCCCGCAGGTGCCCGCCCCCCGCCCGCTGGAGCAGCCTGTGGCACGTGGGGTAAGTGGAGGCCGGGCGCGCCGCCGGCCCGACGGTCTCCCCGGGCCAAGCGCGCCAGGTCCCGGCTCCGGCGCAGGGCAGTCGCCGGCGCTGTCCCCGCCCGGCGCTGGCGGTCAGGCGCGGGGCCTCCGCAGCCCTGGAGGCTGAGCAGCCTCCCGCCCCCCGCACCGGGGTCGCTCTCCCTGGGGTCCTGCCCCGGCCCCGCCCAGCGCCCGGGACCCTCAGCTCCGTGCGGACGGCCCCTTCCTGGCCGGCTCGCCCGGCCCACTGCCCGCCTCCCCTCCTGGGGAGTCCCCTGGAACATGGTCGCCGGCCTGGGCACTGGATCGTGCAGGCGGCCCAGGACAGCGTGTCCTGGGAGTGAGCCCAAGGCCACTTGTGGAGCCTGGAGGCAGCCAGGCCAGCGCCGGACACAGCCCTGCTCCCGCCAGGAGGAGGTGTCCGGCCTGGAGAGAGAGTCTCTCTGTCTGTGTGTTTTTAATGATACAGATTTTTTAATGCTTTTAAAATGTTTTTATTGATGAGAGGGAGAGAGAGAAACATTCATGATGAGCATCATGGATCGGCTGCCTCCTGCACGCCCCACACTGGGGATGGAGCCTGCAACCCGGAAATCGGAACCCTGACCTCCTGGTTCATAGGTTGATGCCCAGCCCCTGAGCCACCCCGGCAGGGCTCTGGTCTCCTTTTGCCCGTCCACTTTCCCGCCTCACGTGGTTGGCCATCGGGGAGCAGGTGCCTGCGCGGGTGCGTCCAGCGGCAGGGTCTCGCTCCCCTGCCCAGGCTCGTCCTGCTCGCCATCCTGCTGCTGCTGCTGTGTGGGGTCGCGGCCAGCTGCGTGCGCTTCTGCTGCCTCCGCAAGCGGGCCCACGCCCACGCCCAGCCCCTGCCCGCGGCTCCTCAGCCCTGCGACCTGACGCTCTTCCCTGGGGACAGCGACAGCCCCGCACACAGCACTGTGACCTGTGAGTGCAGCCCCTCCCCAGGGCCCCTGCTGGGGGCGGGTGGGGGAGGGCCAGCCCCAGCCCACAGACGCACTCTGGTTCCCCGTAGCCTACAGCTCCGTGCAGTACCCGCTGGGCATACGGCTGCCCCTGCCCTTCCCGGAGCTGGACCTGGACGCCATGACCCCTCCCGCCTACAGCCCCATCTACACCCTGGAGCTGCCTCCCTCCTACGACGAGGCTGTCAGGATGGCCAAACCCGGACAGGAAGAGCCACCTCCTCCGTAGCCTTGCCCCCTCCCCGGGGCCTCAGGCCCCGGGACCCCCGAAGTGCGGGGAGCTGAGCCTCCAAGCCCAGCCGCCCCCCCCCCCAGCTGTCACCCTGGTGTCTCTCCAAGGGGGTGGGGAAGGTCTCCCGATGCCACCAGCCACACTGTGCTCCCAGGAGACCCCCAGCCACCCTCCCCATCCTTCCCCCGGGAAGGCCAGACGTCCAGCACATTGCTGCAGCCCTGGCCTCATTGCTATGCAACGCCAGGCAGACACACACACAGGTTGCTACATCCAGCCCCAGCCCCTGGCCCAGGCCCAGGCCCAGCAGGCCATCTGCCCAGAGGAAGTCCCACAGGTCTGGGCCTCCACAGCGTTTTGGAGAATAAAGTTTGTATCTGAGTGGCCTCTGCCTGCAGGAAAGGACTTGCTCGGAGGGCTCTCGGGCCGCCCCCCCCACCCTGGCAGGTGGACAGGGTGAGTGCTTGGGCTCGACCTGCACCAGCCTCACCTTCGGGCTGCGGCTATGGGTGGGATCAGATATCACAGCAGGTGCTGGGCTGTGCGCCCTGGCTGCCTCTGGGAAACCCTCCCCCTTTCCAGACCCACATCTGTGCCAGGCTGGGGCGGGGGAGCCACAGGAGTCTTGCGGGGCGCGTTTATTGGCTACTTTTCTGGGGTGGGTGGGGCAGGTGGGTGAGCAGGGCAGGTGGGTGGATGGGATTGGGTGGGGCAGGGCGTGGTAGGTGGTTGGGGCTGGGAGGGTAGCGGCTCCTGGTCGGGCAGGCCTCCCGAGGCCTAGCAGCAGCTCCTACTGGACCAGCTTGAAGGACTCTCCGGTCATCATGTCCACGAACTCTGGCAGCAGAGGGACAGGTCAGTGCCCAGCTTGCCCGGTTGTGGGCTCCCAGCCCCCCGCCTCCCCCTGCCCCCCCCCGGCTCCCACCACACCCTCGTAGTCGATGGTCCCGTCCCCGTTCTTGTCGGCCTCCTTCATCATCTGCTCCGCCTCCACCTCATTGAGCGGCTCGCCCGCATTCGTGAGCACATACCTGCAGGCCCCCCAGACCCCCAGCCCTGAGTGGCAGCCGGCAGGCAGCGCCCCGCCCACCCCCAGCCCTGAGTGGCAGCCCGCAGGCCGCGCCCCGCCCACCCCCAGCCCTGAGCGGCAGCCTGCAGGCAGCGCCCCGCCCACCCCCAGCCCTGAGTGGCAGCCCGCAGGCCGCGCCCCGCCCACCCCCAGCCCTGAGTGGCAGCCGGCAGGCAGCGCCCCGCCCACCCCAGCCCTGAGTGGCAGCCGGCAGGCAGCGCCCCGCCCACCCCAGCCCTGAGTGGCAGCCGGCAGGCCGCGCCCCGCCCACTCCCAGCCCTGAGTGGCAGCCAGCAGGCCGCGCCCCGCCCACCCCCAGCCCTGAGTGGCAGCCAGCAGGCCGCGCCCCGCCCACTCCCAGCCCTGAGTGGCAGCCAGCAGGCCGCGCCCCGCCCACCCCCAGCCCTGAGTGGCAGCCAGCAGGCAGCGCCCCGCCCACCCCCAGCCCTGAGTGGCAGCCGGCAGGCAGCGCCCCGCCCACCCCCAGCCCTGAGTGGCAGCCGGCAGGCAGCGCCCCGCGCACCCCCAGCCCGGCCCTACTTGAGCGTGTCCCAGTCGATGTAGCCCTTGCCCTCCTTGTCGAAGACCTGGAAGGCGGCCCGCAGCTCCCCCTCCTGGTTCTGGGCCTTCTCCCAGTAGATGCCCATCAGCGCCAGGAACCCGTCGCAGTTGAAGAAGCCTTTGTCTGGGGGGGGGGGGTGCAGGACGTTCCCTGAGGCCTGGGCGCAGCCGCCCCCCTCAAGCCTCCCAGGCCCCGCGCGCGCGGCCTCACTGTCTCGGTCCACGTCCTTGGCCATGGAAGCCAGCTCGCTCTTGGTGGGGTTGATGCCCAGCAGGCTCATGAGCCGCTCCAGCTCGGCCGTCTTCACCTGCCCGTTGCCCTCCTCGTCGAACATCTCAAAGACGCCCTTGTACTCCTTGATCTGCTCGGCGGTCAGGCGCTCGGTCTGCGGGGACATGGGGACACGCCGCCGGCTCCACAGGGGCCCTCTGCCCCCGGTCCAGGGAGGGCTGAGGCCCCAGGACACGTGGCACAGACACCCTGCCGAGTGTGTGGTTTAGAAAGGACGCCCCGCCCCCGCCCCGCCCTGGTGTGTGGCTCAGTGGGTAGAGCATCAGCCTGCGGACCAAAGGGTCCGGGTTCGGGTTCGATTCCGGTCAAGGGCAGGTACCTGGGTTGCAGGCTCCTCCTCTGCCCTGGTCGGGGTTTGTGCGGGAGGCAACCAATGGATACGTTTCTCTCTGTCTTTCCCTCTCTCTTCCACTCTCCCTAACAATCAATGGGAAATAGCCTCAGGTGAGGATTAAAAAATAAAAGTAATAAAACATTAAAAATAAAAAGGAGGCCCAGCCCAGAGCCAGCCCCCAGACCAGGGGGAGCAAGTGGTGGGCGTCCAGAGATGGGCGCGGCTGCCAGGCAGCTTAGGGGAGGGCCCTGGGGTGGGGCCAGCGCACAGGGCAGGGCCACAGCAGGGGACACAGATGAGAGCAGGTGAAGGGCACCGGGACCAGCGTGGGGAGGAGCCTTATGGGAGGGGGGCTCCTGGGGCCGGGGGGCTTCCCGGCCGCCCACAGACACGGTTTATGGCAGAGCCTGTCCTGGCCCGCCTGCCTGCCGCCTCCCTGGCGGCTTCCTGGAGGGTGGTGCGGTCTCGGCCCCCACCCTGCCCTCTCCTCCAGCATTGCTGGGCTTCTTCCTCGGTCCGGGGAGACCCTCACAGCTCCAGGTCCCACCATCCCTGCGCCCGGGGGCTCTGTCCACGGTTGCCCAGGCTCTGCCCCCAGCCCCGCTCCCCACCAGCAGCCCCGGGACTCTGCCGGGAGCAGCCTTACCATGTCTGCGGCCGGCAGAGAGGACACTGCACAGGGTCACCAGAGCTGCTGTGGGCAGAGCACAGGGCAGAGGCGGCCGCGTTTATCTGGGCCTGGCTGCCTGGGGTCCCTGGGGCCCAGGGCCCAGGATCCTTTTATGGGCAGGAGATCCTGCTGCCCTATTTCGGGACAGGCTTGGCCCTTCCCTGCCTGGCCCCTTCCTGGCTCTCCTCGGCCTGAGCATCCCCTCACCCTGGAGCCCACCTCGGACCCTGGGCCCCAGCAAGAATGGACGCATGGTAGGGCCACGGGCACAAGAGGGGCAGTTCTCTCTTCACCATGTCCCCGCCTCCCCCTCCGTGGCAGGACCTCACAGTGGCTGCTGTCACCTATTTGTGAGGGTTCCTGTTGGGTGTCCACCCTGGTCAGCACCCCCCTCATGCCCGTGAGGGCCCAGCGCCCGGGCGGTGCCAGCGCCTGGCAGGTGCTCTAATCACGGGGAGGGCAGGAGCTTCTCCCGCCCCCGGCGCCTGCAGCAGGGGCTGAGGCCCACCGTCCAGGGGGCAGCTTCACGCGGCTGGGGGCAAGGGGCCAGGACGACAGGACCGGGGCCAGACCGGCCACCCGGAGGCCAGGCCAGGTCTCCTCCGGGCACTCAGCGGCTATTCTGGGGTTTCTCGGGGAAACCTGACCCCCTTCCACACAGAGCAGCAGAGCTGGCTCCTAAGGGAGCTGGGAGCCAGGCCGTTCAGTGACAAGATGCCACAGCTGCACACATACCTGCACACATGTGCTCAGACCCGAGACACACGCACCCACCCCACCCGCCTCCCAACACCTCAGCCCGGGTCTCCCGTCCCCCCCTCAACTGAGCACCAGACCTCTGGAGGAGGCTCCTCCCACCCCTCCAGTCCCTGCCCCCAGGGATAGTCCCAGACAGCCCCCACTCAGTTCCCATCACTGTCCCCCCATCCCACCCCGTGTGTGGTCCCCCGAGTCTCACACACACACACACACACACACACACACACACACACTCACACACCTGCCCCAGCTTGGGCCGCCTGATGAATCTGAGCAGGTGAGCATGCCCTGTCTTCCCCTCCCCCACCCTCCCCGAGCTGGCTCCAGCCTCCAGCGTCCAGCGTCCACCGAGGCCCAGGCCAACTGCTGAGGGCACAGGATTTGTGCTGACGGGATGGGAAGGCTCCCACGGGCGCCAGGTCACGGGCGGCCAGGGCTGGAAGAGAGTCCTGCTCTGAGTCCCTTCGTCCCAATACCTCGCTCCCTTGAAAATCCCAAACCACAGGCATCGGAAGTGGAACGCCATTTCAGGGAAACTCTTTGCATCCAAAAGCCCAAACACAGTGTGTGGAGAAGACAGGAAGGGAGACAGCCCAGCGGGCGGGAGCCTCGGGCGGAGGAGAAAACATGGGGGGTAACTTCATGTCACTCTACGAGGCTCTGGCGCCCAGGCATTTCCTCCAACACTCACTCGTCTAGATCTCGCTGTGAGGTTTTTTCCCATATATTTATGGATTCAGTGGTGAAATTTACATAAAATATTACTCACTGAACATTAATTACATACCACAGTGTTTTTATTTTCTTTTTAGAGAGATAGGCAGCGAGAGGGAGAAAGAGAAACGTCAAGGCAAGAGCATAACACTGATTGGTTGCCTCCTGCGCCCCCTACTGGGGGTCACGCCTGCAACCTGGGCATGTGCCCCGACCTGGAATCGAACCAGTGACCTTTGGTGCACAGGACAAGGCCCAACCACCTGAGCCACACCAGCCAGGACAATAATCTTTATTTATTATTATTACTAGGTGCCTGGTGCACAAAATTCATGCACATTAAAAGGGAATTAGAGGAAATATTTTAATATTGCTATTTGCCCTTTATAATAGAAGTGTCAGAGATGAAAATTAGTAAAATGTATATGAAAATCTTCCTCCTGTCAGAGTCTGGGGCACACCACGGGACCCAGAGTCAAGTCCCCGCCCACCTGCATGCACCTTGATATTGTGCAAGACCCAGACCCAGTGGCTCCATCCCCATTGGGCAAGATCCAGACCCGGCCGGCTGCACCCCTACCAAGCCCCGCTGGGCGGGGGACATGGCCTCAGGTCCCCCGGCCTGGTGCCGGGCGGAGGCCGCAGCCTGAGGTCCTCCGTCAAGCACTGCCTCTGCTGTGGGTGCAGCCATCTTGTGACGGAGTGATGGAGTGAGGGCCAATTTGCATATCACCACCTTGTTATATAGGATTATGATTTCTTTTTAAATATATTTCTTTATTGATTTCAGAGAGGAAGGGAGAGGAGGAGAGAGAGAAACATCAATGGTGAGAGAGAATCATTGATCGACTGCCTCCTGCACGCCCCCTACTGGGGATCGAGCCTGCAACCCAGGCATGTGCCCTTGGCTGGAATCGAACCTGGGACCCTTCAGTCCACAGGCCGACGCTCTATCCACTGAGCCAAGCCGGCCAGGGATATTATTATTATTAGTGATAAAAACACACCTCATAGCCCTGGCCGGTGAGCTCAGTGGTAAGAGTGTCGGCCTGAGGACCACAGGGTCTCAGGTTCAATTTCTAGTCAAGGGCATGTGCCTGGGACGCAGGTTCGATTCCGGACCCTGGTAGGGGCCCATTTGGAAGGCAACCAATGACTGTGTCTCACATGGATGTTTCTCTCTCTCACGCTCTCCTCCTTCCCTCCCACTCTCTGTAAAAATCAATAGAAAAATATCCTGGGGTGAGGATTAACAACAACCAAAACCCCACCATACAGAATTTACCCTCCTAACCCTCCCGGCACAGCTCCGGACTCGGCACATTCACGTGCTGCCCAGCTGTCACCTCTGCAGGACTGTCCATCTTCCCAAACCGACACTGTCCTGCTCCAGCGCTCACCCCGCCTCCCCAGCCTGCTCCGCCGGCTGCTCTCTGTCCCTGGACCTGCCGCTTCCAGGGCCCCCGGGGAGTGGAGTCACACAGCCTCTGTCCTTCTGGGCCTGGCTCATGTCGTGGAGCACCACGTCCCCGAGGTCGAGGCCCGTCGCGCGCGGGGTCTTTTTTTAAGGCTGGATAATAATATCATTGCATGTGGTATTAGTCAGGATTCTCCACAATTTAAGGCAGCCAATTACATATAGAGTTATTAGTATAGGGACTTGGCTCACGTGGCTGTGGAGTCCAAGAGATTCCAGGACGTGCCGGCTGCGAGCAGGAGGCCCAGGAGAGCAGGCGGTGAAGGCCGAGAGCCAAGAGCGCACATGTCCGAGGCAGGAGAGGGACTCGCAGCTCAGCCCGTGCCTTTGTGTCCCATTCGGACCCCCAGAGCTGGCGATGCCCGCCCTCTGCCTCCCTCCTCTGCAGATGCAAAGGCTAATGTCTTCTTCCCCAGGCGCCCTGGCCCACACCCGCCTCCGCCTCACTGGGTCCCACCTTTTGACACCTGGCCCCGCCCCTCCCGGCACTGGCCCCGCCCCGACACCTGGCCCCGCCCCTCCCCGGCACTGGCCCCGCCCAGGTACCTGGCCCCGCCCCTCCCCGGCACTGGCCCCGCCCCGACACCTGGCCCCGCCCCGGCCCATCGCTGGGTCCTGTGCCCTCCCTGTCATTCCCTGACATTCGGTCTCAGGTTTTGCCCCGCCCCATCGCCAGGCCCCGCCCCAGGTCCGCTAGACTCCGCCCCTCTGGGCCACGCCCCTTTCCGTCAGTTGGTCCCGCCCCGTCACTCAACCCTAACCCGGAAGCGGCGAGCCGGGTGGCCATTCCGCGCGTGTGCACCAGGGGGCGCTCGTGACCGCGCGGAGCCGGCAGGGGCGGGGCCCGCAGCAGTTCCGGGTCTGCGGGTTTGAGGTCGCCGCCCCGGGACGGAGCTGGGCGGGGCCTCCGTCCGGACTCCACCGCCCCGGCCGCGCCCGGTGCCCCGGTTCCAAGCCCCGCCCCGCCCTCGGAGCCTCCCTTTGAGCTCCGCTAGGACCGAAACACAGGGGTGGCCACCCCGCTCCGGTTCCGCAGAACGTGGGGCGCCCCGGCCGCGCAGATGCGGAGCCTGCGCTGACCCGACCGTCCGGGCCGCGGAGAAGCCCCCGGGCGACCCCGCTGTGCGCCCCGGGGACCCCGTGCGGACCCCGTGCGAGCAGGCCCGGGGCAGGCTGCCTCCGAGGCGGCTGTGCCGCAGGGGCCGCGGCCTGCGAGCTGAGACCCCGCCGCCGGTCCGGGGGCCTGTGGGACCCGCCCCGTCCAGGCCCCGCACCTCCCAGCGGACCCCCCGCAGCCCCGGCCTGGCCCCTTGCTCCTCCACCGGCCGGCGCTGCCGTGTTCCTTGGCTCCTCCTTGTCTTCCTGGGTCTCGGGTGCCTGTGGCCACGCAGGCCCCCTGTCCGAAAGCTAGGGTTCTCCATGCATCAGGCCCGCTGCAGCGAGTTCCGGGGGCCGGGGCCCGGAGGGCTGTGCTGCACAAGCGGGAAACTGCGGCTCGAAAAGGGGAAGCCCTTGCCAAGGGGGTGCTGCCTGTCCGGCCTCTGCGCAGGGCCTGGCCTCGGGGGCAGCACCCTGGGCCCGTGGTGGGCAGCGCCAGGCAGCAGGGGCGGGCACCATGGCCCGGCCTCGGCGTGACCCACAGCCCCTCACCCTCCGTGGGTCTTTCTCCCCCTGGTCTCCCTCAGAGGTCTTCCCACCTGAGTGTCCCCCCAACCCGGCCACCGGGGCTGTCGGAGGGCAATGGGGCCAATCAGGTCTGACCTGCAGGCTCCGCCGCCCCCAGGGGACCCAGCGCAGGTGAGCCCTGGGGGTGAGCCCGGGAGAACTGCAGACACAGTCCCAGGCTGACGTCAGGGTGAGAGCGCCCGGGCCCTGGTGCCGGGCAGCACCCCCGGGCCTCAACCGCTGCTTTCCAAAACACCCAGGCCTGCAGGCCCGCCACCCAGGAGGCACCAGGGGTGCTTCAAGCTCCACCCAGCACCCGGCCGCCTGGGGTCCCAGCCCACCTCCTCCACCTTCAGGCCTCTGAGCTCTGAGACCGCCCGCTCTGGCTCCACCCTCCCGGCTCTGCGGCCGTTCCTGCCCGCTGGGTGTTGCGCCTGCCAGGCACACCTTGCATCATCTCCCCGTGGCAGGCGGGCTGGGCCTCGGGGGCAGGAGCCCTGTGACAAACAGCCCCCAGGCCCCGGAGCACAGCAGAGCTGAAGTCCAGATGGAGGTCCCCTGTGGAGGCCCTGCAGGACTGAGCCCCGGGCCTGGGGCCTGGGGACGCTGCAGGGTGCACTGGGGCCCGGGCATCTGCTGTCTCCCCCCACCCCCACCCCAGGGCCCTGGCTGTGGTCCCCACCTGACTCGCCTGGTGGCCTAGGGGCCGAGGGGCAGGAGAACACAGTCGGGACCCAGGGACCCTCCCGCAGCTGTCTCCCCTCCTCCCCGCCCACACCAGACCCCAGACACTCCCTCAGCCCCTGGCACCCACCCCCACTTCCAAAGGTGGGTGTAGGTGCTGAGCTGCCCTAGGTCCTGACAGGCTGGCGTCCCGAAAGGGGCAAAGGCAGAGAAAGGCAGGCTCAGAAGGCAAGAGGGCCCAGGCCACCTGCCTCGCCCCAGGGCGGGAGGGGAGGGAAGGGACCCCGGGCTGAGCAGTGTCCCCAGGTATTCCACGGAAGTCAGGGCGCTCGGCGGGATGGGACGCGGGGGCCTCCAGGAGCGAGACCCCTTGCAACACCTGTGCCACTAGCAGCTGGCATGGCACCGTATCCAGAGCCGCTCCAGGCTGCCAGGGCGAGGAGGCTCTCTGCTCTGCAGACCAAACCAGGCACCGGGAACTCCGAAGGCTCTAGGAAGTGGAAGATGGCAGCCATGCGGGGTGAGCAGGTGCTTTGCTAGGGCTCCTCGGGGAGGAGCCCTGGGGCGGAGGTGAGGGACAGAAAGGGTCCCCTCCTCCTTCGAAGGCGCCCCCAGGCCCGGCACTCAAGGCCTAGCCCCGTCAGGCCTCCTGGCTGCGTTACACGTGCCCCCTCAGCCCAGCTCTGGGCCTCGGGCTGGTCCCTGCTGCCCTGGCCGCGTGACCCTGTGGGGGTTCAGAACCAGCCACCCCAAGATGTGCCCCAGTGATGTGGACATGAAAAACGTCCACGCCTCGGGCCTGGCTGGGTAGCCAGCTGGTTAGAGCGTCATCCCGACAGGCCGAGGCAGGTCTGGCTCCCCGGGCAGGGCACGTGCGGGAATCAGCCAGCGACTGCAGCTGAGAGTAGAACAAATGTCGATGTCTGTCTGTTTCTGCCTCTCTCACCCCTGTCCCCTGCTTTCCTTTCTCTCTAAAAATCAATCTATCAATAAATAATCTCCCCCCAAAAATGTCCCAGTCTCTAGATAATTTTTTATTTTTAGTCCTCACCCAAAGATATGTTTATTGATTTTAGAGAGAGAGAGAGAAACATTGATTGATTACCTCCTGTACGGACCTCAAACCCGCAACCTCACTGAGCCACACCGGCCGGGTGAGCGCTTTTATGAGTTTATTTGAACCAAACTGACAACAATTACTGGGGAAGCAATTCTCAAAGGATTGAGAAAAAGCTCTGGAGAGTGAGTTTTCCAGCTTATTTAACATCACATGGAATCTCAAGGGACCCTGAACAGCCAAAGAACCTTGAAAAAGGATGTAGTTGGAGGTCCCACGCTTCCTGATTAAACCGAGGGCAAAGCCACGGTGTTGCACCAGCTGGTGCTGCGGACAGACAGACAGACAGACAGAGGCCGGTGGGACGCACGGAGCCCGGAAATCAGCCTCACCCCTGTGGTCGCATGGATTCCCACCAGGGGCCACGGCCACGGCCACGGCCACGACGGGAAAGGACAGTGTCCTCAGCAGATGGCGCCGGGAGGACGGACGGCCACGCCGCAGGGTGAGGTGGGGCCCGACCTCGCCCCACACACAAAAGTAACTCAAAATGGATCAGAGGCCCAAATGTAAGACTTCAGACTATAAAACCCTCACAAGAAGGTAAAGGAGCGAGTCCCGGTGAAATCAGATTCGGCAATGGCTCTTCAGCTCTAACACCAAACCACAGCAGCAAAGACAAGAAAAGGAGGTGAATGGGGCTTCCTCAAAACTAAACGTCTGTGCCTCGGGGACACCGTCAGAGTGAAAAACACAGCGAGCTGGCAGAGGAGAAAAATATTAGCAAATCGCGTACCTGACACCGGTGGTCTCGCTTCCCGAATACACAAGAGCTCACAGCCCCCCCGACCTCCACAGTGAAATACAAGCCCAGCCTCCTCGGTGGGGCTCAGGGGCTGAGCGTCGACCTAGGACCCCGGGGGCACGGTTCGATCCCTGGTCAGGGCACAGGCCCGGGGTGCGGGCTCGATCCCCGGGGGGCGCAGGAGGCAGCGGTCCCTGGTCCTCTCTCATCGCTGGTGTGTTCTTGTTGTTTTGTTTGTTTTTTATCCATTTTCACAGAGGAGGGGAGAGGGAGAGGGACAGAGAGCTAGAAACATCGAGGGGAGAGAGACATCGATCAGCCGCCTCCTGCACGCCCCCCACTGGGGATGTGCCCGCAACCAAGGTGCATGCCCTTGACCGGAATCGAACCTGGGACCCCTGAGTCCGCAGGCCGACGACGCTCTATCCACTGAGCCACACCGGTGAGGGCTCATCATTGATGTTTCTATCTCTGTCTCCCTCTCCCTTCTTCTCTGAAATAAATAAAAACGTATGTTTTAAAAAGACAGACAGTAGTTGCCGAAACCGGTTTGGCTCAGTGGATAGAGCGTCGGCCTGAGGACTGAAAGGTCCCAGGTTCGATTCCGGCCAAGGGCATGTGCCTGGGTTGCGGGCACATCCCCAGTGGGGGGTGTGCAGGAGGCAGCTGATCGATGTTTCTCTCTCATTGATGTTTCTAACTCTCTATCTCTCTCCCTTCCTCTCTGTAAAAAATCAATAAAATATATTTAAAAAAATAAATAAAACTAAAAATAAAAAGACAGTAGTAAGTGTTGGCGAGAACCCGGAGCCATCGGACCCCATGTGTGGCTGCAGGGGGTGCACACCAGTGGGCCTGCCGTGGAAGACGGAGTGGCAGTTCCTGGGTTAGCGTGCCCCCTGACCCCGAAATCCCACCCCTAAGCAAATACTCAACAGAACTGGAAACAGATGTTCAGAGCAGCTCTAATCACCGAGGCCGAAAGGTCGGAACAGCTCACGTGTCCGTCCACGGTGACAGGTAAACGCGTGTGGTCCGTCAGCCTTAACGAGGAGCGGAGCCTGACACCCACTACCACGTGGAGGGACCTCGAGAGCGTGGAGCTGAGAGAGGGAAGCAGACGGGACAGGTCACCCCAATGCAGGGACGACAGCGGGGCAGTGGCTTCGGGGCCGGGGGTGGGGGGCAGAGGGGAGTGCTGCTCAGGGTGTGGGTTGTCTCGGAGGCGATGAGGATGGTCTGACACTAGACAGAGGTGCTGGCTGCGCGATCATGTGATTTGTAAATGTCACTAAACTGGACTCTTCAAAGGGTTTAAGTCAGTGATGGCGAACCGATGACACGCGGGTCAGAGGTGACACGCGAACTCATTTTTTTGGTTGATTTTTCTTTGTTAAATGGCATTGAAATATATAAAATAAATACCAAAAATATAAGTCTTTGTTTTACTATGGTTGCAAATATCAAAAAATTTCTCTATGTGACACGGCACCAGAGTTAAGTTAGGGTTTTTCAAAATGCTGACACGCCGAGCTCAGAAGGTTCGCCGTCACTGGTTTAAGTGGTAAATTTTACCACAACGTGAAACAAACACGTAGCTGATGAGACAGAAACTACATAGGGAGCCGGAGTTCTGGGAGGGCTTGAGTGGCGCCCCCCAACTCCCCCCCACCCTCCCACCCCACCCCCACCCCCTCTCCCCCACCCCGTACCCCCAGGTCAGGGGGAAGCGGGAGACCCTGGGCAGAGGGACTTCCCCGTGGACACCTCCTGCTGGGCTGAGCAGAGGGGAGGGTGGGGACACGGCCACTCGGGCACAGGGCTGACCTTCCCCCTCAAGGGAGGGGCAGTATGGTGGGGTCTTTCATACACACACTCACACACACACACACACACACACTAGAGGCCCAGTGCATGAATTCGTGCATGGGTGGGGTCCCTCGGCCTGGCTGACGATCAGGGCCGTGGGAGGTTGGCCAGGGGGAGGGACCGCAGGAGGCTGGCGGCTGCAGGAGGTTGGCTGTGGGAGCTCACTGACCACCAGGGGGCAGCTCCTGTGTCGAGCCTCTTCCCCCTGGTGGTGAGTGCGCATCATAGCGACCGGTTGTTCAGTTGTTCGGTCATTCAGTAGCTTAAACTTTTATATATGGAGATATTTATTGACTTCAGAGAGGAAGGGAGAGAGAGAGAGAGAGAGAGAGAGAGAGAGAGAGAGAGAGAGATACATCAATGATGATGAGAAAATCATGGACCGGCTGCCTCCTGCACACCCCACACTGGGGACCGAGCTCACAACCCAGGCCTGTGCCCTGACTGGGAATCGAACCGTGACCTCCTGGTTCATAGGTCGACGCTCAACCCCTGAGTCCCGCCGGCCGGGCTGATGGGGTCTTTCTGATGGAGATGACGGTCCCTGCAGGTCTGTGACCTGTGAAGAGACCATGGGGCAGTCAGGACAGCAACCAAGACGTAGGCTCAGAGGAAGGGCCGTTCCTTCTGGGCACCCAGGGCCGGGGCGCCATGTGACAACACCCGGTGGTGGTTGTGGCGAGACAGCTGTGACCTGGGTACCCCCCCACCCCCATGCCCCTGTCCTGTGGCCCCTGTTCCCCTGCCCTCAGGGAAGGCTGCTCTGGCCGCGGCTGCTGCGCTGGACATGGCTGGGGTGAGAGGGCAGTTCCAGGGCAGCTCTGAGTCCGTCTTTGAGCTGTCACTGTCCTGGGGATCTGGCAGGGCTCCGGAGGGCTTCGCTAGGCACCCCCAGGGCTGGACTGTCTCCCCGCCCCCCCCACCCCCCCGCCACGCCGGCCTGCTGGTGCCACAGGTGCACGCTGTTTCCCTGGCAGGCGCTGGCAGTGGGAGACAGGGAACCTGAGGACAGGAGGCTTGGGAGCAGCAGGGCGGGGCACCAGAGGGGTCTCCAGGGCTCAGAGCCCAAGGCCTGGCCCAAGTGGTGGCTGCCTCTGCCCTCCAGCCTCCCTGTCCCCTCATTTCTCTGGTGCATTGGTGGTGGGCGGTGTCTGTGTGTGCCCTTTCCTGGCCCTTGCCCCCCCCCCCCTCCCTCCTTAGGCCTCTGCATGTCTGCATCACACTTCCAGTGCCCCCAGCCGCCCAGGCCCAGGCCCAGGCCCAGGATGTGCCTCGGGCAGAGCCCGCACTAGGCTGGGCTGGCGGCTGCCCCCCCTGCTGCAGCCGCTGGGGGAAGCTCCGAGAACAATTGTGGCCTCGCTGCCAAGGAGCCGCCCAGGCCCGGCAGGAAATGGGGCTGGGGTGGGTGGGAGCACTGACTGCCCCTGGGACACTCCTGATGCCCCCAGGCTGCTGTCAGGGTTGGGGCAGAGTGCAGGAGGCAAGCTGGAGCCTGCCCAGCCCTGTCCCTCCAGGCTCTGACCCAGTATCCGGTTTTAGGGCCCAGAGGCCAGAGGCAGGGGCCGGCCAGGAGGAGCCAGGAGCCTGGGCCTGTGCTGCCTTGGTCCTGCTTGTAGCCAACAGGCGGTGGGGACGCCTTTGTTTCCCTGCCCAGCAGCCTGCCTCCTGGAGACAGCCCTTAGCTGTGGGAGCTGGGGTGTCCCAGTAGGGCCCGAACTCTGGCTCCTCCACCCCCTGCCTCTGGGACCACACAGAACCCGAGTGCGGCCTTTCAGAGGCCTCCTGGGTCAACACGGGCCACTCCAGAGCCTGTGGAGCCCCGTGGCTTCTAGGCTGGGGTGACAGGAGGCGGCCATTCCCCGCCAGGCAGAGAGAGAGAAGAAGCACCACGGGAGGGGGTGGGAGCAGAGCCAGGTAGGGAGCCTCACAGCCTCCGGGGATGCCTGGATCCAGCCATGCCTGATACCCACCATCTGCATATGGACTCGTTCCCTGAGCCAGTCAATCGCCTCTTTTCACATCGGCTGGTTTGAGCTTCTGCCACTCGCTGCCCTAAGATCTGACGAGTCTCTGGCTCACGGTTTCCTCCTTCTCGGTTAGAGAGGTTTGTGCTCTCAAACAAAGGTGCCTCGCTCCACGAACTCCCAAACCCACCGAAGGAGCCAGGCCTCGCCTCTCCCATGCCTCCCCTGAGGGATGTCCAGTTCCTGACAAAGGGGGTGACCAGGAGGGTGCCAGGCACAGGGGTCAGGTCACGAGAAGCATGGCTGGGGCTTGGGGACAGGAAGGGGGGAGGGGCTGCTTCTACTGCACAGGGGGAGGGTGCAGGGGTCCTTCAGGGCGCCCGCAGCAGAGGCAATGCCGGCACCCTCCCCAGGGCTGGTGAGGCCGTCTGCCCAGCACACCAGCCTCCTGGTTTTGATGCCCGATCTTGCTGGCCACACCCACCTAGGGGCCTTGACCCCTCCCTGGGCTCTGAGACCACCAGCCTCCGGCCTCCTCAGCACCCACACGGCTCCTCTCGCTCCCTCGCTGCCTGCTACACCGGCCACCCCTCCCACCCCGTGTCCGGGCAGGTGTACACCCCTGGCGCCCATGTCTGCTGAGAGAAGCGGCGAGGAGCGGCCTCCTCGCTTTCCTGACCCCGTTTGTCACCAAACCCTGCGTCTGGAAGCCACGGGACTAATTATCGCGTCTGGATTACCTACATTCCGCTCCCTCCCTCCCTCGCCCTCCTCCCTGGTCCTCTGGGGCTCCAGGCAGGTCAGGCTCCTGCCTCACTTACAGGCAGCAGCGCCAGGCCCCACGTGGCTGAGGCAGACCTGGCCCCGCAGGACCCCCGACAGACCCTGCGGGAGCCCCCTCCGCTCCCAGACCCTTCAAAGCCCGGCCCTGCTGGTGCCGGGTCCTGCTTATGTGCACAGATTGCTTGAATAATTTACGTTTCAAAAGACCTAGTTCCCTGTCAGGCCGAGTCCCGAGGAAGAGCAGATGGGGTGGGGGTGCATCTAAATTATGCATTTGCGCCCCCCAGGTTTCCAGAGAAGGCCTGGCTCTCAGCCAGGCACCTGGGCAGCTTCCTTCACCCCAGGGCCTTGCAGCTGCCAGCGGCCTGGCCCTGGGCTGGACCCTGCTGGCCGGTGCAGCTGTGGACTCGGGGCCACAGGCTGGTCTCTCAGCCACGTCTCCAGAGGAAGGGCGTGAGGCTGAGAAATCAGAGGCCTGGGTTCTGCCGCCTGGGTAGGAGCTCACGCCCGACCCACCACAGGCCTTGGTTTACGCCCCGTGGAGGAGGGGGCCAGGCAGCAGCTGTAGGAGGCCTGGGCGGGCGGGAGGGAGGGTAAGGGCAGGGAGAGCAGGTCCCCACAGTGGCCTTCAGACCCTGGAGGTCCCGTGGGTTCCTGAGAGCTGACCACGCCCCACTCACGTGTCCCAAAGCCAGAGGCCCTGCGGCCTGGGCACTGGTGTGGGAAGGGGGTGCCTGGGCCCCTCAGTGCACAGCAGAGAAGGCCGAGAGCCTGGCTGCAGGGGGACCTGGGGACAGGGACCTAGGCGCCCCCCCTTCCCCTCACCTTTGCCCTCACACCCGTCCATAAACACATAAAGGAGGACTTCAGGTCGAGGCCACAGGGCCAGTTCAGGGAAGGTGCTGCCACACCCTGCAGACCTACAGATTAGCTGGGGTGCCGGGGCGGCCCCCGAAACCCTGGAACCACTGGGGAGGAGCCCGACCGGGATCACGGGGGGGGGGGGCGCAGGAGAGCCTGGGCCAGGTCTGTGAGGACCCCGGACGCGGCAGGCCTGCAGCCTGGTGCCCGCCATGGCCCTGGGGTGAGGGTTCTGAGGGTCCCCAGGCCTCCTGCCACCTCCACAGACACTCAGCCTCCAGCTCCCCGGCCTGGTCGGCCTCCACCCACATCCCACTTGCTCCCTTCTCCTTCCCCTTCCTCCTCCTCCCCCTCCTCTCCCATCCTGTCTGCTGAGTGGTGGCCTCCCTGTGCAGGGAGCAGAGAGGACCCACAGCTGGGAGGGCAGGGGGACCTGCAGGTTAGGTGTGTGTGTGTGGGGGGCGGGGGCGATGCCAGCTTTACCCAGAGGAGCAATCGGCTGGTTCGGTTCTTGCTCCGCTGATGAAGGTGAACCTCTCTGCAGGTGGGGGGGCCTGGTGGCTCCCTGGAGGCCAGAGTCCCTGTGGGGGAGGGGGTGGGGTGTCCAGGCCAGGGGAAGTTGGCTACCTGGGGGGTCATGTGCGTGTACATACATGTGCTCCCTAGTCCTGTCCCCTGGCAGGGACCACAGGCAATGACACCCCAGGGGCACCAAGCACCCTCGGAGCCCTGACCCCGGCCCCTAAGCACTGGCAGGAGTCAGGGTTTCTGGGGAACATGGCTGAGTTTAGGGCTGGAGCAGGGAAGGCCTGGGATGAGCCTGGGGCGCCATGTGCCAGGACCCGAGGCAGGGCGGGCGGCAAGGATGGGGGCTGGGTGGGCGCAGAAGGGAAGGCCCGGTGGGGGGCCGTGACCTGGGGAGCAGCCCCCAATGGGTGGGGTGGTCCGGGCTGGATTGCAGGGCCACCCAGGCACGCAGGCAAGAGAGGCGAGGGCGCCGCTGGGGGCCAGGGCACCCCTGGGCGCTGGTGCGCTCTCAGTGCCTGCGCCCAGCGGGGCGTGGGGTGGCGCCGGGGGTCGGGCTGCAGGCCTCGCGGGGCAGAGGCAGGTGGCGGGGCATCGCTGGAACCGGGAGCCAGACATCAGCCGGGAGGACGGGAGGCGGCGGGGACGGGACGCGGGGCCCTGGAGGCCGACCGCGGCCAGCTCGTGGGACCCCCGGGCTGAGGACGGCCGGGCTGGGAGCGCGGGGCGAGGGCCGCGGGCGCCGGTGCGGAATGGGGGTTCGGGGTGCCGGGGCGGGCGCGGCCCCTTTAATTGCCTCGCGCGCGGGCCCGGCAGGAGGAAGCTCGCGTGCGTGCGCGCGCCAGGGGAGCGGCCGGGTCGTGCGTGCGCGCGGCGTGCGCGGTGACGCGGCCGTGGGGTTTCCCGAGGCGGCGGGCAGGGGCCGCCGCGCCCATCGATGGCTGGAGGCGTCTGAGGGCGGACGGAGGCGGCGGCGGGCGCGGGCGCGGGCGCGGAGAGCAGCAGCCGCCGCGGGACCGGACCGAGCCTCGCCGCGCACCTGCAGCGCCCGCGGAGGCCGGAGCGCGACCCCCCGGAGCGGCGGCCGAGGCTGAGGCGCGGGGTGCGGGCGCGGCCGGCGGGACGAGCGCCGAGGTGAGCGCGGCGGCCCCCGCTCCGCCTGGCCCCGCGGCCCCGGCCTGGCCGCCCCTGCCCGGCGGCTGACCCCGGGCCTCCCCGCGGCCCCCGCCGCCCGCAGGCCCCCGCCCCACCGCCGCGGGCCGCGTCTTCCTGCCCCGCCCGGGTGCGGTCCGTGGGGCGGCGGCGGGGGACCCTGCGGGCGGCGGCCGCGGGCGGGGCGGAGGTCGGTGGTCCGGGGTCCCCGGTCCGGGGTTCGCCTCTGGGGCCGGGGTCGGGGGTCCGGGTCGGGGTTCTGGTCCGGGGACCTGGGTCCGCGTGCTGGGGTCCCGGGTCCTGGGTCCCAGGCCTGGGCCCGCAGTCCGGGGCCTGGGTGGGGTGCGGGGTCCCGTCGGGGTTCTGGGCGCGGTCCCGGGTCTGAGCCCCGGGGCGGGCCCCTCCCGCGCGGCCGGCGGCGGGGCCGCGAGAACAAAGGCGGCGGGGCCGCGGGGGTGTGGGCGCCGGGCACGGGCCTCTTCCCGGGCTTCGGAGTTGGGGTTTGGTGACGGCGGGGGCCGGGGGGCGCTGAAATGAGGAAGCGCGGCCGCCGGGCCTCGGGAGGACCGAGGCCGGGGCCGGGGGGCTGTGCGGGGAGCGCCCGCACCAGCGCGGCTGCCGCTCGGCCCCGTTTGGACCGGAGGCGGGAGGCAGCCCCACGGCGAGCCCGGCCTCGCTGTTGGCGCCGCGCGCGGTGCGGGGCCTGCGTGCGGGGCGGGGGCCGAGGGCAGGGCCGGGCCGGGGTCCCCGCGGCCCCCGCGCCCTGACGAATGGCCGGGCGTCCCGGCCCCGCGACAAGATGGCGCGGCCGCCGCCGCCTTTGTCAGCGCCGCGCGCTCCCGGACCCTCCGCCCCGACGGCGTGGGGCCCGCGGTGCGGGGTCGGGGCCCCGGGGAGCGGAGCGGAGGAGCCCTCGGGGCTGGGGCCCGCGGCGCCCGGCGGGGGTCCCGTGGGCCGCGGGTGGGGGCGGGGTGCTGGCCGTCCCCCCCGGAGGCCGAGCCCGGCCCGGGACACAGCCGCCGGTGGCTGGTCCCACGGAGGCGCCTCCCACGCCCCTCGCGGCGCGGCGAGCGCACGGCAGCGCTGTCGTCGGGGTCGGGCCCCCCTCGGAGGGCGGCGCCCGTGTGGGGAACGCGGGTGCCGTGTGTGCCCGGCGCTGGCCGCCTGGCCGGGAGCCTCACCCAGAGCGGACGTGTCGGTCACTCACCCAGAGGGCGGGTCGCCGGCGGGCCCGGGCCCTGGAGCAGGTCCGGAGCCGGACCCTCCTCCGATTCCGGCGGCCTCTGCGGTTCTCATTTGAGCTTCGCGTTTGGGGGGGTGCGGGGTGCGGGGTGCGGGGTGCTTTGCTCGGAAGGAAGCGTTGTCTGGATTCCAGGGGGGCGGCAGTGCCTGTGCCCGGAGCGCGGGCATTCCTTTTCTGCCCCCCTGAGCCTGGCTGGCGGCCGGGCCGAGCGGCCCGACGTGGCGGTCGGTGTGAGCCGCGCCCCGAACCGGTGCAGCTTCTGCCGGCCGGGCCGTCCTTCCGGGCCGCACCTTGAGCGCCGCTGCTGTCCCGGGCCCTTGGCCGCCCGTTTCAAACCTTCGAGGCTGTGCCCGGCGGCCGCAGCCCTCCCTGCTGGGGGCTCGCGCAGCCCGCGCCCCCGTTGTGGGTGCCCATCGCCCTGCTGCGGGCCCTGGTCCCCGGTTCGTTCCTGGCAGGGGCCTGGGCCTGCCGTCCGCCTGTGGAGGCAGCCAATCCATTCTCTCGCTCTCTCTCGCTCTCTCTCTCTCTCTCTCTCTCTCTCTCTCTCTCTCTTGCTCTCGCTCTCTCTCGCTCTCCCCCTCCCCCTCCCCCTCTCCTTTGCACTTTCTTTAAAAATCAGTGGAAAAAATGTCCTCGGCTGTGGCCCAGGAGTTGAGCGTTGACCTGTGAACCAGAAGGTCAGGGTTTGGTTCCAGGTCAGGCACATGGGGGGTCAGGCACCTGGGGGCTCGGGCCCAGTGGGGGGCGTGCGGGAGGCAGCCGGTCAGTGATTCTCTCTCATCATGGGTGTTTCTCTCTCTCTCCCGCTCCCTTTCTCTCTGAAATCAGTAAAAAAAATTAAAAAAAATCTTTTTCATGCCTGGTCACTTTGATTGTCTCTTATTCACTGATTTGATTGGGAAAGTTCTATTTCCTCAAATCTCTTTGGGAAAGGCCTTCGGGGTACCTGTAGACTTGTCCACCGTCAGTTGGCTTTGCAGCCAATACTTCAGTGAACAGCATTGATTTTATTTTAGTGTGCAGGCCTGGCATGTGCTGTAGTTTATTAATTGGATTGTTTTTTCTCTGGCCAAAGGATTTTGGCTCATGTGGGTCTCTGAATTGGATTAAATTCTTGCTGTGTACACTCTGGCTTTTAGCATTAGTGGATTGGTAATAGACAGTCTCAATTTTATGATCTGGCCTTGCCCATATGGCATGCCCTATTATTCTGAAACCCCTATTTAGTGTCAGTCTGGGAGGCATTGAGCACAGGGTTTTAGAATTTTTCAGCCGTGGTGTAAATTCCGAGTTCGGGTTTGCTTTCGAGATCAGAGTGGTTAGAGAAATTAAGAAGTAGACAGTTCCACTAAATGTTTGGTTTTGTGAACATAAAATGAGGGGATAAAAAACTTAAATTCAAACCGAGATCAGAGAAGTAATTTACAAAACTGAATGTGTAGCAGCATTGAAAGAAGGAAACTGTCCAGATCTTTGTGGAGAAGTGTATATATTGAGCACTGGGACATCTCATCGACTGTTCTGCAAAAGGAACGGAGTACCGCTTTTTTTTCTTTTTTATTGGTTTTATTGGGGTGTCACTGGTTACTGCTTGTAGGGTTCAGGTGTACAATTAATTCTGTAACGCAGCTCCTGCATATTGTGTTCTGTTCACCATCCCAGGTACCACTTCTTAAAGCTGTGAGTTTGGTTCCAGGTGCTCATTTAAGAACCCGGCGGTTGTAGCCGTTTGAGTTGTCAGTGGATTAACGGGGCGCTGAGAGCTTTTTAGAACGTTTGGCCTGTTCTCTGGCAGAGCTGCCGTCAGCATCATCCGAGCCAGCGGAAGCGACTGCTGCTTTCCAGAGGCTGCCCATCCTACAGAGCATGTTCCTCTGTGCGTCTTAAAGACTTCAGTGACTGTTTGCTTATTTGACTTATTAAATGACAGTTCTGGGGAAAAGCTGTTTCTAAAAACTTAATGGTTTAAAAGACCAATTCAAGCCCTCACCGGTTTGGCTCAGTGGACAGAGCGTCGGCCTGTGGACTGAAGGGTCCCAGGTTTGATTCCGGTCAAGGGCATGTACCTTGGTTGCGGGCACATCCCCAGTGGGGAGTGTGCAGGAGGCAGCTGATCAATGTTTCTCTCTATCCCTCTCCCTTCCTCTCTGTAAAATATCAATAAAATATATAAAAGACCAAGTCAAGATTATCTAAAGTAATTCTTATTATTTAATTTATTTATTTGAGAGAGAAAGAGAAACCTTGATTTGTGGTTCCACCCATTTATGCATTGATCGGTTGATTCCTGAATGTGCCCTGACCTGGGCGTTGAAACGGAAAGTTTGGTGTATTGGGATGACGCTCCAAACAACTGCACTACCCAGCTAGGGCTACGGTAATTCTCTTTTACTTTTTAGTATTTTTTAAAAATTGATTTCAGAGAGGAAGGGAGTGGGAGATAGAAACATCAATGATGAGAAAGAACCATTGATTGGTTGCCTCCTGCACGCTCCATACTGGGGATTGATTCCACAACCTAGGCCAGTGATGGCGAACCTATGACACTCTGACACGTGAACTCATTGTTTTGGTTGATTTTTCTTTGTTAAATGGCATTTTAATATATAAAATAAATGTCAAAAATATAAGTCTTTGTTTTACTATGGTTGCAAAGATCAAAAAATTTCTACATGTGACACGGCACCAGAGTGAAGTTAGGGTTTTTCAAAATGCTGACACGCCGAGCTCAAAAGGTTCGCCATCAGTGACCTGGGCATATGCCCTGCCCGGGAATCGAACAGTGACCTCTGGTTCATAGGTTGACACTGAGATGCCGGCCGGGCTAATGTACTTCTTAAGATGTTATCCAGCCCTGGCTGGGTGGTTCAGTTGGTTGGAGCATTGTTCCTGTACCAAAAAGGTTGCGGGTTCGATTCCTAGTCAGGGGAGGCAACTGACCTATGTTTCTCTTACATCGATGTTTCTCTCTCTCCCTTCCTAGATCTCTAAAATCAATAAAAAAATAAAGCATATCCTCAGGTGAGGATTAACAAAAAGAGAGATGTTATCTAGTTAAACCTATATTGCCTTTGATAAAAGGTTATTATGGTTTCATAATTAGCTGCTCCAAGCCTAAGGATGCCTTTATCAAGGGGGAATATACTATGTATATTTTCTTTAACCTGTCAGGACTGGATACCAAGGGCATTGGTTGAGCACAGTCTTGTTTACTTCGGGTGATTGTGTGTTTATGTGTATCTGTGTGTCCCTGTGTCAGTCCTGAGGCAATTATAACATGTATTCCCAGTGAGGGCTGTAGACACTGTAGTTAATAAAATACAGCTTGAAAATCCTGGACACTTTCTAATTAGACAAGAGAGTGTTAAAGCCTCTCCATTAGGCTTCTAAACCATTGTTGGAGGAACTTAAAAATAATTTCTGAATTCTAGGGCCGGAGAGATCCACTCGTCTCTGCCAGGCCTGAGCGGGCCTGAGTTAGAACCCAGTTCTGTGACTCGATGGTTTGGGTGTGTTTTACTTTTTTATTATTATTATTATTTTTTAAAAATTAAATCTTTATTGTTCAGATTATTACAGTTGTTCCTCTTTCCCCCCCCCCATAACTCCCCTCCACCAGTTCCCACGCCCCTCGCCCCCCCACCCGACCCCCACTGTCCTCATCCATAGGTGCACGATTATTGTCCAGGTGTGTTTTAAAAGACATCTTCGTCTGTCTCCTCATCTGTACGTCAGGCAGACTAGCACCTCCTTCCTGGGTGGGTGCGTGCGAGCACTCAGACCAGTGCCCGTCCACAGTGCCCTGTGCAAGCGGTGGTCCTGCTTTCACTGCGATACGGTAGCTGGTGTCATGCGAAGGCAGCTTCCTGCAGACTTGTGCGTTCTTTCTTCCTAATGGTTCCAGGGGAGTGTCAGTTACTTCAGGGTGGATGTGTATGGTCACTTAGTGACCTCCCTTCTCCCTGGTCTTTGCTCGCATCCATCCATCCATCTATCTTCCTCCCCTCCCCTCCCCTCCCCTCCCCTCCCCAGACCGATGCTCTCTCCACTGAGCCACACCAACTCGGGCTTGAAAGGCTTTCTTTAGCTTCTTATGATAATTTTGATCCTCTAATTCATTTTGAAAATTAGTAAAATTATTTATTTTTTAGTGATTTCACCTCCCCCTGTATTATGCTGAATGTTTTTGATTTCACAAAACTTTTTTATGTGTCTTTCTTTTTACTGCCCTAAGTCAAGTCTTCTTCCATCACCATTTATTCCCCCTTTCCCCTCTTCCTCCTCTGCGCTTCTTCTCTGGTCATCGCTGGACTGATGTTTGTCTTGGTGAGCTGGTTTTTGCTTAATCCCTTCACCTTTGTCACCAGCCCCCAAACCTCCCCCGACAGCTGTCAGTCTGTTCTCTGTCTCTAGGAGTCTGCTTCTGTTTTGTTTGTTAGTTTCTTTTGTTCACTAGATTCCACATGTACATGAAATCACATGGTGCTTGTCTTTCTCTGTCTGGCTTGCTTAGCATGATCCTCTGCAGGTCCATCCACGCTGTCGCAAAGGGTAAGGTTTCCTTCTTTTTATGGCCGAGTAGTATCCACTGTGTCAATGCACCTCAGCTTTTGTATCCCCTCAGCTAATGCACTTGGCTATTGTAATTTTCTTGGCATTTCTTCATTGGACAACTAGTGACAAGAGAACAGAATATTGTTCATGTATTCTCAAATGCTGTGACTGGGAGTTTGTTTAAGAAATGCTTGTTCAGCGGGGTGGGCCGGAAGGGGTAAAAGAGGGAAAAAAGGGGACATATGCAGAACTTCCAACAATAAAGCTTTAAAAATAGGCTTATTCAGCACTTTCCCCGCTCGGTGCTGAGGCTATAAATGGTCATGGAAGGGGCGCCGCCCAGGGCCTCACTGCGTTTGTTTAATGGGGAGCCTGCCAGGCAGGAAGAAGGGCAAGGCTAGTGGGTCACAGGGCAGCTCACCTGGTCAGGCTGCGCGCCGACTTCCTCGGAGAGCAGAGGCCTGAGGGTGGCAGCTGGAGCCTGGCTGGCAGGAGGTGGGGCTGGCGGGGAGGAAGGAGTGCGTCCGGCCGAGGGGACCGCTGAGTGTTTTCATGCAGCAGCCAGTGGGTTCCCGTCATCCCTGCTCTCCAGCCCCCAAGCAGCGTGGAGTGGGTGAGAGGCCCTCAGCACTGTCCGTCGTGTGGAGGCGCCTCCAGGGGCGGGCTCTGCAGGGTGGAGCGTGAGTGGCGTGGACAGGTCAGAGCCTTGGGCAGACTTGGCACTTGCTCCTGAGGGCTCGCTCTGTGAGGCCTGACGAGGGTTTGAAGGAGGAGAGTGACCCGATCGGGACCGTCACGTGGAGCTTGAGCTTGGCACATGCCCACGCTGGTGTGGAGGAAGGGGTCTGGGCAGGGTGGTACAGCCGATGGCTGAACGGAAGGTGAGGAAGGAGCAGTGACCCCAGGTTTCTGTCCTGGGCATCTGGGTGGCTCTTTGCATTTGGTGGGACATGAAAATTTATGCATATTGTGTGTGAGGATTTGAGGAGGCGGTCCCACCCCATGCATCCAGGGTGCATCAGTCCTTGCACTGGCTCCCCCCCCCCCCCCCCGCCCCCCAGAGTCCTTCAGACAGCCCTCCCCAGGGCGTTCTCACTCATTAACCTCCACCATCTACCTTGCCGTCTTCCTGCCCTTAGCTTGACCTCCCTGCTCCTTCTGAGCTCCGTGGGACAGGCATGGCTTCACTGCAGGGGTGCCAGCCCCGAGGCAGGATGCACAGCAAATAGTCATGCAATCACTGACTGTGTAGGCGGGAGCCACCTGGTGGAGGCGGGCCCTTCCGAGCTGTCTGTTCAGGTGGTGATTGACGTCTTGGGAGGACCCACCGCTTAGAGCAAGAAGTCAATCAAAACGTGAGCAGTGCACTCCTGGGGGCGCAGGGGTTCAGTAGGTCCCAGCTCCTTTCAGAGTCACGTGAAGATGGTGTTTGCTTCAATAGGAGGAACCCAGCGGTGGGTGAGGGGCTGTGGTCTGATCAGGCACAGCATTACCTTAGTCGTAGTCTTCCTCACCACCAGGAGCTCTTGGTAAAAGAACCCAGTTTAGGCCAATGTCCTGATGAAGTAATCAGAATTCTTGGAATCAATGGCAGCAAGTCCCGTCCTCCTGCTTGTCTGGGAGACGGAATGGGAAGTGGGCCCAGAGCACTGATGCAACGGAGTCTCAGGGCCACGCATGCCCTGGGTTCAGAGTTGAGGGGACAGCGGACAAAATGATGGCTGTTTACACAGGGTATTGGCAGGTATTTTCTGGAAAAAGAACAAAGCCAACCAGCTCCTTCAAGGAGAATGACTAGCAGTGTTAGCAGTGCTGAAATTGGAGCTTCCAATGGAAAATCGAATTTTAGAAAGCATGATTCTGCTGTGAGCTTACGAGCTTTCTTCTGCGATAGGTGGGAAGGCCCGAAAGGCTTCTCTTTCACATTACATAATGAAATGTGTCTGCATTGGGAAGAGCTGCCTAACCAAGTGAACTGATATTTTCCAGGTGCCTGTGTGTGAGGCTACTCACTCACAAGTAGGTAAAAGATCGTTCAGAGCGCAAGAATGGGGTGAACCGTAGAGGGCCATGTAGCTGGACGAAAAAGTGACATAGTTCAGGCTCCCGGGCAGGACTGCCTTCAGGAAACTCCCCACTCTTCCTGGAAAGGCTGATGAAATCGCCTGCCTTTTCCGACTCCCTGTCCGCACACCAGGCTGCGTTTTCCTCGTGTACTTCAACCAAAACGCGAGTGACAGGTCACGCAGAAGCAGAAGTGAGGTCCTGCTCTCCTCCGGAGGCCGGCAGAGCGTGCTAACATGTAGTATCGCCACTCTTCCCACCCAGTTCTTTTTCTCATTATTTTGTAAAAATGTTCTGTATGGTAACATGTAACGGGCTTATTAGACAATTTTAGAATGCCTCTTTCCATTTCTGATGGAGTGGATATCCACAGATAAAAGCCTATAAACCAGTGGTTCTCAACTTGCTGGCCCTTTAAATACAGTTCCTCATGTTATGACCCAACCATAAAAATTATTTTCGTTGCTACTTCATCACTATAATGTTGCTACTGTTACGAATCGTCATGTAAATATCTGATATGCAGGATGGTTTTAGGTGACCCCTGTGAAAGGGTCGTTCGACTGCCAAAGGGGTCGCGGCCCACAGGTTGAGAACCGCTGCACAAAAGCCCAGGATCCTCAGTAGTTCAGGTAAAGGCCCGAGACCAAGCCATCTGAGCGGCACTGATTGGAGAACATGTGGTGGGTGACCCGGCCAGGGCACGTCAAGGCCTCGGCCCCGGGTGCCTGCAGAGACGGAGGGTCCCGCAGCTGGAGGCTGCGCCCTGCGCGCGGGGTTCCTCCCCTCCCCTGCGCGGCTGTAGCGTTGCAGGACTCCCTTTCCTGGGAGAGGAACCCGAGAGCCTCTAAAGGTTGGCGACCTATTGGTGTAGCTTGAGGAGAGGCCTTGCCACAGCCCGCGGGACGGCAGCAGAGGAAGAGAAGCTCATGAAGACAGGATCTGAGGGTGGACGGACACCAGAGCGTGGGCCAGAGCCTACAGCCAGAGAGGCTTCTGGGGTGTCGGGGAGAGAATGGTCAAGGTAGCAAGTGTGGCTGAGAGTCCGAGGTAGATTGAGGAGCGCGGTGGTCGAGGTTCCCCGATCCACAGTGGGGTGCAGGGAAGCTGGGAAGGAAAGGGGTGCAGGGCAGGGCAGGGCATGTGCCTTCGCAAGAGGCTCTGTTCCGTCTGCTCTCACAGGGACAGCTTGAGCTTTGTCAGCTGCTCAGAGAAAGGATCCTATGAAGGGGCAGGGCACCTTCAATGCAACGCTTCTTCTAGGCCCGGCTGTGCCAGGGCGCAGCTGGTGACGGCCACGAGGCCCCGCTGCCCTGGGGGAGGAGTGTCAGCTCAGGTGGGGGGACGGGCGTTGCTCAGAAGGAAGGCCCAGTGGGCCGTGGAGACGGCTGGGGCTTTATTTAAAAGGGGGGTGGGAGCATTGAGCAGAGGGCCGGAGGAGGGAAGAGGGCGAGCCAGGTAGTCGTTCTGGGCAGAGACAGGCCACAGGCAGGGCTGTGCTGGGAGTTGATGCTGCTCCCCTGGCATCCCCTATGGCTTTCGATGCACACAGTTGTTGGGAGAGCAGGTCAAGGTTTGCCGGTTGGCATTAGCTCGTTCAGACTGGGCCCTCTAGCTGGCATTCCCGTGGCATTAGGTGAACGTGCACGTGGGCCTGTTGATCCCGGTGCTGTTAGCTCGTGTTTGTGAGGTGCTTGCTGTGCCAGGCACCATGGTGAGGATGTGTGATTCTCGTGTGGTCCACACGCAACTCGGAGGCAGGTACCACGCTGGCCCATTTTGCAGAGCCCACCTGGCAGGAAGATCAGGTAATTAGCAAGGTCACAGTCAGGAATCGTGGAACCCATGTTGGAACTTGAGTTGTTTGCCTCCAGGGCCTGTGCTCTCATTACCACACAGTGGGCCTTTCAGCACCAGCTGGCCTCCCCCCTTCCAGAGACTTCTGTCTGCACCCGCCTCCCTCCTCTCTTGTTAAAGGAGTCGTCTCAGCGTGAGAACATACGTAGCACTTACCAACCGTTCCACCTGTAGTTCTTCCCCGGGCTCCTCTTCTGCCTGCACACAGGCCCCAGGCTTATGTAACTTCCTCCCCGCCCCCAAAAATTGAACTCCCTGGACAGGTATCTGCTTCCATTGCCTCAGTCCCTCCATCTGTCTTGTTCTCACTCTTTGCGGCCCTTGTTCCTGTTCCCCCTGAGCCACACTGTGGTCCTAGAAAGATGTCCTCTTCAATGAAATTGCTATATTGTCTCTGTTTTTATCTTCAACTTTTGCATTTTAATAATAAAAATGTTTTAGAAAATTAGGAATATAAGAGTAAGGGGAAAATGTATAATTTTCTTTTCAGGAAGTAACCACGTAGGATTCTGTGTTTTCCTTTTGTCTTTTGTATCGTTTGAGTACGTGTGTGCAGAAACTATCCCCCCACGTTGGGGATCGCACTGTATCCTACAGGGTTTCCAGTTCTAATTTTCCTGCTTTGTTCCGTGCTATGTCTATTTCTGGATGTCAGCCATCATCAGTGACAGCTGTGCATGCGCGTACTGCCTTTTGCCTGTCGTCGGCCATGCCCACATGCTGGACTTCCTGTTCTGCCAGCGCTCGGCTTTGAGGCCTTGGGCACGTGATTTAAGGCCTCTAGCCCAGTTTTCTCATCTCGGGGTGGTGGTGAGGGTTACAAGAGAGGGTGCCCATAAAATGCTTAACCTCAGGCTTGGCGTGCGCAAGAACTGAGAGGTTAGCTCTGGTACCACCGTGCGTCCCCTACAGCCCTGCTTCCTCCTCTCCTCGCGCTTCCCAGCCATCCAGGCCTGTGGTCCGGTCTTTGTGGTTGCTGGTTAGGTTCGCAGGGCTGCTTCTGCTTGTCTCTGAAGTGTGACCCTGTTGTTCCCTGTGGATGCTGTCACAAATGACCAGGAATGGAGTGGCTAAGGCAGCAGGACCTCGTCCTCCGTCCGGAGGCTGGACCTCGAGGTCAAGGTGCCGGCGGGCGCTCCCTCTGATGCCTCTCAGCACGTGGCCTTCCCCTCTCCATGCTAAGGGGACACCTGTCACTGGATCGGGACCCACCTGACCCCAGCATGACATCCTCCGTTAACTAATTATTCCTGCCAAGACCCTTTTCCGAAGAAAGTCACATTTATGTGTTCCAGGTGGATAGAATTTTCAGGGGACACTATTCAACCCACTGCAGTGCCCAGAGCTTCATTTATCCTTGGCCCTGTTCTTTTGACCCTAACTGTCTCCCATGCTCCCCCCTTCACCCCAAGCTTGTGAAAGGAGGTCTCAGTCGCAGGTTGAGGAGCCACTGAGTAAACTTAGAACAGGGAGTTGCCTCGTGAGGATCCAGTGTCTCAGCACCAATGTAGGCGTCGGGCTGGGCTCTCCGGTCACTGTGGGGCCGGAAAGCCCTCTGAGAGGCTGCCCACCTCCTTTCCTCCTCGGCTGTAAGGGCTGCGGCTTCTGATTTCCAGGGAAGAGAGCTCTCGGGGATGTTTTCTCTTTTCTTTCTGTTTTCAGCACAGTCTGCCCATTGGCACTGGACTCAGCTGATGGCCATCCACCGCCCTGCAGCGCGCTTCCCTTCGCTCCTGGCCCTCCGGCTGCGCGTGCTTGTCCTTGGTGCCCCTGCAGGGCCGTCTGTGCCTCTGCCCGGCAGCTCGGTCGTGAGTCTCGGGCTCTCCTTAGGTGGTCCTGTCGCCCTCAGTTCTTGTCTGTGTGAATGCTCTTTACAGGTAGTTTTGGTGACTTCACGTTTATGTCTCCACCCCAGCCTTTCTGCCTCCAGACTCCTGTCTGTCCATCTGTCCATCTGTCCACCTGCTGCTGTTTACACCATTGAGTCCTCAGTCCTTTAGGCCTCAGCTTGAATGTCACCTCCTCCAAGAGGCTTTGTCTGGTCACCCCTCTGCTCTTGACCATGTTGCTTGGCCACGGTTACTGACTTGATGGAATTCACCTCAAGCTGTAGTTGCCCAGTTGTGAGGCCTCGTCTCTGGCTCTCCCTGACCAGCCCAGGTGGGAAGCAGAGGGCACACCAGGTGGGCTGCTCATGTGGGCAGGGTTGGTTCTCCAACCTGAGTCAGACCTGAGAGTGTCCATCAGGAAGCTCAGGACGGGTGGGGAGGGGGTTGGAGAAGTGCCACAGGATGAGGAACTGAATGGCTTCTGGGCAGTTCTCCCGAGGATGGACAGGAGGGCGATTGGTTGAGCTGTTCACTCCACTGATGGCTTGTGGGCGTGGCTGCTCTAGACCCAGAGATGAGAAGGGAGAGGGGGAACGTTTTCTGGGAATCCACTGAATGGCAGGCATTGAAAATGTGCTTGTCAGTCAGTAAGTGCCCATCATGCCTGCTTTACATGTTCTGAAAAGACAGGAGGTGACCACACAGGTCTGCCATCATGTACCACCTGGCGGGCACTCAGGGAGGGTGCGGAGCTGCCCGGTAGCTGCACTTAGTCCTCACCCTTCAGCTCTGAGGGGCTGGGTCCATGGCCTCGGACAGAGCTGACTCACCGAACTGGGTGGCGGCTTGGAAGCTCACGTCGGTGGGTGAACAATTCTTTGTAACAGCAGAGCACCCTTTTAGGGACGCATCTTCTGCTGTTTGTATAGTGACTAAAAACTTAACAGCGTGCAATTATATAACAAATACACTTTTTCACTCTATATTAATATCTTTTTTTCTATGTTAATTTCTTTTTTTAATTAAATATATTTTATTGATTTTTTACAGAGAGGAAGGGAGAGGGATAAAGAGTTAGAAACATCAATGAGAGAAACATCGATCAGCTGCTTCCTACAAACCTCCTACTGAGGATGTGCCTGCAACCAAGGTACATGCCCTTGACCGGAATCGAACCTGGGACCCTTCAGTCCACAGGCCGACGCTCTATCCACTGAGCCAAACTGGTTTGGCTCTATGTTAATTTCTTAAATGATATGGTATGCATTGGAGTGCAGAAGAGCGAAAAATCCACTCTTGGAGATGGTAAATTCCCCTATCCCAATTAAGAAGCTTTTTTCTGTTTCTTCGTCTTTATTTTTAAAATTGATTTTAGAGAGGGAGGGAGGAAAGGGGAGAGAGAAACATGTGTGTGAGAGATACATCCATTGGCTCTCTCCCATACACACCCCAACTGGGGATTGAACACGAAACCTAGGTACATGCTCTGACCAGGAATTGAACCCATGACCCCCCAGTGCATGGGATACCACTCCAATGAACAGCCACACCAGCCAGAGCTGTCATTCCTTTATTTTAGATCAGCCTGTATAGTAGACTTTTTTTAGTGATAGGAATGTTTTATAATCTGCATTGTTCAATAAGGCGGCCACTAGCTTCATGTGCTATTTGAGCACTTGAAATGGGGCTCGTGTGACTAAGGCACTGACTTTTTAGTTTTATTAAGTTTTAATACAATTAGTTTTTTTATTTTTATTTTTAATTCTTTATTAGTTAAGGTATTACAGATGTGTCCTTATCCCCCTCATTAACCCTCACCCCCCTACAATTAGTAGTTTAAGAACACATGTGGCTAATAACTATTATACTGGGTAGCACAGTTCTAGCCTGAGTATCTGGGTTGTCATCAGAAGAGATTTGGGAGGTCTGAGGGGAAGTCTCCATACAAGAGGGTGAGAATTTAGGAAATTAAAATCTCTACTTAGCAGCCGCTGCCTAACCGAGGTTAGGAACCTCTACTGTATTGTGTAAATCTTGGGGTGTTTACCAAACATGAGACATGTATCCTTTAAAGAAAGGGCCCTGGCCGGGTGCTCAGTTGGTTGGAGCGTCATCTGGTAGGTACACCGAAAGGTTGGGGTTCAGTTCCTGGTCAGGCAGGATCCCCAGTCACCCCAGTTGGGGCACATGCAGGAGGTGACCGATCGATGTTTTTCCCCTCTCTCTTCCCCTCCTCTTTCTAAAATGAATAAAAACATGTCCTTGGATGAAGATTTAAAAAAAGAAGGGAGCCTGGCCAGTGTGGCTCAGTGATTAACAGTTGACCCATGAACCAACAGGTCACTGGTTCGCTTCTGGTCCGGGGCACATGCCTGGGTTGCGGGCTTGGTTCCTAGTAGGGAAAAGCAATATTTAAAAATATATATTTCTATTGATTTCAGAGAGGAAGAGGGGGGGAGAGAAACATCAGTGAGAGAGAATCATTGATTGGCTGCCTCCTGCACACCCCACACTGGGGATCGAGCCTGCAACCTGGGCATGTGCCCTTGAGAGGAATTGAACCTGGGACCCTTCAGTCCACAGGCCGATGCTCTATCCACTGAGCAAAACCGGCTAGGGCTGCACTTTCTTCTTTTTTAACGAGCATGGTTTCTAAACTTGCTGGACTTAAGCATCTTGGTTTGGCTAGTTCTGCTCCGTCCTGCGGTTGTCTTTGGAGCCCACTCCGTGGCCAGGGTTTGAGTGTCTGGGAGGCGGGCAGGCACTCTCTGGTCTTTCTAGCTGTCGGGTTGCATTTGTGGGAGGAGAGCAGTGCTGTCCTCGTGGGTGGTTTCGCAGGACCAGGTGCAGGCTGCTGCCAGTACCTGCTCCGCTGCCTGTCCTCTGGGGCCAGCGCGGGGAAAAGGACATGCAGACCCCAGGTCAGAAGTGACTGGGAGGAGGCTCCTTATCCCTGGGGAAGCGCCAGCGCCCGGAGGCGCACAGCAGGTTGCTGGTCTGGAGACATTTGTAGTTGTCACAACTTGGGGTGTGCTCCAGGGACGCAGTCAGATGACAGCTTGGCCAGCCCAAGGGGTGAGCCTGGCAATGCCAAGGTGGGGAACTCTGAAACCAACATGTTCTGCAGTTTAAAAACTGCCGCCCAGGCCCGTGTCATTACCTGTTGCTGCGTAACAACCCCAAACTGAGTGACTGAAAACAGTAACCATGCGTTCACCGTGGCCCCTGGGCGGGGCTCAGCCTGGGGGCCCTCTCTGGTCTGTGTGGTGTTGGCTGCCTTCCTGGAGGGCCTCCCCTGCATGGCCTTTAGCCAGGGTCCCCTGTTCCCCTCAGGGAGCCTCCTGGGCTGAGTTTCAGAGGGCGGAGCCAAAGTGGCGAGGCTTCCTGACGCGGCTTTGGACTGACACACCCTCCTTGCTGAGTCTGTGGGGCAAAGCCAGTTACAAGGCCCAGCCCGGCGGCCCAGCCGTGTGAGGAAATGCAGACGGTGGCTCTTGATGGAGGAGGTGCAAAGCATCCGCACCTCTTCCCTGCATTGCAGGCCGGCCTGCAGCGCGCCGTGCAGCAGCGCCGGCCTTAGGAGGCCTCGTTCATACCCGGTTGCTGTGGAGCCGGTTCCAGAAACCAGCTCCTTGGAGGCATCCATTTATTTCACAAGCGCCTGCCAGCGCTGTCCTCTGAGCAGGCCCTGTGCTCGGTGGAGTGCTTGCGGGGAACTGGCTCCTGATCTCCCCTGTCCTGGGGGACAGCGGCCTCGTGAGGAAGCAGATGCAGACGTGCGGTGAGCGCCGTGACACTGGGGGGAGGCCTTTCTCTGCAGATGGCACCTGAAGGACGAGAAGGACAAGGCAGGTGAGGGGCCTGGCACTTCAGGTGGAGAACAGCGGTCACAACGGCCCCGCCTGGAGAGGGTGTGGCTGCCCTTCGTGTGGGAGAAGGCCTTGGTCACCTGCCGCTTGCCCAGGACAGTGTCGCTCGAGCAGGCTTCTGTCTGGTCAGTGCCTTCTTTGACTTCAGACCTGCCCTGGTGTGGACAGTGCATTTTATAGTTACCGCACTGTGCAAACCACTGTGGGTTTCTTCTTTCTGAAGCCATTGAGTGATTTTAAGCAGGAAGTGACAAGATGTGAGTTTTCAAAGATGGTTTAGATTGCCAAATCTAGAGAATGGATTGTTGGGGAGGAAATTGAGACAAGATTTAGAGAAGACTGAAGAGAAATGGGATGACCTGGCTAAGGGTGGGCCTGAGGGAATAGGCAGAGACAGACATTTCCATCCGGGCTCTGGAGATGGACCCCCCGCCCCCCTCCCTGCCCCCCAGGTGCTGACAGGACTCAGGGGATGTGGGACAGGAAGGGACTGGGGAGGCCATGTCGGCACCTCAATGAGGTCAGGTGGGTGGGCAGATCTGTGGGCTGTCCAGTGGGAATCGAGAGCTGTGCTTGGAACGCTGGCAGGTCAAAGTGGACACCAGCCAGGCAGGTGCCCAAACGCTGGCCCTGAGTGTTTTGTCCTGGAGTCCACCCTGGAAGCCACAGGCAGCACTGAAGGCCTTGTGATGGGCACTGTGAGCTGCGCATGGTGGAGGCAACACGGGCCAGTAAAGGTGAGGGTGGGGGTAGGGTGTCAGCCGCCCAGAGTGTCGTGCAGGCTTAGGGGAAGGGATGCAAGGCTCCTCTCAGAGCACAGGCTGCAGGGCCAGTGGCCTGGTGCGTGTGAGGCCAGGTCGGAGCTGAAACCTGGGAGTCGGGGAGAAGGCCAGCTGTGTAGACGTGGCTTCCAGAGCTTCACTCGGGAGGGAGGGGCCGGGAGTTGGAGGGTGGGTGGGAACAGCGCAGTGACTTAGGTGGTCTCAGAACTTGACTCGATTGAGCCCCGGGGTCTTGTTAGGTGCCGTCCGGTTCAGCTTTCTTTCCTAGGGAGCCCCAGGTGTCCCTGCTGTTGCTGGTCCCTGGACCACACACTGAGACACGGGTCACGGGAGGCGGAGCCTTAGAGCCGGCCTCGTCTGCGCTTCCCCGCAGGCCTGCCCGTCACTGCCCTGCGGTGCAGCCAGGCCTTGGCGTTCGTTCCCTGGCCTCGCGGCCCACGTGGACCCTCTCCCGCATCTGCTCTCTGCAGCTGAGCCAGAGCTGCGACGGGGACACCGGATAGACCCCTCCTCATGCACTTGTTTGTATCTGGGAAATGGTTGAACCAGGTAACTTTCAGCAGACTGCCCCTTATTGTCATTTCAGCAGCTGTCCTGTGCATGGCAGGGTCCATTAAGTGCCCGCTAAGCGCAGACATTTAAGGGTTGGAAGGTGAGGTTAGAAAGAGGCTTTGATGGGAGGGGCGGGGTTTGATTTCAAACATAAAAGACTGTCTTTGTTTTTGAATCTTAAGACTTACAACAGAGTAACATTATAAGTAGGTGCCAGTTAGCATAGATAATCCCTGATAAATTAAACATGCGTAACTGAAGTTTTATACATGTTGACCTATTCTAAGGTTGGGACGTTCTTGGGGAGAGAGTTGGAGGGAAAGGGGGTCGTCTGTAGGCAAAGGTGGAAAGGAGGAGCTGGCCATATGAGGGATCCCTGTGATTAGGTAAACAGGTTCCTCTCACTGCTATGTTCCTGGTGCAGATGGCGGAGGAGGGAGGGCAAGAGGAAGGCTCCCACTGCCCCTGTGCCGCTCCGTCCACGACCCCCATGACCCTACCTAAGAGACACCAAGAAGAGAAAGACCCCGGGGGGGGGGGGGGCGCGCTGTCCTGGTCTGTAATGAAGCTCTTGTCCTGAGGGCTGCTTTCTGGTGACGACCTGTTTTGTGTCCTTACGGAGCCATGGGTGTGAGTCGTGTGTCTTGGTGACACGTGTCAGAGCAGACGAGGGAGCAGAGGCTCCTGGCGAGAGCCACGTTCTTTAGAAGTTTGCTTTTTTGTAAATAACTCCTTTATAGCAGCGGTTTTCCACAGTGTGCCACGAGGATTTTTATCTTTTTTTAAGCTTTTTTTTTTTTTTTTTTTTTGAGAGAAGGGAGAGGGGCAGAGAGAGACAGAAAAACAACACATCAATGTGAGAGCAAGACACCAATTATCTGCCTCCTGCATGCCCCCTACCAGGGATCAACCCCCTAACCCCCAACCGGCCCTGTACCCTGACTGCGAATCCCCCCGGCAACCTTTCGCGGCACCGGGTGATAGATACCCAGTCACTTGAACCACACTGGCAGGGCCCGCACGGATTTTTAAAACATGTAATGCCTGACTATTTATATTCAGCAAGGGGCACTGACATCTCTTCCCTTAGATTGTCAAATAAAAAGGGGACAACAGCCAATACAATAGCCATCTGAAATGAATGAATCAAAATGATCTCTATTTTGCCTGGCCAGTGTGGCTCTGTGGTTGAGCATCGACCCATGAACCAAGAGGTCACTGGTTCAATTCCTGGTCAGGGCACATGCCTGGATTTCGAGCTCCATCCTTAGTGGGGGGCGTGCAGGGTGCAGCCGATCTATGATGTTTCTCTCTCATCACCGTTTCTATCACTCTATCCCTCTCCCTTCCCCTCTCTCTCTCAAAAAAAAAAAATCAATAAAAACACATTTTAAAAAATTATAGCTATTTTTTGTCATAGCAGCAAAAATGTATATATTTTTCAGTGTGCCGCAGAATTTTAGTAACTAGTTTATGTGGCATGAGATGAAAAATGTTGAAAATCGCTGCTCTATAGACATGAACTTTAGAACAGCGGTCGCCAACCGGTGGTCCATGGACCACTGGTGGTCTGTGAGGTCCAAAAGGTTGGCGACCGCTGCTTTAGAAATATATATATATATATATATATATATATATATATTCACATATTTAGTTCTTAGGCAGATAGACCAATGTTACTCTGTTAGGCCTACAACTTTAATTTTTTTAGTAAAGAGAAGAACATATTTAAGTTGGTTGTAAGACCTGTGACGAGACCTTTGAGTCTTGAGGAGGGAAGGAGGACGTGAGTGGCCTGAGCAGAGCTTGAAGGCAGTTTCCCTGCGGCAGATGCTGGGACAGTTTAAAGACTTTGCTGAATTGGGAGGAATTGACGTTTGAGAGGAGTCAGTTCTGTACAGGAAAGCTGTGAGGGAATGTTCTATTGGATGTGAAGATGGTTGGGTGGGACGGAGTGCTAGGTAATGATACGGTTGTGGGGTGTCAGTTCGCGGTTAGCATTTTAGATCATTTGGGAATGATGGTGTGTAACGGAAAAGATGTTGGATCAACTGGTAGTCTGCTGGAGAAAAATACAGGTGAAAACTGAATTCCACAGCACATACAGGCTCTGGGTGGACTAAAGATTTAAATGGAGAAATTAGGACATGGACGTATTAGCAAAATATTGGGGGAAATCCTATAAAATAAAAGCCTAATATGCTAAGTGTCCAGTCAGCCAGTCGGCCATTCAACCAATCAAAGTGTAATATGCTAATGATATGTTAAGGCGGCTCAACCGCTTGCTATGATGTGCACTGACCACCAGGGTGCAGACGCTCCAACCTGTAGGTTAGCTTGCTGCTGGGGTCTGGCCAATCGGAACTGAGCAAGATGGGCTGGACATGCCCTGGGGCCCTCCTGCGGTCCCTCCCCAGCCCTGATCCTGCACTGGTGGGGTTCCTCGGCCTGGCCTGCGCCCTCTCGCAATCTGGGCTGAGGGACCCCTCCCCGCCCCCCGCCCCAGTGCACAACTTTTGTAGACTCGGCCTCTAGTATTATATAACCTTTGAGGAAGGTGTGTGTGTGGGAAATAGTTTATAACCTTTGAAAAGGGGGGGTGGAGTTACCGAGCATGACAGTGAAGTTTTAGGCCATAAAGATTATCTGCTTTAGATTCAGAGCAGATCTATAGCCAAGTCACCTGGTAGAGGACCTTTGAACTAAAGTCAAAGGCAAGCAATTTGGAGGAAATATTAGAATTATATCGTATGTGATCAAGGGTTAATGTCCTTAGTATAAAAGCATTTCTAAAATGAATTGTTTCAGCAACTTTATTTTTAAGAATTTATCCAAAGGGGGGAAAAAAGAATACTTAAGTATAAAATTAGTTATAAAAACAAAGTATCAAAAACAGTTTTCATTAGAAATTTTGTTATAAAAGCAAAAACTTGTCAGTAGTCACTAGGATTTAAGCTCCGTGAGGCACAGACCTTTGTCTTCCTTATTTGCTCTGAACAGTGCCTGGGACGTAGCACGTCTCAGTACACGTGGGTGACTGAACGGCCATCCGACTCGTCACCAGTAGGTGTGGTTAAATGAAGGTGCTCGTGGGGTACTGTGCAGCTGGTACCATTTTAAGGGGCTCTTTGTTGTCTTGGATGACCACAATGCAGCAATAGGGGGGGTTGGAAAATTATGCATCTCTGTATCAAAGAAAGTCTAGAAGGAATATATACCCTGCTCACTGTGACGCGGATATCCTCCTGGGGATGGGTTGGGGAAGGAACATGTAGGAAGATAGAATTTTCTCCATACTTTTTGGTGGGAAATTGGCCAAGATAATAATTAGGAAAAACATTTCATTTTGTAAGAAATATAAAAACAAATTATATTTAAAAGTATGACGCACTCTCAAAGTTAGCATGACTGAGATGAGCATGTTCTAGAAATTTCATAGTTTTAGTTCATTTGCCTTTATTTTTTTATTGAGGTATAATTGACTAAACTTGCCTTTGAGGTAAAAGATTTCTATTGATGGTGTTTCATAGCATCTTATATCCATCTTTTCTTCACTTGCGCCATTTCACTGGTTTTTTGTATAAGGATGGATGCCAAGAAAAAAAGATTTAAAAAAATGGATGCCACGAAGGCTACTACTGTGGACATAACAACTACAACGTGGCTTTTTAAATGACAGGACTTTTCAGTGATGTTACACAGTAACACTCTTGACAGCCTGGCAGAACTGGAGAGGATTTGAGCTGGTGGTGAAGACCTAGGTCGCCTGTAGGAGATGCTCCAGCCCCCCCGCCAGCCCCCACACACAGGCCCTGTGGGTGCAGAGAGCAGACAGGACACGCGCTGAGGTGTGTCCTCTTGGTGAGCATAGGGTGTAAGGGGGGGATTGTACCTCACGTCTAATGGCTGGGGAACCTTGTACAATGGAGTCTTTAGAATTGATGCCAGGACTACATCGTTTGATTTAAAGCACAAAGACTTCATTTCCTGCAGTTGGATGTGCAGAGTGTCTGGTTAAGTGTACCCTTCATGCCCACAGAAGCCGCTGCAGAACGGAGTGTTTAGGGGCAGCATTGGGGGCAGGAGGAGACCGCTGGTGACAGTGTGGGGGGTCAGCCGCTGGCCCCAGTAGCAGCTGCCCAGGTGTAAGGAGGGCTCTGTAGTCCTGTGGCTTTTGAGGTGGTGACCGGCTGTGGATCCGCCTGCTGTGTGCCAGGCACTGTCCTGAACGCCAGGGTTGGCAGGCTGCAGCTCGCCATCCTTTTGTAGCCCACGAGCGAAGAGTAGTTTTTACATTTAAAAATCATTGAAAAACAAATCAAAAGAAGAGTCCCTTTCTGTGACGTGGGAAAGTTATGTGGTTTTGAGTTTTTGTCCACAGATGTTTTGTCAGAGCACAGCCCCTCACTCCTTCATGGGTCACCCGTGGCTGCTTTGGGACAGCAGTCAGCAGTAGACTTTGCCGTCTGGGCCTCTGCGGAAAAAGCGGCCACCCCTGCTGTGCGCTCTAGACCCCTCCCCCGCAGACAAGCCGTGAGGTCACAGGGCTGGGACCCAGACCCTGCAGTTCTCTCACTGCTCACGGCTCCGCAGGAAACATGCTCTGTGTCTTGGTTTCCTTGAAAGTGTTTCTGTTGTCAGTTATGTGCTCACATAGACTAAGCTGAATGAGCTGCTTGAGGACGAGGAGGAAGAACCTTGGGTTCATTTTTAAATGATCTTTTGTTACCAGGATAGTGATGCGTGATGCCGTCCGGACTTAGCCACTAGGGGTTTAGCCATAAGAAAGGCTTCAGGGCTCTTTCGAGGCGCTTCAGTGCCGAGGGGTCCACCTCTGCAGCGTCGGGCTGTTGGCTCCCGGTGGCCAGGGTCCCCGTCCCTAGTGCGGCAGCTGGCTGGGTGGCACCGCTCACGTGCACGCGCCGGCAGGCTCTAACACCAGCGAAATTACCTGGAATATTACTGACGTTGGCCGTAAGTTGTTGCACAAGATACATGGCTGGGCATTTGTCACCCTGTTTTTGTGTCTCTGACACTATTTCCTCCCTGTCTAAGGCTCCGCTCCTCGGCCTGCCTGTGTGAACGGTGCGCTCCTTTGGTGGAAAAAACCCACAGCCCATTCCTGACTGCAGATGGGCTGCAGAGACAGTGACTGAGTTCTCAGAGGGACATTGGGCAGTGTCTGAAGACATTCGGGGTTGTCACCACTTGGGGTGCTACTGGCATCTTGTGGGTAGAGGCCAGGGGTGCTGCACAGACCGCGCCAGTGAGCAGTGCCTCAGAGAGACCCATGCTGGGCGGGCCTGGCCCCCGCTCCTGGGGTGGAGGCTCCTGGGGTAGAGGGCCGTGTTCGGGCAGGCTCCCCCTTGGTGCGGAGGAGGTCTGTGTGTACTTGGGCCCCGGCATCAGGACTTCTCCCCCTTTCCCCACCCCCCTGTGGTAGTTCCACGCTCTCCGTGGGGTGATTCCCGCACACTCCGCTGAGCTTTCCACATTGTCCTTAGCTCTCTGCTGGCCGATTAGTTCAACTTCCACAAAAATGAAGTGCTTGACCCCAGAGAGTGGTAGATGAGGAGACCGGGAATGTGGCTCACATAGTGAGAAGTGAGTGGGTGGGCCACTGCCCATGGGCCACCTCCACTCAGGTTGCTGTCATAGTCTAATGCCTCCTGCCCCCCTAGGCCTGTGGAGGCTCACGCAGGGGACAGTCCACTGCTCACCAAAGAGCCAGCCCCTCTGGCTGCGGTCATGCTCCCTGCCTGAGGGGCAGCTCCAGCTGTGCGCGCAGGCACGAGGGCGTGGGGGGCGCAGCAGTCACGGAGGCCGCGTGGGTGCTCCTCGTTCCCGCTCACCCTTCACCCCTGCCAGTTGCCAGCATAAGGCCAAGGCCACTTTGTTTTAAAACAAACGTGAATGTAGTAGGAGGTAGATCGCAAAATTCACATCAATTTCCCCCTTTACCTCTGCACACCGCAGGTTGTGCTTTTTGAGAGCTCAGGCCCGTTTCGTGTCACCACAGTGCAGCGATGAAATCAGCGCCTGGAACACGGAGGCCGGGCTGTTTTCTCTTCCACACGCTGGTGCTGCCCCACAGCGGCCTCTGCAGTGGCTCCTTCTGTCCAGATCCACGTGTTGCACTTGGAGGTCACGTTTGTTCTTTAATCGGATCGGCCGCTCTTGAGCTGCACAGCGTGCAGGTGCAGGCCGTGATCGCGGGCGGAGACCACCCTCAGGCGGGCCTCTGGGCTTCCTCCGGTTAGAGTCGGGCTTTGCATTTGGGCAGAACACCACGGAGGTGTGTCCTGGGCCTTCTCAGCCTCCTCCGAGGGCCCAGTCCAATCCCCCAGCTTCTGCACCCCCCCCCCCCCCCGTGCGCACCAGCCTCCTGCAGCCTCCCCACGGCCCTCAGCCCTCAGGTCTCCGAGAGGCCATGCGGAGCTGCCTTTCCTGGGGGAGTGCCTGAGCTCCTCTAGGGTTTGGTTTGGTTTTGTTTCAAGAACATGAAGGTGAGGAAGTCGGTTCCTGTTTTTGGAGAATTTATAGTTCATTGTCCACATTCCCAGCCCAGGCCTAACGCGGAGCAAGGAGCAGCTCTGGGTGCAGTGGGTGGCGAGGCGTGGCCTCCCTGCTCCTCTGTGCTTGGGCTCCCGCTGTCCCCTTCCAGATTCAGGCTCCGTGCTCTGGTGCCTCCCCGGTGTCCCTAGCATTTCATGGTGCTCCAGGCCAGAATAAGTACCTAAAGTTTCATTTCCTGAGTGATGAAATCCAAACAACTGGAGTATTTATGTCCTAAGAGCTTAGTAGCCATTTGAAAAAGAAATAATTCCCATAAATTAAAGGAAACTTTTAACTTTATTCTTAAATAAGCCACTGTTGTTAACTAATGGGCTGCACAGCTTCTCAGACTACAGAATCAGACTGGCCCCCACCTTCATTTTCTGTCCGTGTTGATTTTCATAACGAAAGCAAGCACTGGAAACCCAGCTTTGGGAGGATGTGATGTCAGGGAAAGGGCGGAGCGCCATCTGCTGTTGGAGCGGAGATCCATCTAGAGCAGTTGGTCCCTTGAGTCTGTCATTTGTCCCTCTTTGCTGTGCTGGTGTCAACTTTAAAATATCTTGTGTCCTGTGAGTTTGCTGCAGCGTCGCTGTGCAGTGCGGGAGCTGGGATTTTAGTTGCTCACAGTCCTGAACTAGGCACTGCAGCCTGGTGGCTGCGTGTTCCCACGAGAAGGGGCTCGCCCACTGGAAGCATCTGGGCGAGGGCGGAAGGAGCGATCGTTCCCTTTCCAGGAATGGAAGTTCAGTCATTTCAGTGCTGTCTGTCACCAGAGGGCATATTGGAGGATGTGCAGGAAGAACCAATGGATGGAGACTGCAGGGGCTCATCAGCATTTATAATGTGGCTTCTGTGGGAAAATGAAAATCTACCATAAGCAGCTCTACTTCAATTTGGACTTTTGGAAGGTAGCCTATGAGTTTTTCTTGACAGTTGTGACAGATGACCTGAAAACATAAATGATTTGTCAAAGTAACAAGTGACTGCCTTCATTGGATCTCTCTGATTTGGCCATGGCCTTTTTTCCTGTTTTTGACACAATAAGTGGATAAGACAGTGCAGATAACCCTGAATACGTTTAACGGGGGAAAAACATTAAAAGAGATACTATAGTTCTCTTTTTTGTTTTTTAGGGCCACATGTATCTGTTGGGCATAAGTTTTACTTGATTTACAGTTAACCCTTGAACAACATGTAGCTTAGGGGTGCCAGCCTCCTGTGCAGTTGAACATTCATATAGCCTGGCCGGTGTAGCTCAGTGGTTGAGCATCGACCTATGAACCAGGAGGTCATGATTCTCGATTCCTGGTCAGGGCACATGCCCAGGTTGCAGGCTTGACTCCCAGTGTGGGGCCTGCAGGAGTCAGCTGATCAATGATTTTCTCTCATCATTGATGTTTCTCTCTCTCCCTCTCCCTTCCTCTGTGAAACCAACAAAAATATGTATTATTTTAAAAAGAAGAAAATTCACATATATAACTAGTCCTCCACATACGCAGATTTCTAATCACTGAGTTGACCCTCGAACACCACAGGTTTGAACCGCACGGGTCAGTTAGGGAAAATCCGCATATAAGTGGACCCACATAGTTCAAATCTGTAGTGTTCAAGGATTGATTGTATATGTTTAGGTTTGTGTATGATACTTTATGATTCATCCTTTCGTAATTAAATGGTACCACAGTGGAGATACATGCTTATGTCACTTAAAAGGAGAATTTTGTTACTATATTAAAGATTCTAGTCATTACTTGGCCTACTCTTCCCTTCTAGGGCGTCTACCTGTAGTCCCTGTGGTAGGACCTCCCCATCGTGTCTCCTCTCCTGGGCCACAGCTGATGGACAGCAAGCCAGTGAGCGGGTGCAGAGGACTCTGGTTAGGAACAGAGTCACAGCTGACATCGGATGGTAGTTAGGATGTGGAATTACAGGTGGTTTGGGACTGTGTGCATGATGGTTGATTAAGAGAGAAGGTGGTAGAAGGACAGAGAAAGAGCACCCAGGAGAACAGAGCCAGATGGCCGTTTCCATTTTTCTCCGTTCCAGTTGCATATCTCCTAGGACCTGTGTACTTCTTGTCCTTGGACCTAGCAGATTTCTCCACTTCTGCCCTTGAACCTGTCAGATCTCTACTTCCTGTCCTCGGACCTGTCAGCTCTTTCTACTTCCTGTCCTCGGACCTGTCAGCTCTCTACTTCCCAGGAGGGTTTTGTCTTTTTGGCAAACAGAAGACTCAACTAGACCAGTTGTTGGGAGAGGAGGTATTGGGGGGAATTGTAACTTTTTATTTCTAGAATTAACCATTTCCCCAAAGATGTAATTGTTAATATAAAATTTCTTTTTTCCCGTAAGGTTTTTCATTGGCAAAAAGGACTTTGAAACAGATAATTAGACAATTTGTTCAGTGAAAATGTATGAAATGATTAAAAATTAGAATATACTGTCTGTGTAAACTGATCTTCTTGAATGTCTTTACTGTGTCGCTGTTTTCTAGGACACTGAGTACTTAACACAGTGACCTAGTGTTTATTACTCCTAATATGGAGAGGGGTGTTTGTTTCATTTGCTTTTTAATCATTCCTACTCAATAACTTAAGTGAAATTTTGGTTATTTAGCCTGGTTTTCTTATATTCAGTAAGCTCAGTGATTTCCCATGACTAATGATTCTTTGATCAAGGAATTTTATCTTACTTGAGTATCTCTAACTTAAAGATTAATTAGGAAAGAAAGTCTGAGACCAAAAGGAAATGTATAGATCCTTCTTAAAACAGATTTTTGGTGTTTTTCCTGCTTTGGCTTTACTGTGTCCGTCCCCCCGCCGCCCCCCCCCCCCCTTTGTTTTTTACTGTTGAGCTTTTTTGTACCAACGAAGTTTCATTTAGGAGAGGTGGAGCCCAGCCGGTGTGGCTCAGTGGTTGAGTATCAGCCTATGAACCAGGAGGTCATGGTTCTCAATTCCCAGTCAGGGCACATGCCCAGGTGTGGGCTCCATCCCTCTCCCTCTCTCTATGAAATCAATAACAATATATTTTAAAAGAGAGAGAACAGTATAGATGGCAGTTGGACTGAACATCCTGGAATGGAGAAAATAAAGTTAATTTGTCAACTTCCCGTCACGTCCGGAGGTGAGGAGCGGCAGGGTTTATCAGAGTTTAGTTTAGGTAAGAACGTTAGGATCGTGTCTCGCGGACTTGGCACCTGCTTGTCCCTCGCCTCAAGACTCTGCTTAGGTGCCACCGCGCTGCCTCTAACACCTTTTATAAAACACCCCCCCCTGCCGCACCCCACGACCGCACCCCGTTTACTTTCCTTTAGCACGGATGGCGCCTGGTGTGTCAGAGTCAGTGCTTCTGAGAGTAAGCTCTGGCAGCAGGAACCACCTTGTCGGTGCGGAGGCGGAGTCCCCATGCCCGTGCCTGGCACGTCCTAGAGACCGTGTATACTTGAGAGTGAATGGATGACGGCTCACAGATGGGAGCCCAGGCGTCAAGGCCATTTTATTGTTCAGTGTTTTATCAACAATTTAAGACTTTCGTCCTGTTGTAGTGCTGTGCTCTGCATGTCCTGCCGCTGGAAATAACTATTGCTGCTCGATTCAGTCTGGTTATGCTGGCGCCTGGCACCAGACGGGCCCCGACGGGCTTTTCTGGCAGCGACACATCAGCAGACCTCAGCTGACCTTTGCCGTGAGGAGCCTGCCGTTCTGACACGTGCTTCTTTCCAGTTCCCGCTGTAAATCTCGGAGTTGTAGAAACACTTTCAGTGCGGAGTGCCTTCTGTGTTTTGAGGTTTATGGGCAATGCGACGCTCAAGCCTTCAGTTTATACGTTCGGGGAGTATGTCCTTTTTCCTGACTGTGGGAGAATATTTCCTTTTAAAAATTGTCTTCAGTTCTTCAGGGCGAAAAGACATTTGTGTTTCTAGGGTTTCTGCGAGACCAGTAGCCAGGGTCTTGGGCCAGATCTGGCAGGGAGCACCCAGGTTACCTGGGGCGGGGTGAAAGGGAGAGGGAGAGAGAATGAGAATCAGTGTGTGTGTGAGTGTGTGCGCACGCATGTATTAGTGTGTGTATGTATTAGTGTGTGAGTGAATGTGTTAGTGTGTGTGCACGTGTGTATTGGTGTGTGAGTGAATGTTAGTGTGTGTTTGTGTGCACGCGTATATTAGTGTGTGAGTGTGAGTGAATGTGTTAGTGTGTATGAGTATGTGTGTGATTTAGTGTGCACGTGTGTATTAGTGTGTGAGTGAATATGTTAGTGTGAGTTTGTGTGCACGTGTGTATTGGTGTGTGCGTGCGTATTAGTGTGTGAGTGAATGTGTTAGTGTGTGCGCGCGTGTGTATTAGTGTGGGAGTGAAGGTGTGTGTGTTTGTGTGCACGTGTGTATTAGTGTGTGAGTGTGTATTAGTTTGTGAGTGAATGTGTTAGTGTGTGCGTGTTTGTGTGCACGCGTGTATTAGTGTGTGCGTGTGTATTAGTGTGTGAGTGTGTGTTTGTGTGAGTGAATGTGTTAGGGTGTCTCAGTGAGTTGTGTGTGTGTGTGTGTGTGTGTCCGTCCCTCCCCGACTTAATGAATCAGAGTCCTGGGGATGAGGTGGGGAAGGTAGAGGGGCTTTAAATTAGGCCAGGTTGGGGTTTTGCTGCAAGAGTATTTCCAGACTTGTGTGGAGGCGTCAGATGTCAGAGCTGTCGTTCAGGAAGATAAATCAGGCAGCGATGTATATGATGGGGTGAGGGGGAGAGATGGCTGGGGAAGAAGGTAAGTGGTAGGCTAGGCGGGGGCGGGGGGAGGAGAGCTGGAAGGAAGGGGGGCTGGGGGTGCAGGATGAAGGGTGGGGTGCTGTGAAGGGGCTTCTTGGCCTCCTCTGGAGGAGGGTGCAGAAGCACCATGAGTGGGTTTGGGGAGGAAGGGCCTGTCAGTGCAGTGGGGGGTTGTGCCCTTGGGGCACTGCCATGTGAGAACGAGGGATTGGAGTGCAGTCAGGGAAAGGGACTAGCAGAGAGCTAACAAGGGACTAGGGTCCCCAAACCAGTGGGAGCTGAGTGAGGAGGGGAAGCAATGAGGTGTGGCTGACCTGGCTCCAGGGGGCTGAGATGTTGTTGCCGCCATCCAGGTGGGCGTCGGGAGGGGCGAGGAGGGAGGAAGGGGTTGCCCACCCCTCATGCCCAGATGGGGCTGGGGATTGAACTCATAACCAAGGTACATGCCCCTGACCGGGAATTGAACTTGCAACCCTTCAGTCCCTGGGCTGACACTCTAACCACTGAACCAACCGCCCAGGGCTGCTGTCGTGTTAGCTTCTGTCATTTTATTCTTTTAGACAAGCTAAGGGAAAGAGGTCAGTGGCTCTGACTCGAGTATCGCCTGTTTTTAAAATTACTGTGACGCGCCAGTTGAAACCGCTGGCCTAGAGCAAGTCCCTGGCTTAGAGCTTGCCTGATGCAGCGAGGACTGAGACCGGACCTTCCGGGTGTGGCTTCTGCCGGGACATTGGTGCTGCATGAGAGCACTGACACCACCTTGGAGCGGAATGAGCAGCCCAGGAAGGACTAGAAAGGGTCCGAGAAGAAAACCGTGTCTCCCGCTCTTTCCGGGGGAGACATCCTCCAGCACAGCGGTCGCCAGCCTATCGGACCCCGCGGACCGCCTGGGGCCCGCGGACCACTGGTTGGCGACCGCTGCTCCAGCAGCTTCCCAGACTTGCTGTGTCTTCATCCTGACGTTAGACTTGGTAACTGTGAGTCTCGAACTCCTTTTTGGAATTGGTTCCACATGATGTTTTGTTGGGAGTCTCCTGCCGTTCTTGGCCCTTGGTGCATCTCCAGTTTCTTCTGTGTGGGAACTGTGGGGTCTTGCTTTGTCCTGGAGACCTGAACCACGGCCTCTGAGGGTCATGTGGCCCTCGGTGCATGGTCCCCGTCTGGACACACGTGGCTCTGGGAGGGAGTTACTGACCTCGCTAAGCGGAGGTGCGCCTCCTCGTTTCTGTGCGGGGGCTTGAAATGCTCTGAGCTGTTCTCTGCACTCTCCCATGTTAAGGCGTTTTCCTGGCTGTATTTCCTTAGTTTTTTCCCCAGAAATGTATGGGCACTCAGTTGTTACTCTGGTGCTTGGTGGCAAAGTTACTTTTTTGTTGCAGAATTTGATCTCTTCACTTGGGCAAAACCTATGTTGGGAGAAAGTTGGAGGGGTCTTTTCAGGGCATATTGCGTAGTGGTAGTTTTCTGCAAAATTAAAAAAATGTCTAACATAACCTTTCCCTAAAAGATTCAGTGTCTGTTCTATATGTAAACCACAGTGAAGTGCCTTAAAATTTTCTTAACAAACACAGCAACATGCAGGATATTATAAAAACAACGGAACACGTTTCGAAATGATCACTCAGCAGCTGGTTAGCCGGCACTGCTTGGTGTTGCCATGTGTCCCTCGCGTGCCGGCGCACCTGCTCGTGGAGCTGGGCTCGTCCTGCTGGCAGAGGTGCAGACACCAGCTCTCGGTGTCTCGGGAAGATGTGATCCTGCGGGCAGTGTCCTACAGGTGGGTCCCCTGTGACCCTCGGGGCCCCCCCAAAGATGGTCGGTGGGAGCCCACTGGGAGACGGGCTTCCCAGGAACTTTCTGAAGCTACGGGGCCTCTGTCCTCGGCCTGGAGAGGGCACAGAGCTGCGTGCAGAGCATGGCCCAGACACCCACTTCCGTGGGATCTTCACCTCTGTCCGCGCCCCTTGGACAGGTGCTCACCTTCTGCCCAAGTAAAGGGGAGCTGTTTTCATCTTCATGGGAGTGAGTTTTGAGCAGAAGAGCGATGGTGTGCTTTCTGGCCCGGCTTCCAGCTTGTGACAGGCGTGAGGCGTCCATTCTTCCTTGGCCAGCAATTTGAGAAAAATATTCTGGCACCGTGAAGGTTAAGGCAGCTTCCTTTTGGAGTTTGGGGCCTGGACACACTGAGGATTAAACACCCAGACACCGTTCAGCTGAAGACCAGATGGAATGAACCCTCTGTGCCAGTGACGGCCCATGGAGAGGGCACGTGCCTGGGCGCAGATGCTGTTCCCCGCCTGTCGCTCCGTGCTGGTGTCCACAGGAAACGACGAGAGGTACAGGAAGTGCTCACTTGTCAGGAGGCGCCGAGCTGGACAGAGCAGCCTGCGGGTGGCCAGGCACGCGCTGCTCGAGGCTGCCCAGCGACCGGGGCTGCCCGGGGCCTCAGCTCTCAATCACAGGAAACCCCCTCATACTTGGGAACTAAACAAGTCAGACAGCAGAAGGGAAATTTGAAAATATTTTCATTTGAATGAAAGTGAAAACAAACAAAACATAACGTGTGTGGGACAGCAGTACTTAGAGGGAAATTTCTAGAATGAAGCACTCGCTACAGAAAACGAAAGGTCTCACCCCCCTAAGCTCCTGCCTCTAGAAACTGGAAGAAGAGCACCTGCACTCCACAGGCAGGGCCAGGAAGCAGTGACAGGCTCCCTGAGGTGCGAGCAGGCAGGAGAGGAAACCCTGAGAAGGGCCCAGGAGCACGCACAGCGACGGGACGGACGCAGACGTGGAAATTAAGATGAACTAGGGGGTCGGGGTCCTTTATGTCTGAAAGGACACAGGAGTCAGAATGCAGGCAGTGTGCCACTAGATCGTGACATCTCGCTGCCAGCTGCTCAGCCGCTAAGGAAGCCTCCACGCTGGCGCGCAGTGGGCCAGGCGAGGCCTCATTCTGCGACGGGGACGTGCCCTCTGACCTGAACCGTAGCTCACCCTTCTTTTGCTTGGTAACTTCAAAGGCGTGTTTTTAAAAAGTTAGTATTTGCCTTTTATTGACATGGCTGTTCCCTTCCCCCCAACTCTTACTTTTGAATCATGTGACGCTGTGGCGAGTTGAAGCAGCAGGCCCCGGAGCGAGTGACCGTCACCCGCCCGCTCCTCTGTGCTGTCCGGGGAGGCATTTCATCGATGCAGATGTCACTCCTGTTTCTCAGCCAGCGTCCCCAGAACAAGGCTGCCCTTTCTCATCGCCACAGCCCTGCCTCTGCCCAGAACTTTAACACTGACCCAGCCCTGCCTGGTCCACGCTCACAGTTGCAGCCATTCCATTTCCCCCAAATGTCTTCACCCCCTTTTTCAGATGGGGACTGAGCCAGGTTCCTGTGAGGCCTGGCTGAGGGCTGAGGGGGTTTGAAGCAGCCGGCCCCCACCTGACCAGCCCCGAAGCTGGAGGGCAGGCCCTGCTCCGGCCGGGGGTTGGCTCCCTGGTCCTTCTCCCAAAGACCAGGCCACGGACTCTTTTCCTCTGTGGAGCCACAGGCAGTCAGCATTTGGAATAGCAAACTGGGATCCATTTGCCTACTGCTGCTGCCCCTTCATGTGGGCAGACTTGAAGGGTTCGTATTTAGAGGTTGGGATCATTGCACCAAGCTCCTAAACCAGTGGTTCTCAACCTTCCTAATGCTGTGACCCTTTAATACAGCTCCTCATGTGGTGGTGACCCCCAATGTCATTGTTACAAATTGAACATAATTAAAGCATAGTGATTAATCACAAAAACAACATGTAATTATAGATGTGTTTTTCCGATGGTCTTAGATGATCCCTGTGAAAGGGTCGTTTGACCCCCAAAGGGGTCGCGACCCACAGGTTGAGAACCGCTACCCTAAAGTGAGCAGCTCTCACCGGGGCCTCCAGGGACACCCCGTGGTGCCTGGAGCCATTTTTGGCTGGTACAGCGGGGGAGTGGGTGCTGCTGAGTATCCTCCAGGGACAGCCGGGCTGACTGCCCAGCTGCGAGCCAGCCTGCTTGTGACCGGGACTGTTCAGTGACGTGGTGTGCGCTGCAGACTCCCTCAGAGGGTTCGGGGACTGAGCCTCGCTCATTTCTGTGGCCTCCAACTTCTGCTTCCACGCCGTGGTTTTGTTTGTTTGTGTTTGTTTGGTTTTTAACTATCTTCAATGGCCCTTTGCCCTGTTCCTCCCCTCTTCTGACATAAAATTCATGCAACATAGCACTAACCATTCAGTGGCACAGCCACCACCTCTACCTGGTTCCAGAACATTTCCGTCACCCAAAAGGCTCCCTGTCCCCAGCGAGCTGCCTCGATCTCACACGCACAGTCTCTGGCAGCCACTGCCCCGTCGGTGGAGTCGCTGTCTGGTCAGTTGACGCAGATGCAGTCATGCCTGCGCCACCTTCTCCACGGGGCGTCCGGTGGTGGTGTGTGTGCTCGCCTCCTGTGGCTGCGTGATCTTCCCTCGTGGGGGCGCCGCGTGCTCATCTGCTCTGCACTTGAGTGTTGGGGCGGTGGCCCTCTGGGGGCTTCTGTGAACACAGGTGCACCCGCACCCAGCGCCGCGTTCAGTCCTGTTGGGTGGATGCCCGGGGGGGTGGCTGGGCCATGGGAATGAAAGTCTGCGTTAAAGTCTCAAGGAACCACCAACCTATTTTATTTCCACCTCACTTTCTCTGCCAGGAAAAAAAAAGTATAACATAAGCAGCTTAATTCCAAAATAAAATTATTTTGCTAAATAAATAAATGCCTTAGAATTCACAGTTCAGCTGGGGGATATTTCAGTGTCCTGATGCCTCCTGACTCCCAACCAGCATGTGCACATGGGCTTGTAGGCTCACAAACAGGGACTTAATCCAGTGGTCGTCAATTTTCGGACCTCGCGGACCCCTGGTTGGCGACCGCCGATTCACCCACAGATGGGGGAACCTGTGAAACATCCACGCGGTCGTTTCACAGTTTCACGTGGAGAGATCACAGAAACATTTAAAGTTTTGAAACTCAAGTTTATGGGAAAGAACAAGCTTCAGCAGAAATCTCGAATTAACATACTTTTGTCCTGGCTGCCTTGTGCCTGCTGGTCCCCCAGACCTCGTCCTCTACCCCGTCCTCTGCCCTGGGCTCCCCGGCTCCCAGGCGGCCTTGGCACTGAGGCAGCCCTTGGCCTTCTTTGGGAATCAGAGGACGTGGGGGGGGGGGGGAGTTTCTCTGAGAAGCCTTTTGAGCAGCAGTGGGGGTTTCTGTTGTTCCTGTGGTTTTTCCAGGAGCAGGACTCTACACACCCTTCCCTCCAGCCGCTTCCCGTTTACTCAGGGCATTTTCCCTGAGGCGTTTCTAAGGATTCAAAAAGAGAAATTGACACCCACGCTGGTTCGGCTCAGTGGGTAGAGCATTGGCCCTTGGACTGAAGGGTCCTGGGTTCAGTTCTAGGCAAGGGCGGCGGCACGGACCTTGGTTGGGAGGCAACCAGTCGCTGTGACACCAGTGTTACTCTCACTGTCTTCGCCCCTCGCTCCCACTCTCTAAACGTCAGTGGGAAAATATTCTTGGGTGAGGATTAACGGCCACAGAGAGAAACAGATGAGATTCCTCCCCTCCCTCATTCGAAGAACGAAATAGTAAATTAATAGAAAGGACTGAGAAAGCCACCTGGGTGAGAGATGTGGGCAGGGAGGGCGGCTGCCATGCTCCTTACGGAAGCTCGCTCCCCACCCGAGGGCAGTGCTCATCCAACACGGCCTTTCTCCTCTTTTGCAGACGGTTTTACATGAACCAGAGACCAGGCCAGAAGCACGTCTGAATTCAGGTAAGTTTTTAAAGTCCAACATGGAAAGTTCTTCGGGTTTTTTGTTGTTTTTAACCTGGTTTTGCCCATCTCTATTTTTGAGCCCAAAGTTGGTTTTCAGGCAAGTTGATCCTGAGGAGGGTATTTCTTCAAAAGCTTCGTCCAATGCTGGGGGGGGCGGGGGGTGGCGCAGAGATGGAAGCTCACGTTCTAGATAAAGAGGGAGATTTCACCAGCTTCTCTCGTTCTGATTTGACAAGTACAAGAAGCTTTGTTTAAAAGGTAGTAAACTGAGGGAAGTGAGGCCCCTCCTCCCTCCTGCGGAAGGTCAGCGGGGCCCCACGGAGGTGAGGCCGTTTGTGGGCTGAGAGGTGTGTCCCCTTTATGTCCAGCTGGGGTTTCCTTCCCACGGCTCAGCCCTTCAGGGGAGGCGCTGTGCCTGGTTGACAGTTGGTGTGAGACGTGGCGTGCGGTCTCCGTGGTGTGGTCTCCGTGGTGCGTTCTCTGACAGCGGGCCACACAGCAGCTCTGACTTCTCTTGACAATTTGCATCAGGAAGTTGAGAAACAGGGAAATCTCGTGAGAACCTCGGATATCCAGGGCGGACTATGTGCACACACCGGTGCGTCCAGCCAGGCCCGTGAGACTGACGGTGAGCCTGGGTCCCCTTAGTCCTCGTCGCTGCCCAGTTACCAGGAAGAGCGAGTACCGTTTCCTTTCCATTTCATTTCCTTGTTCTGATCTCTGCTGCTTCTGATCTGAAGCCCACAGTGGTCCTGTGTCATCCACACTTATGCCAGTTTTTATCGCTTTTGACACATGGACATTGAGCCTCCGAGGTCAGCCTTCCATTTCTTCAGACAAACTTGGGGTTCCTGGGATTGCATCCTCAAAAGCTGGCGACAGTGGCTGGGCGATGACATCACAGAAAAGTCTCACCACACGAAACAGCCTGCTTGGGGGTACCTGTGCCCCACACTTTTAAAAACAGTAGGTTTATAGCAAATTTAATATTTGCTTATCATGTAGCCGAGCAGTGACAAGAATTACTGTTTTTTCCATGTGCAGCAATGCTCACATGTAGGTAAACACAGCATCACGTCATCACGCGGCCGCCGCACTCACAGAGTCTGCCAGTTCTTGTCCAACCTCCTTCCTCTCAGCCCTGGAGCTTCTGGCAGCACCTCCCACGCGAGGGCTGGTCCCGCGGTGGCACCAAGCACAGAGCAGCTCCTCCTTCTGTCCTCAGAGCCGACCACAGGCTTGTCTCTCAGAGTCTGCATGTCGGGATCTGAGTTGAGATCTGAGGTCTCATCGCACTTTAAATGGTTGTGATGGAAAGTTGAAATCGATACAAAGTTATTAACAAGTCACGTCAGGTGCTCCCTCACCGAACACAGCAGGTAGCAGCAGCACCAGTCTTGTGGCCCTTTTAATCTATTATTTTTATTGATTTAAGAGAGAGAGAGGGAGGTAGAGGCATTGATTCGTTGTGCCACCGACTGATGCATCCATGGGTTGATCTTGTATGAGCCTGGACCAGGGATCGAGCCCACAACCTGGGCGCATCGGGAGGTGCTCCAAGCAGCAGAGCCCCTGGCAGGCCGCCAGTCTTGTTCCGCATGTGCCCTTGCCCGTTTCCCTCCTCTTGGTTGTTTTCAAGCGAATTTCAGACCCATTGTTTTATTTTTTTATTTTTTATTTTTTTAAAAAATATATTTTATTGATTTTTTACAGAGAGGAAGGGAGAGAGATAGAAAGTTAGAAACATCGATGAGAGAGAAACATCGATCAGCTGCCTCCTGCACATCCCCCACTGGGGAAGTGCCCGCAACCCATGTACATGCCCTTGACCGGAATCGAACCCGGGACCTTTCAGTCCGCAGGCTGACGCTCTATCCACTGAGCCAAACCAGTTTGGCCCATTGTTTTATTAAACGTGGATCAGAACCTTTGGAGGCCAGGAGAGGCTGTGGGTCAGTCACGTGGGACGGAGGGTCCACACTGCATGTCATCCCACTCTCTCCGGCAGGCGCACCGGACAGACGGCATCTCTGTCCGCTGCCCGTCGCTCACAGTAGCGCTAGAACCGTGCAACGGCAGGGGCTGGGCTGCCTGTGCCCTTTGGGATGTGCACTCTGCATTTTGGAGATGAACTTGGATTTGGAAATGAAAGAAAAACAGAAAAGTTCATGAAATTGGATGAAATTCCTCCTACAAACTCCTGTATCAAAATGTAGCTTTGTCTTGGAGGTGAGGTGTGTGGGGCAAGTCCGCGAACCCCTGCCCATGTGGCCCTGACCGCTGTGGACTTGGCGTTACAGCGAGGCCAGGGCACCAGGGTCCCGGCGGCCCTCCTGTTAACCCCGCACGTGCGCTGCCCTGTGGAGAGGGCACGCCATCGTCTGGTCCCGCAGGCTGACGCACACTTGCCCGTTGTCTCATTTAATTTCCCCTCAGCCGGGGGCACAGAGCGCCTTTCCCATGGCCCGTGAACGCCGAGTGAAACCCCGGGTGAGGTGACAGTTGCTTTCCCTGTGTGTGGAAGCACCAGGACTGGGCATTGGTTTCTGATATGTTAACAGACGTGTAGCTAGTGTCCCTGGCAGCGAGTGAACATTCCTGTGAGCCTGGGAGGCCATTGACACGTCCTTCCGATCCCTGAGGTCCTGATGAGAAGGGGCTGGTGGTGGCACCAAGGGATGGGGAGCCACCTGGAGCACAGGGTGGCTTTTTATGTTAATCCTCACCCAAGGGTAGTTTTCATCAGGATTTTGAGAGCAAGTGGAAGGAAAAGAGGGAGGGGGAGAGAAACATGGATGTGAGAGAAACACAATGATTGGGTGCCTCCTGGACGTGCCCCCACCAGGGTGGGCGATTGAACCTCCAACCCAGGTTGTGCTCTTGACCAGGAATCGAACCTGAGACCTGTTGGTGAGCAGGCCGATGCTATAACCACTGAGCTACACCCGCCACATTACTCCACACGGGAATCTACTTATATAAAAACCATGGGTGGTGTTCATCACATACAGATGAACAGCCGCGACTGAGTGGAAGGAAGTCAGTCCTACAGGGGTTGTCTTGGCAACAGCTTCGCCCTCCCCCAAGCTGTTTCCCGGAGCTGTTTCCTGTAAGGGCGGAGTTTGAGGCAGGAACCTGCCCTGGGAGCGTGGAGGCAGATCTTTCTAAAGTGTGCCGTGCCAGCACTGGGTGAACCCGAGTGGGGCGGCTGACAGGCTTAGAAAAGACAGACAAGAGAATGAAAGCTGGGTCTCTGTGGGACCCTCGCTGCTTCTCTGAGAGACAGCGACCACGCCCACAGCATTGCCTTTATTTTATAGCAGATGTCACGAGGCAAAGTAAGGGCGTGACCAAGACGTTTACAACATTCTCCTGGGTTTCAATCCTACTCAACTACATGCACCTGAACTCTATCAAGCCCACATCACACAAGCACGGGGGCCACATGTTTGGATTATAGGTTCAAGCTTACAGCTACAGCTGTTGGCTATAATTGTGCTGGGAGGGTCCTGCCCTCCAACCTGGGACTTGTATGTGGAAATGAGAGGACTGTGCCCTCTCATCAGTCCAAGACTTGAACCTGTCCAAAACACTGTAGCAGCTCCCCACAATAAAGTTTTAATTCTGTTTCTTTGTTACTAATGTTGTGGCCCCACCCCATAACAAAGAAACAAAGGAAAATTTCCCCATCGAATTTCTGAATAGTATTACTCCTTCGGGAATGCCGTGTCATAAATTAAAATTGAAAGTGGGTGCAATCATCATGCTATTGAGAAATCTCAATAGTAAATGGGGTCTTTGTAATGGTACCAGATTTATTATCAAAAGATTACAGCCTAAGATTATCGAAGCTGAAGTATTAACAGGATCTGCAGAGGGAGAGGCTGTTCTGATTCCAAGAATTAATTTGTCCCCATCTGACACTGGCCTCCCATTTAAATTGATTCAATGACGGTTTCCCATGATGCCAGCATTTGTGATGACTTAATAAATCACAAGGAGAAACTCTAGACAGAGTAGGCATGTTCCTACCTGAACCCGTTTTTGCACATGGTCAGTTATATGTTGCTTTCTCTCGAGTTTGAAGAGCATGTGATGTTACAGTTAAAGTTCTAAATACTTCATCACAAGGGAAATTAGTCAAGCACTCTGAAAGTGTTTTCACTCTTAATGTGGTGTACAGGGAGATATTAGAAAAGTTTAATCACTTTATTAGTCATTGCATCACTGTTGTTCTTATATCATGTTTTCATATCATGTTTTGTTGTTTTTATATCATGCCTCTGTTGTTATATCCTTTTGTTACTGTTTATTAATAAATTTATTATTTCATATACATTTTACTAATTTCCTTCCATCTCTCACATTTCTATTATAGAGAAAGGGCAAATAGCAATGTTAAAATATCTCTGCTAATTAATTCCCTTTTTAAAAAAAATATATTTTATTAATTTTTTACAGAGAGGAAGAGAGAAGGATAGAGAGTTAGAAACATCGATGAGAGAGAAACATCGATCAGCTGCCTCCTGCACACTCCCCACTGGGGATGTGCCCGCAACCAAGGTACATGCCCTTGACCAGAATCAAACCCAGGACCCTTGAGTCCGCAGGCTGACGCTCCATCCACTGAGCCAAACCGGTCAGGGCAATTAATTCCCCTTTAATGTGCACGAATTTCGTGCACTGGGCTACTAGTATTTGAATAAAAAATCATGCTAATACTGACTCATAAAGATGTAACATAGGGGCAGACTTCAACCTGCTTGCTTCCAGTCACTCACATTTCTCACAACAGAAGGTCTGAATCAAGGCCAGTGGCAGGAGCGGGTGGCGAGGGGCAGCGGGCCTCTGGCGGGTCTGTCCGAGGGGATTAGAGGTCCGCGCGCTGAGTCAGCCGGGCCGCGCTTAGCGGTGCCTGTGACCCAGGAGGGGAGGCCAGGTCTCGGGACAGAGGCTTCGGGGACTCGGGACAGTGAAGGAAAACGCAAACCAGCAAACGTGAGTAAGACTGTGAACGCCCTCGGTGTGTGTCCGAGGCACAGCCAGCACTGGGAACCGAGGGGGACTGCAGCCACCAGCTCCCGTGACGGTGGCCGTGGTCTCTTACATCTTTTCAAACAGCTGTGGTTCCGTAGCTGTCTCCAGGTGGCCAGGGCTCTTCACTGAGGGGAAGAGACCGTGTGCGTCTTCTGGGTTCCTGGGCCCGAGGCGCGGGTAACTTTTTTGAAGAGAATTAGACGTGGAAGAGAGAACGAGAAGACACAGGCTGCCCTGTTCCTGGGTCTTTCTCCACAAACAACCACCAGTAACACGTCCTTGTGTCTGTGGAAAAGGCTGCTCACATTGCATAGGTGTGTCCTGTTGGTGGACAGAGAGAGGCCCCACCCTCCACACACTGTCCTGTGCTTGGTTCTTTCATGCCGGCGTCTTCACAGAGGAGCGGGGACGGTGAGTGGCGGTGGGAACGGGAAAGGCTCTGCGGGATGCGGTGTGGGCAGCAGCGACGGCCCGGTGCCCTGTGATGGGCTGGTGTCCACCTCTCCACGCTCACCCTCTGGGGCCAGTTCAGTGTCCGTTAGCTCGGGGCCAGGGCGCTTCATTTGTGAAAGTCCATCTGCAGAAAACGTCTTTTCCAGATTCGGTTTTAGGAAATACAGCTTTGACACGGAGAAGAGAGAGTATAATTTAAAATTTTTTTAAAAAAATATATTTTATTTTTTACAGAGAGGAAGGGAGAGGGATAGAGAACTAGAAACATCAATGAAAGAGAAACATCAATCAGCTGCCTCCTGCACACCCCCTACTGGGGATGTGCCCACAACCAAGGTACATGCCCTTGGCCGGAATCAAACCCAGGACCCTTCAGTCCGCAGGCCGACGCTCCATCCACTGAGCCAAACCGGTCAGGGCTAAAAGGTTTTAATGTCTATAACTGAGACTCGATGTGAGGGCTGATTATAACGGGCCGTAGTCCAAAGGCAATAGCAGTCATCGATGCCGTTCATGTGAGAGGCAGGTCTGCTTGTCCTCCTTGCTTGTGGCCGAAGATTCAAGTCAGCAGATGTCAGCAGCATTGCTCCTGAGGTCCGCCGAGGCGACGGAGCTCCACGGAGCTTCTCAGTACAGACACTTGGGCTGTCGTTTCTCTACCTGAGCAGTGTGCAGCGGCGGTCATCATGCACATCGTCTTCTGTGACATGTACAAGAGAATGTCTAATTAAAGGAGACGTTTAAATGTAAGGTCTCAGGAGTTATCCCGCCCACTAGAAGTTGGGTCCTTATAAAAAAAAGGAGTTGGGTCTTGCCTGGCTGGCATGGCTCAGTGGTTGAACGTCGACCTATGAACCAGGAGGTCATGGTTTGATTTCCTGCAGCTGCCGGGGTTGCAGGCTTGGTCTCCAGTGTGGGGCGTGCAGGAGGCAGCCAGTCCATGATTCTCTCATCATTGATGTGTCTATCCCTCTCTCCCTCTCCTCCTCTCTGAAATCAGTAAAACTTTTCTCTTTCTTTCTTTTTTTTTTAAGAAGTTGGGTCTTTCCTTGAAGACCTCAGCCTCTCAGATAGTACTTCCTTCTACCTAGATCCTAAGGAGCTTGTTGTGTTTAGTCCTCAGTTTAAGTTACCTTCGTGCTGTAGTGTCTGAGTTGGGGTCAGAAGTCGTTGGTGGACTGAAGCCACCCCTTTAGTCCAAGTTCCTCATGGCACCATTGGCAGTTACCCCTCCGGGCTGACCTCGGAAGGACAGGAAGGGCTTCTTACCGACCGAGCATGGCTGTTGGATGGGAGGGAGGACGGGAGGGGCCGTCGGGTTGAAAGAGCCGGCTCTGCAGAGCTGTCTGCACAGACGGACGGACGGACAGACAGACGGACGGACGTGGCCTGTCCCCGCATGGCAGTGCTGGGAGGCGCCCGGGCTGGCGGGGAGCACAGGCATCCCCGAGGACATCACGGCCTTTCGTGTTAAAGCTCTTTCCTCTTCTCTCAGCACCGTTATTATCTCAGACGTTAACGTTCACCAATTGCTGTCCTTGGACGAAGGGGGGAGGAGGGAGCTCGTCACTGTCAGCGGGCACGTGCCTGCAGCATGGCCTCCGGGACAGGCCTCCTGGACGCCCTCCTCGGTGTCGCCCTCCCCGGGAGCTGCCATGGCTGCCCTTGGCAGTGCCTGCTCGCGACCCGCCTGCCCGGCCTCTGCTGCGGGCTGTGGGCGCCGCGCCGGGTTGGCCTGAGCTGTGGGCTGTGGGGTTGGTCCTCTGTCTGCTGGGTTCCCAGGGCCGTGTTGGTGGGAGAGCAGGTTCCTGAACCAGAGGCTGCGGCACCACACCCCACCATCCTTCAGCGTGGCCGTGCGGCACCACACCCCACCGTCCTTCAGCGTGGCCGTGCGGGCACCACACCCCACCATCCTTCAGCGTGGCCGTGTGGGCACCACACCCCCGGTCCTTAAGCGTGGCCTGCGGGCGTGCCAACATGGGGCAGTCGGGGTCATGGATGCGGCTCCCAGTGATGGGCGGTCAGGCGCCACTGCCCCACCTCCTGCCCTGGCTTCACGGAGAGCCTTCTGACGTCTGTCTCAGGTTCTTGGGTCCTTCTGAGACCCAGGTCCTGCTGGCAGAGGCTGCGTGTGGCACAGCTTCTTTGCTAACCCTCCACCGTCTGAGTTGTTACTTGTTAGACATCGTCACTGTACAAAGCCAGTGACTGACAGAAGCTGCCTTACTACCCAGCCCCTGGTGGGCATTTTATAAGTTCTGGTGAATGTTAGTCCTTGATTTATCATTGCTCTCAACATTTCAATTTCCTGTTCTCGCCTGCTTCATTACTTAGTCATTGTTCATTAACTTTTCTTTAAATAGAAGTTTTTTAATCCTCACCTGAAGATAATGTTTTCATTGATTTTGAGAGAGAGAGAGAGAGAGAGAGAGAGACATGTGAGAGAGACACAAAGATCAGTTGCCTCACGCACGCGCCCTGACTGGGATGGATCCCGAAACCTTCGGGTGTCCCAGATGAGCTCCAGCCAACCAAGCCAGCTGGCCCCGGCTGTGATGAAGTTCCTGTGCTTGTGTTCTGTTTCAGATCCGATTCCTTGAGGTGGCATCGCAGAGCACTACGGCCAGAAGATGAGCGAGCTCGACCAGCTACGGCAGGAGGCCGAGCAGCTGAAAAACCAAATCCGAGTACGTAGCCACACGTGTCCAGTTTGCTTATCACCAGTCTAGTGCTTGTCTGGCCAGATGTGACCTGGTGTCAGAGGGATGAGTTACAGGGCGACCCCAGGGTTCAGGGCTGAGGTTGAGTCTTAATTGGCACAGGATGCACTAATGACACCCATAATTTGGCCTCATCCATTATTTTGGGTTTTGTTTCCTAGTGCATCATTATTTCATATGTAAAAATGTCTCCACGGGGTTTTAAACATCTTTTTGCACATGTTTTTCTTAACTTGGAATTAGCTTTGTGCTATTCTTTTATTTTTTTCTTCCAATATTCTTTTGGTCACTGTATAGCAGTGGTTCTCAACCTTGGCTGCACATTAGAATCACCTGGGAATCTTTATAAAATTCTGATTGCTGGGCCTCATCACTGCTGTATAGAGTGTGATGTTGGCCTCCCTCCCTTGTGACTGTTAAGTTGAGGGCAGGAAACTTCTTTAAAAATAAGCGTATTAACAACGATAAAAGGTACATCAGGTGCGCCTGGCTTGTTTTCAGTTTTGAAAAGAGTGTTCCCTCGGGAAGGTCATTGGAGTGGACTTTTTCGGTTGGAGCAGATGCCTCTCCCTGGAGGCAAAGCCGAGTGCGCACGGCAGCCCAGGCGCGGTAACGACGACGTGGCTCGGGGTCGCGCTGCTCCCCTCCGGTTCTGTGAGGCAGCGCTTCTAAAGAATGCTTTCTAGAGAAACATTTACTGCAAGTCAGTGTCCTGTTCTCAGGCCGGTGATGGGAAGTGTGAGAGAAAGGAGGTGGACTCGACAGAAAACACTTGTCCTCAGCGCCCACAGCTAGATGCTTGTCCACTGATGAGGGGGCATCTCAGACGCTTCGGGGTCACCTGTAGGCTCCAGCCACCGCCAGAGCGTCACTTTTCCCAGGTGTCGGAGCAGTTTCCTGAGGCCACTGGAACGGGCGCCTCACCGTGTCCTTCCAAATGGCCCCTCGTGCTCAGAAAGCCTGTTGGTGACGGGGACAGGCGCCACATGATTTCAGCCGTCTCCGTGACCTCGCGAGGAGGCAGTGGGGTCCCTGAGATCTGCAGCCGAGGGGAACGGGCGTCCTGTGCAGGAGGTCAGGCCTTCGTCCAGAGCCTGCCGCAGCTCCGCAGGAGCAAGGACGCCCCTCTCCGCTCCGGGCGGACGCGTGGGACGGCCTGTCCGCCTCCAGGAGAACCCAGAGTCTGTTTTTCCAGCACCTGGGAATGGCTCACGAGTAGTGGGCTCAGACCTGTTCAGATGCAGCAAGTGTGTCCTGCGTGGGGGGAAGACATCGTCTTTGGAAGAACAAAGGCTGGAAGTCAGCGCTCCTCCCTTCCCGTGGGTCAGACCCTGTGGCATTGTGGGGCGCAGGCGTCCTCCTCGGGCAGGGCTGTGGTGTGGGCCACGCGTGGAATTTACATGTATAAAGAGGAACCAGTGGCATTCATTTTTAAGAAACTGTCTCTACCAGCATCCCTAAAACACACACTCATATTCCATCATTCTCCACCCTCTGCGCTGGTGGGCACACCTCGGTGCGCACGTGCCGTGGCTCCTGGGGCTCCGCTCCCAGCTGGTGCTGTGCACGTCTCTGGGCTCAGCACAGGGACAACAAAGGTGGGGGCACCTCTTACCCCGCAGGTGGGAGGGAAAAAGCACACCTTCCCCCTGATCGCCCCAGAAACACAGCTTTTCAAAGGACGCAGGGCAGAGGAGCAGGAAATGGCAACTGAGGCGAGGGCTGCGTGCTTCCTTCCTTCGGTTTGTTTTCAGGTGGGAGGCCCCAGAGACCGTCTCGTCCTTTTCTGATTGTTCTGTGAGGAAGCGTGCAGTCTCACAGGGATGCACGTCTTACTGTCCCCGGCTCAGTGATGACGTGTGAGGTGTGGGCTTCCTAGGAGTGGCGTGCCCGCTGTGCAGGCAGCAGCCCTCGCTGTGCGACGGGCCCGTGGTGCTGGCACAGGCCAAGAAGAGAGGACTGACTGGTCAGCAGCTGGGACCTTCTCCTCTGGTTTAAGGGCCGAAGTAGGTGCGTGTCACCTCCAGTGGCATTTCCCATCACGAGCAGAGCGAGGCCTTTGCACCCCCCCCTGCGTCCTCCACCAGCCCAGGCAGTCGGGAGCTGCAGCGACCGCCCCTGACATGTTGCCGTGATTTTCTTGGAAATTATTCCTACACTCAAGCTTGGACCCTTTTTAAAGCTATCATCTCATTTTCCTTCTTAATGTATGGTTTTTTGTTTGTAAAATTTATACACTCATTTGAGATTTCAGGATTCTATTTTTTAGTAACTTTGACCACTTAGGGACAGTGACACATTTTAATGAGCTCAGTGTGTCCCTGTGTAGTGACTCCTGCCTCACAGGCCATTTCCGAGATAGGAACGCAGGTCCCAGCACATCCCGAGGCCGCCCCGGGCCCTTGGCGGTCCCATAGCCTCAGCGCTGGTGGCCGTTCCCAGTGGGCACAGCCCGAGAGCAGGGCGTGGGCTGGACATGCAGTGCGTTCAGACAGTCCTCTGGGCCCCCGCTCCCGGGCGGTTCGTTAAAAGGCAGAGATAGGAGTGTGTGCGGGGCCGTGAGGTGCTGCAGGGACTTGGCAGGAGGACGGGTGGCTCTGGTTCTGGGGTTCTCCAGTGCCACCAGCCTCCCCTTGGACCCCCAGGGTCGCCTGCATCACTGGGGTCACAGGTGTGCTGACCAATGTGATGATCTGGGTCTGGGAGGCACTGGGTTCCCGTGCCCCATGTTGAGGGTGGTCTGGGCACAGACGGGTGTGCCCTGACAGTCCCACCTGGCCCTGGCTGAGGCGCTGAACCGCGGTGCGAGGGCTGGGAGTGGACGAGCCTGGACCTGGACTAACTTCCTCCCTGCTGCTCTCCCTAGGACGCCAGGAAAGCTTGTGCAGATGCAACTCTCTCTCAGGTAAGAACCAGGTCATGCAGTCGCCTCCCTCCAGGACCTCAGGGCCGAGCTCGGCTCCGAGTCCTGTGCGGCGAGGGTGGGACCCAGTGCTGGGGGCGTTTCCCTCCCAAGTGTTCGTGCTCAGCTAGGAAGTGGTGTCTTAGGATGAAAAATAAATCCCTTTTAAGCCTTAAATAGGTACTTACTATTGTAGAGGTCGGAGCTGTGAAATGTTCACCTTAAAGTTCCCTTAGGCGGGTCCTCAAAGTTTAACCTCAATTGTGACGCAGCAGCTCCTCTCCAGACACAGGAGCTGAACGCTGGTGCGAGACCAGCGCACGCCCAGGCTCTCGCAGCGCATCTCCCGGCGCGGGAGGTGGCAGCACTCGTGTCCGTGCCCGGAGGGTGGGCAGACAGTGCGGCAAGCGCACAGCAGAGCAGGACCCAGCGCAGGACGGGGCGCAGCGTGGATGCCCGTGCCGCCGGAGGAGCCCAGGATGGGGTGCGGGGGCTGACAGGCCGGCCGCTGCAGGGCTCCACCGACGGAACATTCTGAATAGGCCGGTCCATGGGGACTGAAGGAGATTAGTGGTTGCCAGGGGCAGGGGGGGGCCCATGAGTGAGTGCTGAGTGGACGTGGGAAGTGGGAATGTTCTGGAACTAGGGAGAGGTGGTGTCACACACGTTGTCAGCGTGCTAAGGACCACTGGATGGTATACTTAAAGTGGTGAATTTCACATCATTAGAAAAATTAATATTTTTGCCCAAAGAATAAAATATTTGGAAGAAAAGTCATATTTCTCCTGAGAATGATCAATATTTTATAGTGTTTTAATGCTTTAGGGGATGCACTTTAATTGGGGTTAAACAATAAGCTAAGGAGAAATGGTACTACATCGAATTACCTGGATCTGAGTTCTGTACAGTCTTCAGGCCCATTAACGTGATACGTTTGTTCCGTTTGCCTACCCACGTCGTTAGCGTCGGGGCTCTCCTGTCGGAGGGAACCGCAGGTTTGCACGTGCAGTTCTGTCCACAGCAGCAGAATCCCGAGTGGGTGGTCGCTCTGGTCTGGGTCAGTGCAGAGCCTGAGCTCTGGGCCGTGGGAGCTTGGGAGGTGGGAGGACCTGGCCTGAGAGCACCGTTGGTGAGACGAGGAGAGAGAAGAGGGAGGTGTCCGTGTGGCCAGCCCTGTGCATGGTGCCCGCTGTGGGGTTTGAGGTGGAGAAATGTGGGCCTCATCCTCATGAAAGGAAAGTCGTGCCCTGCAAATAGGAGGAATCCCAGTGGAGCTGCTGGGGTGAAGGGGGGTTGGGGGGCCAGTGGGGGTGGCGGAGAGGAGACCTCACAGAATGGTAACCTGCAGGACGTTTGCTTTCAGATAACAAACAACATCGACCCCGTGGGAAGGATCCAGATGCGCACCAGGAGAACGCTGCGGGGGCACCTGGCCAAAATCTACGCCATGCACTGGGGCACAGACTCCAGGTGAGGGCATGAGCAGGGTCAGCCCTGAGGCACGGACTGGTCTGGTGGGTGTTGGCCGTGATTTGTAAAGAAAAAGCGAGGGAGTTGCATCAGGTGTCTGAGCAGCCAGGGGTAGGCTCCCAGGTCACAGGTCCACCTGCCCAGGCCCTTTTCTGCCCTGCCCTAGTCAATCCCTGTCAGCTGTGACCTTCCCTTCCCCTCCTCTTCGTTTCTGCCAGATCCAGGCCCAGGGGCTGTGTGATCTTGGGGAAGTCGCCTAACCTCTCTGTGCCGTGGCTCATCTTTCCAGCCTGTTCCTCATGGTTTCTCAGCTGGCACGCTCAGGGTCAGTGCCCGGCACAGGGTAGAGCGTGCTGAGCCTTAGAACAGTGGGTGCCAGGTGCTGTGTCCGGATTTGCTGCTGGTTTCTCCCTGAGCCCACATCCCACAGCAGGGATGCAGTCCCAGCTGCTGCCCCCTCTCTCTCCCGGCCCATCGGCCCCACCAGCCAGGGAGCTCCCATCGGCACTCATTGTTTCTCCTTTAAATTCTGCCCTTAACTCAGACCCCTTGGCCCCTGGCTGCTGCTCTTCTCCATCGCCTCCCGGTCCTCCCCTCCCCGTGCCCTCCATCGCCCTCACCTGCAGCCTCGCCGGCTGGTCTGTTGAGCCTCTTCTCTTAGAGCCGTGGTTCTCAACCTGGGCTGCACATTAGAATCACCTGGGAACCTTTAAAATCAGGATTTAAAAAAGATTCCCAGCCCTGGCCGGGTGGCTCAGTGGACAGAGCGTCGGCCTGCGCACTGAAGGGTCCCGGGTTCGATTCCGGTCAAGGGCATGGACCTTGGTTGCGGGCACATCCCCAGTAAGAGGTGTGTAGGAGGCAGCTGATCGATGTTTCTCTCTCATCGATGTTTCTAACTCTAGCCCTCTCTCTTTCTCTCTGTAAAAAATCAATTAAAATGTATTTTTAAAAAAGATTCCCAGGTGATTCTAATGTGCAGCCAAGGTTGAGAACCACTGTCTTAGAGGCTGCCTTTCCCAGCCACACGCCGACAGGACATGCTGGTGACTTGGTGACTGACACATGCTTTCAGGCGCCCAACAGAAATCTTCAGATGCCTGTCTTTGAGTGTCTTTTTTTTTTTGTAACGTTTGTTAGGAATTTTCAGTTTGGTTTTCTCTTTGTTCGTGAAATGGTCTGCTTTAGAGTGTAAATGGCTTCAGAACAAAATCTATCTTTACTTTGTTCTGTGCAGTATCCCATACAGTTTCAAATGCAGATGAATGGTAATTGAGGCCCTTTCAGGGATACTGCTAATCAGAAAGAATGAAAAGGAAAATGCCCTCACTAGTCAACCCACCTTAGAATTAAAGTAGCCGGTGACCAAACAGTACATGGTCTCTGGGCTCCCTCATCTGTGGGAGCCTCTGTCTTGTCCTGCCCGGATGGGCATTTGTAGCCAGGCCACTCGTCCCTTGAGCCACCTCAGGCCCCTCCACAGTGTCTCCTGCAGCCGGCCCCCACCTGGGCCGTCCGGAGGCTCTCGGGCATCACTGTGCCTGCGGGGGGCTGGGAGCTACACCAGGCTGCAGGCAGCTCTTCCTTCCTGGAGGGAAGGGTGCTGTGGCCAGAGCAGTGGGCAGGAGGCAGGGGCTCGGGTGAAGCAGGGAGGCAGGTAGGGCCAGATCATCGAGGCTCCGACCACCACGTCTGAGGCCTTACGCCCGGCCTGGGGGTTCCGACTGGAGTTGTGCTGTGAAAGCTGGGGGTCGGGTCTGCGGAAGAGCATCAGGGCTGGGACGAAGCACATCGAGCTCAGGGTTGTGGTCGCCCCTAAAGAAGGGGGACCCGAAGGGGTAGGGGTGTTGGATTGCTCTTGTTCTCTTTCTGGCAGGGCCTGGCTGCTCTTTATTTTATTTTTTTCATATGTTTTTATTGATGTCAGAGAGGAAGGGGGAGGGAGAAAGAGAGAAGCATCCATGATGAGAGAGATTCATGGACCGGCTGCCTCCTGCACGCCCCCCGCTGGGAATGGAGCCCGCAACCCGGGCCTGTGCCCTGACCAAGAATCGAACCCTGACCTTCTGGTTCATAGGTAGATGCTCAGCCTCTGAGCCGCGCCGGCCGGGCTGTAGCTGCCTTTGAACTGGACAGTTACAGCTCTTAACACTTAGGTGTGTGGGGCCCTAGTCCATAGTCATAACCCAAAGAACAAAAGGTGGTGCCTCTGCTGTGCAGAGCGTTTCAGAGAAAATCCAAAATAGGTTTTAATTGGATGTACGTTTGCTTACATCAGCTCCGTGTTTTCTGCCTTTACAGACAGGTTATTGCGCAGGGTGTGTTCCTGACTCGGCTGCAGTTATGAACACGAGTCAGCCTGTCATGCTGTGGCGCTCAGACACTCACGCTGTGGCACTGAGGCTCACGGCGTCGGTGGGCATCACGTCTACATTAGTACCGTGCTTGTCGACGTTATTAGTAAAATACGGTTATGCTTAAGTTCTCTTCTATAACATTTCAGAGTCTCTCTCAGTCAGCTGAATGTTACACTTTCCTCCGCTTTCTAAAAGCTGCTGAAGTCTTGTTAGAACTGAGAGCGCAGCCCACCCACCCGGCGAGGCCCAGGAGCCTCCGTCCTCTGAGTGGGAAGGGCTGAGGCCTGGGCTGTGGCCCCTTCGCCTCGGTCAGAGGCCGGCCCTTCCTTCCGGGCTCCTCCTCCCTCTGCGTTGGCGTGGGCGGTGCCTCCCGGTGACTGGTGGCTGCTCAGTGCCAGGCTGCCCCGGGAGGCGAGTGGACACCCCGGTCTGCAGCGGTCCCCCCTGGGATTACGGGGTGTCTCCTCTCACCTTCGGGAGGATCAGCGGGCATTAGCGTTCCTCCGATCCGGCGAGTCAGCAGATACTAAGCTCCCTGAGCGGAGACTTTCCTGAAGGTGACCCTCCAGGAGGGTGAGGGCCCACGCTGGCCCCTCAGGGCCCGTCCACAGCTGAGCCTGCAGGACAGGCGGCCGGGCGCAGAGCGGCCACTGTTAAGCCAGAAGTCCCTTCGTGTCCGAGGTGTGCGTGGCTCCGAGATGCAGGGATTTGATTGGAGAAAGTGCTTCTGGAAGACGGGGCACTTGGTTCCGCTCTGAGATGAGTTTGCAGCACGGAGCTAGACTGGCTTTGTCCCTTGGTGACTTCTTGTACCTGTTGCCTCAGAACGTGTGTTTCCGTGAAAAGTGTCCGGATTTTCAGATTTCCGGGTTGTGATTGGTTCAGGAAGCCAAACGTGCTCGTGACTGAAATGGTTAAAGCCTGTGTGTTTGGATAAAACCTTTAAAATTGAAATTCTTTGTATCGTGACTTATCACACTGACCGTCTGGGTAGGGCTGTGCGTGGAGCCGTCACCGTCCCGGGAAAAGGGCGGCTCCTGAGCTGCCTTCTGAGTAGCTGTGGGCCCTGCTTCCTCTCCATTAGCCCCCTCGCCCCCTCGCCCCCCTCGCCCCCTCTCCCCCGCACCCCCTCGCCCCCCTCGGCCCCCTCTCCCCCTCGCCCATTCGTCACACTGCTTCAGCCCCTTGGTCCTGTCCTGTCCTGTCCCCGTTCTGCAGAGGCAGACGGAGCACCCACAACACACAGGCCCCCGCCGATCGCACGTGCCCAGAGCAAGACAAGAGAAAAGGCTCGTGGCGGTTGGTAGTTGTGCCGGGACCAGGCTCAGGGCCGCAGGAGTCCGTCTTCACTGTGCACGGCGGGGGCGGGGGGTGAGGCCTCCTCAGTGCCCCCTGGCCTGGACCCCGGGTCGGCTCCGTCTGGGAGCGGCTCAGGAACCTGGGTCTCAGAGCTGGTTCCCTATGTCGAGGCCTGGCGTGCACAAGGACAGACAGGAAGTTGCACGCTCCATGTTTCCTACCACCTGTGTTCGTGAGACTCTGTGAACAGACTCAGACAGACGCAGTGCTGAGTGGCCACTGTCCCGGCTGACCCAGCACGTGGCGGGGGCTAGGCCCCCGAGGAGCCGGCGCTGTCCCAGCTGCTGTCTGTGGGAACGTGCTCGTCCCGCTTTCAGCGTTGGTCTGATAATTGGGACTTTTCCTTCGGGTGGTGAGTAAGTGTGGCCTGTCTCCAGCACAGACCGCTCTGACGCACACGAGAGCCGTCACGGCCGCGTGTGGCGGTGGCTGTGGCCCTGACGTGCCTGTGTGTGTCTTCCCTGCAGGCTTCTCGTCAGTGCCTCGCAGGACGGCAAGCTCATCATCTGGGACAGCTACACCACCAACAAGGTAGGGACTGCGCGCCCTCCCCAGGCCGCCGGATTCACTTCGCTGAGCTACAGTCGGGGGGGGGGGGGGGGGGCGCGCAACGGGAGATTGGGGCTGGTGTGGAGCTCCTGCTCTGCTCGGAGCCGAGCCTGTGGCTGGCACACGCTGCTGGTCCCCGCTGCCCAGCTCAGCTCTGCTCCCAGCAGGCGGGAGGGCGGCTCCTGATGCTCCCGGGAGGCGGGATTCCAGTTTTAGCTCAGTGTGGGAAATCTCATGTTTTATTTAAAAATGCAGAAGTCTAGCTTTTCATTTGGTTATTCGTTTGTTTTGTTTTTTAAATATATTTAGATTTTTTACAGAAAGGAAGGGAGAGGGATAGAGAGTTAGAAACATCGATGAGAGAGAAACATCCATCAGCTGCCTCCTGCACACCCCCTAGTGGGGATGTGCCCGCAACCAAGGTACATGCCCTTGACCGGAATCTAATCTGGGACCCTTCAGTCCGGAGGCCGACGCTCTATCCACTGAGCCACACTAGTCAGGGCTAGTTATTTGTTTTTATGAGACATCACCTGAGGGGCGTTGTATCGAAGTATAAATTAAATTTGTCTAAAGAGTGATTCAAGGGGGTGTCACCTGGAGTGAAGTAGTGCTGTCACTGGTCCCACTCAGCTGTGTTTCCGGGGCGCCGGCTGCGTGTGAGCACAGAGCCTGGCGCAGCTCGCCGGCCGGTTCCAGCACTTCGGGAAAAACCCTTGTTTTATATGTGAACTGGTAGCCATTTTGACTGGCCAGTGGCTTTTTTTTTAAGGATTTAAGTGAATGATTGCTAGCCAGTAAGCCTTAAAATACAATAGTAAAGGAACATTCTTTCCTTTCGACGCGTGATTTCCATTAGGAGGCTGTCCTCTTACGGAGGGTCCATCTCATCATCAGTTGCGACTTTATTAAAACTATAGATTGAGTTCTGGAGCACCGGGTTTCTAATTAAGTTACTGCTGTATCTGACTGGCCACACCTGCAAATTATTTCCAAAGTAATTTCAGTAGCTACTGTGTTTGAACGTGAGCATGTTTGTGTCTGTTCTGTCGTGTAGGTCCACGCCATCCCTCTGCGGTCCTCGTGGGTCATGACCTGTGCGTACGCGCCTTCTGGGAACTACGTGGCCTGCGGAGGCCTGGATAACATTTGCTCCATTTACAATCTGAAAACTCGCGAAGGGAATGTGCGTGTGAGTCGTGAACTGGCCGGACACACAGGTACGCGCTCTCTCCAGTGACTCACAGCGGGCCAGCCTTCTCACCTCTGCTCAGTAACTACCTCGGGAGGGTGGTCGCGGTCATGGCGGGAATACTCTGAAAGTCGAGCAGGAGGCCTCGCTAGGCCGTTACCGGGAAGGAGACTGGGTCTTAGTCCCTGGGGCGCCTGCTTCCAGGGCTCTCTGGTGCTGGCTGAGGCCACTGCCGCTCAGCCTGCATCTCCTGCTGCACCGTCTTCCGTCCTGAGCACCTTCCACCAGGGTTTGCAGTGTGAACGTACCTGTGTGTGTAGTGTGCACATGCGTGTGTGCGTGCACTGATGCGTGGGCGTCAGTGGGCTCCTCGCGGCCCCACACCAGCGCCCTCAGTGCGGAGGCCACAGGCTGGGAGGTGGCCGGGAGGTGTGGGAGCCGAGCAGGTCTCTGTCCGTTTGCCTGTGACTGGCTGCGACAGAGGGGACTGTTCCTGGAGAAGGGCTCGTCCTAGGGCTTTACTTTGGCGGCTGCTTCTCAGTCCTGGAACGACTTCCCACGAGGCGCACCTGCCTCAGGCGCAACACGGGAGAAGGTGGTGACTCACGGAGCAGCTAGTTCTGCTCTGACTTCAGCCAGGTGGCCCGTCACATCACTTCCAGCCGGTCTCGAGCCTGTCCTGCGTCCTTCAGACGCACGATGGTGGAGAACACAGTGTCCTCTCAGTAAAGGGCACCGAGGCGCTCTGCGAGGCCACAGCCCGCGGCATCGGGCTGCTCCGTGTGTCAGAGCAGAGGCACTGCCCAGGCCCGAGGGCATGAGAACCTCGGCGAGGGGTGTGCCTGCTTCTCCCGGCTGGCTCGGGCGGTTCTTGCTCATCCACCGGAGCTCTGTCAGCAGACCGTGCGCTCTCTCTCGAGTCTGACTCTTCCTGCGGGACTGGCCCTCTTGTCACGATGCTGGCGGCTTACAGGAGGCTCCCACCCATTGCCTTCCCACCTGACCGTGCTGGTCAGTAGCGCCCCCTGTCGTTCTCACGGGCTCAGCCTTTCCCATGCTGTTGAGTCCTGTTTCCCGTGACATTCGTGCCGGGATGCGGCTCCATCCCTTACCTGCCTCCTGGCCTGCCCTTCTCTGCGGTGGCTGCATTTTTATCTGTGGGCGCTTTTGGTTGCCTCTTTGCATTACTTTTAGTGGTTTGTCTAGGGATTCAAAGCACATTTATCATTTTTCACGGTCTCCTAGGGGTTACTGTTGTACCAATTCATGTGAAATGCAAAACCCTGGAGCCGTACAGGCCCATCTCCTGCTCTTGGTGACGTTTCCATCGGGGTCACACCTGCATGTGTAATAGGCCCACGACACACCGTCACAATAAAAATGTATTTTAAAATCTATATATAGGTTTTAATTGGTTTTAGAAAGGGAGAGAGATGGAGACATCAATGATGGGAGAGAAACACCATAGATCAGCTGCCTCCTGCCCGCCCCCCACCAAGGATCAAGCCCATACCCCAGGCTTGTGCCCTGACTGGGAATCGAACCGTGACTTCTTGGTTCATCAGTCAACACTCAACCACTGAGCCACGCAGGCCGGGCTAAAACCTGTTTTTTAAAATGTGGGGTGTTTCAGCAGGTGTCACATGTCCCCACCTCTGTTCCGAGGCTCAGCTTGCAGCTCAGGCCACACAACCATTTCCACCCTGACTTGTCTGCTACAGCTGCATCGTAGCAAACAGACCTGCTCCCTGCTCTGCCCTGATGCCTGTGCGCCTCCCCCATGCTCTGTCCCTCCTCTTTCCCCACAATAAGAGGGCTCCAGGGGGGCAAGAAGTGACCTTCTGTTCATGGATGTGTCCTGGGGTGGGGGGCAGGGGGGCACTCCAGACACAGGGGTCTCCTGTGCACTGAGTGGATGAGCGAGCGAGTGAGGAGCAGGCGGGATCCATCCTCACTCCTGTCACGAGAGGAGGGGAGGAGAGCACGTGCCCCATGTGTGGCAGCTCCAGTGCCCTGTGGGCGCAGTGCCACAGCCTCCTTGGTCCTGGGTCCTGGCCGCCCTAGCCCTGCCCAGCAGTGCTGCACACGGGCGGAGGGGCCGATAGGCAGGGTCTTCCCCGTTCTGCCCACGGGTTTCTGTTTACAAGACCCTAGAGCAGTGATGGCGAACCTATGACACACGAACTCATTTTTTTGGTTGATTTTTTTTTGTTAAATGGCATTTAAATATATAAAATAAATATCAAAAATATAAGTCTTTGTTTTGCTATGGTTGCAAATATCAAAAAATTTCTACATGTGACACGGCACCAGTTAGGGTTTTTTAAAACGCTGACACGCCGAGCTCAGAAGGTTCACCGTCACTGCCCTGGAGAGTGGCGCTGGCATATTTGGGTCACTGTCTGGGTCTGTTTCCAGGTTACCTGTCCTGCTGCCGATTCCTGGATGACAATCAGATCGTGACCAGCTCTGGAGACACCACCTGGTGAGTGCCTGACTCCGCCTGCCCTCACAGGGCTCGGCCACCCCGGCTCCGGGTAGGAGGACAGAGGCCCTTTTTTGTTTTGTTTTGTTAATACTCACCTGAGGATACTTTTTTCATTGGTTTGTAGAGGGAGTGGAATGGAGGGGGAGGGAGGGGGCCGAGAAAGGGGGGGGACATCGATGTGTCTCACATTAATTGGTTGCCTCCTGCAAGTGCCTGATGGGGGCTGGGGAATGAACCTCCAACTCAGGTATGTGCCCTTGGCTGGGAATTGAACCCATGACCCTTCTGTGTGTGGGCCGATGCTCTAACTGCTGATCCACACTGGCCAGCGTGGAAATAGGTTTTTGCCATGAATGGGGGTGTCCGTCCTATGAAATGGCCATGAGACTTCAGGGCAAGAGGCAGTGCGAGGGGACTGAGTTCACTGTGCCTTGTGGATTGTGAAGCTTCGTTATAGACGTTGCGCTTCCGTGTGTGTGGGAAGCCCTGCTTTCCTTCCCACCGGCAGCCCTGGGAGCAGTGGGTGATGGGCCCCTCCCCACACTGCAGGGCCCAGCTCCCGTGGCGTGCACCGTTTCTGAATGTTCCGAGTTCTCGTCTTTCTACAGACAGAGCCCCTTAAATAAACCTTGGAGTGTTTTCACTCATGGCTCCAAACCACGTAATGTACATGCTCAGGTTGTTTTACAAGAGGCCTGTGAGACCCCGTCTGATTTGTCTTAAGTCAAAGCGCACGGGTTTCCTGTGTCCTGGGGTTGGAAGGACACTGGTCACTGGCCGTCGGCGAACGTGGGGGCTCCATGTGTGTCTCCTGCTGCAGTGCCCTGTGGGACATCGAGACGGGCCAGCAGACGACCACCTTCACTGGACACACTGGGGACGTCATGAGCCTTTCTCTTGCTCCTGACACCAGACTGTTTGTGTCCGGTGCGTGTGATGCTTCAGCCAAACTCTGGGACGTGCGAGAAGGGATGTGCCGGCAAACGTTCACCGGCCACGAGTCCGACATCAACGCCATCTGTGTGAGTGGCTGCCCCGCGGCAGGTCCTTGGCCAGCGCCGCATTAGATTGGTTACTGCACCCACAGAATTCCCGTTCAGTGTTTGATGTTTTCAGGGTTAGACGTTCTCTATTTTCTCTGCAAATACAACTTAATTTACTAAGAACTCCCTGTAGAACATCTGAAAGCGGTGCGGTCTGTCCTCGGGGGCCAGCTCGTTCTGTGCTTGGCTGGCCCCCAGCCCTGGGCTTAAGGGGGCCGGGGGCGCACAGGGTGCAGCAACTCCCCCCGCGTGCGGCCTCTGTGGGCGGGGCTTCCCTTCTCCATGTCCCTGTACCTGAGGGGCTGGCCTTCCCCGCCTTCCTCCACGGGCTCGCCTGACTGCTGGTGGCTGCAGAGAAGCAGGCCTCGGTGGTGCCCGCCCTGGGGGTCCTGTGGCTCCCGTGGCTCCTGTGGCCCCTGTGGCCCCGTGTGCTCCCTGGGTCCCTGTGATGTGGGCCCCAGCTGCTGTCAGCACGCAGCCGTCGTCCTGCTCTTGGGCAGTGGTATTTCCAATGTTTATTTTTTGTGCCTTTGCACACTCTTGATTTGCTTTCTCTTTCCAGTTCTTTCCAAATGGCAATGCATTTGCCACTGGCTCGGATGACGCCACCTGCAGGCTGTTTGACCTCCGTGCGGATCAGGAGCTCATGACTTACTCCCATGACAACATCATCTGTGGAATCACCTCCGTCTCCTTCTCCAAGAGTGGGCGCCTCCTCCTCGCAGGGTACGACGACTTCAACTGCAACGTCTGGGACGCACTCAAAGCCGACCGGGCAGGTAAGTGACGGCTGGGGCCTGTCTGTGTGTCCTGGACACTCGGACTATCTTTCAGGATGTACATGACTCCTCGGATAAGCCCAGGTGTTCAGGTTTCTGTCCGTCAGGCAGGCTGTCTGTGCTGGGCCTGCCTGAATACACCTGCTAGGCCGCCGGCAGCCAGGAGCTGACCATACAGGCCTGGCACCCCTGCACACACCAGACGCTTTTCCCACCCACGTGTGTGGTGCCCAGGTATCCCCAGTGGGCAGGAAAGGGGGTGCCCGTGAAGAGTCTGAAGTTCACACGTCAGAGGCTGGTGCGTGGTTGCCAGGTGGATCCACACACACAGGTGTGCGGACGATGGGAGCTCCCTGACTGCACATGGCCTCGGGCAGCGAATGGCATTTAGAGTTGCTGGCTGTTGGTCCCTGGCGGGGGAGGGCACGGGAGCCCTGGCACGGTGGGGCCTCACCTTGGCTTCCGCTGCTGGACGGCCTCCTTCCTGCCCCAGTCGAACCCTCAAGCTCCCTGCGCAGTGGCTGCTGCTGGGACACCGGCCTCGAGTGACTGCTCTCGCTTGTTTCCAGGTGTCCTGGCCGGGCATGACAACCGCGTCAGCTGCCTGGGGGTGACTGACGACGGGATGGCTGTGGCCACAGGGTCCTGGGACAGCTTCCTCAAGATCTGGAACTAACACCGGCAGGTAACCCTTGGGAGATGGTGGTTTCTGGGTTCATGGTGGTGGAGATTGACGGTGCGGTGAGGTGAGCCTTGACCTCAAGCTGAGTGCGGTGCCCTCGGCCTCACACCCAGACGGCACCGCCAGCCACCTGACAATGGGCCTGAGCTGAGAGGCCCTGTCTCTCTCTACTTTTTTTTTTATGTCTTTTTGTTGTTGGTGTTAATCCTCAGCTGAGGATACTTTTCCATTAATTTTTTTCTTCTTTTTTTAGAGAGTGGAAGGGATGTGGGAAGAGAGAGAGAGAGAGAGAGAGAGAGAGAGAAGCATTGATGTGAGAGAGACACATCGATTGGTTTCCTCCCACATGGGGCCCCAATCAGGACTGGGGATCGAGCCTGCAACCGGGGTATGTGCCCCTGACCAGAATCGAACCCAGGACTCTTCAGTCCACAGGCTGACACTCTATATCTACTGAGCCAAACTGGCCGGGGCTCTTTTTACATTTTTTAAAATGTATTTATTATGGTGACAGTAGTTACTAAAATTGTGTAGGTGTCAGGTGCACAACTTGATGATGCATCACCTGATACTGCATTGTGTTCACCCCCCAAGGCCAAGTCTCCTTCCACCACCCCTGTCCCCTCCCCACCCACTCCCTCCCACCCCCTCCCTCCCATCCCCTCCCTCCCCACCCTCTCCCTCTGGCGATCACCACACTCTTGTCTGTGTCTGAGGTTATTTCCCTTCACTTAATCCCTTCACCTTTCTCACCAGCCCCCCAGCCTGCTCCCCTCTGACGGCTGCAGTCTGTTCTCTGTCTCTATGAGTCTGGTTCTGTTTTTTCTTTTTCCATTTTGTTTGTTTACTTTTCAGTAAGTTTAAATCTTTGATGAGCACAGCATCGCACAGATTCTGTGTCTAGCGGCCTCAGCAGAAAGGCTGCTGGGCACTCGGCAAGAACTGCCCACTGTTTGCAGAGCAGTTACCTTTCCCAGGTGGCTCCGGTTGTGCTCGGTTTGCCCACCAGGAGTCACTGTGCTGTTCTCTGCTTTGTCCGCATAACCCAGAGAGGATTCCGTTTCATCTCGAGCACAAACACCTTCACTTCTAAGAGGAGCCTGGCCACTGTGGCTCAGTGGTTGAGCATCAACCTATGAACCAAGAGGTCACAGTTCGATTCCCAGTTAGGGCCCAGGTTGCGAGCTCAATCCCCAGTGTGGGGCGTGGAAGAGGCAACCGATCAATGATTCTCTCTCATCGTTGATGCTTCTCTCTCTCTCTCCCTTCCTCTCTGAAATCAATAAAAATATATTTTAAAAAGTGAAACCAATAAAAATATATTTTAAAAAAAGGAGAGCTGTGGGCTCCCTCTGGTTCTGGAGACCCCACTTATAGCCGTCAAAAATGGCGTTGGACACAGCTTTGTGGACATACTTGTCCTTATAGGAGTCCTGTTCCCAGCAGCCTCCGCAGGGTCCAGGGTGGCAGAAAACGCTGCTTTTGTTTTGTTTGTCCGTTCATTTTGTTCATTAGATTCCACATGTAAGTGAAACCATGTGGTGCTTGTCTTTCTCTGACTCACTCACTCAGCAGAACGCTCTCGGGGCTCTTGCTCACGTCTCTAAACTCTGCTTCCAGCAGCAGGCGGACGCCCGTGACTGGAAGACCATTCCACCCCGAAGCGTTGCAGCGATCGCATTTCCAATCCTCCCGACTAACGCGGACGCCCTCCCTCGAACTGCAAAAGGGCACGATCTTCCCTTCACTTCCTGCTGGAACCAAGAGCACAATCCCACGAGAGAAGCCCTGCTGTGAACTCGACGCGTCGTGCATCCTCCCGGGACCATTGTCTTTGTTTGCTTTTTGTCTTGAATGAAGTTAGAAGGAAATACTAGAGTCAGAATGTTCGCCACCAAGGAGCTCAGTGTAGCGTGAGGCAGACACACCTGGCCACGCGTGGGCTTGGGCTCAGGTCCGGGACCCCGTCTGACGCTCGTGCAGAGCAAGTCGAGGACTGGATCTTGTTATCAGCTCCAAATTCCAGGTGGTGTTTGTAACAGGATTTGAAAACATTCATGTTTCCTTTTTACAATATCTTTGTGTTTAGTAGTTAAACAGAGAGAGAGGGTCTAGCGCGGCCTCTCTGAAGTTGTTAATGATGTAAATTTAGTCCCTGTTTTTAAAATTTTTTTGTCTAGTGTCACATGGTTGTTGCACAGACATGGCACAGAAAGAGCAGACCCGAGCGTGGTGACCAGCAGAGTCCAATCAGGCACCTTTCTCCCCGCGTCCTCTGCCTCTCCCTTCAGTCCCAGCCTCCCCTGGGGTTTCCTTGTGACGTGGGGAGTTTATAATAATAGCCTAACACTACCCCTGCCCCGCCCCCTGTCACAACCTCTGTGTTCGAGAGAGGTGCCCGTCCTGTGCTTGGATAGTCAGTCAATTATTTGTGTATGAAACAATGTAAAAATCAATGTTTTGAAAATAATGATCTCAAACTTTCTAAGTTAAATTTTAAACCATTGGATCGTTGGCCGCACTGGGGGCTAACTCTTAGACTCGCATGCTGTAGGAATGCTCACGTGTGCGTTAGCGCTCAGGCCTAGGTGTTCTTTTTCTTTACGAATAACCTCTTTCAAGTTGTAACCATTTCTGGCTCCAGCCACGATCGCTGCCACTCTGCACGCACCGGAAGCAGCACCGGAAGCAGCGCGACACGCTTGAGTAGCAGGATAAGGCACTGTTTCCTTTATTTCTTAAAAAACAAACACCAAGTCCTGTTCCAAATGTTGCTGTTGGATTTGGGGGGTGGGGTGGGCAGGGAGCGGAGACCGGCCAGCTCTGTAACTCCTCACGGCCGTGTCCTGCGGAAGCAGCCTCTGCACCTGAGGCAGGTCGTTTTCTAACACAGACTTCCCGGTGCCCCCAGCCGTCCTGCAGGTGTCCCAGCAGCGCCCGCTGTGCTGGGGGGCGGGGTGCTGGGCCCGCCGGGCGCTCCCGCTGGCTGTCTGCGCCCCTGCACACGTGGACACGTGGACACGTGGACACGTGGGCCTGGGTCTGCGGGGCGCGGGGCGGAGCCCTCCGAGCGACACCCTGTAGGCCGCCTGCACCTGCTCTCCCTTTTCTATTTAATTTTCAGTCCGTGTGCCGCAAGGAAGCTGGACGCGAGGTCGGCCCTGCATTCAACTGTCCTGTTATTTAAGCTGAAATAAAGCAGTTTGACATGAGGGACCTCGGTGTGGCGGCTGCTCCCTGAGGAGGACATCCTCTGCCCGTGTTTTCCCGCTGCGAGAACCCCAGGAAGCAGGGGTGGGTCCCCAGGTGGCCCCCGAGCGCAAGCACCCAGCCCTGGCCACCTGTCCCCACCCAGACGTCCATCCCGAGCCTGTGGGTCAGGACGGGCCTCCTGCCAGGGCGCAGGGACGGGCCCACCAGCCATTCTCAAGCTCACGGGGCGGCACTTGCTCCTGAGCGGACACCCCGTCTGAGGAGGCACCAGCTGGAGGCCCTGGATTTGCCCGGGTGCAGGTGGCACCTGTGCACCCTCCTCCCCCATCACGGGGCACTCCCGGCCACTCCCAGGGTCGGTCTGTTCTGTGCAAATTTCCCTGGGAGCCCAGCTCCCCGGCCTCAGCCAAGCGCTCCCTGACCACTCGGCTGGGCCCCAGCGGCCCCCACAACCACCGCATCGGTGCTGGGCGCCCAGCGCCTGTCTGCTCGCGGCAGCGGCATTCACTCCACCCGCGCGGGTTTTCCTCCATCCCCAGGCCGAGCAGGGCCTGGCGCTCACCAGGGAGCCAGTGGCGTTGTGTCCCCAGCCCACTCCGCCGCCCTCCACCAGTCCCATGGCCCTGGGGACAGACAGCCCCTCCTCCCCAAGCCCGCCCCCTGCTCAGCTCCCCACCTTGAGGTCTCCAGTCCCCCCACCATCGCCAAGCCCCTCCCTGTGTCCTGCTCAGTCCTTCCCAGAGCCCAGGCCAAACCCTGCCCCTCAGGTCCTCACTGGGTGACCTCGCCTTCGGATCCCTGGATCCCCGTTGAAAACTGCCCACAACAAAAGCACCTGCATCCTAGAGGCCTTGAAAGAGCTGAGTCCCAGGTGCGAGGAGTCTGAGGAGTCAGGACAGGCGGGCTAGGCCTCGGGGGCTCCCACTCCCACCCCAGGCTGCCTCCCAGAGTTGGGGGGCAAAGGGGTGCCGTGCCTGCCGTGCTCTCTGCCCTGCTGCTCTTCCTCATTCTGGGCAGGGCACCCCTTCCCCGGCACCTGGGGAGGGCCCTGCCCCGGGGGAAGTCTCCTTCCTGCCTGAGCGGTGAGCCTGGCTCTTGGCTGGTCTCCGGGGAGAGGTGCTGGCCTCTCCCCCGCCCTGGAACCAGCCCTCACAGGAGACTAGTGGCCTATCCTAGACCGGCCTCTGGAGGGTGAGGCACGGCCAGGCAGGAGGCCTGGACCGGTCCGAGGTCCGCTGGCTGGAGGCCAGAGGGATAAATGAGGACCTCCCGGGAGCCAGAGACCCCTCCACAGGGAGCCTCCCGCCCTCCCAGGCTCCCAGGCTCCTGGCCACTTCCACTTTGGGTGCTGGGCAGCCTCTGCTCACCCTGGCATTCACCCCAGCAGGTACAGCTGAGGCCAACGTCCCTGCATCTGTGAGCCTGGTGCATCCCCTTCCTGTCCTCTAGAGCCAGGGAGTCCCCCTGACTGCACCCAAAATCCAGGGTGCCCCCTCCATGAGCCCAGCTTTGGGCAGCAGCTCCATCACCCTGCTCCACACCTCCCTGGTGCAGGCTCCTGCCTCTCTCACCCCCTGCCCCCCCATCCTCCCCCCCGCTGTCCCTTGAAAGTGTGGGTCCAGGCCTGCCAGCGGAGCTCAGGGGTTGAGCCTAGACCTATGAACCTGGAGGCCACGGTTCCATTCCTGGGCAGGGCACATGCCCGGGGTGCGGGCTCGATCCCCAGTAGGGGGCCTGCAGGAGGCAGCCCGTCAGTGATTCTCATCACTGATGTTTCTCCCTCTGTGAAATCAATAAAAATATATATTTTTTTAAAGTGTGGGTCCAGGTTTCGGGGGTGTGAAGTTTAAACAGTATGGAGCCATTTAAAAAAAAAAAAAAAAAAAGAATACCAAGAAACAAATACCGAACTTTGTTAAGGTCGCCTGCAGCTCTGGCAACAGGGATAGTAGGCAGGCTGCTTTTCTGGACCCCCGACCCCCTCGGGGGCAGACCCTGCCTCCAACACCCAGCCAAACCGGGCTCCGTCCCACCCCACCCCCACCTGTGTGCTGCTGCTGGCCCTCCCCCCACCCCAGCCTGACAGAGCCTCTCTAAGCCCCTTCCGGACACCCCCAGGCACCCCTCCCAGCGGGGCCCTGTGATGGCGTGATTGCCAGGTCAGGCACCCAAGGGAGATGCAGCTGTTTTCTCCGAAATGAGGAAGGATTCCTGTTCCTGCTGGGGTGGGGGGTGGGGTGGGTGGGGATGGGGGGTTTGCCGTGGTTACAGACATGCACCTGCACAAGTTCCTTTTACAGAAGGGACACAGGAAGGGCGCCTGCCTTGTCACTTGGTGAGTGACACCGCCTGGACTCACGCCGTGGTGCCTTCTCTGCAGACGGTCCTGCTCTAGAAGGTTCTCGGAGGCCAGTGCTGGGCCAAACACTGGTGTTATTCTTTCACGAGTGAATATCCCAAAATGCAACAAGGGGATCTCCTGTGGGTGTGGCTGGTGGCCACTTTGGGGAAGCAAAGTTCTCAAAACAACTTGCTGGGGAAGTTACACAACTTGAGAAATACCCTCACACTTTCCCCATTCTTGTCCCCTTTCCACTCACCCCGGTGACCCCACTGCCCAGTGGCCCGAGGACAGCAGTGAAACATGTTCTTTTCTGCGAGCAGCGGTGTTCCAGGTCGAGGGACACGGGGCCAGAAGGCCCAGCCAGAGCAGACGGACGGCGGCTGGTAGGGGGGCTGGGGAAACCTGGGTCCAGGTGGCTGCAGGGGGTCAGGGTGCTCCGCGTCGGGGAGTCCTCAGCGTAGAGGAGGAATGATGGCTGGCACTCGGGGAGCCAGGCAGGTCACAGAGTGCCCCGTGCGCATTGCCGTTCACCTCCTGCAGGGACCCTGCAGCAGCGTGTCCCTGACGTGTCCCTGGCACACCGTTGGCACAAGATTCCTGAATGCACTGGGTGTGACTTTCAGTTCAGGAAGCCACGGGAGAGCCCACGGGGGGCAGCAGCTCCACCAGAGGCTACAAGATGGGCACTGTGGCCTGGCTCCCTCTCCTGTGCTGGCAGCCGCGGAGCGTGGCTCTGTCCTAGGTCCTTACACTGAGTTTTGGTTCCCAAAACGTGTTCTTTCTAAGCATAAGTCATCATGGAATCCTCGTCGGTGGTGTCACCACGCATGGGGGCCTGTAGTCAGCCTGCCTGGGCTCGGGGAGGGGAGAGAGGTGGGATAGGAGTCAGGAGTGGGGGGCAGGGGCGGGCGGGCAGCCCTCAGTGTGAGTGGGGACCGGGGCTCATCCTCCGTTACCAGACAGGGGAGGGAGCCAGGCTGAGTGGGTCTGCCTAGAGCTGGCGGGTGGCGTGTGGTTCTTGACTTCGTGCAGGAAAGATTTCACAACAGGAGTGGAGGGGATCGTGAGTGTTTATTAAAGTTGGGGACAGTGAAACAAGGACGGACTTGGAAGAAGCAACAGGAGGCGTAGGCTGGGCTGCCTCGCTCACTGGGAAGTCGGAGAACCGAGGGCCTCGGGGACAGTTCAGGGGGGTTCGTCCAGGGAGAGCTGCCGCTGCCCATTGCTCCCTGGGGGCCTGTTTCCTGGGGACCCTTAAGGTTTCGAAGGTGCGTGCCTGCGGGGGAAGAAGCGGGGAAGGCACGGGTGTGCTCCCCAGGGGCAGAGTGCGTGCGTGCGGGTTATTTCTCTCTTGCAGGCGGGAGTCTTGGGAAGGTCTCGGGGAGGGTCTCAGCAGGATGCGCATCAGCTTCCGGGTGCGCCTTTCAGGGTCACGTCCCTGCTGGCTGGTTGGCGCCAGGCTGGGCAGGGCCATCAGTCATTGCAGCGGGTCCTGTGCCCACCTGGTTTTGCTGCTTTCCTGGGCCTAGAGCTGAAATACAACTGAGGCCCGGATGTCATCTCTAGAGAGGTGACCTGCACCTGGCGGGAAATTGCAGTTTGTCCAGCTCTCTGCCTCAGTTTCCCCATTCTACTTGCCAAGGAATTGTCCTGGCTTTTCACTCTCCGATGTCATTCTGCGGAGAGTCAGCGCCCGTCCACCTGCGGGGCTGGTGTCCAAGGACCGCACCCCCGCTGCGAACTCCGGGCCCCGGGCTTGCGGGCGGGGGCGGGGCTCGTATGCGCGGTAGGCGCGGCCGGGCGAGCTGGGTGAGGCGAGGCGCATGCGCGGGGCGTGGCGGGGGGGGCGGGGCTAGTGTGCGCGGTAGGCGCGGCCGGGCGAGCTGGGTAAAGCGAGGCGCATGCGCGGGGCGTGGCGGAGGCGGGGCTAGTGTGCGCGGTAGGCGAGCTGGGTGAGGCGAGGCGCATGCGCGGGGCGGGGCGCGCGTGCGCATTGGCTGCGCGGCGGCATTGCTGCTCGGTGGGCCGGCGCCGCGGTCCCGGTGGCCATGGGGCTGGGTGCGGCCGCGGCGCCGGGGGCCGGCTAGCGACGACGAGCGGCTGCGGGGTGGCGGAGTCCGCGGACGGAGCCGGGCGAGGGGACGGCCCCGCAGGCGCCCGCGGCAGCGAACGGTGAGTGCGCGCCGGCCCTCGGCCCAGCCCGCGCCGCCTGGGGTCGCAGGGTCGGGGGGTGTGGACGCCGAGAGGCGCCGGCCGCTCCCGGGTCCGGGAACGCGGGGTCTCCCGGACCTGGGCCGGGCCTGCGGCGGCGACCCCCACCCGGACCCTGGACCCCGATCCACGGACCCTGCTGGGCGGGACGCTGAGAGACCGGCCCCGGGCAGCGGTCAGTCTCCGAGGCGTTTGCCCCGGGCGCTGCCCCAGGCCCTGCCGCCGAGCGCGCTTCGCTCCGGAATAACCGGTTCCCGTCGCTAGCCGGCCGCGCTTCTCGCCGCGCCCTCGGGGGCGGGGGTAGGAGGGGAGCGAGCGGCTCTCCGGTTTCGCCGGACGGCGCCCTTCAGGCCCTTCCCCGGGATGGGGCTTCCCTGGATGGGGTCCCGCCCCCCCGGGCCTTGCTGACCTCTGCCCCCGCCCCCCGCCCCCCGCCCCCGGCTTTCCTCGCCTTCACCTTTGCCCCCGCGCGAGGCTCGAGCAGCGCTCACAGAGGTTGCGCTGGGCGGCCCTCGAGATGGCGCTCCTGGGGGTTATGTCACCAGCGCCAAACCGCGTGCCACCCCCAGGCGACGGCGGAGAGGACCCCAGCCGGCCACGCAGCATTCTTGGGGCGCCTGGGTGGTGGACGCGGAGGGGGGGCGTGCCCTCGATAAGCAGGGAGCTCGCGATCGCATGCGGAGGTGCAAGCTGCCGAATGCAGAGGCCGGCGGTGCTCATGGGAGTCGGTGGACTATGTGTTGCTTTTTGTGTGTTTTTTCCCCAACATATTTTTATTGATTTCAGAGAGGAGGGGAGAGGGGGAGAGAGAGAAACATCAGTGATGAGAGGGGCTCATTGATCGGCTGCCTCCTGCAGGCCCCCTACTGGGGATCCCACCCGGCGTGTGCCCTGACCCCTGACCGCGGATCTAACCGTGACCTTCAGGTTCATAGGTCAGCCCTCAACCACTGAGCCACACCCCGGACCCGCCCTCGCCTATGTCCTTATTGCCTGAAATCACAGCTTCTCTGCAGGCCTGACTGTTACAGCAGCTAGGGGGACCCTGGAGGGGGGCTGGGGGGGGCTGGAGGGGGAGAACAGGCCCCGGCCTCCTGGGCTTCACCGCCACCCCACCTGCCCTGCTGACCACTGAGGGCCTCAGGCCCTGGGTGCTGGACCAGTGCAGGCAGCTGGTGCCTGCTGGTGGTTGGTGGCTGCCTGTTGGCACCCACTCCGCTCCTTGCCATTCTCTGCGTTCCACGCATCAGGACAGGTAGATGGCAGTATCAGACCACGGGTGAAGGTGCCGGGGTGCCGGCTCACGGCAGAGGGACCAGGTGGGCGAGGGCCGGCTGGGCAGACCCGCGTGTCCTCATCTGCCGGGAGGGTGCTGCCGCCCCTCACAAAGCCCTTCAGGTCCCTGATGCTGGAAGGTGTGGGCTGAAGGTCAGGCTCCTGCCCCACATAGAACTTTCTAGAAGTCTTTGTGAGGGCCAGTCTCACCACATCCTTGCTGGCCTTGGGGGGAGAGGAAAAGATGAGGTAATAGGGCCCCCCAGCTCATTACTGGCTCGTGAGGTTGGACAGTTTCCCATTTCTGTGACCAAATGAAGTTTCCTTTTTTATTCAGTTTCAACCAATATGTTGTGTGTGTGTGTGTGTGTGTGTGTGTAAATTGATTTCAGAGGAAGGGAGAGAGAGAGAAACATGGATGATGAGAGAGAATCATCAGGTCGCACACGGGATCAAGCCCGCAACCTGGGCCTGGGCCCTGACTAGGAGTCGAACTGTGACCTCCTGGCTCATAGGTCGAAGCTCAACCGCTGAGCCCCGCCGGCCGGGCAACAGGTACACATGGAAAACTCACACTGGAATCATGACTTAGGTTCCTGTCTGTCTGTCTGTGTGTGACTTGTGTTGAGTTTTTATACATTTACTCGGGCACCTCCCTGTGTCTCCACCACTTCGCCTCTGAATACTTGTTACTGGGCTCCAGCACAGTTTCCTAATTAACTCCCCCCACGCAGAAGTTGTTGCTTAAAATTAGGTTCCTGCTGTCAGGAGCTTGAATGAACTTGGGTAGAGTTAGAATTTCAGCTTTTCAGAGCAGTTAACCACCAAGCAGACTTGAGTTAAATGTGCTCCTGACTCACCATTGTCAGAAAAGTACGCTGTGGAGGGAATACTTTAAGTTTTAAAATATTCAGAGTGATTATTTTATAAAATAGTTGACTGCCTGGTCATCAAACAGCTTCTAGATAATCTACGATAATAAAAGTCCAATATGCAAATCGACTGAACGGCTGAATAGCAGAACGACTGTCTGGACGACCTTCGGACAAAGCCGGGCCGCGAGGGCGGAGGCAGCGGGCTGCATGGCCTGCTCTCTCGCGGACGTCTCCATCGGCCTCTCGTGTGTAATAAATAGACAGTTCGTAAGGACATGTGCGTCTTGTGGTTTGGATTGGCTTACCATACTGTATCAACTGTTTCGAGATACTTACGAACTCCCAGGAGGCCGTAGAATGGTACAGAGAGAAGCGTTCCTCTCCCAGCGCCCAGGGTTGCCGCCCACACGGAGGGCACAGTAGCGTGAGCACCAGGAAGTGGACATGGGAAAATGCCTGCAGGGCACCACCCTCTGCAGTTGCCACCAGTCTTACCGCGTGTGCCTGCGTGTTCGCTGTGTGTCCGTTTGTGTGGCTGCTCACCGCACCCCGCCCCGCCCTTCCCAGCCGCCCGGCCCCTTCTCTGGCTCGACGGCCCCTCGGTGATTGCTGGGCAGTGAGTGGGTCCTTCAGACCGTGGCCCTTTGCGACTGGCTTTGGCCCTCAGCGTGATGCCTCCTCTTAGGTCCGTCTCGGCAGACGAGGTGTGTGCCTGCTGGGAGTCAAACCCCAACCTCTTGTGTACGGAGGACGCTCCACCCCACAGTCGCCGGGCCAGCGTGTGGGCTTTTACGTGGACAGTTTTCCTCTGCGACAGGCCCAGGTGCTGCCCGTGCCGGGCTGTCTGTCAGTTTTTATAAGAAACTGCCGGACTGTTTCCCAGAGGACTGTGCTCGCTCCTCTCTCCCCACCCCTCCCCTGCGCAGGGCGGCTCTCGCCCCCTCTCTGGCTCTTCCTCATTTGGGTGGTCCTGGTGGGTGCCTGGCCACTCCTCGTGGCCCAGGAGGCTTCGCAGGCTCGCTCCTCCCGCGTTCTAGTTCGCGTGGATTTGATTGTTGTGTCTGGTGAGTGCGCCCTGGGCACCGTCCTTGGCGGCTGGCTAGTTCGCTGTTTTCTCGTCTGTAGCTTGTTTTTAATCCTTGACCGGGGCTCCCACAGAGCAAGCTGCTGAGCGAAATCCAGTTTATCTGTTTTTTTCCCTTTTATGGGCTGTGCTTTTTATATCGCGTGTAAGCAGCTCTCTGGCCCTGAGTCCCTGTTTTCTTGTAACAGGTTCCTAGTTGGCACTTGTACTGTGATTGATTCGATCCACTGGGAGCTGATGGCTGTTGCTGTGAGGTTTGGGTTGTTCGCTCTCATGCCCAGGACCATTTGTGGGAGGTTCTTTCCTCACTGAGTGGCTGTGTGCCTTTGGCAGAAGTCGGCTGAGCACGTTGCCTGGGCCTGTCTCTAGGCTCAGCGCTGCTCCCCGGACTGGGCCTGCCTTCCTCCTGACGCCTTGGCCTGGACTGTTCCAGTTAGAGAGTAAGTCTTGTGTGTGTTTTTTAAATTGATTTTTAGAGAGAGGAGGAGGGAGGGAGAAGAGAGAGAGAGAGAAAGAGAGAGAGAGAGACATCAGCTGCCTCCTGCGTGCTGGAGCTGGGGACCCAGCACGTGCCCGGACTAGGACTCAAACCAGCAACCTTTGAGTGTGCGGACGACAACTGGGCCACAGTGGCCAGGGCTGGAAAGTAAGTCTTAATCAGAGAGCGAGCCTCCCCCTGTTCTTTTTATGGTGCCAGCTGTTCGAGTGCCCTCACGTCCTACCCTTTTAGAAGAGGCTCATCCGTCGCTGCAAAGCAGTCTCGTGCGGATTTTCCAGAAGTTGATGCGACCATTTTGGGAGAAGTGATGCCTGACCTTCCAGCCCAGGAGCAGGGTGTCCCCCTGATTCACATCTTCTCTGATTCCTCTCATTAGTGTTTCATTATCGCAGCACACAAGCCCTCCACATGGTTGTTTTTAATTTAATTTTTTAATTATTTATTTTAGAGAGAGGAAGGAAGGAGGGGAGAGAGGGGTTTGTTGTTCACTTGTTCATTCACTTGTTGCTTCTCCTATGTGCCCTGACCAGACATTGAACCCACAACCTTGGTGTATTGGGATGACGCTCTAACCCACTGAGCTAGCTGGCCAGGGCTCTCTACATATTTTGTTATGTTTACATCTCGTTAACTTTTTTAAAATATATTTTATTGATTTTTTACAGAGAGGAAGGGAGAGGGATAGGGAGTTAAAAACATCGATGAGAGAGAAACATCGATCAGCTGCCTCCTGCATACTCCCCACTGGGGATGTGCCTGCAACCACGGTACATGCCCTTGACCGGAATCGAAGCCGGGACCCTTGAGTCCGCAGGCCCACGCTCTACCCACTGAGCCAAACCGGTCAGGGCTCATTAATTTTTAAATATATTTTTATTATTGATTTCAGAGAGGAAGAGAGAAATAGAAACATCAGTGATGAGAGAGAATCGTGGATCGGCTGCCTCCTGCACGCCCCCACTGGCACTGGAGTCTGAAACCTAGGCATGTGCCCTGACTGGGAATTGAACCATGACCTCCTGGTTCATAGGTCAATGCTCAACCCCTGAGCCACGCCGGCCGGGCACATCTCATTATTTTTAAAGTGATGGTAGATGACTTTTTACTTCCGTCCCCATCTGTTGTGCCTGTTGAGCCGGCCGGGGCTTCTGCATCGTACTGTCAGGCGGAGTGGCGAGAGCCGGCCTCAGCCTTGCCGCACTGTCGGGACACTTACTCACCATTAAGGTGATGTCAGCTCAGGTGCCTTGGATGTTCTTCATCGAGGTCAGGACAGTCCTCCCTGTCCTGGTAGCGGAGAGTCTGTGTCATAAGCGGGGGTGGGGTTTTGTGCGTCAGTGATGTCATCAGGTGAGCTTCCTTCTTGCCTTGCTGATGTGCTGCATTCCATTGGTTGAGCCAACCTTGCATTCCCAGAACAAACCCCTTGGCGACTGGTTTATTCTTTTTAAGCATATATTGTGTTCAAAGTAAGGCTACTCTGGGAGCATAACACATCACCCCCGGGGTTGGAGTGATGTCGGTAGTTCGTGACCTGCAGGCAGAAGCGGGGACAGCGCCACCCGCGTGCTTAGCTCCAGCAGCCGTGTCCAGCTCTTCCAGGACTGGCCGAGCTGTGGGTTAGGGCCGCTGGGAAAGGGCCCCTGGCTCCTCCCCGTGCCGCTGGGGGACCCTCCTTGCCTGCTGGTGCGGGCCGGGCGGGGGTGGGGTGGTGGTCTTCTGCCTGCGGGGAGCCCGCCCTTGGCGCTAAGTGCCCGACTTCCTAACTAATAAACGAATTTAGAAATTAAACTTTGAGCACTGGTTACAGACTTCGTTTTTTTTTTATTGATTTTTTAATATTTTATTGATTTTTTACAGAGAGGAATAGAGAGTTAGAAACATCCACGACAGAGAAACGTGGATCAGCTGCCTCCCATACACCCCCTACTGGGGATGTTGCCCACAACCAAGGTACATGCCCTTGACCGAAATCGAACCCGGGACCCTTCAGTCCGCAGGCCGACACTCTATCCACTGAGCCAAACCGGTTAGGGCTGGTTACAGACTTTAACTCCCTCATCCATTTAAATGATAATTACATCGAATGAATTATTCTTGTGAGTATGTTACCCATAACATCAAACAAAATACACAAAAATCTAATGATTATAAAATTATGATAACCATTTTGAATGTTTCAGTATCATGGGTTTAATTCATTCATTTGCCTTATTTTCTCAAGGCCTAGTACCCCTACCAGGTGGTTATTTCTGTCCCTTCTTGGAACGAGAGTTTTCCACTTGCTTCTAGGGTTACAGCCTCCCGCCAGCTCAGGCCGCAGGCTCAGTGACCACGGCCCACGCCCAGCCATTTCCGTTGTCATTTTATCGGCATTGTTCCCCGGCTCTCTCACCTCTGGGCGTTTGGAGGGGCCTGGCCTGCCTTCCACACAGGTCCAGCTCCTTGCAGCCTGATGCCGGCCCTGCCTGTGCTCCTCGGGTCTGTTGGCCAGCGTGCTGGGAGGGGATGCGGTCGGCATTGTTTCCATGGGCCGAGGAGCTGAGTCCGCAGGGTCCTCTCGCCTCCCAGGGCCCTCGGCCAGCTCAGGCCTTGGGTCTCTGTTGGGCCTCCTTGCTGTGTCTGCTGTGGTTGAGCAGGGGCCTGGGAGTGTTGGCCCAGACGCCAGCTGTGCCACCTGGCCCGGGGCGTGGTGGCGTGGTTGCCTGGTTCCATGCCACCCGTCCCTGCTCCTGGTTTTGGCTCTGCTTGCGGGGGGTGGGCGGCAGGGGGAGATAGGGCAGCAGGGTGGGCGGCCTGCCCTGGCGTTTGACGCCGGACATGTCCCCATGTCTGCCCAGGTGCTTCTCCTATGCTCTGCCACCTTCCCTGTGGGCTCCCAGACGTCACTGGGCCCAATTCGAACCATTTCCTTGTTGGAGCGTGGCCGACGGGGCCCTCTCCAGGCCTGTCGACTGGCCTCCCTGAGCGGGTCAGAGGAGACTGACATGTTTTGCTGGTGCCTCTGCGTTCGTGGGCGGGGGGGCTCCTGGGGTCGTGGGAGGACTCCTGGGGTCGTGGAAGGACTCCTGGGATCATGGGAGGACTCCTGGGGTCGAGGGAGGACTCCTGGGATCATGGGAGGACTCCTGAGGTTGTGGGAGGACTCCTGGGGTCGAGGGAGGCCTGGGTGGGTTAATCCAGGGAAGTGCCAGCCGATGCTCGGGGCGGTGGCTGTTTGGCAGTTTTGAATGAGGAAGTAAGGGAGCACCTGGGTTTTCACCGTCAAGCCCTGTCCCTGGCTGTGGTCCTCCTGCCTACCCTGCCTTTCGACCTCACCCTCCTGCTCCCTCCAGGCTCCTTGCCAGACCCCCTTCTTTTGGCTCCACAGTGGGGGCTCCACCGGTTCAGTCCTGTGTCTCCTGGCCCCACCCTGGGGCGCCATCAGCTCCTGGTTGAGTGCTCACCCCTGAGCGAGCCTGTCCCCTGCGCCCCAGCCTCTGGGGCGGCAGCACTTAGGGGCTGGGGGACCTTTTAGGCCCCGAGAGCCTGAGCAGAACAATGTCAGTGTCAGTAGCTTCAGCTGTAGGTCAGGGAGGGAGGGAGACCCAGTGGAAAGGGGGGAGGGGGCCGCGAGGGAGAGAGGGGACCTGGGGGTGGGAGGCGCAGGCGTTCCCTGTGGAGGTGCCGTTGGAGCGAAGACCTGAGCAGAGGCTGTGGGTGTGGGCTGTGGGTGTGGGGCGCCCAGGCTTTGCGTGCAGGTCCGTGTGCACACATGTCGCTCCTGGGCGCACACGGGTGGGGTGGCTGTAGCCTGGGCAGGTGTGTGGGTAACATGTTCAGAAACTTCCAGCCGGGCTGCGTGTCCTCTCCCTCGGCGGTGCCTGTGGGTCCGGCCCCAAGACCTCGCCCGCCGGCCCAGGCTGCGGTCAGCGCTCAGATCGCCTTTCTGCCCGGCGTCCGTGGTGTCTGTGGATGTGGTTGCGTTTCCCTGTGGCTGCTGGTGTCGGTGTCTGTGCGGCTTTGCCCAGGTCTTTCATGGGCTTGTTTGCGGAGTTTTGGAAGTTTGTACCTATTCTGGCTACAATCCTTGTCACCCACCGCTGTGTTTCCTGTATCAACAGGGTCTGGTGAGGGTGAAAGGTTTCCGTCGTAAGGAGGTTCGGTGTCTGTGTCTGTGCTTTTCGTGTTCTGTCTACAAGCCTCCGCCGCAGCCACAGCCACTCAGGCTGCCCAGCGCTCCCTCCAGCGGGGGGGAGGGGGGCTCCGGGAGCCTGCCTGGGAGGGGACGGTGCCTCCCGGGGTCGCCCGCACCGCTGCTGAAACCCACTGGCCGCCTCGGGGAGGGCGTCCTCCGTCCCCGCCTGTCTGTCCGTCTGGTGTCGGCACCACACGCAGCTCACGGCAGCGCTGCTCTCCCTCAGCTCAGCGGGCCTGGTCCCTGCCCTTCGGAGGGATGTAGGCTCAGCGTGTCCTTCCTCACAGGGACGCCGCTGGTCTGCTGGGGAAAGGGCGGGGGGATGCGGGGGCCCTGAGGGAAGTGCCCCCTCCTGTCCTGAGCGGCTGTCCTTCCCTCACTTGTTTCCTCTGACCTGTCAGCAGCCTTCTGTCGATTCTGCAACTTTTCTCTTGGGGCGTCATTGACGTGTCACAGGGTGTGCGTGGCAGGAGCGCCACACGTTCGATGGTTTGTATTTGTCGCAGAACTTCCCGCAGCAGGGCCCCACCACCGGCCACTGCGGGTCGGGTCTTTTTTCTGGTGAGAAGTCACACATGCGACTCAGTGCTGGTTAACTGCAGCCCGAGCTGTGTGCTGCCCGCGGCCCAGCCGCTCGCCTGACCCCGGGCAGCAGGCCCGCACTTGGTCCGCAGTGCCCTCCCCGTGCCGGCCTTCAGCGCTGGGCCGGTGTTTCTAAAGCTCAGCTTATGGCTCGTTGCTGGTCACAGACGTCCCGTTGGTTGGTCGGCATTCGGTGCCTCCTGCCGTCTTGCTAAGGAGCGCGCCTGTGGTGCAGTCACTGGTAGCGTCCCTGCAGACCCTGGCCTGCCGCAGTCCCGCCTCCGATGCTGTTGTCTCGGCATCTAGCCTCGGTGGTTCCGTCACCTCGACTGCAAGCCTCGGGTCCAGGGGGCTGTCAGGCCCTCGGTGGTTCTGGTTCTCAGTGACTTTCACCCCCAGGACAGTGTCGCCTGGGGCTCAGGGCTCCTCCGGCGCCTGTAGTGCGGGGGTGGGGTGCCTTCAGGAATCCCGTCACCTTTGACCTCCCCTGGCGGCCCAGGCCTGCCCAGAGCCCTCCACTTCCCCGCCCTCCTCCCCTCCCTACACTCCCGGCTGGTGCCAGCCCTGCCTCCTGGAGGAGGAGGCTTTGAGCCTGGGGGCAGGGACGGTGTGTCCTGGCCTGGCCGCCTGTTCCTGTGGAGGCTGGTGTGGCGTCACCTGCTGGTCCCCGGCCGGGGTCTGTCCCCCTCCACGCTGACTCCTGGGAGGGACACCTTCCAGGGCCCGGCCCGGCACTGGGGGAGGTCTGTGTTTGTTCTCTCTCTTTCTCTCTCTCTCTCTCTCTCTCTCTCTCATCAGTCGGGAGTTTTCTTAGAAAATCACTTCATGACCCAAGTTGTCACCTCCCGGCCTTGGGCTCCCTGACTCCGGCCCTGGTGAGTGTGAGCTCGTTCCTCCGCTCGCGCTCAGGAGGCCCGGCGGCCGGGCTGCGGCTTCCTGTGGACTCGGAGCCTTCCTGTTCTGACCGTGCTGTGTCCACGCGGGGCTGAGCGCCGACGGGTGGGAGAGCCCGGGGCCCGGGTGCCTCTACTCCCCCGCAGGTTCCTGGCCCCTCACGCGGTTCGGGGTTGGGGCTTTCTTCGCGGAGGAAGCGGGTCCGCTTGGTGGCTGTTTCTCGGACGGAAGCGCAGGCTCTGCTTGCAGGGCACGGAGTCCAGTGTGCCTGCTGCCGCCTCAGTTACGTTTGTTCAGCTTTTCGGGACTGAGAGGCGTTTAAAACGCCCCCGGGTTCTCTCTTAACCTCTGTGCCCCCCGGGTTCTCTCTCTCAACCGTTGTGCCCGGGTTCTCTCTTAACCGCTGTGTCCCCCGGGTTCTCTCTTAACAGCTGTGTCCCCCGGGTTCGTGAGAGAAGTGCCGCCGCCACCCTCGCTCCTGGCCTTTTGAATCCTCCGATTCATTGAACCACGGACACTCTTGAGCTCTTGGGCGCCTGGGACGGGGCGGGCCCTGGTGGGGCCGTCAGCACTTTGGGAGGAGCGGGGCGCCGGGCGGTAGACGTGGCTCTGTGCGTCGTCTCTTACTCGCTTTATTTTATTAAATTAAGGGATTGGTGTTTGGACCGAAGCCCTTGTTCATCCATGATGGAGATGGAGCCGGAGAAAGTCAACGTGCGGAGGGGGCTGAGCGCAGACACGTCCTCCTACCGCTGTGCCACCTGCCACGGGGATGAGGACGCTCTGATGGGCCACCCCATCCGGGGTCGCGCCAAGTCCCGCAGCCTGTCTGCCTCGCCCGCCCTGGCGAGCACCAAGGAGTTCAGGTACGACGGCCCTCCTCGGCCCAGCACATCCCAGCTGCACGCGCACACGCGCTCGGCGCTGCCCAGCTCTGTCCTCAGTGGTGCCCGCGCCTGTGCCCACGGAGGTGTGTGGCCCAGGCCCCGTTCCCGGCTGGGCTGGCGGGGCCGCAGCAGCCACAGGGCGGTCGGACCAGTGTCCCTACCTCCACCCCCGGCCGGCGTGCTGCTCTTGCACAAGACCTTGAGTCACAGTGTGCAGAGCGGCGTGCGACCTGCCGGGCAGGCGAGGTGATGACACCTGGGGGCACGGCTCTGTTCCCAGAACAGTAAACACCAGGGCTCCGGGGGAAGCTGCCACAGTGACTTTGCCTCTGGAGCCGGGGCCGCGTCTGACAGGCCAGGGGCATCCTGGGAGTAGCGCATGGCAGTGCCAGGTGAGGTGGAGGAGCCCACAGCGCCTTCACTGGGTGTGGCACGGCGACAGGTGCCGGCAGGGTTTTCTGGGTAGAAAGTCCTGACCCGCGTCGGGGGGAGGGCAGCCGGAGCCGCTGGGCCAGGCAGCTTCTCCCAGGCATCTTCCTCCTGAGTTTTGCTGACCTTCCGCACCCAGGCCACGAGGTGCGGCGAGGTTCCCGGCCGCAGGCTCTGGGCTTGGCTCCGTGGGCGTGTGTCACACACCCTTCGTTCTAGTGCAGAGGACAGAGAGCCTGGCGAGGGCCTGTGGGTGTCAGCAGGGGAGGGGAGAACGCCCCGCCCCGGCTAACACTGACTCAGCAAATCCGCTGCAGACCCACTTCCAAGCTCTTTGTCCCCGAGGCCCTGGTGTGGCTCCATGCTCGCCCTTGGGGGCTGTGAGCTCCAGCCCTGAGCCAGACCTGGGTGCAGGTGGCTGCTGCCCAGGAGGGAGCCTGCTCTGTGTGCTGGGGAGGAGGGCATGGAGCCCTGAGCTCAGCAGTGAGACCAGCTCCCTGTGGCTGTCCTTGTGGAAGAGCCGTGAGATCCTTGGAGGCTGGGGGGGGGGGGCATCCCCCTGCTCTGCCAAGCCAGGCGTCCTCCTGGTGGGGCGGGCACTAGTCCCCCAAGGCTGAGAGAAGGGAAGGCACCGAGGCACCCAGGATATGCTGGCTGCAGTGCCCTTGTCCGGAGGCTTGTGATTCTGTCACCTCTCAGTTCCTGGGAAGTGGGGCGCTCAGGAGCGTCGTCTTTGTTGACAGGTGGCTGGAGGGGGGGTCCCTGTTAGCGTCTAGGGTCCCAGGGATGGTTTCCTGCAGCCTCAGGCCCAGGTTCCAGGCTGTCCCCAAGGTCAGGGCCCGGTTCTGAGGCTGGTGCCAGGTGTGCCCAGGTGTCCCCAGTGGCTGTGCTACCTGGACAGCCCAGGGCGGCGTCCTCCGGGACCACACAGGACAAGGGCTGTCATTTGGATGAAAGCGTTTCCGAGACGCTGATGCAGGCTGCCCTGAGCCACACGCCGTCACCTGCTGTGCTCTCTCCACAGGAGGACCCGCTCTCTGCACGGGCCATGCCCCGTGACCACTTTTGGACCAAAGGCCTGTGTGCTGCAGAACCCCCAGACCATCATGTGAGTGTGTGTGTGGGTGGGGGGGGGGCTCCCTGCCCGGCGTCCAGGGGGGGCGCTGTGTGTGGAGGCTCTGGTGCTGAGTGAGACACCGCTAAGTGGGTGTCTCCAGTGCCTTGGGGGTGGGGGGGCAAGTATGCCCAGTTTTGATTGGACTTGATTTGATTTTTCAGTAAAAAATCTAGGAAGAAAATGCCGTATTTTATACTCGCACACTTGGTGGGGCAAATATGGTTCTCCGTTAATTGTTTCTAAAATGCAAGACATTGTATTTGGAGAATCTGAGTGACTTGTTGGAGGAGAAGATGCCTCGCAGGTGCTGTTCCCACAGCTGCTCTGGAGCCACCCGAGGGCTGCGCACCTGCAGTGGCCGCGTGGCCGAGGAGACGTGTTTGTTTGTTTGTTTGTTTGTTTGTTTAAAAGAGAAAGCATATTTTAAATATGTATTTTATTGATTTTTTTACAGAGAGAAAGGGAGAGGTATAGAGAGTTAGAAACATCGATGAGAAACATCGATCAGCTGCCTCCTGCACACTCCCCACTGGGGATGTGCCCGCAGCCAAGGTGTATGCCCTTGACCGGAATCGAACCCAGGACCCTTGAGTCCGCAGGCCGACGCTCTATCCATTGAGCCAAACCAGTTAGGGCCAAGGAGACATGTTTAAACGCTAATCAGCCTGGCCCGGCCAGAGCGGCTCAATGGGTGGAGCGCCATCCTGGCCTGTTCGCTTCTGTCAGGGCACATGCCGGGTTTCAGACTCAGCCCCCAGCAGGGGGTGTGCAAGAAGCAGCTGTTGTTTCTCATCGCCGCTTCTCTCTCTCTCAAAAATCAGTAAAAACATATTTTTAAAAATTATTAGAGCAGTTTTAGGTTCACAGCAAAATTGAGGGAGAGGTACATAGATTTCCCACCTGCCCCCACCCATGCACATCCTCCTCACCACCGACCCCTCGTCACCACCAGGCCCGGGTACATTGGGTCCTGGGTGCTGTGCGTTCTGGTGCACAGGCGTGTAGTGATGTGTTCACCACGGTTACCAGAGGCGTGTCACTGACCCCAGATCCTGCAACTGACTTTAAAGGGGGTTTTTAGCTGTAACAGTTGAGGGCCATCTGAGTGCTCGCGCAGAGGTGTGCCGTGGCTGCACCCGTGAACAAGTCAGCAGGAAGCCTGGGTCCTGCGGTCTGCATGGCCTCCGGGCAGAGTCCGCCGCGGGTGGGTGGGGTGTCTGTGGGAGGCCTGGTGTCCTGCCCCCCATGGAGGGAGGGCGAGGGTGAGGGTGAAGGGCACCCCGCAGAGGGCCCCGCTGGTCTGTCTGGGACCGGGTCTGCAGGGCTGTCCCCCTAGGTGCTGTCAGGTGCTGTCGGGACTGAAAGGTCAGATCAGCGGGGAGAGCAGGGACCAGAAAGGCGCACAGTGGGCGCTTCAGGCAGCAAGTGCCTGGGAGACACAGCTTCCCGGCCAGAGCCTTCCCGGCGGGAGGAGGGAGGCGGCCCCTGGAGACTTGGCTGGCCCCGCCCTAGGGCTGTTGACGCCTGCGGTGCACCTGCCGCAGCGAGAGCTCCTCTCCCTCAGGCACATCCAGGACCCTGCCAGCCAGCGGTTGACGTGGAACAAGTCCCCGAAAAGCGTCCTCGTCATCAAGAAGATCCGGGACGCCAGCCTGCTGCAGCCCTTCAAGGAGCTCTGCATGTACCTGATGGAGGTGCGCGGCGGCCTAGACCCCTCGTCCCGCCAGCAGAACCCCCAGGTGTCGGGGGCACGGGCCCCGGGGTCTGAGCCAGCAGGACCCCCGGGTGTCGGGGGCACGGGCCCCGGGGTCTGAGCCAGCAGGACCCCCGGGTGTCGGGGGCACGGGCCCCGGGGTCTGAGCCAGCAGGACCCCCGGGTGTCGGGGGCACGGGCCCCGGGGTCTGAGCCAGCTGAACCCCCCGGGTGTCAGGGGCACGGGCTCCGGGGTCTGAGCCAGAGTGGAGAAGGCAGGAGGCTCGCTTCACAATGGCCATCTGGGCAGTGAGGGCTATTCGCAGCCGAGACGCGGGAATTGGTCTCCCTGGTCGTAAAGCGCTGAGATGACCGGCTGGGCCTCTGGGGCTGATGCACCCTCTGCCCCCAGGAGAACAACATGATCGTGTATGTGGAGAAGAAGGTTCTAGAAGACCCTGCTATCGTGGGTGACGACAGCTTCGGGCCCGTGAAGAAGAAGTTCTGCACCTTCCGAGAAGGTGAGCGCCTGCGCTGTGCCTGCGGGAGCAGAGTCATGCTCCCTGCTCGCGGCTGACGCGCCTCTCGCCTGCCTTCTAGACTATGACGACATTTCCAACCAGATCGATTTCATCATCTGCCTGGGCGGGGACGGGACCCTGCTCTACGCCTCCTCGCTCTTCCAGGTGAGTCCATGCGGCCTCACGCCGCTCCCGCCCTCCCGCTGCAGGACTGCGCAGGGAGCGTCAGGGCTCTCGGTCTGCCGGATGCTGGGTGCAGACAGCCAGCGCCTCTCTGTGGTGCTGGAGCTGGGGGAGGGGCCGTGGGGGGGCCCCTCCAGGGCCTGGGGTTCGGGTCCCTGGGTGGCCCCAGAGGGGAGAGCCTGCACAGGAGCCCAGTGGGCTGTCCTGAGCCCTGAGCCCACCTCACTCCTGCATGGCCCAGCCAGGGGTCAGAGGTCAGGCCTGGAGGCCGTGGAGAGGGCCCTCCTGGCCTTGCTGACATCAGTGGTCACATCACACGGCCTGGCGCCGCCCCTGCAGGCACTGGCCCTGGGAAGCATGTGGTCAGCCACACGGTGACCAGGACAACTGGTCAGCTAGTGACTGCTCCGTCGACCTCAGGGCAGCGTGCCTCCCGTCATGGCGTTCCACCTGGGCTCGCTGGGCTTCCTGACGCCCTTCAACTTTGAGAACTTTCAGACCCAAGTGGCTCAGGTGATACAGGGTGAGTCGGAATGTTCTGGAACCCACAGCAGCTCTGAGCCCAGCCTCATCTTCTCCCTTGGTTTTGGGTTTTTTAAAGAGTTCAGGGAAACATGTAGTATTTCAGGTTTCAGAGACCGCCCTCCCCCTATTGAGTTTATTGGGGTGATACTGGTTAACAGAACTACAGGTTTCCGGTGTACAGTCCCAGCACGCCACCTTGGCTGTACTGGGTGCTCACCACCCGCTCAGGTCTCCTCCCATCAGCAGGTACCCCACACCTTCCCCTTCCTACCCCCCCCCCCCAAAGTTCAGCGATTTCTACACTTCGTTGGCTCAGACGTGTTTCCTAACATCAAGAAGTGTGAGCAGGTCCCAGGTCGAGGACACTGCGTGCCGAGTGGCAGTGGAGGGGTTTTCACAAAAGACAGAAGTGTTGCTCTTGCTTTGGGAGGAGAAAGGGGGGGTCCCTGGTTGAGGGGGGCTCTGCTTGCTATGGGGTGTGATCACCCGGTCCCTAGGGAACGCAGCCATTATTCTCCGGAGCCGGCTGAAGGTCAAGGTCGTGAAGGAGCTCAGAGGGAAGAAGATGGCCATCCCTAACGGGGTCACTGAGAATGGGGTGCTGGCCTCGGACTGGGACACGGAGGCCGGGAAGCAGGTCATGCAGCACCAGGTCAGCGGACACGGCCCCCAGCCGGCCCTCAGCTGCCTCCTGGCCTCGAGGGGAAGGTGGGGGACTTTGGTTGCACCCCAAGGGGAGTCCCCCCTCAGGACCTTCCAGACAGCCCAGGCGCAGCACAGGTGCCTGCAGCACAGACCCACCTGGAGGCTGCTCCGCCCCTCAGTGTGCGCTGGCCTCCCCTCCCCCAGGTCTTAAACGAAGTGGTGATTGACAGAGGCCCCTCCTCCTACCTGTCCAACGTGGACGTCTACCTGGACGGGCACCTCATCACCACGGTGCAGGGTGATGGTACGTGGGCATCGGGTCTGTCGTGGGTGCCCTGGGACTCCACGCGGGCAGGGGGCGCATGGAGAGTGAGCCTACGTGGGCATCGGGTCTGTCATGGGCGCCTTGGGGCTCGACGGCTGTGGGCGCATGGAGAGTGAGCCTGCAACTGCTCCTCAGGCGTGATCGTCTCCACCCCAACGGGCAGCACGGCGTACGCAGTGGCGGCTGGGGCCTCCATGATCCACCCCAACGTGCCGGCCATCATGATCACTCCCATCTGTCCCCACTCCCTGTCATTCCGGCCCATCGTGGTCCCTGCAGGAGTCGAGCTCAAGGTTAGAGCCCTCGCCACCCGTTCCAGGCGAGTTGTCGCCAGGGGCTCGTGGTGCTGACCTCTGCTTCTGCCAGTGGCCTCGTCCCCTGGTTCCCCCGCAGGGGCCCCCGTCCCGTCCTCATCTCTGCCCATTGGGCTCGCACTGCCGGGGGTGGGGGGGTATGGAGGGGCCAGGGCTGCGCTGGGCACTGGGCAGCCCCTCGGGGTGCTCTGTCCCCATGGAGTGGGGGCTGCTCTGCGTGGAGTCAGTGAGCTGGAGCAGGGCCTGGCCCTGGGTTCCAGCGGAGGGTGGACGTCTTCTCCGCCCAGAACTGGCCTTGGCCTCTGGCGGGTGCTGTGGGCACCTCCAAGGCCCCGGTCGGTGCCAGGTGCTGTGGGCACCTCCAAGGCCCCGGTCGGTGCCGGGTGCTGTGGGCACCTCCAAGGCCCCCGGTCAGTGCCGCCCTCCAAGGCAGGGGTCTGAGATGTCGCACCTGCCTGCTTGGTCCCCGCAGATCATGTTGTCACCGGAAGCAAGGAACACCGTGTGGGTGTCCTTCGACGGACGGAAGAGGCAGGAGATCCGCCATGGAGACAGGTGGGTGGGCGCTGGGCCGGAGCCAGGTGAGGAGTGAGGGGTGTGCCCGCCTGCTGCCCTCCTCCCCCTGCCACGGGGTCCTTGTCTCACATGGTCACATGGGGACCCATGCCTGTCGGAGCCTGTCACACACGCAGGTTGCTGTGTGGCCCTGTGGTCTGCTCGCCCTGGTGGGGAGAGATGGAGCTGCTCGTGGCTGCACTGTCTGCTCTGTCTCTTCATCCTACCCGCCTTGGGGTCCCCTCCAGGGACGGGGGTGGGCTGAGTGGGTTCATGGCTCTGTCCCAGGACATACAACAGTACCTCTGGGACCCCGGGCCAGGCTGGAGAGCCAGGTCTGAAAAGGCTCCTCACTGATGAGGAAGGGCCCTGCCTGCGGGAGGGTCCTGCTGGGCGGGGCGGCAGGTGGTGGGCTCACGTGCGGCCTTGCGTCCCCAGCATCAGCATCACCACCTCGTGCTACCCGCTCCCCTCCATCTGCGTGCGTGACCCGGTGAGCGACTGGTTCGAGAGCCTGGCCCAGTGTCTGCACTGGAACGTGCGCAAGCGGCAGGCTCACTTCACGGACGAGGAGGGGGAGGAGGAGAGCTAGCCTCCCCGCTCCGCTGCACATGTGGTCCCGTCACATGCCCTGCAGGCATCAGGTGCCACGTCTTCTGTCTGTAGCCAGAGAAGGAGCCCAGACTCTGCCTTTGTCTGCCGGATCAGCCGTTTTTAGCATTTTCAATCTGACCTTTTTTGCATTTCTATATAAGCCACGTAAGCAACAGTCAGGCCCATCCCACGAGCTGCACGGGCTCTCATGTTCTCTGTCAAGAAACCACGGGTCAGCCTGTCACCCTGAGAGGGAGCAGAGTGGAGGGACCTGTCCTTGGAGTTGGAATAAGTGTCTCACAGCCGAGTCTTCCTTCGGCCACAGGCTCCCATCCCGCACCTCCCCGAGCCCCCAGGGGAGCACCTGTGAGGAGCACTTGGGAGCTTGTCACAGGCTGGTGGGCGGATGGGCCCCGCCTCCTACCCCTGCTTTGGTGTGACGGGGCCACAGAGTGAGTGTCACCCGGGAGCCTGGTGGCGGCCAGGTGAGGTGGGCCCACACATTCCTCAGGAGTGAGTCGGCCCCGCCCAGCGGCCAGTCTCAGGCTCTTGTGCTGGTGCGCAGGGAGGACCCGGAGGAGGGTGCCCTACCCTGACGCGGAGCCTCGTCCTGTGTGCTCTGTGACGTGGGTGGGACCTCTGTCTAGTCCGCCATGGCCGCCGTGCGGTGACTCATTTAGGAACCTTGGGTCTCCCCAGTTGTCACGGGAAGATTGGGACAAGCGTGTGTACGCGGAAGGGAGTGCTGATGCTTCCTGCGGGCCCTGGGGTTCAAGGACACCCCATCATTCCAGCATCGCCCTCCCTCGGCCGCTGGCTGGGGCGTGTGCAAGCAGGTCACGTTTGCCATGCGGGACTGAGCCTGTGTGGAGTCCATGGTTGGAGCCGAGGCTCAGTCTGCATGTGGCCTTGGCCCCCTGGCCCGCAGACAAGCTCAGTGGGGCCTTTGAGTAACGAAGGGATTTCTCTGTGGGTTTCCATCAGCTGCACAGGGAGAAGGAAGGGCTCAGCACCGCCCTGGGCCTCACGTTGGGCGATGGCGGGCAGGGTCTTCCCCCTGCAGGGACGCACGCCCCAGTCTTGTGCTAATGAGGTGTCCAGAGCCACATGCGTGGCCACCCTCAGCCAGGCCTCCGTGCCTGTGCCTGTGTGGGCGTGTGTGGATGGAGTGCTGTGCCCACTTTTGTCCCTGCTGGGGCACCTCAGCACCTGGACCTCAGTGGTGCTTGGCACTCGGCCTGGTGTTGGACACAGGTGGGCTCCCTGCCACCTGCCCACCCACCTGGGGGCTGGCCTGCGGGCTGAGGGAGCGGAACCCAAGCCCCGCCCGCCCTGAAGCAGATGATGTTGGGATGGTCTAGAAAGCTATGGGTTTTTGAAGTAAATTCTTAATGTTTCATATTGTTAATATCCTGAAAATTTATTAAATGTTGAGAGCCTTATTACTATTTTCAGATCCTTTCAATAAACAGACTTCTTTAAAAAGTTGGGTTGAGTGACTTTATTTGGTTCTAAGACTGAGGGAGGCGGGCTGGGTCCTCCTGAGATGGGAGACGCGCTGAGAGCTGTCCTGGGTGCTCTGTGGCCTTGCCCCGAGGGTGGCAGGTGTCTGGGGCAGGGGCTGTGGGTGTGGCCGCCTGCCCCACCGGAGGAGCAGTAGGTGCAGAGCCTGCAGATGGGACCCGCTCCGAGGTGAATGGAGGGGCCTCCGTAGTCGGCCTGTGGGGTTGGGGCGGGGCTGGAACTTGGAGCACCTGCCTCGCTCCCCTGCTCCCTCCCACCCCAGCCCCGGGTGGGGTGGGGCAAGGCTTTGCCAGGATCAAAGTGGGCGCTACAGGCTGGGACAGGGCACGGGGCGGAGCTGGCACCAACCACACGGCCGCGCCAGTGCCCACCGCTCTGCCCGTTCAGTCACAGGCGGGTTGCCCTTGGGTGGGGGACCCTGTGCATCGGGCAGTTCGGGGCGCCACTGCCGCCGGAGCTCGGCCTCCCCTGGCGCCGCTGGCCCAGTGCCTCTGGGCGGCAGACGTCTGGTCCAGGGCTGGGCACACTTTTTGACTCGAGGGCCACAGTGGGCTCGTAAACTGGGCCGGAGGCCGGAACACAAGCACGGATGGAGTGTTTGTGTGAACTGATATAAATTCAAAGTAAACCTCATGACATAAAAGGGTGCGGTCTTTGTTTTTTTAGTTCTATTCATTTCAAACGGCCGGATCCGGCCCGCGGCCGTAGTTTGCCCACTCGTCCGTGTGCACAAGCACCACCGGCAGCTGCTGGCGGCATCCAAGGCCCGGGACGCAGAGGCGCACCCGCCGAGAGCAGTCAGACCCAGCGGCGGGCCTGGGCCTTGCCCACGGGGTCCGGCCTCCGCCGAGGGCCTCGCCTTCCGGGCCGGGGCTCCCGCAGGAAGCAGCCCGCCCGGCAGAGGCGGTGGCGGCGGACACCAGCTCCTCCGGCTTCCTCGGTGCGGCGCCCGCCCGCCCGCCGCCCGCCTTCTCCCTGGCGCGTCCCAGGCGCAGCGCGCTCCTCGCTCCGGGGCCGCGTGAAGTGAGGGGGGTGGGCGCCATCGCTGCGGCTCCCATCAGCTCCCCCGAGTTAACACGTGACTTAGCCCCGCGGCTTCCCGTCCCGGTCTGTCCCGGCCGCGGGTGACCCGGGGGACCGGCTGGGGAGAGACCGACAGGGCGGACAACGTCGCCTCCGGCCGGGGGGCGGCCGCCTCGGTCTCGTGGGTGGACCCGCCTGGGCCGGGGGTGCGGCCGGCAGGCCGGGCAGTGACCCGCCCACTGCCGGCAGCTTCCGGCGCGTCACTTCCGGCGGAAGAGCACGTGTCCGCAGACGGCCCGCCCACCAGGCCCGGCCCGCCCACCAGGCCCGCCCCGCCGCCCTCCCTCCCGAGGACGCGGCCGCCCGGGGCCGCTCGGGCCGGGTCTGCTCCGGCCTTCCCGCGCTCGCGAGTGGCGCCCCGACCCACACGCCCCTCGTCCGGCGGCCGCACCCTAAATGCCTCGGGCCCCGACGCCGGGCAGCCGCGTGACGCAGTCCTCGCGGGCCACGCCCCCCTCGGCCTGCCCGCAGCCGGCGACCCGCCCCCGGCCCCGCTGCGGGGTGCGAGGGTCCGCGGGCCGGCGGGCTCCCTGTGCCGAACAGCGACCCCCGCGGGCTGTCATCGCGCCCCTCCGGCCGGTGGGTGGCGGGGTCCCCGGATCCCGCAGCGGAGCCTCCTCCCGCCGGGGGCGGGGCTGCCTTCCCGCGGGGGGCGGGCCTCGGCGCGTTTTCCGGGTGATGGCGCCGCCCGGGTCCTGCCGGGCCCCGGCCTAGGAGCTCCCGGGCCGCGTCCTGCGCGGGGCGTGTCTCCGGTGGGTGTGATGGGCGCGGGGACGCCGAGTAACACGCGGCCTCAGGTGCGAGCGCCGGCCCCGTCCTCCCCCCGCGCCCCTCCCGCCCGGGGCTGACCCCTCCCGGGGGCCTGACCTGCGGCCCCCAGGGCCGGCCCCGCCCCTGCATCACGCCCCGCTCCGCCCTGTTTCGCGTACCTTCCCCTCGCGGAGGAGCCGGCCCACCGTTGGCCCCACCCGAGCTCGGCCCCGTGGGTGCGGGGCCCCGGCTCCAGACGCGGAGGGCGCCCCGCGGGGTCGGGTGGTGGCCGCCTCGGGTCCCGCTGCGAGGCCGGCGGCGGACACAGGTGGGGCCGGACGGGGGCGGCGGTCGCGGTCTCGGGGTGATTGCGTTTCAAACCCGGGCCCCGAGGCGGGCATGGCCCTGGGGCGGGTGCCGCCGCTGCCTCCGCTCCGGGGCCGAAGGGCACGATCGCCCACGAATCCATGGCGTTGGGCGATTTTTTTTTCTTGCCCAGAATCTTAGAAAATGAAACATAATGGTTGACATCCTGCGGGTGCAGGTTCCAGCGACGGCGGGTTTGGTCCGGTACCTGCCGGGCAGGCCCAGAGCCCGGCAGTGACTGCAACTGGGTTTGGGCTTTGGGGGTTCGCGGGTGACCCCCGCCCCCACGTCCTCTGTGCTGGCGCCGGCGGCTCTGGGCCGCGCTGAGCGCTGCGCTGGGAAATAAAAACCCTTCCATTTAGGGGCGGAGCCTTTGTCCAGCGGGTTTTCAAACGTTTGCGGTTTTTTAGATGGAGCGCATGTGACTTTCCTGGAAATATTAAAACTGCAGAACGGAACCGCATCCGACCGCACCAGGAAAGGACGGGCTTTTACTTCCAAGACCCCCGTTTTCAATCCAGACCTCAGGAAAGGGAGGGAAGTGGGGGGAATGTTAACAGATTTCGATTCCGCCGCCCTGACGGCACAGAGTTGGTGACGGGCACCTGTCCGGGGCCATCGGTACCTTTCACATCGGAGCGTCTTGTGCCCTGCACCTGTGCCCAGCGCCTGCCTCCCAGGGTTTGTGGCAGGTGCCTTACTGGACGCTTGGGTCCCGTCGTGTCCGGCGCTTCGGCCTTGGACACAAAGCTGTTTGAGTGGCTGACACGTACAGGCGGGGCCTCTGTTGGGCAGTTGGTTTGGGATGAGTTCCCAGGGGTGGACTTGCTGCCAGGCGGTGGGTAAAGTCCGAGGGCGGTTGGTGCCCTGAGGACGTCCTGTGGGCTCTTTGTTTAACTGGATTTATGGGGGTGACATTGGTGAATAAAGGTAAGTAGGTCTCGGGGATACGATTCTGTAACATCATCTGAGTTGAGGACTTGAGTCGTTGGTTCCAGAACAGGGAGCCTTCGGGCCCCTGGCCCTCGCACAGGGGGAGGGGTTTGGGAAATTCGCTGGGAAAAGGTTGCCGGCTCCCGCTGAACTTCCCTTCGGCGGTGAGCGAGCGTGCCAGGGTGGGACCGCAGCACGAGGCGCTGTCTCCGGTTCGGTTCGAGCCCAGGCCCTTCCAGCGGTCGCGAGCCCCTCCCTGCAGGCTCGGTGGAGGCGGCCCCCCGAGGCCACCTCATTCGGTGCAGCACCTGAGCGTCATGAAGACAGTGTCGCCTTCAGTCCTCCATGGGCACCTTCTGAGGGTGGGTCCAGGGGTGAAAGGGGAGCCCGCCCCGGCCTAGCAAGGCCTCTCCTCAGTCCCCGGCTCCGTGCTGGGCGGACAGGCCTGCGTTCAGTCCTGGTTGTTTGTGCTGTCACCCGAGAGGGAGGGAACTCGGACCTTTGTCCCCCGGGACCTGGGTGGGGTGGCCAGGATTCCAGGCAGGCTCAGGTGAGTCCGGCTGGTTTTTTAAAAATATATTTTGCCGAAACCGGTTTGGCTCAGTGGATAGAGCGTCGGCCTGCGGACTGAAGGGTCCCAGGTTCGATTCCGGTCAAGGGCATGGACCTGGGTTGCGGGCACATCCCCAGTGGGAGATGTGCAGGAGGCAGCTGATCGATGTTTCTCTGTCATTGATGTTTCTATCTCTCTCCCTTCCTCTCTGTAAAAAATCAATAAAATATATTTAAATATATATATTTTTTTATTGATTTCAGAGAGGGAGAGAGAGCTAGAAACATCAACGATGAGTGGGAATCATTGATCGGCTGCCTCTTGTACACATACCCCCTACTGGGGATCGAGCTCGCAACCCGAGCATGTGCCCATGACCGGGAATCGAACCTGGGACCCTTCAGTCCGAAGGCCGATGCTCTGTCCACTGAGCCAAACCGGCTAGGGCGGCTGTTGGATCTGAAAGTCCCTTTTCCTTGTCAGATCAGGTTGCTTCCGTCTTGCAGGGCGGGAACCGTTTCTCCCTGAAAGAAACGTGAGTCACGTGGGCTGAGAAAGAGCTGGCGGTGGGAACACATGAGCAGGAGCCTGGAGGCAGCCGTGACCGCGGCCAGGACCTGGGTGAGTAGGGCCCTGACCCCGGCCTTCCGGCTTCCCCGTGCGATGCCCAGCACGGCCTCTGCGGGTCTTCGCTGCATCCCAGAGGCCCCGTTTCATTCTGCTAATTACCGATGATAACCACTGATTTCATTGGTCACCCATCATCCATGCTGTGTGTGTGTGTGTGTTCCTGTGTGCTGCTTAGTTATTCTTACTGCTGGCCCCTGTTGCATTGTGTGGAAGCCCTCACCCTGTCCACGCTCGCTCTCCCCCTGGCAGGCAGCTGGGTTCCCAGGTGTGGAGCCCGTGTCTGCGGGGCCAGCTGCAGGTCTGTCCGTGGGGTTCTCTCTGGAACTGCTGGTTTGTAAGGGTCTGCAAATGTTTACCTTACGTCAACCTCGAATATATGATTTTTAAAAATTTATTGGTTAGAGAAAGAAAGAGGAGGGGGAGAGAGAAACATTGATCTGTTGTTCCATTTATTAATTCATTGGTTGCTTCTTGTATGTGCCCTGACCAGGGATTGAACCTGCAACCATGGCTTAAAGGTTCGATGCTCTAATCAACTGAGCTACCTGGCCAGGACTACATACCCTTTCTTTTCTTTTCTTTTCCTTTTAAATATGTTTTATTGATTTCAGGGAGAAAGGGAGAGGGAGAGAGAGATACATCAATGATGAGAGAGAATCATCTATCGGCTGCCTCCTGCACGCCCCCTGCTGGGGATCAAGCTGACAACCTGGACATGTGCCCTGACCGGGAATCGAACCCTGACCTCCTGGTTCCTGGGTTGATGCTCGACCACTGAACCACCCGGCCCGGACACACGCCCTTTCTTGTGCTTATTGGCCACTTAGGAATCCTCTCCCGTGACACCGCTTCTGCGTGTTTCCTATGGGGTTGTCGGAGTTGTTTCTACGTTCTGTGTGTGAATCCTTCTCCCAGGCTGGCACCTGTGATTCTGTGATGTTTTCTGATGAACGTAGCCGGTGGCCATTCCTTCCTGCCTTCCTGTATGGGCGGTGCCTCTGGGGTTTGGACTAAGGTGTCCCTGCCCTGGGACCAGAAAGACGTGCCCGCGCCTTCTCCCTGGTCACCGTGTCACACGTTGGCGTCTCACACGGGAGCGCTGCCGCCAGGCTGTTCCTTCGCCGCCTGCACCTCCCGTGGGTGTAAGGGTCCAATTTTTTTTTTCCTGGACTGGGTGACAACCCTCCGAGCATCAGAGGCTGTGGAACCCGCACCTGGGTATGTGCCCAACGGGGAAGGAACCGGCCCTCTGGTGTGCAGGACGGCACTCCAACCGACTGAGCCACCGGCCAGGGCCCGTGTGCTGCTCTGTCTGTCTGTCTGTCTCTGCACCAGTGTGTCCCAGACCAGGAAGTGCCAGTCCCAGTTCTCCATGGGCAGGCCCTCCTCCCCGCCTCCTCCCCTTGAGGGAAGTGTCCCTTTCTCTCTCTCCTTTGTAATCTGTGTCCACCTGGTAGGGTTGTACTTCGAGACTAAACATCCAGTTATTTCTCAACTAGACGCCCGGTGCATGAATTCGTGCATGGGGTCCGGCTGGCCTGCCCGATGGGGGTGGGGTCCAGCTGGCCTGCCCAATGGGGGTGGGGGGCTAGCCGGGGGTGGGGCCGGCAGGGGAGGGAGGGTCGAGGGCAGTTGGAGAGCCAGGCCCGCCCCCTGGTTGAATTCCCAATTGAACTCAGGAGTTTGACCAAACAATTTGCATATTAGCCTTTTATTATATAGGATTTCTATCTGTTAGTTTCAGCATCTGTTGGTGATTCTTTTTTTAATCCTCACCCGAGGATATTTTCCCATTGATTCTTAGAGAGAGTGGAAGAGAGAGGGACAGACAGAGAGAAACTTAGATGTGAGAGAAACACATTGATTGGTTGCCCACTGCACGCCCCCCTGACCGGAATCGAACCCAGGACCCTGATGCTACAGACCTGGGGGGAGGGTTCTCACGGGGCATTGGGAATCCCCTCTGATGTCCCACCGTTTTCTCGCGGTGTCTCCACGGGGGTTTCTTTCGTTTATTCACTCAGGACGTGTGATTCCAAAGCTCACGTTTCCCAGCTGTGCTCACAGTGTTGCCTTGGCGCCCCACTCGGGTCCTGTCCTGGCCGCTGGCCCTGCCGGGGACCCCACTGAGCGCCCCACTCGGGTCCTGTCCTGGTCGCTGGCCCTGCCCGGGACCCGTGTGGGCTGAGGCCGTGGCGCCCCCCCCTCCCCCGTCTCCTCCAGCTCTGGGCTCGGGCACCAGCAGACTGCAGGTTTGTCTGGCGTTTTCTGGCGATGGCGTCAGATCCGGGCGGCGCCAGGCCTGTCTCCTGCTGGTGATTTCTCCTGTGACCACTGGTCACAGTGTCGGCCGCTTTCTCAAGGGCAGAGCTATGCTCCCTGTAACTTGGGAACTTCCCGTGGGAGGTGGTCTGCCCAGAGCACCCAGGTTTGTTCCAGCGGTTGTTTCATCTCTGGACGCCCCGCCTCCGTCCCAGGTGGCTCTGTGGCCTCTGCCCGCCTGTCCTGTCCCCCTCAGAGCAGAGGGGCCTGTGTCCTTGGGTCCGTCCCTCCCTGAGCTCCTGGCGGCTCCTCCCCGCTGGGCCCTCGGTGGGTGATCTGGGACCTCTGATCCTCATCTGCAGAGGCCTCAGGCCTGACCTGTGCCAGCCCTTGGCAGGTGGGGTGGCAGCTGGGTGGCCGGCAGGGCCTCTGCTGGGGCGCAGCTCTGTGGGGTGTGGCCCAAAGCCGCCCCTGCCAGGAGCCAGGCCTCTGCTGCCTGTGGGTGATTTCCAGGGGCTGCACCTGCAGATGCCCCCCAACCCCCCACCCCTGCTGCTTCCTTGTCTGGTTCCTCCACTTCTCTGCGTGGGGCCGGAGGTTGGCAGGAGCCCGGGGCGGTTTAATGACCCACAGAAGGTTCCTCTGGTCTCCTGCTGGGGGGCAGGGACTCTGTGCTGCTTCCTCCTGGTTTGGGCCGGAGGGTCCCTGCTCCCAGGCGGTTTATTCCGAAGAAAACGCAGCGGCAACGAGAGGCCTGTCTTGGGTTAGTGTCTTGTCGGGAAGGAGTGAGGATCAGCGTCCACTCTCATTTGTGCGATGTTCTGAGCCTCGCTGCGCCTCCAGAGGCACTTGGACGAGAAACGGGAACATGCGGACTCGGGTGCCTGTGCCCTCGGCTGGGCTGCCGGGGGCCAGAGGCAGAGGCAGAGGCAGAGGCAGGTGGGGTCTGACGGCTGCTCCGGCCCAGCAGGTGGGCTGTTCGTGGGGGTCCAGGGTCATGGGAAGAGTGTGGCTGGCGGGTGAGGGCCGTCCTGGGCTCGCTGGGTCCTGAGCTGGTCGCGGGGGGATGGGAATGTTGGTCCAGGTCCGGCCGGTCCGGTATGACTCGGCCCCGTGGGAACCCGATGGCACCCGGGCGTGGAGGAGGGACATGCGGCCCCATGGCTGTGGGCCCTGGTCAGGGAGGCGCTCACTGAGGTCGGCTCTGGCCGCCCACAGCTTTGCGGAGTTGGGAGCATGGGGAGTGGGGCGCACAGGGGAGTGGGGCGCACAGGGGAGTGGGAGCACGGGGAGCGGGGCACGGGCTGGTCAGATCTGCCGGAAGTGCGGCCACCCGCCCTCTGCCCGCCTCGCCCCGCCCTGCAGTGAGGGAGGTGGGCCCCCACCAGCAGCTCGGCCTAAACACACAGCGTGGACGCGGCCGGGTCCCGGAGGCCGTTTCTGACAACGAGCGTGACCGGGAAACGCGAGTGCGACTGCAGCTTGTTCTGTGGGGGGAGGAGCGGCCTGTGCGCCCCTCTCGCCCGCCAGCCCCCCCCCCCCCCCCCCCCGTGCGCCCCTCTCGCTCCCCCACCGTGCGCCCCTCTCGCCCCCCCCCGTGCGCCCCTCTCGCCCCCCGTGCGCCCCTCTCGCCCCCCGTGCGCCCCTCTCGCCCCCCCGTGCGCCCCTCTCGCCCCCCTCCCGTGCGCCCCTCTCGCTCCCCCCCGTGCGCCCCTCTCGCCCCCCGTGCGCCCCTCTCGCCCCCCCGTGCGCCCCTCTCGGCCCCCCGTGCGCCCCTCTCGCCCCCCCACTCCCGTGCGCCCCTCTCGCTCCCCACCCCGTGCGCCCCTCTCGCCCCCCCGTGCGCCCCTCTCGCCCCCCCCCGTGCGCCCCTCTCGCCCCCCCCCCCCGTGCGCCCCTCTCGCCCCCCCCCAGGCCTGGGCCCAGCTGGGCAGCCGCAGAGCAGCAGCCGGTCGGGCGGGTCTCCGGGGCCAGGGGTCCCCGAGCCACAGGCAGGGAGACTCCGGGTCCTGCCTGAGCAGCTGGGCCTCGGAACCGGGCCTGGGCCTTGAGGCGGGGCCGGGCGGTTGGAGGTTCCGGTTTGGGGGACACGACCGGGAAATGAGGGGACCCCGCTTGCAGGTGTGAGTGAGATGCAAGCTTTCGGGGACGGGACCTGCCGCCGGAGTCATGTGTCCGCTGTCCTGACCAGGCGGCTGCGGACCACGGGGCACCGCGTCGGCCCTGCCACCTGAGGACGCGCCCGCGGGGACACCATGTCGGCGCCGGCAGAGCCCGCGGAGCTGGCCCCGGGCCCCGAGGAGACGCCCCGGGGGAAGCCGGCCCTCGGCTGGGGCTCCCTGTTCGGCCCCCGAAGTGAGAAGATCGTCTTCGCCAGGAGCGAGGGCGCCGAGGAGAGCGTGCTGGCCGTCACCATCACCGAGACCACGGTCATCGAGGCGGACCTGGGCGTGTGGAGCTCGCGGGCGCTGCTCTACCTCACGCTCTGGTTCTTCCTCAGCTTCTGCACCCTCTTCCTCAACAAGTACATCCTCTCGCTGCTGGAGGGCGAGCCCAGCATGCTGGGTGAGGGGGCCTCGGGCAGGTGGGCGGGGCACAGAGCTGGGTGAGGGGGCCTCGGGCAGGTGGGCGGGGCACAGAGCTGGGTGAGGGGGGCCTCGGGCAGGTGGGCGGGCACAGAGCTGGTGGGGGCGGGGCCTCGGGCAGGTGGGTGGGGCACAGAGCTGGTGGGGGCGGGGCACAGAGCTGGTGGGGGCGGGGCCTCGGGCAGGTGGGCGGGGCACAGAGCTGGGTGAGGGCGGGGCCTTGGGCAGGTGGGCGGGGCACAGAGCTGGTGGGGGCGGGGCCATGGGCAGGTGGGCGGGGCACAGAGCTGGTGGGGGCGGGGCCATGGGCAGGTGGGCGGGGCACAGAGCTGGTGGGGGCGGGGCCTCGGGCAGGTGGGTGGGGGCACAGAGCTGGGTGAGGGGGGCCTCGGGCAGGTGGGTGGGGGCACAGAGCTGGGTGAGGGCGGGGCCTTGGGGAGGTGGGCGGGGCACAGCTGGTGGGGGCGGGGCCATGGGCAGGTGGGCGGGGGACAGAGCTGGTGGGGGCGGGGCCATGGGCAGGTGGGCGGGGCACAGAGCTGGTGGGGGCGGGGCCTTGGGCAGGTGGGCGGGGCACAGAGCTGGGTGAGGGCGGGGCCTTGGGCAGGTGGGCGGGGCACAGAGCTGGGTGAGGGCGGGGCCTCGGGCAGGTGGGCGGGCACAGAGCTGGTGGGGGCGGGGCCATGGGCAGGTGGGCGGGCACAGAGCTGGTGGGGGCGGGGCCTCGGGCAGGTGGGTGGGGGCACAGAGCTGGGTGAGGGCGGGGCCTTGGGCAGGTGGGCGGGGCACAGAGCTGGTGGGGCAGGGCCTCGGGCAGGTGGGCGGGGCACAGAGCTGGTGGGGGCGGGGCCACGGGGAGGTGGGCGGGGCACCGAGCTGGGTAGGGGTGGGGCACAACTGGGTGAGGGTGGGGCCACAGAGGTGGGCGGGGCACAGAGCTGGGCGGGGGCACAGAGGCAGGTGGGGGCTCAGAGGCAGGCGGGGAACAGAGCTGGGACCCGGGGAGGGGGCACAGTCAGGTGGGCAGGGCATGGACCTGGGTGAGGGCACAGAGCTGGGTGAAGGCACAGAGGTAGGTGGGGGCTCAGAGGTGGGTGGGGAACAGAGCTGGGCCCTGGGGGCCACAGGCAGGTGGGCAGTGCACGGAGCTGGGTGAGGGCACAGAGCTGGATGGGGGCACAGAGGTGGGCGCGACCACGGCTACAGCTCACCACTGGCAACCCCGCCCCGCAGGCGCAGTGCAGATGCTGTCCACCACATGCATCGGCTGCCTGAAGATTTTTGTCCCCTGCTGCCTGTACCAGCACAAAGTCCGGCTTGCCTACCCACCCAACTTCATCATGACCATGCTCTTCGTGGGCCTCATGAGGTGAGGGCCTGGCATTTGGGTGCGGGACTGGGTTCTTTTGCACGTTATTTAAAATGCCTTTCACTCCTTGGCTGGTTTTGCTCAGTGGATAGAGCATCGGTCTGTGGACCAAAGGGTCCCAGGTTCAATTCCAGTCAAGGGCATGTACCTCTGCTGCAGGCTCCTCTCCGGCCCAGGCGCTGGTCAGGGCACATGCAGGAGGCAACAAATTGATGTGTTTCTCACACATCAGTGTTTCTCTCTGTTTTCCCCTCTCTCGTCCAATCTCTGTAAAAATCTCTGAACTTGTGCAGCCTAGGGGTCGCCCAGGACTGGCAGAGGCCACCATCGGGGGGCCTGGCATTGACAGGGGTGGGCTCTTGTGCCTCTGCCTCCCTCCAGCACAGAGACAAAGGCGCTGGGAAGGCAGGAGGCAGCGTGGCTCCCAGAGGAGTGGCGGGGACACACATGGTCACAGCCAGGCTCCCAGGTCACAGTGGTGCCCGAGGGTCCCTTCTCTTGGGCGAGGCCGTCCCCGTACAAGAGGGCTGTCTGCCTCTCACGCCCGGGTTTCGGTGCCGAATGAAAGGAATAAACCGCGTGGGCTCAGGCGCTGAGTCTCCCCACCCCCCGAGTGCCATGCCAACTCTCTGAAGTCTACACTTGAGGGTGGCGCGTGCACCTGGCTTTGTGCATCTCGTGCCCGATGGGTCCTTTCTGGAGCGGCCACGAAACTGGCTTAGTAACGGTTTCAGGGTGACGTGCCTCCTTCAGGGCCCACGCTCTGGCCACAGTGGCCCTTGCAGGCGGGTGGCCATTTCCTGAGGGCCCGACCAAGCACAGCACGTGCAGGGGCTCAGGTGCGGCCCCTGGCTGACTCCTGGCAGAGGCAGGTGGGCGCGCCCATCCTGACCCCCTCGGCTTCTCTAGGTTCGCCACGGTGGTGTTGGGCCTGGTCAGCCTGAAGAACGTGGCCGTGTCGTTTGCCGAGACGGTGAAGAGCTCCGCCCCCATCTTCACGGTGATCATGTCCCGGATGATCCTGGGGGAGTACACGGGTGAGCGCCCCCCCCCCCCCCCCCCGCCAGGCCAGCTGACTTCCTGAGAAAGGGGAGAAAGTCCTGATGGAATTTAGCAAAAAGCACGCAGGACAGGTCCTTCCTGAGGAGGGGCAGGCGCAGGTCCAGGCCCTCGAGTTCACACGCATTGTCCTCAGCAGCAGAATCCCCGGGCAGAGCCCAAGGCGAGAGCTGGGCACCGGGTGGAGGCAGTTCCTGCCCCAGGCGCTGGGCAGTGGGTTTGCCAGCCGGCCGCTGCCTGGGGAACCGGAGCTGGGCTCAGGGCAGCAGGGCCCTGGGACGAGGACGTGGCCGTGGTCGGAGGCTGCGCTGCTTCCTCTTTGCTGATCAGGAAGGGCTCACACCCGCGTCCACGCTGCCTCAGACATCAGAACAGCGGTGCTGGGGGTCCCTTCTCATGGGCCAGGCCCCGTACAAGAGGGCTGTCTGCCTCTCACACCCGGGTTTCGGTGCCGAATGAAAGGAATAAACCGCATGGGCTCAGGCGCTGAGTCTCCCCACCCCCGGTTTCTCCTTTTAATAGAATCCCTGAGCCCATCTCCCTTCCTCTCCTGTTTGCTGGTGAGAACTTGTGCAGCCTGGGGGTCACCCAGGCCCGGCAGAGGCCACCATCGGGGGGCCTGGCATTGACAGGGGAGGGCTCTTGTGCCTCTGCCTCCCTCCAGCACAGAGACAAAGGCTCTGGGAAGGCAGGAGGCAGCGTGGCTCCCAGAGGAGCGGCGGGGCCACACATGGTCACAGCCGGGCTCCCGGGTCACAGCCAGGCCACAGCCGGGCTCCCGGGTCACAGCCGGGCCCCCAGGTCACAGCCAGGTCACAGCCGGGCTCCCGGGTCACAGCCAGGTCACAGCCGGGCTCCCGGGTCACAGCCAGGCCCCCAGGTCACAGCCAGGTCACAGCCGGGCTCCCGGGTCACAGCCAGGCCCCCAGGTCACAGCCAGGTCACAGCCGGGCTCCCGGGTCACAGCCGGGCCCCCAGGTCACAGCCAGGTCACAGCTGGGCTCCCGGGTCACAGCCAGGTCACAACCAGGGTCACAGCCGGGTCACAGCCGGGTTCCCGGGTCACAGCCAGGCCCCCAAGTCACAGCCGGGCCCCCAGGTCACAGCCGGGTCACAGCTGGGCTCCTGGGTCACAGCCAGGCCACAGCCGGGCTCCCGGGTCACAGCCGGGCCCCCTGTCCTCCTCTGCAGGGTTGCTGGTCAACCTCTCCCTCATCCCTGTCATGGGGGGCCTGGCACTGTGCACAGCCACCGAGATGAGCTTCAACATCCTGGGGTTCTCAGCCGCGCTGTCCACCAACATCATGGACTGGTGAGTCCGGGGATTGTGGGGCCACCGTGTGCCCGGGGCGCACAGCTCACCTGTCTCAGCTGGGGGACGGGTGTTTCAGTCCAGAGCAGCTCAGTTCCTTCCCGCAACTCAAAGCTCGGCCAGTACGTCTGCTGCTGCCTTTTCCTAAAGAGCAAAACTGGAGGGTCCTCAACGCGGTCACTTTTTCTCAAAAACAAGCTAGAACTTGATGGTTCTTGGCCTGACCCTTTAGAACGCTCACCAGGGCTGTGGGGTGCAGGGAGCCGGGTCCCCGAGGCCCGAGCTGCGTCCTGGCTGCTGCGTGGACCTCTGGGAGTCGCACTGCATCGGTGTCGGTGAGGTCCGCCCTGCAGGCAGCCCGGCATTTCAGAACCAACAATCACACTCAGTTTTGTCCTTTTGCTGAGAGAAGAGGAAACACGGCCACGGGGGCCGGGGTCCCCGTCACCACCAAAGTGGGGCTTGAGGTTGGATCATCTGCTGAGACATAAACACCTTCGATTCCACTTCCAACTCCCGGAGGCGGGCCCCGCCGCTGTGGCTCCTAGAAGCGTGACCGACCGACCGACCGACCTACACAGCCTCCTGCACCCACGCCCGCAGCCTCAGTTCCACGGACTCCGTGCCCCCCACCACACACACACCGAGCCTTCTGTTAAGTCACAGGAGGCATCTTTTTCCATGAGCCTCCCTCCACTTTCTTGTCTTTTTTTCTTTAACAATACGTTTTTATTGATGTCAGAGAGGAAGGGAGAGGGGGAGAGAGAAATATCAGTGATGAGAGAGAACCATGGATCGGCTGCCTCCTGCACGCCCCCGACTGGGGATGGAGCCCACAACCCAGGCCTGTGCCCTGACCAGAAATTGAACCGTGACCTCCTGGTTCATTGGTCGATGCTCAACCACTGAGTCCCGCCGGCTGGGCCCCGTGTCTGATGGTCCTGCAGCAGCGGTTCCCGAAGGAGCGGAGCCCCGGGCTCTGCCAGGCTCCATCCGGGCTGTCAGTGTCTCCAGAGCCATCGTTCTGGCTCCAGGCCGGACCGTGAGAGTTCCTGTCTCACTGTCTCGCCAGGCTTTTCATGAAACAGAACGAGCCGCTCCTGGAGTCGCGCGAGCAGCGCCACTCGCCAGGGCAGCCCCTTGCTTCCCGGCGGACACTGTCTGGCTTTCTCTTTGGCTCTGTGTATGTGTGTATGTGTGTGTGCACGCGTGCACGTCTGTGCATACGTGTGTGTGAGTGTGTGCACGTGTGAGTGTGCGTGTGTGTGGTTTCCCACGTGTCTGTCGCCTTCGGGAGTTCATGAGCCTGAGCTCCTGTTCCGTTTCCTGTGTGCTGGCCCGCGGCAGGTGCTGATTTAGGGGGACTCTTGGTTCAGAGCGGGGCTGTGGGGTCCTCTGACACCTCAGAGCTGGGTGGCCGCAGGCCTGTTGCTCAACCTCGCCGTGAGAAAGACGCCTTGTCCATTTCAGGTTCCCTACTGACTTCCTTCATCGATGGTAACCTCTTCTCTCCTTCATTCCAGTTTACAGAATGTTTTTTCCAAAAAGCTCCTCAGTGGGGACAAGTACAGGTTCTCGTAAGTATCTCAGCTTCCCAGGCCGGGCCGAGTGCCCGGGACCTCGCCTCTCCCTTGGGAGCCGGGGGGCTTTCAGTGACCGTGGGACTCGGCAGAAAAGCCCGTGGCCCATGGAGGCCCCGGACGGGCCACCTTTCCCTCCCGTGGCTGTGCGGGTGGGCTCAGCAGGCACAGGCCCTCGTGGTCCCCCCGGGAGCCTCCTGGTCCCCCCGGGAGCCTCCTGTTCCCCCCCGGGAGCCTCCTGGTCCCCCCGGGAGCCTTCTTGTCACCCCGGGAGCCTCCTGGTCCCCCCGGGAGCCTCCTGGTCCCCCCGGGAGCCTCCTTGTCACCCTGGGAGCCTCCTGGTCCCCCCGGGAGCCTCCTGGTCACCCTGGGAGCCTCCTCGTCACCCTGGGGGCCTCCTGGTCCCCCCGGGAGCCTCCTTGTCACCCTGGGAGCCTCCTGGTCCCCCCGGGAGCCTGTTGCCTGCTCTGCTCGGTGCTTCCGCTGCTCTCACGTGAGTCCGGGTGGCTCAGGCGTGCTGTGCCCGCAGGGCGGCCGAGTTGCAGTTCTACACCAGCGCTGCTGCCGTGGCCATGCTGGTCCCCGCCTGGGTCTTCTTCATGGTGAGTGGGGAGCAGAGCCCCTGGCACCTGGCAGCATTTGCCCTTAGCGCTTTGGGAGCAGAGTAGGTGGCGCAGTGTCCTGCTTTGCTGAATTACACAGTGTCCACCCCGTGCCCCAAGGAGCACGGACAAAGGCGGAGGCCAGGCCTGGGGCGGGTCTCTGAGGCCAGGCTGTAGCTGTGGGGTCTCCCGAGGTTCTCCTGTGGCGGCTTTAGGCTGATTTATTCTCACTTACCTTCTTAAGACATTTTTAAAATTAACTTCAGAGAAAGGGGAAGGGAGAGGGAGAGAGAGGAGCATTGATGTGAAAGGAACATTGATTGGCGGCCTCCTGCCCGCTCCACACTGGGGATGGGGCCCGAAACCTGGACACATGCCCTGGTGGGGAATTGAACCAGTGGCCCTCGTGCGCCGGCCCGTGCTCCGGCCGCCCAGCCTCCCGGCCAGGGTGCTCCATGTTTACCTGTTCGAGGAGCAACGAGACTCGGCAGCTGCACCATTTTGCTACGTTCCCACCAACAGTGCCCCAGTCGCCAGCACGTGTTCTCTGGTTCTTGCTGCTGTTTTTGTAGTCGCCGTCCTGGTGGGGGAGGGGGCCTCCCTGTGGCTGGGGTTGTGATTCCCTGGAGACCAAGTGCACTGGCCGCGTGCCTGGTCGATGCCGTCCGGTCGCCACCCAGAAGGCAGGATTCACAGCGGCCTCAGCCTCAGCTTGTGGGCCCCGGGGGCTGGGCACGTGGGACGAGGTCCTCCGGGGACGGGCACCGGGCCGACGGGCGTGCCGCGCCACTCTGCTCCGCACGCAGGACCTGCCGGTGGTCGGGAGGAGTGGGAGGAGCTTCAGCTACACGCAGGACGTGGTGCTGCTGCTGCTGATGGATGGCGTCCTGTTCCACCTGCAGAGCGTCACGGCCTACGCCCTCATGGGCAGGATCTCCCCCGTGACCTTCAGGTAGGACAGGTGTCTGCCTGGCTGGTGCCGAAGCCTCTCGGTCTGTGAGCGCCAAGTGCTGAGGTGCTGGCCGAGGTCCCGGGGCACGGTGGCCGGGCCGCTGCCTTTGGTGCCATTTGAAACACGCGTGAAGTGTGTGAAAGAAAGAGCTTTTTTTTTTTTTTTTTTTAAGTTAAATCTTTATTGATCTCAGAGAGGAAGGGAGAGGGAGAGAAACACCAATGATGAGAGAGAATCACTGATCAGCTACCTCTCACACACCCCCTACTGGGGATCAAGCCTGCAACCTGGGCATGTGCCCTGACCGGGAATCAAACTGTGACCTCTTGGTTCCTGGGTCAATGCTCAACCACTGAGCCACGTCCAGCTGGGCTGAGATTTTTAGGGAGGTTGCCACTGGGTGGGTCTGTTGTGCTTAGAGCAGCGCGGTCAGCGGGCTCACCTGCCGCGGCAGGACCCGTCCCAGGTCGGGCGCTGTGGGCCCTGGTGGCTGCGAGCACCTGTACTGTGTGAGCTCAATGCAGACCTGACTTCCTGCTTTTACTGACTTCCATCCACTTACCTGTGAATACCGCACGTGACCACGGGCTCTGGGAACCTGGAGGGGTGAAAGGTCTGGTTAGCCGGTTTTCGCTTTTATAACTGGATTAGAGGCCCGGTGCACAAAACTCGTGCACAGGGAGGGTCCCTAGGCCTGGCCGGAGATCAGGGCCCATCAGGTTCCCCACCTCCACGCCTCCTCCTTCCTGCCTGCTGGTCCCCCGCCATGTTCCGCACCGCCCCCTGGTGGTCAGCGCACATTATAGCGAGCCATCAAACTGGTCTCTGGGTCGAACTCGAGGGGATAATTTGCATATTAGCCTTTTATTATATAGGATGGATTTAATAAAAGTACCATTTCAGTAACAAATAGAAAAGAATGAGCTAGAAACTCCAGCAGTGGTCGGTGGCTTGGCCACGTCACGTGGTGTGCGTCCGCCTCTTTCCGGTAACGGCTGAGCGGTCACCACAGTGGGACTGTCCCCTGTGAGGACAACAGAGGGCTCGATGGCGCCACACCTGCCGCAGCCTCAGTGTCCCCCGGGCGTACACGCCGGGCCACTCGGGGCAGCCGTCCTCCTCTCTGCTTGTTTTCATTGGGCCCAGCGAGTGCAGTAAGTGCTCGACAGCCACCTGGGCCGGGAGCCACGTGCACAACCCCCTGTCTTGCAGTGTCGCCAGCACCGTGAAGCACGCCCTGTCCATCTGGCTCAGTATTATCATTTTCGGCAACAAAATCACCAGCCTGTCGGCCATGGGCACCGTCCTGGTGATGGCGGGCGTCCTGCTCTACAACAAGGCCAGGCAGCACCAGCGGGAGGCCATGCAGAGCCTGGCCTCAGCCAGCTGCACGCCGGAGGATGGCACGGAGCCGCTGGTGCCCAAGGATCCCAGGCCGCATCACTGAGCGCCAGGGCCTCGAGGCACACATGGCTGCCCTCCTGCCTATGTGGTCCCCTGCCCTCGCTGCCTAACCCCCCTGGTCAGCTGGGGTAGGAAAGTGCATGTGCGGCCATTCTCGCCCCTTTCTGGGGTTTCAGTCAAAACCAGCGGGAATGTGAATGGGGACCCCCGACATTGGCTCCCTGGGGGCTGACCAGGTCCAGCTGCCACTGAGCCATCGCCAGGGGATGTGAAACTGCCTCCCGCGGCCCCCGTGCCAGACGCGGAGGCCCGGGACCCGCCGGCCTCTGCACGGCCCTCGCTGGGCACGCAGGTCACACTGCAGTTGCCCCGGCCCTGATTCCTCTGTGGGCGACACCCCACAGAGGGGGCGACTGTGGAGCCAGAGCTGGGTCCCGGTGCTACTGTGAGCGTTCCCTGCTTGGTGCTGATGGAGAGATCTCACAGCCCGTGCCAGCCAGCCTTCGAGGCTCCTCCTCCACGCCTTTGACCAGCCTTTACTGAGCCCTGGGGCTTGTCAGAAGCCGCCCTCCTGGTGAGTGGGCCTGCAGGGACTGGGCTCCCTGAGAAAAGGAGCGTGAGGCCGCCTTCCGGTCGCGTCTCCCTCCTGCTGTCCAGGCCCCTGGCTTCCCGATGGCTTCTCATTGGAAATGTGAACAGAGCCTCTTGGGGAGACCAGGCCTCTTAGAAACAAAGAGCAATAATCACGTCTCATGAAGTCCTGCCGACTTGAAAACGTTTGCCATGTGGTGAAGTCAACGAGGCCTTTTAAACTACACAGCCTTTCCACGGAGCTGACCTGTGTCCGCAGGACAGGCAGGTGTGGCCGCCTGCTTGGCACGCTCTCCCCTCACTGGACGCTTCTGCGACCTCCCCAGGATTCTGTCCTCTTTCCTCCTTTTCTGCTTCCCTGAACACCTCGGCTAAGGAGGACCCCCTGCCGGTGGCCGGGGAGAGATGTCGAGTTGATCTGTGAGGACCAGCGTGAAAGCACTGCTGCCCCGGCCCCTGACGGTGGGACGTGAACAGAGAAGGGCCACCTGTGGCCGCCCGGGCAGGACGGTCGCCTGGGCCTTCCCGCAGACTCTGTCATCCGTAGTCGGAGCCATGGCCGCAGTCTCTGCGTCTTGTCAGGGTTCCGGTCCCGAGGCCCATGACGTGCCCCACCCTCCACTCTCTCCAGTGGCTTCAGCCGGTTTTGATTTTCTGAATTTTGGACCACAAACAAGATGAAGATTACTAGTAAATGAGGCAACTTCCTGCAAAGCTGCTTTGGAGACTTCTGGTGGGGGCTGTGGCTGGCAGAGCCCTTGCTTGGGGCTGACACTCCTCCCGTTGGTCTCGTCTCCACCTCTAAAGTCTCCGTTCCGGGGCGTTGCCAGGAGTCACAGCCACAGCCTCGCTCGGCCTTTTAAGGACTGTGCAGACATGATGCGTCTTTAACGAACTGTCTCGTTTTTATAGTATGTCCTCCTCGCTGAACGGTGCGCCAGCGATGACTGGGAGTCGTCATCCATCGGTCACGCCTGTGTCTGTGGTTGTCCGTGCCTTTGTAAACACACACTGGAACCAGTGATACCGAGACGCGTCCAGATCTCTGGCTTTCAGAACGCCCGCTACTGAACGGCATAGAAAGCCTCTTGTTTTCAGTTCCAGTATCATCACTTCTGCATAGCAGTGTGAGAGTCGTCTGCCTTAGAAAGCTGAGGACATCCTTGCACAACCCAAAATGTGTCTTTAATTTGAGAAAGAATAAACACGATGAACAGGAAACAGGAAAAAATGTGCTGCTCAAAGCATGTCACCACTTGGAGCTGTGCCTGTGGCCCGCGCCCGACACGCTTCTCCCCAAACCAGTGGGTTTTGCTTCCTGCTGAGTCTCCTGTGGACGGTCGGTCACTCAGACGGGCCAGGGGGTGACGGACACGGAGCCTGGCCTTACGTCTGTCCCGGCGACACGCTTCCTCAGGCCTGACGGTGTTCTCACCGTTTCCCTGGGCCGGAAACACGAAGGAGGTCATTCCGGATGGAAACCCTCTCCTCTGCCTTTGCACAACGTCGTGTTGAGGACTTTCTTTCCCAAAACATGTACCTGCCCTGGTGGGGCCCCTCGTCTTCTTAGAAGCCCCAGCGTCCCAAGGAGTCCGTTTCTTTCTGTTCTGGCCGAGGAGCCGAGAGCAGACGGGTCAGCTGCTCGCCTGGCAGCCGGAACATAAAACCTTCAACCCGCTGGCTCTGGTTCTGAGTGATGGCCCCGGGACCCATGCCCAGACGTCCACATTGGGTTACAGGCTGTTCTAACTGGCAAAGTCTTGTGTGTGTCTGGGCTTGGCCCCCACCCCCACCCCCACCGTTTTCATTGGAGGAGCTGCCGCTGGGACCTGCTGTCGAGCTGTCTGAGCCTGCCCGTGTTGTGGGCCCCAGCTGGGACGGCTGGTCAGGGTTCCCACACTGGGAGACGGGAATTAACGAAAATAACCCTCGGCATCAGAGCCAAGCCATCTGTTTTCTGCCAACGGAGCCGTGGAGAAGCCCACGCCCAGGGTGTCCAGTGCTTTGTGTTTCGCCTGTTTGGGTTTTTACGGGACCAAACAGAACGTGGTGGTTAAGGGGTCGAGTCACTGCCCCTCCTCCTGTGGTACCGTGTTCACCTGTGGTGCCCTTGTCCTCTGTCCACATGAAGCTGCCGCCGCAGCCACACCTGACTCTCGTTCTAAAAATTAAATAAAAGCCCCGCGTGTGCGCGCCGCCTGCGTTGCTGATGGGTCTGTGCTGCCAGGACGGCCCGCTGCGGGCACCGGAGTGACACATGGCTTCCCGTCCCCGAGGCCCCGGAGCGGAGCACCGCCAGGCGCAGCGGCAAGCGCTTCCTCCGGGAGAAAATTCCCAAATTCCCCGTTCGGGCTCCGGAGCCCGCGGGCACCGAGCAGCGGCGGGGCCTGGGGCCGAGGCCGGGGCACAGCAGCCCTGCTGGCCGTGCTTTTCCCCGTTTTAATGGTTGGCGTGTCCCCCACTTCCCGCGCCCCCTTCAAAAATACTCATTTCGGGGAGGAAGGAGGAGAGAGAACCGATGATGGCGGGGGCGCGGCGTGCACGGTGACCGGGTGCACGGCTCGGTCTCAGCCGGAGCCGCACGAACATCGCGATGGCGGCCTCCTGCGCCCCGACGGGGACTGGACGGCCACCCGTGTGCCCGGGACCGGAACGGAACCTCGCAGGCGATGCTCTATCCGCTGAGCGAACGGCCAGGGACGCCCCCCGCTTTTTAAATTGCTTTCGGATGTGGGGGTGAACCGCTGGCCGCCGCCGGTGCCCTGGCCCGGAAGCCCCGCTCTCAGCCCGGCGCAGCGCGCTTCGCTCCGGCCGCGGGCGGCCAGGCTGTGAGGGCGGCGGGCTCGGCCGGCTCCGCCGCGGAGGAGCCCATGGGGGGGCGGGGGGCCCGGCGGCCAGGCTGTGAGGGCGGCGGCCAGCGGTCATCAAACCGCGCCGGGGCCGGAAGTGACGCAACGGGCCCCGTTCTCCGGCCGGAACCTGCGGCTGCGGTCTCCGTGACGTCATCACCCCGCGCCGACGCAGGAAGTAACGACGCTCCGGGCGCGCGCCGGGCGCAGTTTCTCCTCAGGCTCCGGACCGGCGGCGGCGGCGCAGGGGTGAGTAGCAGCCGCTCCCGCTCCCTCGTCCCGCCCGCCCGCGAGGGCCTTGAGGCCGAGGCGGCGGCGGGCACCGCGCTCCCCGATCCCCCCCGCCGGACCCTCCGCCGGGAACGCGAGGCCCGCGGGCCGCTCCTGCCGAACCCGGGCCGGGACCCGGGCGCGGCGGCCCGAGCCGGGTGGCGGGAAGGCCCGCGCTGACGGCCCGCCCCCCGCAGAGCCTCCTCCAATGGGTGATGAAAAGGACTCCTGGAAAGTGAAGACCTTGGATGAGATCCTCCAGGAGAAGAAGCGCCGGAAGGAGCAGGAGGAGAAGGCGGAGATCAAGCGCCTGAAAAACGTAAGCCGCGCTCTCAGTCGGTTCTCACGGAGGCTTAATTCTCTGCCCTCGTTTTTCCATTAGAGCAGCGCTCCTGGGCGACGTTCTTTGTTCCTCCGAATGTCGCAGGTGAGCCCCGTCTCCTCCGCTCACCGCGCTCAGACCCCGGCGCCCGCGGGGGCAGCTCGCCCGCAGCCCAGGGCGAGGCGCCTGGCTTTCCTCGCTGTTGGTGGGCTCCTCTGACCCTCCCCGGGCACCAGGGCGGGGGCGGGGGGTGCCCGGCCCTCGCGACCCGTGCTTGGCGGCTTCCCTGGTTTGCATAACAACATCCACAGACCCCCGGGTTCGGAGGGGGCATCGGGGCGCGAGAGGGGGCCTCGGGGGTGCGACCGCGGCTCTCCGATGAGATGGGTCTCCGCCCCCGGGCCGCAGTGAGGCTCGCCTGGCGCCTGGGCAGTCAGGTCCTGGCGGAGGCCGGTGCCCGTCACCTGCGCGGGTTTAGCTTCCCCGGGCTCTGCGTTAGTCGTGGTTTGGGTGTCTGGCGGCTTGGGTGGCAGTCTTTCCGCATTTTGAGTGGGAAGCCTTAGTGATGGTCCTGAGTGAGGCTCGCTCAGCGTGTGGGGGGTTGGGTCTGGGCTGCTCTTGCCTGAGGGGGGCGCTCTCCTTGCTCCGCAGTCTGATGACCGCGACTCCAAGCGGGATTCCCTGGAGGAGGGGGAGCTGAGGGACCACCGCATGGAGATCACCATCCGGAACTCGCCCTACAGGAGGGAGGACTCCATGGAGGACCGGTGAGCGCAGGCGCCCGGCGCTGGACAGGGACGCGGGGCCCAGCCGGCGGTCTGGGGGTTCACCATGGAAACGGCTCCAGCGTGGTGTCCGCGCCGCACCCCCTTCTTTTGGGGAGACTTTCCTCTCTGATGCCTCAGTCGGCCCTGCACTCAGGCCGAGCAGCGGCTCCGGTCCGTGTCCCGCTGCTCCCTGCCCAGCCTCCACTTGTGTCCTCGGATCCCTCTCTCAGTAAAGGCAGCACGACCCGAGAGAAGGCAGAACCGCACCGGCTGTGACCTCCCAAGTGGTGGTCAGATAGGCGGTTGAAGACACTGTTAACTGACTTTGGGTTTGATTAAAACGGTGGGGCCTTTTTTAAACACAGCTTTATTGGGGTATAAATGACAATAAACTGCACAGGTTTAAAACACACAGTGTGACGGTCCCGCACGCGGTGTGACGGTCCCGCACGCGGTGTGACGGTCCTACACGCATGGGAAACTATTTCAAGATAAGGAACCTGTCCGTCACCCCCTAACGTTTCCTCGGGCATTTTTGTTCCATATGCCACAGTCACTTCTCACACTTTTCGTATGAGTCCATTTAGTCTACAGTCTTGGCTAAATTTCATCATTAACATAATTTTTAAATGATGGTCCGATTCCATTGTGTTGATAACCTGCGTTGTGCCTTCTGTTGGAGACGCCCTCACACCGGTGCTCTCCGTGACCTGCCCGGCGTGATGTGGCCTCGTCTCTCATTTCAGAGGAGAGGAAGATGACTCTTTGGCCATCAAACCGCCCCAGCAAATGTCACGGAAGGAAAAAGCTCATCACAGGAAAGATGAGAAGAGAAAAGAGAAACGTAGGCATCGTAGTCATTCAGCAGAAGGGGGTACAGAGCATTTTTCTTTTGTGTCGTGTTCAAGTGTGGTCTGTTTCCTAGTTCATAGCCTCCTGCCTTCAGAAAACAGTGGAAAGATTCGGAGAGAAAGTGAAATTGTAGCTAAATCATAAATTTATTGTAAATCATTCTGAAAAGCTGCTTCGTTTTCCTTCGGCCGTTCTTTTTCCTGACGACATCATTTTGTGGTGGTTTACATGTAAGCTTCACAGCGAGGGGAGCCGCACACTGCTCAGTGCTCAGTGCTCAGTGCTCAGTGCTCAGTGCTCAGTGCTCAGTGCTGAAGCTAGAACAGCCCGAGCAGAGGCTTTGCTCCCACCGTCACCAGGAGCTGCCGCCCGGCGTGAGGCAGGCTCCAGGTCACACGCAGGCGGTGGGCGGCGGCGTGTGGCTCGGAGACGCTCACTTAGAGCCAAGCTTTGTCCTCTGTGCTTTATGGGCGGTGACTTCCTAAATCATGGAAATATATGCAGCCTGATCATAGGTTATTCAGTACAGAAAATGTAAGAATACAGTGGAACCTCGTTTGTCCAGTGTCTCATCTCGAATAATTTGCTTCTCAACCTGACAGCCCTTCATGCTGAACCTGTGTGATCAGTCCTGCATCTCTCGGGTGACAAAGGGAATATGGGTCAGTTTAACACTGTTGTCATCTCAGGATGTTGTGCTGTGGACGGTTTTCTGGCTTTTTGCTTATGTTGCTGCTTATAATTGTTAATTTTTTTACTATACATTTCCTTTCCTTTTTGTTAAGTTTTCATTTACATTTCCCATCCTTGTTTTTAGTGTTTTTTTGTAGATTAAACAGTATAATAGACATGTACCGTGTGTAAGAAAGATGGAAACAGAAACCATTTGGGGGTCTGGAACGAGTTGATTACACGATTCCTAACGGGGAAAAATGATTGGGTTTTCAAGCAGCCTTCCGGAATGAATGGGAGAGAAGTTCAGGGAGCGAGGCTCCGCTGTATTAAGGAATCCCAGTTCTTTATTTTTTCTTCGCTTTATATCTCCACGTAAGTGTTAGCAAGGCATGTTTCTTCACGTGACACACACCTCTCTCTCTCTCTCTCTCTCTCTCTCTCTCTCTCTCTCTCCCTCCCTCCCCCTTCTCTCTCCCCCTCTCCCCCTCTCTCTTTCTCTCTCTCCCTCCCCCTTCTCTCTCCCCCTCTCCCTCTCTCTTTCTCTCTCTCCCTCCCCCTTCTCTCTCCCCCTCTCCCCCCTCTCTCTCTCTCCCTCCCCTTCTCTCTCTCTCCCTCCCCCTCCCTTCTTCTCTCTCTCTCTCTCTCTCCCTCCCTTCTTCTCTCTCTCTCTCTCTCTCTCCCTCCCTTCTTCTCTCTCTCTCTCCCTCCCCCTCCCTTCTTCTCTCTCTCTCTCTCTCTACCTCCCTTCCTCTCCCTCCCCCCTCTCTCTCTCCCTCCCTCCTCTCTCGCTCTCTCTCTCTCTCCCTCTCTCCCTCTCTCCCTCTCTCTCTCCCTCCCTCCCTCTCTCTCTCTCTCTCCCTCCCTCCTTCTCTCTCTCTCTCTCCCTCCTTCTCTCTCTCTCTCTCCCTCCTTCTCTCTCTCTCTCTCTCTCTCTCTCTCTCTCTCCTCCCCCTTCTTTCTCTCTCTCTCTCTCTCTCTCTCTCTCCCTCCCTCCTTCTCTCTCCCCCTCTCCCCCCCCCTCTCTCCCTCCCTTCTCTCTCTCTCTCTCCCTCCCTCCTTCTCTCTCTCTCCCTCCCTTCTCTCTCTCTCTCTCTCTCTCTCTCTCTCTCTCTCTCTCTCGCAGGCAAGCACGCCAGAGTGAAGGAGAAGGAGCGAGAGCACGAGCGACGGAAGCGGCACCGAGAGGAGCAGGACAAGGCGCGCCGGGAGTGGGAGAGGCAGAAGAGGCGGGAGATGGCCAGGGAGCACTCCAGGAGAGAGAGGTAGCGGGCGTGCTTGTGAGGGGCTCTCGGTGCTTGTGATGGTCGGCGTCCCACCAAAGCCCTGAAAAGGCATCTAGAACAGGCATCTAGAACAGGTGGGGCGTGACCTGGCCACGGCACAGTAGATGTGGGTGTAAACTAGGGCCACTCTGCATTGAGGTCATTTCCAGAGAAAGCCTGGGAGGTGGCCTGCTGTGAGGCCAGGAAGCAGGTAGATGGCTCCCATCCCGGCAGCCCGGGCTGCACGGAGCAGGCATCTAAGGGAGGTGTGTGAGAAGAGCCTTGGTGGAGGAGAAGCTGAGGCCACTGAGAGGCGAGCACATCCCTCACCGTGTCTGCTGCGTGGGAGCATGTGAAGCATCCGTGCTTGCCACACCTGTGCTGACTGTGCCGTGCGGGCTGATCGGACAGCTGTGCACGCCCTTCTGGAGCCAGGCTTGAGGATAAAAGGAACATGGACAACAGCAGTAGCGACACTGCACGTGAGACCGAGTTCACAGATTCAAACACAGCGACACCTGAGAGGACACGTTAGAATCCAGAGTTGCTACAACATTATCTCAAATGTCCACTTTCAACAGAACGTTTTGAGATGTACGAGGAAATCGGAAAGTGTGACTGCTGTTAAGGAAGAAAAGATCAGTAGAAACCGTGGCTCCAGGAGAGAGGAAGCCGTGAGGGAGGCGGATGGCGGGCAGCTGCTCGGACGGCAGAGCCTCAGCAACTGCAGGACGTTCCTGGTGACGCCGCCCGGGCAGCGGAGGCCACGGAGTGAGACTTCCCAAGTCTGATGAGAATCGTCGAGATTTCCAAAAAGACAGTGAACCCCCAAGTACAGAAAGAAGGGGTCCAAGAGCCGGCAGTAGAGACACTGTCTCCACAGAAGAGGAGCTGCGGTCCCGGGTGGCTGCTGGCGAGGGAGGCCAGAGGCAGGGTGGCGTGCTCACACTGAGAAGTTGTCCACGAGGACTGTCCCGCAGACGGCTCTCAGGTGCACGTGGACTGGGTGAGCAGGACCTGGAGTTACTCCACGACCTTCAGCCGAATGGAAATGACTCCATTCGGCAGCAAATCCACAGGAAGAGAAGACAAGCGCTGGGAACGGTGAGAGTGTTAACGTGAAGGAACCGGTGCGTTTCTTCTCACCTCTGTTCTGCAGAAGACGCGGGACTGCAGAACAGCAATTGCGCAGACACTCGTGCCGCATGGAACACGCAGGGGCTGCACAGGAGCAGGGAAGGGGCCTGGAGCCGTTGCTCTGTCTCACGGGAGTGAACTTCGTGTTAATCTCGTGAGCTGCACCCGAGAGCCCTGGCACAGACCCGAGGAGTGAGAGCAGGATTACAGTGGCGCTGAAGGCACTTAGGTCCGAGTCAGAGGAGCAGAGGAACCAGAAGTAGACAGAGAAAACAAGGAGCAAAAAACAGAAGTCCAACCATACCCATAGTTATATTAACGGGGACATGGTCTCTGTACCCCAGACAACGGCGAGATTGTCAGAAAAGTAAGACCCAACTGTATGCTGCCTGTGAGGGGAACACCTTAGAGTCAGAGGCAAAAGTGGGTTGAACGGAAAAGGCTGGTGAGAGGCACACCGTGCAGACAGCACCACGGAGGGCTGGAGTGGCTTCCCAGTGACGGAACAGAGGCCTTCAGAACAGCAAGCTGCAGCGCACATCAGGGCAGAGGTGGGACAGCGGTCAAGCTCTGCACCTGCGAGAGCCCAGGGTGCACAAGCCAAGAACAGCTGGTCCCGTTGGAAACGTCTCTGCTCGTCGTAGGACAGAAAATCAACCAGGTCACAGACGTCCTGGAAAATAACACCAACCACCCCTCTCCCGCGGGCTCGGCCTCCCCCTGCCGCTGCAGAGCACTCACTGCAGGAGCTCCTGGGACAGCTCCCAGCAGGCTGGACGCGAGGCTATACAGCAGACTTGGGACTTGAGAGAACTGAAAGCATACCTAGTGTGCCCTCTCACCACGCAAGAATTAAGGTGGAAGTCGGCAACAAAGGGAAACCCCCAAACGTCTGGAAACCCAACAGCCATTTCTGAGTAACCTGTGGCCCGAAGAAGAAATTATATAAAAAAATAGAAACTGTTCTGAGTGAAAACAAAACCACGTCAGAACCCAGGGTGCCGCTCGCGCTGCCTCGAGGGCAGGCCTCGGCTCGGAGCACTGATGTCAGAAAAGGCAGGCGTCCGGCCAGCCACCCACGCGTCCGCCTCAAAACACCAGGAAAGAGGAACGCAGGCAGCCCCAGCAGCAGCAGCGGAGGAACGTCCGGAGGTCCGAGCAGACCTGCTCGGTGAGCCTGGCACGGGCTGGCGGACGGAGGTTTTGGCACTGACTGCTGATGGCGGCACGGTTTCATAAGTGGATGAAAAAGTGGGTTCAGTGCTGAATGTTGCATGTAAATTATACCTCAGCTTTACCTTGAACTAGGCTGGGCCCAGGCGGCTACAGAACGGCACCGGGAGTCCGGGACCCTTTGTCCAGCCGCCCGGCTGGTGAAGGCCGCTCGGCAGCACTGGCCCAGGGTTGGTGCCGGCCGCGGGCCTTGACTGGTTCTCGCCGTGTTTTGCTTGTGCTCATTTTTGTGGGCGTCTGATGGTACTTTTTTATAAAGATGAGCTAGCTTTGTAGGTTGTGTGTGGACTTAACGAGAGCTGTGGGAGTCGCCTGTGATCACGGCTCACTATCTGGCCGCCTTAAGGTGCAGCCACCACACGTGTTTCCTGTGCTCAAATGGCACCTCGCCTGGAAGCGGCTTTCCCCCGGCTCCCACCGTCACCCTGTAGCCTCGGAGACACACCCGTGTGCAGGTGGATGTAGCCAGGGCTGTGACACATGCTTGGGAGAGTCCTGGGGCATCTTAGACCTGGTGACCGGGAACGTGGAACATTCCAGAACCAGCGGGTTTGTTCCTGGCAGGCCTGCCTCCGTGTCCCAGCCCTTCCTCCGGCTGTGCTTGCGCACATGCTCTCCCTTTAAGACACTCTCCACAGATGGAACAACTTACAAGTCTGAGCGAGAGCACGGGCGGGGGGTAGAAAGCACCTTTCGGGGGAGGAGCTGGCATGTGCCCGTTGCAGGGACCGCCTGGAGCAGCTGGAGAGGAAGCGGGAGCGGGAGCGCAAGCTGCGGGAGCAGCAGAAGGAGCAGCGGGAGCAGAAGGAGCGGGAGCGGCGTGCAGAGGAGCGGCGCAAGGAGCGGGAGGCCCGCAGGGAAGGTGAGCTGCGGGGTGGGGGGGGGTGCTCCAGAGGCCAGGGTGGCGGGCAGAGGGGGGGCGTCTGCAGTGGGTGGGGCTGCACCCCAGGGGCCACCGCACGCCTGGCGCTTGACAGCGTGTCCGTGTCCGGTGCCCCTGCTGCCCGCAGGTGGGAGCACAGGCCTGAAGGGTGATTCCCGGCCCTTCCTGGTGGGTCTGGGGGGCCACCTGGATCCTCGGGGTCGGCTCCTGGCCTCCAGGTTGGAGCTTCTTCCCTTGGCTTCTAGCCTCTGCCCGGCTGCCATTGGCCAGTGTGTGTCCAGAGGTCACGTCCGCCCTGCGCACACGTGGGCCGTCCCTCAGCAAGGGAGCGGGGTGATGGGTGGGGGGTGGCCCTGGTGGGAAGAGGCTGCTGCCAACGTGGTCTCCTGTTCGGTGCTGGCTGCCAGTTTCTGCGCATCACCGAGCCATGCGAGAGGACTACGGCGATAAAGTGAAGGCCAGCCACTGGAGTCGCAGCCCGCCCCGGCCTCCGCGGGAGAGGTTTGAGCTGGGAGACGGCCGGAAGCCAGGTGAGGCCGTCTGGTGCCTCTGGTGTCGGTCTTTGGTTTACAGAGTGTTTCCCTGCACTCACCTTTGGTGGTTTGCTTCATAAGTGAAAGAAGAGAAGATGGAAGAGAGAGACCTGCTGTCTGACCTACAAGACATCAGCGACAACGAGCGGAAGACCAGCTCGGCCGAGTCCTCCTCAGGTAGCCGCGCTCCCGGCCGAGCCCAGATGCCCTGCTGCTCAGGAGGGCCGCAGGGTCACTCCTGCTGTTTGCTGCCTACAGCGGAATCAGGGTCAGGCTCTGAGGAGGAGGAAGAGGAGGAGGAGGAGGAGGAAGAGGAGGGGAGCAGCAGTGAAGAATCAGAGGAGGAGGAGGAGGAAGAGGAGGAGGAAGAGGAAGAGGAGGAGACCGGGAGCAACTCTGAGGACGCGTCTGGACAGTCGGCAGGTGAGAGCGCAGGGCATGTGTGTGGTTTTTGTAACCCATTTTATGTATTTGCTAGAGGCCCGGAGCGTGAAATTCGTGCATGGGTAGGTCCCTAGGCCTGGCCGGCGATCAGGGCCCATCTGCAGGGTGATGGGGGGGAGGTTTGGGTTGGGGGCGTCACTGGCACCTGCCTTGGATGGCCTGGGGCCTGCAGGCTGAGGGCAGCTCCTGCGTAGAGGGTCTGCCCCCTGGTGGTCAGTGTGGGTCATAGCGACCGGTTGTTCCACCTGTCTTTCCACTGTTCGGTCAATTTGCATATTAGGCTGTTATTAGATGGGATTTACTTATTATTCATTTGAGAGGGAAACATCAACCTGTTCCTCTTATTTATGCTTATTCTTGCATGTGCCATGACTGGGGTTCAAGCCTGCAACCTTGGGGTATGGGGACAGTGCTCTAACCACTGACCACCCGGCCAGGGCACACAATTGTGTATTTGGATAGAGTCCTGGGAATGACAGAAAGATAATTAGAAGTCTACTTTGTTTTTTAAACTTTCGTTTTATTTTTTTGTTAATCCTCACCCAAGGATATTTTCCCATTGATTTTTAGGGAGGGTGTGGAAGAGAGAGAATGACAGAGAAACATTGATGTGAGAGAAACACATCGATTGGTTGCCCCTGCATGCTGCCCTGGGCCGGGGAGCAGCCTGAAACCAATTTACGTGCCTTGACCAGAATCAAACCCAGGACTCTGCAGTCCACAGGCCGATGCTCTATCCACCGGGCAAAGTCTGATTTTTTTAAAAACTTCCAAGTGGAAAACGTCTTGTTGTCTGGGACTAACGCGAGGCCCCTGGAAGGAGCAGACCCAGAGCCTGCGGGGGGCACTCCCGGGCGGGGGACACTGGGTGGACGCTGCTCTCTTGCAGAGGAGGTGAGTGAGGAAGAAATGAGTGAAGACGAAGAGCGAGAGGCTGAGAACCACATCCTCGTTGGTAAGAGGCCCCCCTGGCATCGTTTCTCTTCCTCATCTGTCCCTAAGTGTGGTGAGAACTTCTCAAAAGTTGTGAGCATGGCTGTGGCAACGTATTCAAAAACCGTTCTCCCCGGCGGCGTGCCGGGCCCCAAAGCCACAGGGTGTTCCTGGGCTGGCCTTGCCCCGGGGCTGGGCTGCCTGCTGAGACCGGGGCCCACGCAGCACCGCCTGCCTGCAGAGACAGTGCTAGCCGAGTGCCGGCCTCAGCGCGGGGAGCGAGGTGAACGGCTCGGGTCTGTGGCTGGTGGGTACAGGCCACACGGGCCGGCGTGGCCACAGGCAGCTACGCTGAGCCCTGGGGCCTCTGAGTTCCAGGGCCGCCGCCTCAGAGCTCAGCATCTGGTCAGTGGCTCACAGTGGCTGTGGCTGTGGCCCAGCTGGCGGGCCCCAAGGCCCAGGTGCCCTGTGTCCAGGGGAGCAGCTCGTGTGCAGGCACCCTGGGATGCTGCCGTGTGGCTTCTTGGTGTTCCCACCCCCAGACCAGGAAGGGGCTTGTGACAGTGGCTCATTCCCGGTCCCGTGATTGGTTAAAACTTGGAAGTTCCAGAGTCACGATTCGACCGAGATTCCGCGGACAGCGAAGAAGGGGAGGAAGAGGTGGGCGAGGGCACCCCCCACAGCACCGCCCTGACCGAAGGCGAGTTCGTGCCCGAATCCCCAGCCCTGTCGCCCATCGAGCTCAAGCAGGAGCTGCCCAAGTACCTGCCCGCCCTGCAGGTCAGGCGCCCCGCACGCTGGCTCCTTCGCTGGTCGTGAGGGGCGGGGGGAGCAGAGCCGGGGGTGGGGGTTTGTCCTGAGCGCAGTGACCATCGCGGCCGGGCTCGGCCACCGGCCTCCTTTGTGCCCCTGGTCGTGGTCTAGCCTCGTGCCCGCAGCTCCCAAGGCCCTGCCACGGCCGGGCCGTGTGGCAGGCAGGCAGCCGGTGAGACCGGCTCGATGGTCACCTCTCCCGGGGCCTCGCCCAGTGTGTGCGGGGTCGTAAGGCCTGCCGGAGGCAGCGTGCATCTTCTGTTTGGGAAAATACCAGTAACGGGGGCACCGCGGGGGGCTCGGGGAGGAGGGGTGAGTGGCAACCCCACTGAGACCTCCACCCGCTCCGGCCCCCCGGGCCATCCCAGCTGCCTTAGCGGCTCTGCTGAGGGGCTTCTGAGCAGCGGCCCTGGCCGCACGTGACACAGGATGGTGCCCCCTGCATGTGGCCCCGCCCTCACGGGGCCTTCTCCGGCCCCAGAGCCCGTGCAGCGGGAGGTGGGGCTGGTGCTGCTGGCGCTCCTGTCCTCGGGGCGCAGGGCAGGCCGGGGGGTGGGAAGGAAGGCCTGGGACAGGCTCTGGTCGGCCTGGGACCGGCTCTGGGTTGTGTCACGTCGTGGGGCCTGCACTCACTGAAGAAAAGGGAAGGAGGGAGCTGTTCCTCCCTCCACCCCCACCCCCCACCCCCCTCCCCCAAGATGTCAGTGTCTGTGCTGGGGCTGCCACTCCTCACGCCAGCGCCTCCTGCAGGGCTGCCGCAGTGTGGAGGAGTTCCAGTGCCTGAACAGGATTGAGGAGGGCACCTATGGGGTGGTGTACCGAGCGAAGGACAAGAAGACAGGTGGGTGGGCTCGCGTGGCCCCCAGGGGGGCGGAGACGGGCAGGGGTGGGGTTGCCTGAGAAGTGTCTGTGGTCACGCCCTGCACATCCCCAAGCGGCCTCCATGCTGCTCTGAGGGAGGCCGGGCCACGTGCAGGGAGCTGGGATCTGAGCCCTGGCCCTTCAAGTACCCAGTCCCCGAGATCCTGGGAATCCCCCTGGTGTTGGCAGGGGCCTGGCCTTCCCCAGCCTGCACCTGGGCATGACTCAGGGGTGACACTCAGAGCAGCTGAACCCCTGGTACCTCCAGAGGCCGAGGCAGCCTGGCCAGGAGACTCCTGTTTGGTTGCGACAGCAGGGCGGGTGGACCCAGCCTGGAGGGACGGCCCGAACAGGGGTGGGCGTCCAGCGCCCCAGTCTGGGCCGGGTCTCGGAAGGGCAGAGTGGGGTCTGAGCCGAGTCCCTGCTGGAGGCTTGAGGGGGGTCACAGCAGGTGCCAAGGAGGCCAGTGCGAACGGGCTCGTGTCCGCGTGGACACGGCTGGGGCTTCCTGGCGCTGGCACGTGTGAGCTCCCCGCCAGGGCACCCCGAGTCCTGGCCGACGCCCGCGGGACGGGTCAGCACCGTCTTGGCCCCGTTTCCAGATGAGATTGTGGCTCTGAAGCGGCTGAAGATGGAGAAGGAGAAGGAGGGCTTCCCGATCACGTCGCTGAGGGAGATCAACACCATCCTCAAGGCGCAGCACCCCAACATCGTGACCGTCCGGGTAGGCGGCCTGCCCGTGCCTGCGTGGGAGTGAGGCCGGGCCTCACCGTGTCAGGCCCTTCCCAGTCCGCACTCTGGGTCCCAGCTCCCGCCCACTGGCTGCTCGGATTCAGCTTCTGGGGCAGCTGGCGGGCGGGGCACAGGCAGGGCCAGGGGCGCAGGGGCCACCAGCCTGGTCTCATTTCCTAGGAGATCGTCGTGGGCAGCAACATGGACAAGATTTACATTGTGATGAACTACGTGGAGCACGACCTCAAGAGCCTGATGGAGACAATGAAGCAGCCGTTCCTGCCAGGTGAGCCGGGCGGGGCCTCTGCCGGTCCCCATAGGACCCCTGCGTGCATGTGAGTGCGTGTGCCTGCGTGTGCCCGTGTGAGTGCATGGGAGGCCACGTGGGGCCGGGCGTCTCGGGGTGAGAGCACCATGCCCCTCGCCCCAGGGGAGGTGAAGACGCTGATGATCCAGCTGCTGTGTGGAGTGAAGCACCTGCATGACAACTGGATCCTGCACCGCGACCTCAAGACCTCCAACCTGCTGCTGAGCCACGCCGGCATCCTCAAGGTGAGCGCGGCCCCGGTGAGCGCGGCCCCCGGTGAGCGCGGCCCCAGTGAGCGTGGCCCGGCACCCACTCCCGGCCCCACTGTCCTTGCAGGTGGGGGACTTTGGGCTGGCACGCGAGTATGGGTCCCCTCTGAAGGCCTACACCCCTGTCGTCGTGACCTTGTGGTACCGCGCCCCAGAGCTGCTGCTGGGGGCCAAGGTATGTGCTGGGCTGGGTGGGGCCTGCCCCGCCCTGCGCTCGGTCCCGCTGGCCCCTGAGTGTGCCCCTGTCCCCAGGAGTATTCCACGGCCGTGGACATGTGGTCCGTGGGCTGCATCTTTGGGGAGCTGCTGACGCAGAAGCCACTGTTCCCCGGGAAGTCAGAGATTGATCAGATCAACAAAGTGTTTAAGGTGGGTCAGGGCACCATGGGGGGTCAGGGCCTGGCGGGGGGTCGCTGCTGGGCGTGGCTGTTTTGAGACGCCCCTTTCTCAGGACCTGGGGACGCCCAGTGAGAAGATCTGGCCCGGCTACAACGAGCTGCCGGCCGTGAAGAAGATGACCTTCACCGAGTACCCCTACAACAACCTGCGCAAGCGCTTCGGGGCGCTGCTCTCTGACCAGGGCTTCGACCTCATGAACAAGTGAGCCATTGTGGGGCCCGGGGTGGGCGCCTTCCCAGCCCTCCCAGGGCTCCAAGCGCCTTGTTCTCCCAGGTTCCTGACCTACTTTCCTGGGCGGAGGGTCAGCGCAGAGGACGGCCTCAAGCACGAGTATTTTCGCGAGACCCCCCTCCCCATCGACCCCTCGATGTTCCCCACGTGGCCCGCCAAGAGCGAACAGCAGAGGGTGAAGCGTGGCACCAGCCCGAGACCCCCCGAGGGAGGCCTCGGCTACAGCCAGCTGGTGAGGGGCGGGCAGGCAGTGGGGACAGTGTGAGGGGTGTCCCTGGGATTAGCTGGCCCGGCCAGGGCCCCACGGTGCTGCTTGCTCCCCAGGGTGACGACGACCTGAAGGAGACCGGCTTCCACCTCACCACCACCAACCAGGGGGCCTCGGCTGCAGGCCCTGGCTTCAGCCTCAAGTTCTGAGGTTCAGCGTGGACCCCAGAAACAGCGGGACCAGGGGCAGGAGCAGCGACAGCCTGTGGGCCAGACCCGCGTCCTGCCCCGAGGACAGGCGGCTGTGGCCTGGGCTGCGGTGACGTGGCCTCGAGTCGAACTGCTGGCCTCGTTTTCCATGTTCCGTTTGTTGGCTTGTAAATCTGTAGAATTAAATCTTATTTCTTGTGGAAGAAAGGCTCTTTTTTCGGATTTCTCACACTTGCCACATGAGGAGGGGAAGCCAGTGCAGAGGGCACAGCCACACGCGCACGTGGTCCGATCCCGGCTGTGATTTCAGTCTCTAATCTTGAGGCTTCTGCGTGGGCGCCTCCTGCCCTCAGCGGGCACCGTAGCCCAGCGCCCACAGCCGGGCACGCAGAATTGCGGACGAGGTGGTCACACCTTCTAAGATGCGGGGAAATGTTGGAGGGAGCACTGCTGTGTCTGGCCCTGCGCCGGCCCTGGCCCCACGTGGGCCGGCCTCTCCCTGCCTCCAGCTCCTGCTCTGACTGGACTGGGCCGGGCCCCAGGCACCCCAGATCCTAAGGGGCCCGGTCTAGAGGGCCCCACCCCCCAAGAAAGGGCGTGGAGACGTCAGAGAGAAAACCTTTATCAGCGCCGGGCTCAGGGGCGCACGCGCACGCGCCAGGAGTAGGTGGTGAGCACGCGCTGCCGCCGGCGCACCACGCAGGTGTAGGTGCCCTCGTTGATGGCGTTGGCGATGATGCTCAGGTGCGCCTCGCCCAGCGCCAGGTACCCGGGGTAGGAGGACTCCAGCGGCTCCTGGTCCTTGTACCAGCTGCGGGGGGCAGGGAGGCTGAGTGGGGGGACCCCAGCCCGCCGCCCCTCGCCCGGCCGGGTCACTCACTGCACTTTGCCTTTCTTGTGCAGGATCTTCTGGCCGCAGCGGAAGGTCACGTTCCTGCCCTCCGACACCAGCCGGGTTTTGGTCCTGGGGGGCGGCGCGGTGGCGGCCACCGTGGGGAAGGGGAACTCTGCGCGGGAGGGAGGGAGGGAGGGGCCGGTCAGCACCCCGCCCCCGCCCCGCCCCGCCCCGCCCCGCCCGGGCCAGGGCTGGGACCGGCCGCACCGTAGCAGAAGTCGCAGCTGCTGGGGCACAACCTCTTCATGAGCCTCCGGCGGGCGTCGCAAAAACCCCTCCGCGCCCAGGACGCGCACACGAACAGCCGGTCCAGGCAGCCTACAGGGGGGCGGCCTGGCCTCAGGGCCTGCCCAGCGCCCCGCCCGCCCCCGGCCCGCAGCCGCCGCAGGCACCCACCGTAGAGCCGGTGCAGCCCCCACAGCTCATCCTGCGACAGCGCCTTCCAGCCGCGCAGCGTGGCGTTGAGGTGCATGAGCGCGCGGCCGTGCTGCGAGTGCATCAGGCCCAGCGCGTGGCCGATCTCGTGGGCCGCCACGTGCACCAGGTCGGTCAGCCACACGCCTGCAGGCCCCGCCGGTCAGCGCCCGGGGCCCGGCCGCCCACAGCCCCCGGCCCCCTCCTTGCGGCCGCAGCGGTGAGCTCACCCCCAGGAATGCAGCTCCGCTCGGCGTGGGGATTAGAGGCCCAGAACTCCCGGAACTCAGGCCTGTGGCCTCCTCACAGCCGCCCCCTCCCTGCCTGCTTCACCCCAAATCGCAGCCCTGCCCCCAGCCCTCCACCGGGACCCCAGGGCGCGGAGGGTCCCCCAGGGGGCCGGCCGCCGGCACCTTTCTTCCAGCTGTAGCGCGTGGGGCCCAGGACCCAGTACTCGCTGTCGTCGAAGTGGATGCCGCCGTGCGGGGGGAAGAAGGCGTGGGCCAGCTCGCCCGTGGGGCCGTCGAAGCAGTGGTGCAGCGCGGACACCAGGCAGTCCGTGTGGTTGGCCGGGTAGAAGCCTGTGGAGCACAGGGCTGAGGCGGGGCGGGCGGGGGGCGGGGGGCGGGGGCGCGGCACTCACCTATTCGGAGGTCGCTGGGCTGCTCCGGGGCCACCTCGCGGAAGCTGAAGGGGGACACGTCACTCCACATGCGGAAGGCGGCGGCCAGGCCCCGCCGGGTCTCGCTGGGACTCAGCAGATTCCGCGGGAAGGAGAGGATCCTGGGGTGGGGGTCAAGGTCAGGGGTGGCGGCGGGGCTGCTGCCGCGCGCCCCCGCCCCCCAGGCCAGAGTCGCACCTGTATGTGAGGTTGAAGTGGTCCCAGCGCAGCCTGGCCGGGGTCAGCGTGTAGCGGCGTCTGCGGGGCGCCTGGGGGAGCAGCGGACCGGGCCCCGGGGTGGTGAGGACACCCCCGGGGTGGGGCGCGGCGGCGTTTTCCTTCAAAGGAAGCAAGTGCTTCGAGGAGGCAGCAGGGGCTGCCTGATGCAAAACGCGAGGAAGAGGCGGGCCGTGAGTGAAGGAGGTGGGGAGCGCTGCCTGGTTTTCCACCCCAAGCGCCTTTACAGCCCGAAAGGAAAAGGGCTTGAGAACCAGCCGGTCAGAGTGGGCGGAGCTGGAGGGATGCTGTCCCCCACCCCCATCCACTGGGCGCCGTGGACGCGCGGACACTCGGACTCCTGCGCTGTCCCTGGCGCCGGGAGGGACTCACCTGCGCTGCGCTTGAGGCGGGCCGGGCAGCCGGCGGGGCCCCCAGCCGGACCAGCAGCAGGAGGACGGGCAGCAGGCACAGGGCGCCCAGCACGGCCCCCCACCAGCCGGCCTGCGCGCGGGCCCCCGACGACGCCCAGGGGACGCAGGCCCCGTGGGCCATGGCGCCTGCGGACTTGCTGTGGGGGCTCCGGGCGCGTGGGCTGCGGGGACCGCAGGCGCGGGAGGAGCTGGGGGAGGCGCCGAAGCGGCTCGGATTACAGCCCCGGCGTGGGGGTGGGGAGGCGGGGGCGGCCACCCCTGAAGGGAACCAGCTGGCCATCCCGCTGTTGGCGCTGGGACCCCGGCCTGCCGATCGGTGGCCGGGGCGGGGACGCTGGGGCTGGGGGTGTGGGTGGGGGAGACGCAAGAAGATACCCGGCTGTCAGGGAGGGACAGACGCCAGGGGCTCAGCATCCAGCAGGGACGGTCAGTTGGAGCCCCAAACGGGCTGGGGCTGAGTGACCGGAGGTTTTCTCCTCAATGGAATCCCCAACCCCCTGGACACGGAATGAGACCCAGGCGTGGAACCTCCGACCAGGCCAGCCCAGGACACGTCCCGCCGGCGCTGGCCAGGCAGGGTCCCCGCGAGAGGGGCGGGGATACGCGGGAGGGACGTGGCAAGTGAGTCCGGGCAGCTGAGGGGGGAGAGGCGGGGTAGCGGCTTGGGGGTGGCGCCAGGAGAGGGGGGATCTGCAGGGGTCGCACCGAGAGCTGGAAGAGGCTCGGAGGGACCCCATAAGGGACGTGGGGGGCGGTGCGCAGGGGCAGGGGCTGCGGGGAGCCAGGAATCCCCCATTGGGCGCTCTCCCAGCAGAGCCAGGCGCAGGGCCCAATTCGGAGTGGTCCTGGGTGGGAGGTGGGAGACACTGAGGCCGGAAGACTCGACGGGGCGGCCTTCAGACCGAGCCGGGGTGAGGCCAGCCAGGCAGGGTGTTGGCAAAGGCGCCCCTCGGCTGGGGGAACCGGGAGGCGGGGCGCGTAGGCTGAGGGGGGAGGAGAGGGCTGGGAGGTGGAGGGGGCTCTCGGCTGGCAGAGGGGTGGGAGGACTGGGCCAGACGAGGCCGAGGGTCCGGGCCCTCCCCGTTCTCCATCCAGGCCTCGAGCCCAGAGTGACAGTGGTGCGCCGGCCAGCGGGGTCAGCGCCAAGGGCCTGGTGAGCAGCCGCCAGGCTCCGGGGGAGCGTCTCGGGTGGTTCTTGGAAAGCGCTGCCGCCGGGCCCAGCTGGAGCCGCGTCCCCTCCGCGTGGCTAAGTGTTTGCCCGACAAAGCCGCCCTCCCGCCCCGCGCCGGGCCCGCTCCTCTTCCCGGACCTGCGGGCCCCTCCCCCGCCCTGATCCTGGGCCCGAACTCAGCAAGAAGCGGCCCTGCTGTGGCCCAGGCCCGTCTCCAGGACCCGCCCAGGAGGAAGGGGGAGGGGCCGGGGGTCGCGGGAGGCGGCCTGGACCCGGAAGATTTCTCTGCCTGTGGCCGGCGTCTGGGCCCAGGAGCCCTGGGACGGGCAGGACACGTGAGGCCGGACGTCTGGCCGAAGCGCAGGCCACAGCTGGGCTCGGGGCGGAGGGGCCAAGCGGCGTGGGGCGGGACCGCTGGTGTTTCTGTGGAAGAACCGAGACCCGCCCGCGCCCCTCCCCAAAGACAGGCACCAGGCGGCCAAGTTCGTGAATCTTTTTATAAAACACGGGGCGGGGGGCTCTCGGGGGCGATGGTGGACGTGGCCCCGGGGCAGGAGGGAGGGGCGCGGCTACACGAAGATCTGGATGCGGTCGCGGATGGGCTGGCGGCAGATGGGACAGGCGCTGAGGGCGGCGCCGCAGGACGCGCAGGCGCCGTGGCCGCACTGGAACACGAGGCGGATGTGGCTGTCGATGCAGATGGGGCAGGTGATGCGCTCCTCCATCTGCCGGTAGCGGCTCTGCAGCTCCTCCACCAGCTGCCGCGGCGGGCCGGGCGCGAGGGCCGCGCTGGCCACCTCCGTGCCGTCTGCGGCGGGATTGGGCGCGGGCCGTGGGGGTTAGAGCGGGACTGGGGGGGGGGGGGGGCGAGCCTGCTCCTCCCGCCCGCCGACCTACCTGGCCGCAGCTTCTTGCTGATGAGCACCTGGCACCTGATGCACTTCTTCATCCTGCGCGCGCATTCTGCGGGGGGAGGGCGCCGTTGGGCGGGGCCGCGCCGCCCCCCCCCCCCCCCCCCGCCCCGCGCCCCGGGCCCGCACTCACCCTCGCACACGGTGCGGTGCTGACACGGGGAGAACAGCACCAGCAGGGCCAGCTCAGAGCACACCAGGCACTCGGCGGCCTCTGGCCCTGCAGGCGCGGCCACGTGCAGGTTGGACGCAGAGCTGGGGGTGCTGAGCACCGGCCTGGGGCCTGGGGCCGCGCCCCCGCCCGCCTGCCGCTCCCTGCAGGTGGAGGGGGGGCTTGACAGGGCCCAGGCCGCGGGGTGCCGCCCCACCCCGCCCACCACGCCCGCACCCGCTCACCGGAAGCGCTGGGCACAGCCCTGCAGGGCCTTGAGAACGCGGCCCTCCACAGCCAAGTCCAGCGGGGAGCGGCCGCGGTGGTTGGCGTAGCTCACGTCCGCGCCCTCCAGCGCCAGGAAGCAGGCGACCGCGGCGCCCACCGTCAGTTCTGCGCTGGCCGGGAGGCCCGAGGCCTGCAGCTGGGGGCAGACAGAGGCTGGAAAGGCTGGCGGGCCTCAGGGGAGCACCAGCTGCCCCAACCAGGGGCAGAGGGGAGGCGGCAGGGAAAGCCCCTGAGGGAGGGGTGAATGCTGAGACACCCCCATCCCCTTTCCAGGCTGCTCAGGGGCACAGAATTGCAGGGATGCTGGCCATACTAGGTGACGGGACAGAAGACACCTCCTGCAAACGGCTGACCTGGGGCTCCCCCCACCCCCCGGGCCTGGCTCCCAGGAAGCACCCTCAGAGGGAGTGGGCAGTCAGGTCCTGCAGCCAGGTGCCCGGCCCCTCTCCAGCCCCAGCCCCACCTGCTCACCCGGGACAGCAGCTGCAGAGTCCCCGGGTCCCCTCGGGCCCCGTCGGCCGCCAGGGGCTGCAGCTGGTGCCGCCGCAGGGCCACGTGCAGAGCCGTGTCGCCCTCCTCATCCTCCGCGTTGACGCTGCAGCCAGCGTCCACCAGCAGCGGCACCAGCCCCACGTGGGCCTGCTGCACGGCCAGGTGCAGCGGGGACTGGAGCTTGCGGTTTCGAACATTCACATCACAGCGGCCCTGGGCGGGGCGGGAGGGGGGGCACAGACTCAGCCTGGGGCCCGCCTGGACCCTAACTCCCACCCCGGCAGCGGGCTCTGTCCGCACCTCTTGGATGAGAATCTGGGCCACCTCCCGGTGGTTGTTGAGGGCGGCCAGGTGCACGGCCGTGAAGCCATCCTCCTTCTTGGCGTCCACCAGCTGCCGCGCCCAGGCCAGGATCCTCCTGACCGCTCTGTGGGGCAGGGAGGTGTCTGGGTGGAGGGGGTTCCCTGAGTGGCCCAGCAGCGTGGCGGGCGCCTGCTCCGGGCTGTGTGCCCCCCCAAACTCACAGCGTGTGGCCCTTGAGGGACGCGTGGTGCAACAAGGTGAAGCCCTGGCTGTTGGTGGCGGTGACATCGATGCCCGGCACCTCCGTGAGGACCTCCACGATGCCACTGGCGCCGGCGCCCGCGGAGATGGCGTAGTGCAGGGGCGTGTTGGCCTGGGCGTCCTGCCGGTGGTGGGCCAGTGGTCACTTGGCGGCAGGGCTCCTTGACCCCAGGGAGAGGACCAGGGGACCCCGCACTCACTGGCAGGTTGACGTCACAGCCCAGCTCACACAGGGCCCTCACCACCTCCAGGAAGCCCCTCTGCACGGCCACGTGCAGCGCTGTGCTCCTCGTGTCGTTCGGAGCGTTGGGCTGGCACCCCGCAGCCAGGAGCAGGCGGGCCGCCTCGGGCTGGTTCCTGAGGGAGGAGGCGGAAGGGTGCTGTGCCCACTGGCAGAACTGCGGGCCCCGACCCCCCCAGCCGCCAGGCCTCACCCCAGGGCTGCGTAGTGCAGAGCCGTGTTGCCCTGGTCATCAGGCAGGTCCACGGCCGCCCGGGCCTGCAGCAGCAGACGCAGCAGCTCCACCTGGCCCAGGTAGGCAGCCACCTGCAGGGCCGTCCTGCCCTGGTTCTTGCTGTCCACCTGCGGGAGCACTGCTGGTCAGTTCCTGGCCCCTGCTCCCCACCCTGGGGTGGGCCAAGCCAGGGACGAGGGTGGGTCCAGGAGCCTGCCTGCTCGGGGTGTCTCCGCAGCAGGTCCAGCGCCCGGGCCACGCTGCCCAGGGCCGCCTCCACCACCAGCCGCCCGGGGTGCTCCAGGTCGCTCTTCTGGGCTCGAAGCTTGTCCAGGACGACGCTCAGGGAGCCTGCAGGGGAGGGGGCGGGGAGAGGGGGCGGGGAGAGGTTAGGCCAGGGCCAGGGCAGCACCCCGCCCCCCGCACAAGCGGCCGCTGCTGGGTCCCGCACTTTTGTTCTCCCGGGCGCGCTCAGCCACGTCCAGGTTGGCGTCCTCTTCAGGCCGATAGGCCAGCAGACAAGAGGGGCTGAAGGTCCACAGCTGACCGCCGACCGCCACACGCAGGTTCCCGTCTCCAAAAACCTTCACCACCTTCCCGACTTGGCCCAGGGCCTGAGGAGAGGGGGCGTCACAGGCCGATCTCCCTGGGGGTGAGGGAGTCCAGGGAGGAGGGAAGGGGAGTGGGGGGAGGGAGGGGGTCTCACAGGCGCCATGTCATCTGTCCACTCGCCATGCCCAGCCTGCAGCCGCTTCACCGTGTCCAGGTCGTCCATGACCCGCACCACGTCGCCCACCCAGAAGGAGTTGTGCTGAGTGAGAGAGAGGCCGGTGAGGGGCCCTGACCATGTGGCTGCCCAGGGTCGTGGAGCAGGAGGCACCCCCATCAAGCTCCACAGGATAGGCCAGCCTGAACTTGACCCTAACCCCTGACCAAAAACACAACCAAAGGGTCTGGCTGGACAAGGCCACTGGTGACCAGGGCAGCCTTGGGTAGCTCAGTCCCTGTGCCCCAGGGGTGACAGCTGAAGAGGCAGCAGCGGATCCAGAAACCCGCTCTCGGCCGGTGGGACACCCAGGACAGGCCTGTCCTGCACAGACGGGAGCAGGCAGCGTGGCCATGACCAGAGCAGAAGGCGTGGGGTGTGGCCCCAGCATGACCAGGGGCAGGGCCAGAGCAGGAGACGGACCAGGGCCCATTCCCACCCACAACCCCCCCCCCCCGTCCCCTCACCTGCATGTGACTCGCTCTAAACTGTCTCATGACCCCACACACCCTCTTTGGAGGCCCCTCAGGTCCTGAGCTGGTGACAGCATGTCCCCCTCCTTGGTGCCCACTCCTTCCCGGGGCCCCCATCTGTGGACGTCCCCCTCCCAGCTGGGAAGTCCTGCTTCAAGATGCCCCTTCCCAGCCCGCCGCCGTGGGCCACGCACCACCCTCTGTCCTTGGGCCTTCCCGTACCGTCACCATCCCACACGCTCCCCACACAGCACCCACGGGGCACGGGAGAAAGTAAAGCCACCACGTGGCTCCTGCCGTGGAACTGTGGTGGCTTCCTCGGGCTCTGCCCAGCTGCCAACGCTGCGCCTGGCCCTCCTCCGTCCCTTCACACCTGGACCCCCTAAGCCCTCTCCTCCTCCTCAGGGATGAGCAGGTCCACGGAGGGGTGTGGAGGGAATGGACAGGGCTCGCCCCGCCCCCCATGCACCTTGGTGAGAGCCCCCGGGTGGAAGGTCCAGCGGGTCTCGTGGCTGAACTGCACGCGCACGTCCCCGCGGTCGGTGATGCGGTGCACGGTGCCCGTCTGTCCCAGGAACTGTGGCGGTCGTGGAGGCTGTGGCTCGGGGTCCAGGGAAAGGGGAGGGGAGGGCACAGGGCTAGCGGGCGGGGCAGCTCACCTCCGCCATCCTGGGGTTCCACCCGCCATGGCCTTCCTGCATCTCCCTCAGGACGTCTGTGTCCAGCAGACACGTGACCTTGTCCCCGGGCTGGAAGGGCTGGCCGTCAGCACTCACCCGGCGCTGCAGCTCTGCCGGCTTGCCTGGAGGCAGGCGCAGGCCCGGCTCAGGCGGCACCCCCACACCCCGGGCCCACCCCCAGAGACCCCAGCCCAGCCCACCCCACACAGGTTCAGCCAGGCCGGATGGCCGCGCGGCCCTTACCCAGCCTCGGGAGGTGGTCCTTGTAGTAGAAGCCGCCGGCCGCCTCGCCCACACACTTGAGGTCCACCTTGCCCTTGTGCCCCACACGGTACACGTTGGTGGTGCCATCGGCCCACGTGACGCTGGCCACGCTCCGGCCCGTCTCCACGTCCCAGCCACGGATGTCCACCACTCGGCCTGGCTTCCCGTCCCCTCCTGGAGACAGTGCCCCACCAGCCGGCTAAGCCCATGCCCCGAGGCCCAGCCACCGCCAGTGCCAGCCGAGCCCCCACCTCCCACCTGGACCCCACTCACCGTCCTGTGAGCCCCACTCCCAGTCGGGGCCCCGCACCACCTTGGCCCCCTGGAAGATGCCCCTCAATGGGATCCTTGGGAGGCCCTGGCGGGGACTCAGTGTGACCCTGCAAGAGAGTGTGACCTGGGCCATGCACGGTGGCAGTGACGGCACCGGCCTCTGCCCTGCCCAGCCTCGCTCCCCGTGCCCAGGGCCCACGACGGCTGGCCCAGCAGTTCTGGACCCTCCACACTCGGCCTGGAGCCTGCTGACCATGTTCCTCTGGGGGCCTCCCCGATGCACCCCAGGTCCCCCTAAGGGCCTGGTTCAGGGAGGGCCAGCACGGGCAATGGAGGAAGGCAATGCAGGCTCGGCCACAGGTGCCCAGATAGCTGACCCTGCGCTGTCTCTGGCCACATGTGGGCGTGTGAGTATCAAGGACACAGGGAACAGGGACGGTCTCTCTGGGTGCCCCCAACCCAGCAGCCTTGTCCCCAGCGTAATCTCGCCCCCCCAACCCCATCACAGCAAAGAGGCTCCCAGCCAGACCACAGCTCCTGCCCCGTGTGCCTTGGGGCTGGCCTAGCGTGGGCTGCCACTGCCAAGCCCAGGACCTCCATAGAGGATGCTGGCTGCAGGGCCACACAGGCCACAGCCACCTCAGTGCCCGCCATAGCTACACTGGGGAGCCACGCCTGGCTCTGGGGGTGGCACCAGGACCATGGCACCACCTGCTCAGTGGACATGGTCGCCTTCCCCCGCGGACGGAGGCCAGAGTGACCATGACTCGGCCACTCTTCAGGGAAATGGCCCAGGAAGGCCTGCCCTGCCCCTGGGGAAGTTAGCAGAGGCCGCTCCGGTCCTGCGGGCGGAGGGCTGTCGGTGTTGGAGGCGCTGGCCAGGGTCGCCTGCACCGGTCGGCCTGGCGGCAGGGCGCGGACTCACGGGCGGGAGTGGGCCGTCTCGTAGCGCTCGAAGGCGTGCGCCAGGTCGTGCTTGTTGCTGAGGTAGCACTGCGTGCACAGGTCGTAGTCCGCGCAGACGCGGCACTTCCAGCGCATGCCCCGCAGCCCGTGCTTCTTGCAGCAGTCACAGATGATGTTGGGGTGCCGCACGCCTGGGGGCGGGGCAGGGTCAGGGGGGGTGGGCGCGCCCCGCCCCCCGCCCGCCCCGCGCACGCACCGATCTGGGCGTTGTCGTAGAGCAGCAGGTCGTGCGCGCCCTGGTAGCCCGCGCGGTAGTTGGTGCGGGTGCCGTGGTCCCACTGCACGACCACGGTGCGGTCGGGGGTCGAGGGGCTGCCATGGCGGCCGAGCTCTACCACCGTGCCTACGCCGCCCTCGCCGCCGTCCTGCTGGCCCCACTTCCAGTCCACACCCCGCACCACGCGCATGCCCACCTGCACGCCCGCCTGGGGGTCTGGGTCCATGGTGGGCGGCGCTGCTCCGGGACCTGCAGGCAGAGGGCACCCTCAGACCACAGTGGGGCTGCCAGGGAAAGCAGGCAGGCACCCAGCGAGAGGGAGGGGTACGGGGAGAAGCGTGGTGGACATGCGGGCTGGAGACCGCAGGAGGCCTGTAGCCCACGGAGGGGTGGGGGCAGCCGGGGAGAGCTGCCTAACGGTGAGGGTGGCACATCCTGGGGGTTGGTGGGCCCCTTGAAGGGTCCCTCCAGCTGCCCTGAGACTCGCCCTGTGGTGACTCGGGTGGGGGGCATCCCCAGGAGAGGACGTGGACGCCTGGGACCAGGGGACAAACCTGGAGGGGAGGTCCCCTCAGCACGTGGCCACCAGGAGGCCCAGTGCTGGGTGTTCACGATCGAGTGGACTTGGCTCCAGGCAGCAGTGGAAGGTCAGACAGCAAAGCTGACGGAGCAAACAGACGGTGCAGTGATGGATGGGTGGACGGCGCTGCCGCTCAGAACGGCTGCTCCTGGGGACACCAGACACTGAAAAGGCGGGGCCCACCCGACCGGTTTGCAGTCAGCGCCTCCCGCGAAGGGCTTGCACCTGCCCCGTGAAAAGGGCACCCACCTCAGTGAGCAGAGCAGACACCCCAGAGAAAACACCGGACCGGGGCCCCCCAACAGCCAAACCACACGGGCCGGTCGCCAGGCCGCTGCTCGTGGTATGTGCCCGCCACGGCCCCGTTTACAGAAAGGCCACCAACAGGACAAGCAAATGCAGGCACTGGAGTCGGGGTGGGGGTTGGGGGGGGGCGGAGGCAGAGGCAGAAGTGGCCCTGGGGGCCCCAGGGCCAGGGAGGTGCTACCCCCTGACCTGCAAGTAGATACATGCCTGCTCACCTGGAACGCTGGGCTCACCGTGACCTGTGCCCCACTAAACGCTCCTCCAGAGGCTCTTGCGCAACATGAAGGCCTGGAAGACAGTTGAGAGAAGCCTCGGGACTTGCAGGAGAGGCTGAGGGACCCCCGGGAGGTGAGGCGGCCACCACTCCGCTCCGGGGAGTGTGCCTGTGGGGTGCGCAGGACCTCACGTGGGGTCAGGGCTCTGCAGGGGGAAGGCGTGGTGGGCACCAGGGCAGGGCTGGGTGCAGCCGAGGTGCAGTCGGGCAACTGCCCAGCACTGGGCACTGAGGCCAGTCCAGGGAGGGAGGCCACATCCCCCTCCCCCCGGCCCTGCTCCCGGGCCTGGTTCTGCGGCACCCCCAGCCCGACACTCGGCCCTCCAGGCCTGGCCAGCTCAGGGAACACCTGCCCGGCTGAGGCCGCTGACGGGTAGTGAGGAGAGGCAGTGGCCAGGCTTCCCTGCCCGACCCCTGCTCCAGCCAGCAGCAGGGGCCCACCCTCTGCCCCACCCACTCTGAGACCTGCACCCGGCACAGGGTGGGCAGGGTCCTTGCTCCGTGCGCAGCCTGAGGGTCCAAGCGCAGAACCTTCGTAGTCTCAGGGGTACGAGCTGCTCAGCAAATCCCCTTCCTCGCGGGCGGGTCCCTGTGGGGGCTCCTTCCTCCGCCGCCCGGACCTCCGGGGCCCGGGGCTTCCACAAACAGGTGGACGTTTTGAAAACAATGAACCCCTCTGACCGACAACTAGTCAGGAGCCTCTCCCCAGAAATGCCGCTCCCTGCTGGTTCGCCCGGAGGCTGCCCCCTGGGCCACGCCCTGCTGCCGCCTGTCCTGCCCTCCCCTGTGATCTCCACAAAGATGAACGCCCAGGCCCCAGGCTGCTGCGGGCTCCAGCCAGGAGGACAGCCCCCAGGCCACTGCCGCCAAAGGGCCCACATCAAGAGTGACCCGTGAGAACCTCCGACTGGGCCTGGTGCCAGCACCGGGCAAGGGGGAGGGTCCTGGGCGGCCACCGTGCAGTCGGGCATGGCCGGCCATCACGTGTGGCCTCAGGGCCTCCACCAGCAGCTGCCACTCGCTCTGACTCCGGCTGAGCAGCACCAGCTGGGGGTGGCCCTCACACCCTCCCCGCCCGATGCACCTGCTGAGCTGCAGTTGGACAGGGCGGCCTCTTTCCACAGCGACAGACAAGTGTGGACGCCTGGGCCCAGCTGACACTCCTGCTGGCAGGGCCTTCCCCACTGCAGAGCCCAGAAACTGGCCCCACCCCAAGAGAAAGAACTCAGGCAGCCTCACTGGTGTGGCTCAGTGGATAGAGCGTCCGCCTGAGGACTGAAGGGTCTCAGATTCGATTCTGATCAGGGCACAGGCCCGGGTTGTGGGCTCGATCCCTAGTAGGGGGCGTGCAGGAGGCAGCCGATCCATGATTCTCATCACTGATGTTTCTCTCTCTCTCTCTTTTCCTCTCTGAAATCAATAACAATTTATTTTTTTAAAAAAAGAACTCAGGCAGGACAGGACCCCAGTGCCATTAGCCAGTGCTGTGGTCAGACAGGGTGGCATGCCCTGGGGGCCACACCTGCCTGTCTGCTGGCCCCGGGTCCCTGCCATGTGCTGCAGGACCATCTCCAACAAGCCATGGTGCAGGGGCACCCCGAGCAGGGCCCTGCCCTCAAGGGTGGGCACAGGATGGAGAGTGGGGTGGGGGGCCTGGCAGGACCTGTGAAATCAGGGCCAGGCCTCACTCGCCTGGCGAAGGGCTGCCTGTGGGCCGCGGGGTAGGGTTTCCAGGTCGCCTCCAGCCAGTGCCTGATGTCTTCACACCCGGTATTTTTAGCTCAGCAGACAGTTCTCCAGCCCCCGGCCAGGAAACCACCCCCCTCCCAGGGCTGACCCTCTCGGGAGCCCACATGTGACACCCCCAGGTCGGGGCACTAACCGTGGGTCCCCCCCACCCCTCACCTCTCTTGCCCAGACCAACACCCCTTGCGGACAGTGGCGAACAGAGGAGGGTCCTGTTCTGGGGTCCCCGCGGCCTGAGAGCCTTCCTGTCACCGCCCCTCCACACCTCACCCCGGGGTCTTGGGGTCTGCCCTCCGCTTCAGCGTGGCATCACCTGGAGCCTGAGCAGGGCCTCCAGCAACGCCTGACCGCTGCCCCTCCTCCACACCTGCCACGGTGATAGGCTCCCGGCCCCCCAACCCCCCGGCCTCAGAAGCGCCGAGGCCCCTCGTGAGGCGGGTGGGGTGCTCTCCAGGCCTCTCCACCGCTTTCCTCCCCCCACGTCCCTGCCTGGCCTGTATCACCGTCCACCCCGGAGCCCACCACCTGGCCAACTGGACTCCACATGACACCGGGTCCTGGGGTCCGAGTTCACCCCCCACCTTGGGAGGCCCCACCAGGGCGCGTGCGGAGGGCCAGGAGCCGGTAGGGGCCAGGAAGGGGGCCCCATTCCAGTGGGGACTTCACCCAGAGTCACTTCTCTTTCTTCCTTTACCAGAAACACTGTGCTCAGCCCTGGAGGCCACCGGCCGGGCACCCAAACCCACCCAGAGGCTGTCGCTGCGAATGGCGGCCACGACTCGCAGGCTGCCAGGGCGTCAGGACTCGTGTGACGGACGTGCTGCAGCAAAACCGGACTCACCTTAGAACACACACCGGCCTCGCACCAGCGAACCGGACATTTCGCTTCCAGTTCCTGGGTCTCAAACTTGCTCAGCCACCAAGACGTCCTGTTGGGAACCGGGGGCGATCGCCAACACAGGCACAGCCACCCCCCGGCAGCCAGCCAGGAGCCTGCAGAAAAACGGATGAAAAGGTGGTTTCAGCCCCACCGGCGTGCCTCAGGGGTGAGCGTCCACCTGTGAACCAGGAGGTCACGGCTGGATTCCCGGTCGGGGCACAGGCCCGGGTTGCGGGCTCGGTCCCCCGTGGGGGGCGAGGAGGCAGCCGGTCCGTGATTCTCTCTCATCATGGATGTTTCTCTCCGTCTCCCTCTCCCTCTGGAATAAATATACATATTTAAAGGCCGTTTCCCATTTGCAGCCTTTATCGCAACCAGACAAGTGGCCTGGGTCCGCTCTGCCGGCCGCCAGCCTGCGGGGGGCAAAGCTCTTTACAAACCGGCCGCCGGGACCGTGTACAAGTGAGCTGTTCCCCTATTTGTGAACCTTCTACTGGGAAAAACGTAAAAGCGGTGGAGACTAAATCACTTTTTTCTTTTAAAAAAAAGGTCATCATATTTGCCCAGGAGTTGGGCGGACAGAGGCAGCCACTCCTCTCCCTGCACCGCGAGCCCCGCTGCTGCTGGAATCAACGCCCGGTGTGGACGATCAACAGGCGCCTGTCCGGGGGCAGCCTGGCTGAGACAGCGGACAGGCTGCGGGGGGTGGGGCGAGCGGGGAGCCCAGACCGGACCGCATGAGGCCTGCGGGGGGTGGGGGGTGGCCCAAAGGAAGGGCAGGGTGGCCGCCAGCAGGTGGAAGCCTGCAGACGAGGCTCGCGCCCCCGCCACTGCACCGGGCGGCTGCCGGCTGGGACGGCGATAGTCAGGCCACAGAGGAATGGCCAGGGCGCCCGCCGGGAGTCTGTCTGGCACCTTCGCTCTGGACGCGGGGGGCGGCGGGGATCATCTATCAGCACCGCCTCCCCGGGCCCCTCCCCAACACACACTCAAGAGCAAGCAGCGCCCTGACATGGCACCCGCAGACCGGCTCCGGCTCCGGCTCCGCGGGGCGGGCGCCAAGCCGGGCCGGCCACCCGCAAGCCGGTCGGGAGCGCACCTGCCTGGCCGGCCAGGCCCCCGCCGCCCGCCGCCCGCCCGCAGCCAGAGGCGTGGAGACCCGGGCGCCTGCACGGAGCTCAGCGCCAGCCCCGACCCGGCGGCGGCGGGAGGGCGCAGCGAGCACCCGGCGGGCGGGGCGGGCGGGGCGGGCTGTCTGCGCCGGGCTGCGCGCTGTCCACCTGCCGCGCCCGGGTCCTCCTGTCCTGCTGCGCTCCCTGCGGTCCGGGGCCGCCTGGAGCGGAGCCGGGGGACGGGCAGCCCCGGCCCCGCAGACGTCAGGGCCCCGCACTGCGCCCTGGCCGCCGGCGCCCGCCCGCAGCGGGCAGCGGGCAGCGGGCAGCGGGCAGCGGGCAGCGGGCAGCGGGGGCGCCGCGCCGGGCGGGCTGGACAGGACAGGACAGGACGGGGCCGGCGCCCACCCCGAGGCGGACCCCGCCTCGCCCTCCCGGGGCCGCCCCGCCCCCTGTCATTCCATCTCCTTCCTCGGGACGTCGCCCAGGCCCCGGGCGGCGGACTGACCCCGGCCCCGGCCGCGGGGCCACCACCGCCGACCCCTCCACTTGCCCGGAAGTTTGCGTCCCGCGGCGGGAGCTCGGGGACCTGAGGAGCCGGAGTCTGTCAGCCGCCGGCCGGCCCGCGGCTCCTCAGCTCCTCAGCACCGGCCCGCCGGGCCACCCCGTCACCGCGCCCGCGCCCACCGGCCGCGGCTGCCGAAGCCCCCAGCGCTCGGACTCCTGGGGCCGCCGCAGGGCCTGCCGGGAGTTGTAGTCCACAGCCCGCCGGCGCCGGGAGCGGGGGCGGGTCTGAACCACAACTCCCAGGAGGCCCCGCGGCGGCGCTAACGCGCCGGCTGCTGGAGGAGCTGCGGACGAGCGGACGGGGGTGACAGAGGGACCCCAGGTCCCGCAACGATGGGGAGAGGCCTGCTTCCCCGGGAAGAGCTGGGGCTCCAGCTTGGCTCTGCACCGCCGCGGACGCTGGGCGTGTTCGCGTTGGACAGCGTGGGACGCACGTCAGAGGACTGCGGTGGCCTCAGGGACTGTCGCCACGCCCGCCGGGGACAGGGGCCGAGCGGCGTGTGCCCGAACGGGAAGGGGTCGGGGGCACCAGGGCCGAGCACGCGCGGGGACGGAACTGGGCACCAGGGGACCAAAGCCCAAGTATCCAATCCGGGCAGCGCGCGAACCAGGGGGTCGAGCTCTTCCGCGCGGGGGCGGGGGCGGGGGCTGGACCGGAAGTGCGTCACGGATGGGCGGGTCGCCCTCGCCGACCCTACGTGGCGCTCTAGGGTTCGGAGACGCGTTCTGTTGCCGGGGAGACGGAGGCTGCGGCTGCCTGGGCGTCTGTCTGCAGCATCTTTGACCGCCCAGGCCCTTGGGACGCTGAGATGCGGTGTGGTCACGGCAACTCTTGTTGTAAAATCAAAGTAACGCCCGTGCAGGGCTTTAATTCACGCAGAACGGAGGACATCGTAAAAGTCACTGCCTTACCCTAACCGGTGTGGCTCAGTGGATGGAGCATCAGCCTGCGGACTGAAAGGTCCCAGGTTCGATTCCGGCCAAGGGCATGTACCTTGGTTGCGGGCACATCCCCAGTCGGGGGTGTGCAGGAAGCAGCTGATCGCGGTTTCTCTCTCAATGTTTCTAGCTCTCTATCCCTCTCCCTTCCGCTCTGTAAAAAATCAATAAAAAATATTTTTAAAAATTTTTTTTTAAAAAGTCACTGTCTTGTGTGCTCCGCAGAGGCAAATCCTTTCAACTCTTGTAGCTTATCCTGCGACAGGAACATCCATGTTTCTAAACCAGAAGCTGCTAGTCCTTTATGTGTTTAGACATTTCTGTGGACTTCCAGATAGAGTCAGTGAGAACTTTATCTCCAAACAACCCGCCACCCCCCCCCCATGGCCATGTGACCTCCCTACCCATTAGGATTACGTCACCTGTCCGGTGCTGTCTGCTCTGCTACCTGTTATTGCATACAACCCTGCCTCCGTTCTTACACAGTAATTTTTTTTTTCTTTTAATACCTGGTCTTTTTTCTTTTCTTTTTTTTTGCCTTAGTGTTTTTCTTATGCCTAGAATTTTACTAACTCATACCTAATTTTTCCCCAAGGCTCTAACATCTTTGCCACATGCCAATTAATAACATTTTCCAAAGGCTCAGACACATTCTATTTAATTCCTGGAGACCTCGCTCTAGAGCCGCCCCGACCCCCCATCCTCCTGCTCCAATCCAGACTGATTGCTTCCGAGCCCATGCATAGCTGTCATCTTGTGCTTTCTCTAGTCATCCTGCTGACTCTGCCTTTCCCCTGTGCTCGAGTCCATTTCCTGGAATCTGTGCTGCCCCCCTCCTTGGTCTGCTCTCTCGTTTTACTGAAGTCAGTAGCTTCCTGAGAAGGGTCCATATCTGAAGTGTGTTTATTCTACTCTCACTCTGATAGTTTGGCAGGGTATAGAATTCTAGATTGGAAATGCTTTTCCTTCAAGGTATTTGAAGTCAGGTGGCTTTTTTTTGTTTTTTCCTTCAGCTGCCAGGGCCGCAGTTGAACACTCTAAAGCCGTACTAATTCCTAACAATTTGTATGGGATATGTTTGTTCTCTGAGAAAGCGTTTAGGATCTTATCGTTATCCTCAGTGTTGCCAAGTGTCACAGTACACCTTGATGTGGACCTTTCTACCCATGGATCTACACACACAGTTGTCTTTTTCATCCCAGAGGCTCATGTCCATCTACTTGGGAGCTTTTTAAAATTTTATATATATATAAAAGACAGAGGCTGGGTCTTCTCTCAGGTAGAGATGGTCCAGGCTGGCTCCTCCACAGGGGACTCCAGAAGGAGGAGTTGGGAGATGCATCTACCACTGGCATCCCATCGGCCAGAACTTGGCGCACACACAGCTGCAAGGGAAGCTGGGATGTGTAGTTTTTCAGGCGCCTACCCAGGCCAGCTAGTGGTGAAATCACTAAGAAAGAAAGGAGGAATGGATATTGGGGACAATGGCAGTCTCTGCTTTTTAAAATTATATATATATATATATATATATATATATATATATATATATATATATATAATTGATTTCAAAGAGAAAGGGAGAGGAATAAAAACATCAATGATGAGAGAGAATATTGATCGGCTGCCTCCTGCATGTCCCCCACTGAGGATTGAGCCCGCAACCCAGGCATGTGCCCTGACCGGGAATTGAACCATGACCTCCTGGTTCATAGGTTGACACCCAGTCACTGAGCCACGCCAGCTGGGCTCCTTAATTCATTTTTGTTAAAAAAAATTTTTTTTTGTTAAAAAAAAAAATTTAACAACATCACTTTGTTGTTACATTTAGTTATGCATTTGTTGGTTGATTCTAGTATGTGTCCTGACCGGAGGCGAACCCCACAACCTTGGAGTACTGGGATGACGCTCTAACCCACTGAGCTACCCCGCCAGGGCCTACAAATTTGTTTTAGTTAAATTGTAGGACACTGGTCAGTGTCTGCTGAGCCCTGGAGAGTTGCTGGGTGGTTTGGAAACACACATCGGGCTCTCATCTCTTCCCTTTCTGAGTTCACGTTTACTCTCCCTGATTCCACACACACAGTATGTTCTTCATACATGCATTTTTCTCACTTGAGTTTAATTATAGATTCTTCAAAGCCTTTCTCCTGCTCTCTGCGTTGGCTCTCCCATCCCGGTTCCTTCTCTCCATTTGCTCTGGTCTGTCCACTTCCAGGAGGAAGCTTTCCTCGAATGTCTGGGGAGCCTTCTTTCCCTGTTGCAATCTGAGAGTGAGACACTGCGTTAGGGAGGATCAAGCCCCACGGACAGTGTCAGAAAACCTTCCAATAAAAGTGTCTGGAACAAGACAGAGGCTGGGTCTTCTCTCAGGTAGAGATGGTCCAGGGCTGGCTCCTCCACAGGGGACTCCAGAAGGAGGAGTTGGGAGATGCATCTACCACTGGCATCCCATCGGCCAGAACTTGGCGCACACACAGCTGCAAGGGAAGCTGGGATGTGTAGTTTTTCAGGCGCCTACCCAGGGCAGCTAGTGGTGAAATCACTAAGAAAGAAAGGAGGAATGGATATTGGGGACAATGGCAGTCTCTGCCCTTAACAGCGGGGTGGGCGCCCTGCTCACCTGGGCAGGGCTCAGCATCCCAAGGCCACCGTGGGGGCGGCGGCGGGGGGCAGGGTGGCGACCTGGTGAATGTTTCCTCTGGGTCTCCCTTTTCCCTCCCAGGGTGCCCGTCTGCCAGGCTTCCTTCTGGAACCAGAGTCGGGAAGGGAGCCTGCCTGCCCCACCCACAGAGTGCAGACTTCCAGTTTACCTCCCTCTTCTCAGTCTATTCCATCTGTAATCCTCTCAAGTTCAAGAAACAGCACCACTGCAGTGCTCGCTAAGTACTGGGCACGTGTGTTTTCACCGGCAATCCTTACTCAGCCCGACCAGCCAGGCGGTTCTGTGGACCCGACTCACAGATAGGGACCCGGAGAAGGGGGGCTGAGACGTGCGCACCCAGGGCCAGGCGGCTGGGCAGCGGTGTGGGAAAGGACCCCGCCCCCCAACACACACACACACACACATACACACACACACACACACACACACTCCCCAGGGTCGAAGGCCAGGGCCTGGACACATGGCCGCGGTGCCCAAGGGAGGGGTGAGTTCAGACTGCCAGCCAGACCTCTGTTCAGGCTGGAGTCTCACCTGCCTTTCCTGGAAACATGTCTCTGGGACCCAAACTTAGGTGCAGAATAAACAGATAAATAAATAAAACAAGCCGCTTAAGTACTGGGGCCCGGAGGACATTTGCTCTTGGGCCTCCGGACTGGGAAGACCTCCTACACACCTGAGCCTCAAATCCAGGAAGGACAGAGGCCAAAGCCAGGCATCTTGGTCTGGCTGAACCGTCACGGCAAAGCCAGTGGCCAGAAACTGGAACTCTTTGCAACTTGCAGAAGGCTGAGGCAACACCGATTGATGAGAAAGAGAGAAGATGGCCCTGGCCGGTGTGGCTCAGTGGATGGAGCGTCGGCCTGCGGACTCAAGGGTCCCAGGTTCGATTCCGGTCAAGGGCATGGACCTGGGTTGCGGGCACATCCCCAGTAGGGGGTGTGCAGGAGGCGGCTGATCGATGCTTCTCTCTCATCGATGTTTCTGACTCTCTATCCCTCTCCCTTCCTCTCTGTGAAAAGAAAGAAAGAAGAAAGAGAAGACGATCCAAGGGCACGGAAAGGACAGGAAACGTAAAATGGAGAGTTCTTGCTGCGCTTTCAAAGGCAAGACCCCTGGGGACATTCCTGAGAGGGAAGAACCGAGGGGAACTGTACTCCACGCGGCCGGCAGGTGGCGGTCGCCGCCCGCCCGCAGCTGCGCGCCCCCGGAGGCGACCTGAACGCCCAGGATGCTGATCCCAGCGACCCAGAGGGGTCCCCCCGCCACGTGCGCCCACCCCACACTTGGTGCGTTTGCAGAAAGCGTCTGTTCCAGGGCAGTGCTTGCCGCAAAGTTTGTGATCTCAGAACGCGGGAAGAAAGCGGTCCGCCCCCAGGGTGCTGCCCCATGACCTACACGTGCGTCTCTAAGGCATGGAGAGCATGGGGCTCCCCCCCCCGCACCCCCTTCTCACTCCGCCCCCCCCCCCGCACTGTCACCTGCCCTGCTCTGCCCACGGTGCCCTCCCCTCACCTGCATTGTCTCAGCTTCCACTGCTGCCGATGTGAGCAAGCTGGCCCAGGCCCCGTGAGGTTCAGGTGGGGTTAGGCGGATCCCTAGCTCACCATCACTTTCTGCTTCCCTGGGGGAGCTCCTGAGTCCCCGAAAGCTGGGGCAGGGTCCAAGCCCAGGGCCCTCTCTGCTTGAGGAGAAAGGAGGAGCCAGGGGCAGGGCCGGGGAGGGCCTCCCTCGCCAAGCCTTCACCCCCAAGCTGGGTGCTGAGGCCTGGAGGCCCTGCTCAGGGTCCCAGCAAGCTGCAGAGGCCTGGTTTGGGGGTCAGGGCCCTCCAGGCTAGGTCAGGAGGTGTGCTGGGCGGAGCCGGGAGGGGCGGTGCTTCTGACTCTTGGCTTCAGGCTCGGAGGCCTTGAGATCTGGTGCTGACCTGACTTTTGGGGAAATGACCAGGAACTAGTGAGGCTGGGGGTAGGGTGAGGTGGGGTGCTCCATGGGTGAGTGGGTGCTCCACGGCTGTCCAGAGCTGCGGACCAGTAACTCAGCACTGCAGCCACCGAGCGTCTCCTCTCCCTCCCCCGGTGAGAGCAGCGCCCAGGAGCCCAGGGTCCGCGGTCCTCACCTCCCTGCCCGGGACACAGAGCAGCGCCCAGGCCAGACGCGCGCTCCCTGAACTGAGTGCTGCTTTGTCCACTCGGGCCAGGCCTGTGCCCTGGGCCCTGGGGGGCTGTCTGGAGCGCGAGGAGGTCGAGGCAGGGATGGGATTGAGCGGCTAGAGCCTCGGGCCCCCCTCCCTGAAGACAAGCGTGGGAGAAGGTGGGCTTGCGGGTGGGGGTTACCCCGTGTCCAGCCCTGACCCCCTTCCGGGACCACCGAGAGGGCTACCCCGGGGATCCATCAGAAGAGAGGGTGCTCCGCCTGTAGCTGTCTCTCTCCTGCGCAGAGTGAAAAAGTTTTCGCCAAAGGAAACCTCATCGATCGATCGATCGCGCCCTTCCCGGTCGGCGCCATCCAACTCTAAAGGGGAACAGCCCCGGGAGCGAAGGAAAGCGTCCGTCCTCGCCTCCTCCCCCACAACAGGCCGGGACCCTTACCTTGGGTCCCCACCCGAGTCTGACCCGGCAGCGTGACCCGGGGCCTTGCGCGCTCTGGGCCGCGGCCTTCCCTCCCAGGCGCGGAGCTGCCCTCCGGCCACGATCCCCGACCACAGCCGCCAGAAAGCCTCAGGGAGCCGGGCGGGGGCGGGGGCGCGGGCCGAAGTGCGCTCCCGCGGCGAGAAGCGGAGGGACCGTGGACTTGCGCGGAGCCTGCCACGCGCGCGCCGCCGCGACTGGGAGTCTTGAGAGCGCAGTGGCCGCCCCCAGGGCTCACGCCCACCTCCCTCGCGTGCTCTCCCTCGAGATCCACCCTCCAGGGGCCGACAGGCCTCGGCCCGGCGAGGGTTAAGGGGGGCGGGGCGTGGGGCGGCCCCGCCTCCGCCGCCGCGCCGGGTCCGAGCGCGCACGGGGCGCAGGAACGGGTCGGAGCGGGCGGCGGCGGCGGAGGGCGCGGCGCGCGGGGCGAGCGGCGGCGGCGCGGCCCGCGTGACCCTCCGCCCGCGCCCGTGAGCCCGCGTCCCGCTGCGCCAGGCCCCGCGGCAGGATGCGCGCCCCGCCGCTGCCGCTGCTGCTGCTGCTGCTGGCCGCCTGCGGGCCGCCGCCCTGCGCCGCGGCCGCCCCGACGCCCCCAGGCTGGGAGCCGGCGGCCGACGCGCCCTGGTGCCCCTACAAGGTGCTGCCCGAGGACGCCGAGGCGGGCGCCGGGCGCCTGTGCTTCCGCAGCCCCGCGCGCGGCTTCCGCTGCCAGGAGCCCGGCTGCGCGGTGCACACGGCGGCCGGCCACTCGCTGCGCGCCAGCGTCCTGCGCAACCGCAGCGTGTTGGTGCAGTGGCGCCTGCCGCCGGCCCGGGCGCGCCGCGTGCGCGCCTTCATGCTCGACTGCTCGTGGCGCGGCGCCTACACGCGCTTCCCCTGCGAGCGCGTGCTGCTCGGCGCCTCCTGCCGGGACTACCTGCTGCCCGACGTGCACGAGGGCGTGCGCTACCACCTGTGCCTGCAGCCGCTGCCGCTGCACTCCGAGCACGCCGCCGCCGAGGCCTTCGGGCCCGCGGAGTGCGTGGAGTTCGTCGCGGAGCCGGCCGGCATGCGGGACATCGTGGTGGCCATGACGGCGGTGGGCGGCTCCATCTGCGTCATGCTCGTGGTCATCTGCCTGCTCGTGGCCTACATCACGGAGAACCTCATGCATCCGGCCTTCGGGCGCCCGGGCCTGCGCCGGCAGCCGTGAGCTGGAGGCGGCCGCGGGCGCTCTGTCTACCGACCAGCGCGCGCATTCGAGGCCTCCGCCCGCCCTGCCCTCCGTTCCTGCTCCCTCCCTAGGCTGGCCGCGCAGGGCCCGCTGGAGATGGAGAGGGCGCAGGCCTGCGCCAGGACCTTGGAGTCATCCCACCACTTCGCCAGCCAGCTACCCGCTTCCCAGAATCCAGTTGGAGACTGGCCCTTGGGCCTGTGGAGGGGTGCGGGCCGCAACCAGGGCCCTTCCCCGTCTCCAGAGGCCTTTGTAGGGACTGTCAGGACATGGAGCGCCTTGTAGCCAGAGCCATTGGCACCCCGGGTCGTCGCCTGCACCTCCAGCCTGTGCCCAGTTGGAAAACCCAGGCCGTCTTCATTGCTTGGTTCCTGCGCGCTTTGCTGCTCCAGGCCCCCCTGGACCTTGGACCTTGTCCTCCCCACACCCCACCCCGTGGGCTTAGGTTAGCCTTGTGCCTTAGTCTCCCAGCCACCCCCTCCCGTGCAGTCCCAGGGGATCTGTGGCCCCCTAGATCGGCGGGCTGGGCTGCGTGCGCTTTGGGCCAGAGTCCCGTGGGTACCCCCCTTCAAGCTGTGCAGGAGCCTCGTCAGCAGTGCTCCACGGTGTGTCCCTGCGGGGGTGTCTGCCCAGCTGGGAGCCGGGATGCGGTTCAGCAGGTGGGGCCTGGCCTCCAGCTGCTCAGGGGTGAGTTCCTCTGGCCTTGGCGGGAAGCTGGCAGTTCTCCAGGCGGGGAGCCCCCCTTTTCGTTTTGCAGTGCTGCCTCTGATGAGGACTTCCTGTGGTAAGTGGGGGCAGATGGCTGGGAAGAAGGGGCCTGGTCTGAAGGGGCAGCATTGGGTCCGGAAGGCAGACTGGGCGCCAGCCTTGCCCAGCTGGACCTTGCACTGTGGTCTGGATCCCAAGCCGCCGCCACAGCATGACCGACAGGATGCCCCACCTCCGCCTGTGCTGGGGCCGGGAGCCCAGGATCGGCCAGGGATGCTGCTGCCCACACACCCACTGTGGCCGGAAGGCTGGCCGGGCCCCTCTCCGGGCAGACCCACGTGCCCTCGCCGAGGCTTCTTCCTGTGCTGACCACCTGGCAGTGCCGGGTGCCAGGAGGGGTGCGGTGTGCCTGCCCTCCGCGTGAGCCCCTGCCTGTGACCACCTGGATCTGGCACTTCTGGAGTCACTGTGGCTAACCCTCCTCACCCTTGCCCTCGCCCCAGCGGCTACCAGCAACCCCAGGCGCTGGCTGGTGCCCCCACAGTGCCCGCTCCCTACCTCTGCCTTCGCTCTGCCCGCCCCTGGTGTGCTGCTGGTCAGGTGTGAGCCTGGTGCCAGCGTCTAAACGTCCATCGTCCTTAGACTCAAACCACTGCCTTGTGTGCTTATTTGGGAGGTGGGGGAGAGGGAGGGGGAAGGGGGGCTGGGCCCCTTTCTTCCCAGCTCCTGGAGCGGCACCAGCAGCCCAGTGGCTAGCCCTGGAGCCTTTGCCTGGTCAGGTCCAGCCAGCCCCAGGCTGGGTGCCCAGCCCCTGCCCTTGAAGCAGAGACAGGCAGGCTGTGCACCCTCAGATGGGAAAACATCTGGCCCTGCAGTGCGGGGTGTGGGGTTGGGGGGCAGCACCTGCTGCAGTGAGAAGTAGCCAGGCTCAGTGAGCACTGGGGCTGACAGGCAGCTATTGGGAGCTCGAGGAAGGGCCCTTCCCTACCTGCCCCCCAATGCAGTGCTAGAGCTGGGTGGGGGGACAGAGGGTACCGTGGGGCTCCTGTGTGACATGCACTAGCTCGCCACCCACCCTCACTCTGGGCCCTCCCCCACCTCGTCCGTCCTTGAGATCCTGGAGCTGCTATGACCCTGAGGAGCAAAATCCAGCCAGGAAGGGGGCGGGGGGGGGGGAGGCAGGCTCTGGAGTGACTCATCCTCTAGGGGAGGAGGGGTGCAGCCATGTGTGTGGGGGGGTGGGCAGGGTTCCACTTCCAGCAGCCAGATGGCGAGCCTGTTTCAGGCCACCTGTGAAGGGCACTCAAGTGTCATCTTCTTTAGGGGGCAGGGGGAGCCCCCTCAGTCCCTGTCAGGCTCCCTGCTGTCTGCCCTCCTCCCCTCCTGGCCCTCTGCTTGACTTGGGCCCTGGTTATGGGCTCAAACCCACCCGCTAGAACCACAAACCTGTCCGGCCGCCAATGGGGAGGCTGGTCACCCTGACCCGCAGCCTTCTCCAGAGGTGGGAGTGCAGGGCTCTGTGCCAGGGGCTCGTGGAGGCTGGAGGCACCACCTGCCCAGAGCGGTCAGCTGGGCCTGGGAGACGGCCTGCACCTGGTGGCCAGCCAAACACCTATGCTCCCAAGCCCACCCCCCGCACCCCGCCCAGGGTCCATCATCCTCCCAGGCTCCGCCCCCCAGCCCCTCTGGTCCACGTGGTCCAGACCCCGCCAGACCCACCTGCCAGGGGAGCCTCCCCGCCCCCTCCTCCCTCTGATCACTGCCTCTGCTCTTCTGTGGCCACTCCCACTGGGACTGCGCTGGTGGTGACCTGCTGCTCACCTGTGACCCTCCGGGCTTCCTGTCCCTGGAGGTGGGTCCAGGGGCCTGGCCTGTGGTGGGGGCTTCACCTGCCTGGCTGGTGCCTGCAGACACTGAAGCTCATTCTCTGACACGGATAGAAATAACGGCTCGGGTAGGAACACTGGGGGCCTGTTTCCTCATCTGTAAGGTAGAGACGGGAATGGGGCCCGGTCACGGGCCTACGGGAGACCGCCACGGGGGCCATCGTCACTGCTGTCCATGCGGCCACTTGAGGTGCCCTCCAGGCCAATACCCCAGGGCTGTGTCCCAGCCTCACCTGCTAGAGCTCCAGGCATGGGGCCCTTCTTGAAATCCCCACTACGACGGCCAGACTCCCTGCTCACCCCAACCTGATCCATGGCAGGTTCCTCACCACAGTCATTCTGTGATCATGCGACGGACACATGGCCCCCAGCTGGCCCTGACCGGGCACACAAGCCCACATCCGGGCCTGGGCCCTGACTGGGAATCAAACCATGGCCTCCTGGTTCATAGGTCAATGCCAACCCCTGAGCCACGCCGGCTGGGCCACCAGGAGTCCGTCTGTCTGTCTTCTGGGCGTCTCTGGGGCGCCTTCCTTACTGTAGGGATGCTACTGCGCTGCTTCCTCTTTTTTCTGACCCGAGTCTGAGGGACGGTCGCAGCTCCGCTGCCTCACACACTAGGGTGCAGGATGTAGACCTGCCTGCTCCTGCCCACCGCCCCCGGCAGCTGCTGGATCCCCTGGTTCACCCCGTGGTCTGGACTCTGGGCACACGGAGGGGCTACTCAGGCCTCAAAGGAGAAGCCAGTGTCATCCGCGCTGGACGTGTGAGGACCTCACAGTCCCAGGGGCTAAACTGGAGGGGCTGGGGGGACACAGCACAGCAGGCAGGGTTAGGGACAAACAGGAACAAGTTCTCAAGGACGGGCAGGGCTGGCGGCTCCCTGATGACCCCAGGAAGGGGTCAGTACTGCTGGGCGTGGCCGTCAGGGATGGCTGGTGAGCTGCTGGAAACCCTGGCCTGGCGGACAAGTGGTTTGGCCACTGCAGCCTGAGTCTAGAGAGCCTCCCCCACCCTCACCACATCTCTTGGGACTGGGCGGGTGTCCTCAGTGATGATGGCCAAGGCGGGGAGTGGTGGCCCCACTCCAGGGAGGGGACCAGGCTGCACCTCCTGAGGACAGGATATAAGAGCCACATCTAGACGTGTGGCCCTTGAAATCCCCACTCCAGTGGCCTGACTCCTGCTCACCCCAAACCTGATCCACGGCAGGCTCCTCACTTACCAACAGGGTGACCCACAACCGTTCTGTGAACACATGACGGACGCCTCCTGTTACACCTGCGTCTCATCCTCCTTTAGAAATCTGTCCTTTATTCCTAAGTTGTACCAGGGGTCTTTTTCAGAAAAATATATTTTTATTGATTTCAGAGAGGAAGTGAGAGGGAGAGAGAGAGAGAAACATCAACGATCAGAGAATCATCCATCGGCTGCCTCCTGTACGCCCCACACTGGGGATCAAGCCCACAACCTGGGCATGTGCCCTGATTGGGAATCGAACCATGACCTCTTGGTTCATAGGTCAACACTCAATCATTGAGCCACGCCAGCCAGGCTACCAGTGGTCTTTCAAATCTTCATTTTTTCCAATGATCTCAGTAAAAAAAAATCTTCCCCATTTCTAATGCAGGATGCTCTGTCATAACTTTTACCATTTCTCTAACTCCGTTTAGCTCCCGATGAAATATACCGTTAAAATTTTTGGATTTTCTGAGTTTCTTTCTGGCGTGCCTTACCTGTAGAGATGTTAACCGGCCAGCATGGTTCAGTGGTTGAGCATCAACCTATGAACCAAGAGATCACGGTTCAATTCCCAGTCAGGGCACACACTTGGGTTGTGGGTTTGATCCCCAGTGGGTGGCGTGCAGGAGGCGGCCGATCAATGATTCTCTCATCATTGATGTTTTTCTCTATCCCTTCCTCTCTGAAATCAATAAAAATATTTTTTTTTAAAAAAGATATTACTATGCTTATCTTTTTTTCTGATAGTAAGTCTGAGGGATGCGACCGCTACTCTGTCCTGTCTCATACGACACAGAGCATTTGCCTGAGCTCCTGGGTGGGGTGTGGTGGGCGGCGACAGCACCCTAACTCCCCAGCTCTGCCTTCGGGAATGTTACTACAAGGCCTCCCTGTCTGGGATGGGATGCGCCACCCACCCCACCCCACCCCGTCTCCTCCTTCCTTGGCCCAGTGTCTGTCCTGCCCGCCTGGATTCTCGTCTGACAGATTCGCCCCTGCGGTTCCCTTCTCCCCATCGGCAGCCATTCTGATGCACTCTTGCGTCCATGTTTTACCATTTACCTCAAACCCCGTGTTGCTAGTCTTATTTTTTCCTGGATACCACATCTTTTTATTTTTTAAAGGATTTTTAAAATATATTTTATTGATTTTTTACAGAGAAGAAGGGAGAGGGATAGAGAGAAACATCGATCAGCTGCCTCCTGCACACCCCCCACTGGGGATGTGCCCGCAACCAAGGTACATGCTCTTGAACGGAATCGAACCCGGGACCCTTGAGACCGCAGGCCGAAGCTCTATCCACTGAGCCAAACCGGTTAGAGCTTAAAAGATTTTTTTTTATTGATTTTTAGAGGGAGAAAAAGGGAGGAGAGAAACATCAATGTGAGAGTGAAACATCAATCAGTTGCCTTCTGCACGCCCCCTCCTGGGGACGGAGCCTGCAACCTGGGCACGGGCCCTGACCGGGAATCAGAATGGCAACCTTTTGGTGAGTGGAACAACACCCACCCAACTGAGCCACACCTGCCAGGGCTCTTGCCACATCTCTGAGGCCTCCGTGTCATCGTGCACACAAATACTTCCTTCCCCGTTGTTGCACAGGTTTCCCGCGTGCCCCTCCTCTGCGCATACGTGTCCTCACGCCGGGAGGACACAGGCAGCTGCACTATTGTCACGACGTCTGTCATGAAGACCCTCAACCGTCCTCAGGGACCTTCGAGAGGATTTCCCGTGGTGGGGGACGATGGGTCTCAGGGGTGTGCCGACTTCCTTCTGCCAATACTACCCGTTTGTTCTTCATGGCTAAGGCAGTGGGCACCCCTCCATTTCCCATGAGCACCGGCAGCATTCCGTTCTCTAGCTCCCGCCCATCCGTTGGCTGTGTAGCAGAAACCCAGTATTATTCGAGTTTGCTTTTCTCTAGTTACCGAGAGGTTGGGCGTCGCATCCTGTTCTCGCTCGTCCCTCTCGTGTCCCCTGGGACACGCTGCTTATTCAGGTCTTCTGTACGTTTTTCCATTGCGGTGACTTTTCCCTCTTGATTTTCAGGAGTCCCATGAGTATTCTGGATCAGCGCCATGCAACAGGCCTTTCTGGGACTGTCCTCATCTACACGGCACGTTTCTGAGGGCCGCTGTACGGCATCACTGGCAAACGAGGAGGCTGAAGACACGAGGAACGTGTTCTCACAGGCGGCAGGGTGGGGACCTGCTGGAGGCTCTGCTTCGTGCCCCTCGCCACCCGCGGGACCTGCTGGCAACCGTGGGTCCTTGGCCTGGGGACACATCACTCCAGTGTCCAAGGGTGCGGAGCCCACGGTCCTCTTGTCTGAGCATCTCCTCTGCCTCTGTCCAAACAGCCTCCTTCCTCTGATAAAGATACCGCTCACTGGATTAAGGCTGCCTCTAGTGAATTTTTTTTTTAAATATATTTTATTGATTTTTTTACTGAGAGGAAGGGAAAGAGATAGTTAGAAACATCGATGAGAAAGAAACATCGATCAGCTGCCTCCTGCACACCTCCTACTGGAGATGTGCCCACAACCAAGGTACATGCCCTTGACCGAAGTCGAACCTGGGACCTTTCAGTCCTCAGGCCGACGCTCTATCCACTGAGCCACACCGGTTAGGGCCGCCGCTAGTGAATTTATGACCTCATCTTAATTTGATGACATCTTCCAAATAAGGTCACATTCACCAGTACCAGGGTCTGGATATTAACAGTCTTTTGGCGAACACAATGCGATTGACCCACAGTAGACACTAGTCGTCATGGGCATTAAGGACTTGAAATGTGGCTGGCAAAAATATGTCTTTATTAATTTAATTTCAGAGAGGAAGGGAAGAGGGAGAGAAAGATAGAAACATCAATGATGAGAGAGAATCATTGATCGGCTGCCACCTGCACGCCCCCCACTGGGGATTGAGTCAGCAACCGGGGCGTGTGCCCTTAACTGGAATCGAACCCGGGACCCTTCAGTCCACAGGCTGACGCTCTACCCACTGAACTGAACCAGCGAGGGCGCATTGTAAATGTTGTTTAACTTAGGTAGCTACATGTGCTCAGTGGGGGCCGTGTCAAACACAGTTCTAGACAGGCACCTCTGGCTGCTTTAAATATTGTACATGTGGTAACATTGCCGTGTCCTTTGTTGAAAAGAAATCCTTACTTTTGATAACCTCAGACCTGTGTGCTTTTTCCTTTTTAATATATTTTTTAAACATATATTTTATTGATTTTTTACAGAGAGAAAGGGAGAAAGATAGTCAGAAACATCGATGAGAGACATTGATCAGCTGCCTCCTGCACACTCCCCACCGGGGATGTGCCCGCAACCAAGGTACATGCCCTTGACCGGAATTGAACCTGGGACCTTTTAAGTCCACAGGCCGACGCTCTATTCACTGAGCCAAACCGGTTTCAGCTTTAATATTTTCTTATTGATTTCAGAGAGGAAGGGAGAGGGAGAGAGAGAAACATCAATGATGAGAGAGAATCATTGATTGGCTGCCTCCTGCAGGCCCCCTGCTGGGGACTGAGCGGGCAATGCCGGCATCAACCACCCGACCAGGAATCCAACCTCACGGCTCATAGGTGGACACTCAACCACTGACCACACCAGCGGGGCTAGTTCAGCCTTTAGTAAGCACAGAGGTAAAGGCTACTTGAGTGACTTCAACATCTGAGGGAAGACCAGACTTTTCCTTAAAATCAAGTTAATTATAAGGCACAGATGCATCTGACTTGGGGAGCAAGTCTGAATTTTGCTCCGATCGACAGGCTGTGGAAAGGCTGCTGTACGTGCTCAGTGGGGACCCCACCACCTTTCCTAGCATTTTGCTAAAAACCCCTTTCAGGGCGTTGCGATCCAGCAGGTCTCATCCGGAGCGGGGCCTGCCTTCAGGGACCAGCAAACACCGCTGATGTGAAGCGGAGAATCCGGGCTGGTCGGTTTGAACAAACACGTCAGACGCGTCAGCAGCTCTGTGAGGACGCTCCGTCCCCTTAGGGAAGTCTACAGTCCGGGGGACATAGGCAGCTCAGGGCTTAGTGGGACCCCCAGAGGGCTTAACTTTAAAGGGTCCAGTGCTGACAGGTTCAGAGGAGGGAGTGAGAGGCGGCTCCAGCGGGGAGGGCACAGGGGCGGAGCTAGGGCCGGAGGCGAGGAGGCACCAGGAACAAGGAACAGGGGCTCCTGAGGCGTCTTCTTTCTTCAGAAGCTGGTGGGCTTCAGTTAATCCTAAAACTATTCTGCGAAGAGGCAACTTCAGATTCCTGGTAATGTTTGGAAGCCGCAAAATGCCACTCAAAATAGGGGTTCCATTTGGCAATCTCAGAGCTGTGGTTGTCCAATTAAGTTTTAAAAAAAGAGTGGATGCTCGGCCAGCATGGCTCTCAGGGGTTAAGCGTTGACCTATGAACCAGGAGGTCACGGTTCGATTCCCGGTCAGGGCACATGCCCGGGTTTGGGGCTCAATCCCCAGTGTGGAGTGTGCAGAACACAGCCAATCAATGACTCTCTTTTATCATTGATGTTTCATTCTTTCTTTTTAAATATTTTTTATTGATTTCAGAGAGCAAGGTAGAGGGAGAGAGAGAATCACTGATTGGCTGCTTTCTGCATGCCCCCCACTGGAGACTGAGCCTGCAACCTGGGCATGTGCCCGTGACTGGAATTGAACCCAGGACCCTTCAGTCCGCAGGCCAATACTCTATCCACTGAGCCAAACCAGCTAGGGCAGTGGTTGGCAAACTCATTAGTCAACAGAGCCAAATATCAACAGGACAACGACTGAAATTTCTTTTGAGAGACAGATTTTTTAAACTTACACTATATAGGTAGGTACACTGTTATTAACTGAAGTAGGGTCCTCCTAAGGCTTAGGAAGAGCCACACTCAAGGGGCCAAAGAGCCGCATGTGGCTCGCAAGCCGCAGTTTGCCGACCACGGAGCTAGGGTCGTCATTGATGTTTCTCTCTCTCTCTCCCTCCCTTCCTCTCTGAAATCAATAAAAATATATTTTTTTAAAAAGTTAAGTTTTGCCCTCACCGGTGTGGCTCAGTGGATGGCGCGTCGGCCTGCAGACTGAAAGGTCCCAGGTTCGATTCCGGTCAAGGGCATGTACCTGGGTTGCGGGCACATCCCCAGTAGGAGGTGTGCAGGAGGCAGCTGATCAATGTTTCTAACTCTCTATTCCTCTCCCTTCCTCTCTGTAAAAAATCAATAAAATATATTTTAAAAAAAAGTTAAGTTTTGGAATCTCAAATGTTTCCCATAACTACCGAGAACCTCAATTACTTTTGGTCACATTGTCCAGTTAGTTACACATGCGCATGAGGAGGGACGGTGGTTTTTAAACATAAATTCAGCCGGGGTCCGTGCAGGGGGGAGACCTTGAAAATATTCAGGTAACTGAGCCCGTAGACTTTTCTCTGGAACAAGGGCCCAGACAGGCTACAGCGGCTCAAGCAACCTGCGGGCTCAGTACCGGCCGGTCCCGCTGAGCACGGCCTGGTCACGGAGGGGAAGCCGAGGGCCCAACAGCCAGCTCCGGAGGGAGGGCCGCGGTCAGTGCGTGCAGACCCCGGGGAGGCCCTGCCGCTGAGCACCCGCCTCCGAGAGCAGAGGTCCGGGGGGACCCGAGGAGGAGGCTGCCCGGCAGTCCGACACTGGTGCGTTTTATTAAGGGAAACCACGCGCACGGACCGCGTGCCCTGAGTGGCAGCGAGATGAGTGGGTCCTGGCACCACCGGGTACCTACTGGGCCCAACACCGGGCAGCGCGGAGGAGTCACGGTGCTGGTTCGGGACCATTCCCGGGTGCAGGTCACAGCCCAGGACCCGGCACCGGGCAGGAGGCAGGGATGGTCCTGGCCTGTTCAGAGCAAACATGACCGTCGTCCCCCCGCCTGGCCAGTGGCTGAGCGACAGGGTCACTGGGACCGTCTGCGCCCAGACGGAGGCGGACTGACAACCACCAGCCCGACCCGGGGGTCAGGCCAACGCGTCAACTGAGAGCCCGACAAACACGGCCTTCTAACAGGAAAAAAGAAAAGAGACAAAACCCCGAAAAGTCCCCGGGTCCCGGATAAGGGCTGCAGAGCTTCAGGGCACACGGCGGGAGGTCGGGTCCGGGAGGACTTACCCTTCAGCTCCGAGCCGAGGAGGAGCACGGGCTCAGCTGGCCCCGTGGACGCCGCGCCTGCCCGCTCACCGGACCTGGAGCGACGCGGACAAGGGGTCTTCTCTGGGTCCCGGAGGAGCCCCAAATAGGCCGGAAGTAAGTAAACAGTCGGCCAGGTGTTCATTCAGCAAAAAGGATTTATTTAGGGGTTAAAAAAAGAGAAAAAAGCAAGCCTGTAGGAGCAGCCACGGCCAGCCCGGTAGAGGTTTCCGCCCGGAGGAAAATGGAGGAAGGACATCCGAGAGCGGAAGAGGAAGTTAAGAGCAGGGCCAGCCACCAAGCACGTGGAGCTGCGTCCGGACCCCAGAGCCGTCCCTGCGGGCTTCTCCCGGCGACGCGGGCGCGAGGGAGAACCCGGGGCCCCAGGGGATTCTGGGGCGCGTAGAGCCGCCCGGACAGGCGCCGGGTCGCGCCCAGCCTCCTCCCACTCCTGTCTGGGCCGGCGTGGCGTCACTGCCGGCGACAACGGCGGGACGTTCGCGACGCCTCGCGTCACTCTCGGCGACGGCGGCGCGGCGTTGTGACGTCAGCACGCCGACGCGGTCGGTGGGCAGCTCCTGTAAGGAACGCGGGCCTCGGCTGCGCCCGCTCGGAGCAGAGGCGAGCTCGCCCGCCCGGCGCCCGTTGGTGGGCCTCCCTCCGCCCGCTGCCCGGCTCCAGACCGCGCGGGGAGGCCTGCGGGACGCCGGGTACTCTCCCGCGCCGCGCGTCCCGACGCGGTACGTCGTCGGCGCCGCCGCTTGGCGTCATGACTTCCGGGAGCCGCGGCCGCCATCTTGGTCGCGCGGAAGAGCCGCGCCTGGGTGGGAGTCCCGAGCCGGAGGGAGCGGACGGTGAGGCCACCGCCATGCCGTCGTCGCCGCTGCGGGTGGCGGTGGTCTGCTCGAGCAACCAGAACCGGAGCATGGAGGCGCACAACATCCTTAGGTAGGTGGGCCTCCGCCCTGGCCCCGCGCGCCCCGTCCCCCGGCCGGTCCGCCGTCCCTCCGGCCCGAGCTGGGCGAAGGCTGCCTCTGCTCTCCCCGGCGCGTCCGGGGCCGGGCGGTCCCCGAAGGAAGCCCGGGGGGCTGCCCGGCCCGGGCTCTTGGACTCCGGGGGCCGAGCTCTGCGAGGGGTGGACAGGGCGCGGTCGGCCGCGCGGTGCGCCCACGTGTGCTCAGCATCGCGGGGAAATCCAGGTTCGAAGTGAAAACGTTCCCGCGCTCCCGGAACCGCAGAGTCCTGGGAGACCCGGAGGCTGGTGCTCGGCCCGCCCGCCTGGCACGCCCGTCGGCGCATCGGCAAAGGGGGGGCCTGTCTGGCCCAGACGCCGGCTTAGGGTCCAGGGCGAGGCGTCACTTACCACCTGTTGGGAAGCCTGCGGGTCGTGACCTCAGCACAGGAAGAGGCTTTTTAAAAAAATAGGTTAACAGCCGTGTTGTCAACGTCAGGAATTTGTGTGTTTGCTTCTGTCTAGCCACACGTTCAAGCCTCGAGTCAGAAACCCTCCCAGCCCATTGAAAGGCCCCGGCGTCTCTGGAGGGCAGTGGAGTGGGCGCCTCGCGGTGATATTTCAGCGGAACTCCTCTCGGGGGCCCTGGTGTCTTTAGTGCGAGTTTATTCTTGCCGGGCAGTTTTCCCCTCGCATTTGTGACAGTCGGTGCACCCGTCACGGTGACGGCAAGCACAGTGGGAACTGCCTTCGCTCCGGCGCCCGTGTGTGCGGATGTGAAGCGCGGCAGAGCCTGGCTGCTGTGGCCGGCCCGGCCCGAGCCCCGGGTGACTTGGGGAGAGGGGGCCCCCGCACTCTGGTTTCCCTGCTGAGGCGGGCAGGGTCCCGTGGCCATGATCTGCCAAGGAGGAGCTGACGCCTCCCCACCAACATCGGCGCCCGGCCGCAGTATTCACGGGATGCCATTTTGGGTAGCGTGTTATCACACGCTCTGAACCTGAGAAGTCTGTGTGCAGGTTGTTTTAAACTGTAAAGTTATTTTAAAACTAGACATATGCTGGAGTTACATTGTGCTGGGTCACCCCCCAAACTGCATTATGTCTCCAGTCATTAAAAATTGGGTAAATTTAAGCAGAAGAATGCAGCGTTCACACCCCTGGGAAACTACTCAAGGGAACTGATATTTAATGTTTTTAATTATAACAACAGGTGCTGTGGAGACCACCTCATCCTGCTGGTTCTGGCTGGTGATCCTTTGTTTAAGTCCTGCTACTAAGTATTTGTGTAATAAAGTTGGGATGAAATCTTAGAAAAGAAAAAGTTTAAAAAATTACCTGCAGCAACTTTGTGAGTGAAGTCGGTTTCAGAGTCATGCCTGTCTGATGCCCTGGGCTGGCCCCGGGAGCTCAGTTGGTTAGAGCGTCAGCCAGATAACACCAAGGCTGTGGGTTTGATCCAGGTCAGGGCACACACAAGAAGCTACGGCCAAGTGCAAAAATAAGTGGAACAACAGACCGATCCACAGTCCCCCCTCCCCCCTCTCTAACATCCTATATAATAAAAGGCTAATATGCAAGTGGAACAAATGGCAGAACAATAGGAACAACCAACCACCCGGTTGCTATGATGTGCACTGACCACCAGGGGGTGTGTGCAGAACATGGCGGACATTGGCCATGGGGGGAATGGTGGAGCAGGTGAGAGGGGGTGCCAGACCAAGGCGGGGCACCAGTTGCTGTCATTGGGGTGAGCCTCTGGTGGTTACTGAAAATTCTTTGCTCCCATGTGCCACAGTCCCGGCTGGCACTCACACCCTGCTGGCGCCGGAGCCGCCGCTCGCACCCACTGCCAGTACCCGGTGTCGGTCCTGGTCACACAGCGCCATCAGCGGGTGTGAGCGGTGGCTGCTGGCCCCGATCGCCCCTGAGGGCTTCTCCACCTCCCTCTGCTCCTGAGGGGTGATAGGGGCAGCAACTGCTGCTCGCACCATTGACAGCACTGGCCCCGCCAGCACGGCCCCAGTCACTCCACACTGTCAGCAGGTGCAAGCGAGAACAGCGTGCGGGGTGTCGACGGGAGCAGGGCTGCCTGCAGACGGTACCAGGGGCAGTGGCGGGAGGGGCCGGTGGGGGTGAGGAGGATGGGCCGAGACCCATCACTGTGCCTACCGCAGCCTCGGCCCACAGTTCCTTTCAAGGTGCCCGAATTCATGCACTGGGCCCCTAGTCAATACATAAAAATGAAAAATAAAAACAGCAAGTTCTTGGTAGCTCATGGTGGTGGGAGCCAGCACAGCACGGGCCTCCTGTGGAGAGGGGCAAAACAGCCAGAGTAGGAACTCTTTTGTGTGCTTTTACCGAGTTTACTGTCTTTCAAGTTTACTCATCACAAGGGCAGAATGAGGACAAAGGAGGTAAGTTTAGGGTAACACATTATTCATGTGATGAATGTAAGGTTCTTTTAGATATGGCTCTTTAATTTCTAAAATGCCTATTTGGGGAGTGTTTTCCTTTGTTAAAAAACTAATCTTTGTTTGCAAAATTCTCACTGAAGAAAATATGGAAGATGAAGATCACTCAAAATACCATTTTCCTGTGTCTAATACACTTAAAGGGAGATAAAACGAAGCTCTGTAACCTCTCTTCACATCATGTGAACATGGTCTGGTTGCAGCACTCATTTCTGTGTGTTTTTTAAAAAATTATTTATTTATTTGAGAGAAACATCGATTTGTTGTTCTGCTTATTTATGAATTCATTGGTTGCTTCTTGTATGTGCCCTGACCAGGAATCGAGCCCTTGGTGTATCTGGACGACACTCTAACCGACTGAGCAACTTTTCCAGGGTCACTTTCACTTTGATGCCTTGAGTTTGCACATCTGTTCCTGTGGTGACAGCCAGTGGTTGGGACCCTGGGCAGGGTGACTTGTGTCCAGCCTCCCATTAATAGACATTTGGGTGTTCTTGTTCTATTTTGCAGTCATACATTGTCAACGTCCTTGTGCCATCTAAGTAGCTCCACATTTTCTGGTTATTTCCTTGGCATAAATTCCTAGAGGTAGAGTTACATTTTCATACGTTTTTGCCAGACTGCCTTCCAGAAAATACCTATTTATAAAATTCTCATTTCCTCACAATCTTTTCACGCTACCAGGGCAGAAGTGTGGGTCTCACCTTCCTTTATTTTTAAATTGCTTTGATACTGAACAATTTTTCATGTCTTTCTCACTGTTGAAAAAGTACTTATGGCTTTATGTACTTGGATTTTTACAGGGCTTAAAAGCATCTTCAGAAACTTATTGAGGGCCACTGTTACAATTAGGAGAGCTTATGAAAGTCAGATTTAGAGATTTAGACCTTAAAGGTGATGTTTGTGGAAAGCAAAGAAAAATGATGTGGTAGATGGAAAAAAGCAAGAAACTTGTGTGCAGTCTGGTTACAGATACAAAAGAGTATGCATAGGAAAACAAACAAATATCAAAAAGAATGTGGTACCTACAGAGTGTTCTGTAGGTAGTTATCAGTGAAACCCTGTTTTGTTTTATTTTTGCCCTCTTGAAATCAGCTTGGACTGCATTTTTTTTTTTTTTTGACAAGTCGAATACAAGTGATAATGAGTGTTGGCACTTTCTAGAGCTAGTCAGAATGTTCCCTGGGGTGATCATTTTTATCTTTTCAGACTAAAATTTTTCAAATACCAGTGCGGGGGTGGGCATTAGGTTTTTAAGGTGTTGGAAGACTTGTATGCTTCCATGGAGACTCCTGTTCTTTGTGGATTGAGATTTCTCTTTAGAGCCAATTCATTTTTTGTTCCAAACTACCTCCTAGATGTTAAGAGGCATGTTGATTTTTGGAAGCTACATTTCTAATTGTACATGTAGCAATTCAAAACAAATTTTATTTTTATTATTTTTTTAAATATATATCTTTATTGATTTCAGAGAGGAAGGGAGAGGCAGAGAGAGATAGAAACATCAATGATGAGAATCATTGATTGGCTGCCTCCTGGCACGCCCCACACTGGGGATCGAGTCCACAACCCAGGCCTGTGCCCTTGGCCAGAATCGAACCCGGGACCCTTCAGTCTGCAGGCCGACGCTCTACTCACTGAGCCAAACCGGCCAGGGCTCAAAACAAATTTTAAAGACAGACTTGTATGAGCTGCCGGGCTGAGTTCTCAGTCACAACTCCCTGGCTGTGTGGTTTTGGGAAGGTGAGCAGGGGCTGCAAACATGGGAGAAACAGGTGAGCCCGTCTCTGGAGCTCCTCTAGCAGGTGCTTTCCCAGCCCCACCTGACGGCGTCTGGGCACCCGTAGATGCTCACAGGCACAGGGGAGGAGGCGCCGCCCAGAGCAGGAGGCCCAGCTTGTGAGGGACCCGAGGGGCCCGGTCATTGTAGATGTGACAACCAGACTCAGGATGGGAAAACCTGGGTTAAAGGAGGGATCCGGGGGGTGGAGGTGGGGGTGCCACAGTCAACTGAGGTCCTGCAGTTCTCCGATCTGGATGGTGCTCTCAGATCTGCACATCATGTGGGCCCCAAGCCACACGGGGAGAGAAGGCGCTCGGACCTCCTCCCAGAGGGGACGTGTCTCAGGCTGCTGAGGTGGTGTGGTCACACACCTGGCACATCTCAGACAGGGTGCTCCTACTCAAGGTGCCCAAAACCTCTGGTCTGAGCACATTTACAGAAACTGCTTACTAGGGTGGGTCAGCTGGGTCCTGCAGCCTCTGTGGCTGCATCTTTGATATCTCAGTTCTTGGAGAATTTAAAGGGAAAAGGAAGCCAGCTGGAAATGATGTGGGAAGGTGACTGGGTCTAAAGTCGGGTCCTGGGAATGGCAGAGGACCACGTCCACCTTCGTGGGCTCTGAGGGGCTACATGGTTTTTGTCTTCAGAAGCAGGACAGGGTGGAGAATTCTGTTTGAAGGTGAACATTGAGACAGAACCGGGCAGACCGGGCATGGGAACAGCCCCGACAGCTGAGCATTCTTCCCGGCATTCGGGCCTTCTCCGGCCCTTCCAGGCGAGGACAGGCGCCTGAGCCGGTGCAGGAAGGAAGCACATAGATGATTGTGGTGCTGGTGCTGTGAGGTGGGGGGGAGCCCCTGGTGGCCCGCAGAGCAAGGTGGCCTGTGAGAAGACAGGGCCCAGGAACGGGGCAGGAGGGTGTCCAAGCAGGGCACCAGCCGGGCAGTCTAAATGGCACATTTGTCACAAGTTCAAGGCACAGATCTGCTTAGAAGCCGCTCCGTTTCATTCTTGGCCTGTGGGATCATCATAAATGAAATCATAGAAAATGTTTATTGGGTTGTGTTTAGGGCCCACAATTTGCTGGTGAGAACATAACTTTTATTGGAATGTTGACATTTCAGAAGTGTGTCTTCCCAGCCCTGGCCGGCTCACAGTGAAGCTGCAGGCAGACTGTAGGTGAGGTAGCTTGGGAGCAGCTGGCTGTGTTCTGGGGGCATGAGGTCCCGTAGCCTGCGATGGGGCTGAGGAGCAGTGACTTCCCTGTGGAGGGGACGTGGTGCGGGCACTGTCCCCACAGGCTGTGCTCCCGGGAGGCTGGCAGGTCTGGGCTCGCTCTGAGCCAGAGGAATGCTTCCCAGTAGGTTGGTGCTCACACAACAGCACGGACCCTCTTACGATTCTTCTGGATTCTTCTTAACGTTAGCATTTTCCCTTTGGTCGTTGGGTAACAAGGGAAACAATTCTGTACCCCCACATTTAACATTGTCTTGGATAGGTTTTGTTTATCTTAGAGGGGGAGGGAGGGAGGGAGGGAAAGAGAGGGAGAGAAACATCCATCAATTGTCTTCCGCTTGTGTCCTGACTGGGAATCAAACCCGCCACCTTCTGGTGTAGAGGACATGCCCCACCAATTGAGCCACACGGGCCGGGGCAGATAGGTTCTTGATGAAAGATTTTTGTACTCGTGAAGGCGTTTGGTAAACACTTGTCTGGAAGGTTAGATTAACATAGAAAATAGTTGGCCGTTGAAACAAAGCCTGTTGTCAGGAATTTTATTCTAGCCCTAGGTTCTCTTATGTAAGAAACAGATTGTCACCCGCACAGCTGTCACGCGCAGGGCAGGATGGGCTGTTCTGTTGTTGCACCAGCTTAGAAGAAGCAGGGCTTTGCTGCTAATTAGCCTTTGCCACTTGTGAGCATTTTGTTGGGGGAGGAACACACTGCATTCATCTTATTTTTAAACATGGTTGGTGACGATCTCAGAGCCTGCAGGGCGGTGAGGATGGCAGCAGGCAGTTCCTCAGAGAAACCCAGCCAGCGAGGAGCCTTGTCTGGGCGGTCGGTTGCGGGGAAGGCTGGGCCCGGTTACCTTGGGGATGAGTTACTGTCAGGGATATGGGGAGTGTTCCATCTGGACACCCAGTGAAACCTCAGACCCAGCATGACGCAATGAGTGCAGGAGACAGGCCTGCCAGGTGGCATCCCCGCAGGTCGGACCCAGACAGCTGCAGCAGGTAGAGGGGAAGGCTCTATAGGGCAGCGGTTCCCAGCCTGTGGGTCGCAACCCCTTTGGGGGTCGAACGACCCTTTCACAGGGGTTGCCTAAGACCATCGGAAAACACATCTATAATTACATATTGTTTTTGTGATGAATCACTATGCTTTAATGATGATCAATTTGTAACAATGAAGTTGGGGGTCACCACAACATGAGAAACTGTATTAAAGGGTCGCGGCATTAGGAAGGTTGAGAACCACTGCTATAGGGGGCCTCACAGAAGCCGCCTGGGCGTGCTACTCACTGTCCTGTGTCCTGGATGTTTTGTTTATTTTCTCATCCCCCCAGGAGCTGAGGAGAGAGATTGGGTCTGTTTTGACCACTGCGTGTCCCCAGCACATAGTGAGCTTCGGGAAACACTGTCGAATCAAAATGGAAGGTGAACCTGCTGCCAGGAGAAGTGGTGGTTTCTCCCATTTGAAATGTCACCATCGGGGCTTCATGACTCCTGTGCTGGGCTCCGATGACTCGCTGGATAGTTCGTCAGTGATTTCAAGCGTGGCGGTGCTTAGGCTCATTTTAATACGTTCCTTACTTGTCTTTTGTTGTTGCTTTTAGAGAAAGAGACACTGACTTGTTGTTCCACTTTTTTATGCATTCATTGGTTGGTTCCTGCCCTGACTGGGGATTGAACCTGAACTTTGGTCTATCAGGACAGTGTTCTAACCAAATGAGCTAACCGGCCAGGGCCTAAGAAACTCTTTTTTCTTTTCTTTTTTTATAGTATATGTTTTTAAATTGATTTCAGAGAAGGGAGAGGGAGACAGAAACATTAATGATAACGCTGAAACCGGTTTGGCTCAGTGGATAGAGCGTCGGCCTGCGGACTGAAAGGTCCCAGGTTCGATTCCGGTCAAAGGCATGTACCTGGGTTGCGGGCACATCCCCAGTAGGGGGCGTGCAGGAGGCAGCTGATCGATGTTTCTCTCTCATCGATGTTTCTAACTCTCTATCCCTCTCCCTTCCTCTCTGTAAAAAATCAATAAAATATATTTAAAAAAAAAAAAAAAAAAAAAAGAAACATTAATGATAAGAATCACTGATCGGCTGCCTTCTGCACACATTCCTACTGGGGATCGAGACTACAACCCAGGCATGTGCCCCGATCAGGAATCAAACTGTGATCTCCTGGTTCATACCGTATTTGCCGGCGTATAAGATGACTGGGCGTATAAGACGACCCCCTAACATTTCCACTCAAAATACAGAGTTTGTTATATACTCGCCGTATAAGACTACCCCCTCTTCCGCACACCTTCCACACACCAAATAAAAGGTAAAACGATATCAGATTTGATTTTAACATTTTAATTTATATTCAAATGCTTATGACATGCAGGAAAACTGTCACAAGGCTGTATGTAATCAAACATATACATAAAACAGTGCAAGTTTATTACCGGTAAACATACCGGTAATTCACTAAAGAAAACACACTCTATAGACTGGTACCGTAGATGCTTCTCAGGAACACAGGCAAGCAGCCCACAACCTAGAGGGACTGTCAATGATAGAAGTAAGATAACAAATAGAGGGAGAGAGCAAGTGCCGGGCAAGTCCCTAGCAAGTTTGCTGGCGTGACAGTTTCACTTTAAAAGCCTTCAAACTCCTCTTCATCATCTGATATTAAAAGTTCATCAACGACATCTTGGTGCCATGATAGGGATGATAGGGGTTTGACTGGTCGACATTTTCTATGCTGTACTGTACAATGGGGCAGTATTGTGGTTGGCTGTTGGCTGTATACAAAGCCTGATTTGATTGGTCCCTGCTCCCTGTTTGCCCGCCCTGTCACTATAGCAGTCTGGTCCACCCTTGCATCAGCATCTCCCTGGGACCTCACTAGTGCGCAAGTGCGAGCTCTTCAACATTCTAACAGGCACCATGATAGCGCAAAATCGCGAATCTTCAATGCATATGTAAAGAAATATACGGTAACCCGAATTTACCACACTCGCAAAATCGCACACAGCCAACCATACACCCAGTATGGTATCGCGATTCGCGATTTTGCGCTATCATACTGGGTGTATGGTCGGCTGTGTGCGATTTTGAGAGTGTGATAAAATCGCATAACAGCAAAATCGCATAACAGCCGAGCATACACCCAGCAGCGCTGCTGATGCCTGAACGGTATGTGGAATGAAGTGGGCGGGCATCGGGAGGCCACTATGGCACGGGGCAAGCACTATGGGCAGTCTATCTGAAGTGTACCTGGCGTATAAGACGACCCCCCACTTGGAGGCATATTTTTCAGGGCCAAAAAATCATCTTATACGCCGGCAAATACGGTAGGTTGACGCTCAATGACACTGAGCTACGCCAGCTGGCCTCGACCCCAAAAATTCTCTCCCGAATATCCAGTTACCTCATTGCATCACAGCTGAGACACTGCAGGGTGCGTTCCAGACGCCCTCAGGTCCTGTGTGTTTTGTTTTCCCGTGCACATAAGTCATGGATATGCACGCTGCACTGCAGTCTGTTAAAGTGTGCAGTAGCACTGTCTAAACCAGCCGTGGGCCGAAACCGGTTTGGCTCAGTGGATAGAGCGTCGGCCTGCAGACTGAAAGGTCCCAGGTTCGATTCCGGTCAAGGGCATGTACCTGGGTTGCGGGCACATCCCCAGTGGGAGATGTGCAAGAGGCAGCTGATCGATGTTTCTCTCTCATCGATGTTTCTAACTGTCTATCTCTCTCCCTTCCTCTCAGTGAAAAATCAATAAAATATATTTAAAAAAAAATAAAAATAAACCAGCCGCGGCCGGATCCGCCCGTTTGAATGAACAGAACTAAAAACAAAGACCGCACCCTTTTATGTCAGGAGGTTCACTTTGAATTTATATCAGTTCACACAAACACTCCATCCATGCTTGTGTTCCGGCCTCCGGCCCAGTTTAGAACCCATTGTGGCCCTCGAGTCAAAAAGTTTGCCCACCCCTGGGCTAAACCAACAATGTACATACCTTAGGATAGTGGTCAGCAAACTCATTAGTTAACAGAGCGAAATACAATGGTACAACGATTGAAATTTCTTTTGAGAGCCAAATTTTTTAAAAAACAATATAGGTAGGTACATGGTTATTAACATAATTAGGGTGCTCCTAAGGCTTAGGAAGAGCCACACTCAAGGGGCCAAAGAGCCGCATGTGGCTTGCGAGACGCAGTTTGCCGACCACAGGACTAGGAAAAACACTGTATTGCTAAAAAGTGGTAATCATCATCTTAGCCTGCTAGAAAGTGGCACCGTGGCCCTGGCTGGTTTGGCTCGGTGGAATAGAACGTCAGCCTGTGGACTGAAAGGTCCCAGGTTCAATTCTGGTCAGGGGCACATGCCAGGGTTGCGGGCTTGGTCCCCAGGAGGGGGCGTGCAGGAGGCAGCCAATCATTGAGTCTCATCATTGATGTTTCTGTCACTCTCCCTCTCCCTTCCTCTCTGAAATCGATAAAAATGTATTTTTTTAAAAAAAGAAAACGGCACCGTAGACTTGCTCGCCACAGGGCTGCCACAGGCCTTCCGCTTCAGGGTCTGCACAGCTGAGGGCGCGGTGTTTCTGTATGTGGTTTCACGTGACTTGGTTTAGCGCAACCGCCAGGAGGCAGGGCTCGTGAAACACGTGCGGCCTCTGGAGACAGACCCAGCGTGGGTCCAGGTACGTGTTGAGCAGCTGCTTTCGCACTTGGGGTCTCTCCTGGCCACAAGTGTGCTCCCTGGTTAGTGCACGCCTTCGGCCCACGTGCTGCTCAGCTCTCGGTGGAGGCCCAGGCCTGGCTGGTCCCTCCACAGGGACAACCCTGCCTTCTGCTGGGCACAGGCCTCAGCTCCACGCCGGTCCTTGGGGAGCTGTGGGTCTCAGCACATCCCTCCCACTGGCCGGAGAGGCAGCTCCTGGTGCCCTAGGGGTGAACCGGCGAAGAGGTGGGGGAGCTGGTGCTTGTGGGCTTCTCGGCGCCCTGCTTTCCCATGAGTCCCTCTGCCCTCGGGAGGAGCCGTGCGGGCTGGTGGGTCCCACACTCTGCGGAAAGGGTTGGTCGGAGGAATAATTCACTCTTTTCCTTGAGGTGGACATTTTTCCCATTAAATAGCCGTTAGGTTGCTGGAGCGTTGGCAGCGCCTTTAGGGCACTTGCAGGGGAAGTGGCTTGTTGGGGCAGTTCCTGTGGGGCAGTGGTCAGCTGGGAGGCCAGCTTAGGGGAACGTGACCTCCAGAGAAGCAGGTGCGGCCAGCCTGGATGACCATGACCCCTGTGGGGATCGAGCAGGCGGTGGGTTCCTGTCGCTGCCTGGTTCCCACCGCTATGGTTGAAGTGACTTGTCGGGCTGGTTGGGGCTTTGACAGAAAATACTTTTCTTGTATGTGACCTGGATTGGTGAGGGGCAGGGTGGGGACTGGGCGGAGGTGGTCAGCAAGTCTGATTGGTGGCTGGGCCTGTTGCCCTCTGGCCACAGCACACACTTGCGGACGTCCTTATGCCTGGCCTCCCTCTCCGTCGGGATGTGCAGTGGCGGCCCGGGGGGAATGTCACCGCTGAGTACCTGGCCCTTGGTTGGTTGGCCACTCACCTGTTCCCCTGTGTTCTCTGACCAGTTCTGGGTTCGGTGCACATGCTGCCCCTCACCCTTTCTCAGTGGCAGGAAGTGCCCTGCTGTGTGGATGGACCTGCAGGTTCCGTCTTGGGTGGTTGAGTGCCGCTGCCGACAGTTCTGGGGCTGATTGCAGGTGCATGTGGGCGGCGGGGGGCTCCCAGAAGTGAGAGGTCGTGTGGCAGTGACACCGGCGTTCCCAGCTGGATACTCGGATGCCAGCACCTTATCCAGAGGCTTCCTAGTCACTCAGCCCCTTCGCCTGAGTGCGGCCTGTGTCCCGTTCATCTAGCAGCCATTTGTCATGCCCGCTGTGCACTGGGCCCGCTGGAGGTGCCGAGCATGTTGTGGGAGAGAACCAGCGTGGCAGGCAGCCCTGCGTCTCCGTTATTTTTGGTTTCATCTGGTTTTTGTGTAACAGGCTACATGACTCTAAAATTTGAATAAAGTACTTAAAGTTTAGTATTTAAAAGCATGCTCACGAATACCAACAGGATTACTCATTTGTTTGCTCCCACCTCATGCCCCTTGCTTGCAGGGTCCGTGTCTGACTTAACCCAGCTGTGATCTTTGTCTCTTTTGTGTCTTTCAGCAAACGGGGATTCAGTGTCCGGTCCTTCGGAACAGGGACTCACGTGAAGCTCCCAGGGCCAGCGCCCGACAAGCCCAACGTTTATGATTTCAAAACGACATATGATCAGATGTACAACGATCTCCTTAGGAAAGACAAGGAGCTGTATCCCAGCGAGTCCCCCTTTTCAAGACCCCAGTGTGGTGGTCTGTGGCACAGGCATCGTGCTGACCCATGGCGGGCATCTGGGAGGCGGGTGGATCGTGGCCGCCGCCGTGTGCTGTGCTGAGTCTTCTCAGCTCAGAGAACTAAGTGCGTTTCTAGTGCTGCTTGGGCAGTGCAAGGTCGGCACCCTGGGGGCCGTGGACACATAGGGCAGACATACGGGAAGTCCCTGGTGACAAGGCCATGATATCACACAGAGGGGATGGGGGAGGGAACTGCAGGCTCCGTTACTTTCTCACTGCAGGGCCGCCTGCTTCCTGAGCAGCCAGGTGTGCCGGTGGGTGTGCCCTGACCCACACAGCCGGCTGCTGCACCCACTCGGGTGATGTCTCTGAAAGGTCAGATCCATGAACGGCCTCGTGTGTGAGCAGAGGAAGCCTGTTAGTAAGTGACGATTTGAAGGAACTTTGCTTTGCATCAGGCACAGGCAACAGGCTGGCTCTGCTCCCTCAGACTCACGAAAGAAAGGGTTTTGTGCTTTGTTTGTTTTTTTAGCTTAAATAGCACATTTATTTTCTCACAGTTAGAGGGCAGAAACCCCCGTCAAGGTGTGGGCAGAGTTGGTCTCTCGAGGCCCTTCTCCTTAGCTTGCAGGTGGCATCTGCTCACTCTGTCCTCACGTGGTTTTTAAGGGGAAGGTACTTCTTAAATACAGTCTGTGAATGTGGCACCGAGCTGTGTGTGGTTAAGGCGATCGCGGCCGGGGTTTTGACCAGGCACCTACCACCCTGTGCTGCTGTGGACTCCTGGGCTTCTGCCGTCAATGCGTGACGTGTAGTTCTCAGGGTGGAACCCAGCTGAATTCGGGTGAAAGGGATGTAGCACCAAATGGAACGCTTGGTCTCCATGTTGGCACAGGTGTCAATAGGCCACAGGTGTTCTCTGTCCATCTAGATTCGTTAGCCGGAGGGGCCCGGAGGTCTTGTAGCTGGTGGGTGGGGGCACTGGGGCAGAAACAGGCACTTCCTGTCGGTACTGCAGCGGGCCTTGGGGGTCTGGGTGGCACCTGGAGCCAGTCCCCTGGGTGGCGTGGTGGGCGGGCGGGAGCCCTCGCAGCTGGGGCAGTGCCTGTTCTCGGGCCCTTTCTCAGAACCCCAGGCAGAGCCTGCATTGGGGGAAGCTCCCCGAGTGTTTCCAGTTGGTGAGTCCTCATCTGTGTCCTGTCTCCATGTTGGAGCTACTGCCCTGCTCACATTCTTGGGCCAGGAGGGGAGGCCGGGCGCTGGCTGGCTGAGGAGCAGCCTCAGGACAGTCTCCGGGTCCTTGGAGCTGAGGCTGCCCTTAGCCTGGCAGCAGCGTTAACCAGGGTCCCTTTTCCCTGGAAAGAGCTGGGTTTTAGCCCCAGGCTTCCGTGTGCTTGGAGCTTATCGTGAGACCCTGGCTGGTTCTGAAGATACTCTGTCAGCAGCGTTCACGTTTAAGCTCACACCCACGGGAGCAGCGAGAACGGGGTGGTGTGCTTGCACGCTCCCTCCGTGCTCACAGAGGCCCTTTCACAGCGACCGGCAGCTGACACATTTTTAAAAGACAAAATCCAGAGGGACTCTGAGCAGGAGGGTGATGTGCATGTCCCTGATAGTTCAACAGGAGCAGAACCCACTTTTCAGAACTCCGTGTCCCCCCGAAGCATCGGTTCCAAAGTCAACTGCACGTGCGCGCTTGTGTGTGTGTGTGTGTGTGTCTGCCCGCCCTGTGCGTGCCTCTGCCATGTCAGGAAGCGGGGGGTGCTGTGCCCACTGTCACCAACAGTACTTGTCTCCTGGCAACCCACCCTGTGTAGGAAAGCCCCCTCCCCTCTTGATTGCCCCCACAAAGCTCTGGTCATGTGGAGGGGACAGGACACCTTCATTGCTTGATGGACTTCACTTGGGTGTAAGTTCTGTCTCCTGGAGGGTGGGGGAGGGGCAGAACAACCTTGTGCTTGGTGCTTAGCGTGACCCAAGCGCAGCCCTTGACCAGTAATGGAGGGTATCTGCTCCAGGGGTCACTAAACACTGCAGACGCCCAGAGGGGAGGGCCATCAGTGGGTCGCCCTGGCAGTGCATACGAGAGGGGATCCTTGATGAGCGATGGGACCAGCATCTGGCTCGGGGGGGCCTAGTGATTTGCTTGCTTCCTCTTTTGCTCCTGATTCGTGCAGCTAAGAGCTAAGCCCCGTGGCTGGGACAGGATACCTGGTTGGTGTTTGCAGAAGTGGTGGTTATCCTATATAATAAAGAGGAATATGCAGATTGACCATCACTCCAACACAAGATGGCTGCCCCCATGTGGACACAAGATGGCCTGCAGGGGAGGGCACTTGGGGGGGACTAGGCCTGCAGGGGAGGGCACTTGGGGGGGACCGGGCCAGCAGGGGAGGGCACTTGGGGGGGACTGGGCCGGCAGGGGAGTGGTTAGAGGGCAGGCAGGTGAGCAGTTGGGAGCCAGTAGTCCTGGATTATGAGAGGGGTCCCAGATTGGAGAGGGTGCAGGTTGGGCTGAGGGACACACACACACACACACACATGCATGAATTTTGTGCACCGGGCCTCTACTAACCAGTAGAAAGCTAGAAAAATATTTTAAGACAGTGGTTCTCAACCTTCCTCATGCCGCGACCCTTTAATACAGTTCCTCATGTTGTGGCTACCCCCAACTTCATTGTTACAAATTGAACATAATTAAAGCATAGTGATTAATCACAAAAACAATATGTAATTATATATGTGTTTTCTGATGGTCTTAGGCGACCCCTGTGAAAGAGTTGTTCGACCCCCAAAGGGGTCGCAACCCACAGGTTGTGAACCGCTGTTTTAAGATGTAACATGGGACAAATGAATTTACTTTGTTGTTGATCCTAACCCAAGGACATTTTTTCCATTGATTTTTAGAGAGAGCGAGGGGGAGAGAGAGACACATTGGTTGCCTCCCACACCCACCCTGACCAGAGCCGGGGATGGAGTCTGTAGTCCAGGTACATGCTCTCGACTGGGAATTGAGACCCTTCAGTGTGCAGGCTGATGCTCTCAACCACTGAGACACTGAGGCCGCCTAATGACTTTCCATGGAGAGACACAGGCTCTGGAGGCGGCCTGCATCTGCCCGGTGCAGCCAGGCCTCAGGTCCCTGCGTGCACTGGCCTCATGGCATTCACAAGGACTGGCCTCAGTAAGATTTGGCCAGTTGTCCCATTAGGAGCAAAGGACTTGATTTAAATAGCTGGTGGTTTTCTCCACCAGCAGGAGCAGGAATTAGGTTAGTCATGGTTTCGTTACCATTTTCCTTTTGGGGATTGTTTACTAATAGTTCAAGAAACTAGTTCACTTGACCCTCCAGACGAAATCTCTTCTGAGTTGCGTTAACGAGGGAACTCGAGAAGGGTGGTCTGTGGTGTGTGCAGTCTGTCCATCCAAAGGGCAGCCCGTGGCTTCCGTGCGTCTCCGGGCTGTGCCGCCGTCTAGGCAGCTTCCAGAACCTTGCTTCCGTCCCAGCTCTCCCAGCCCTGCACTGCCCACCCTCTCGGGGGGTGCCCCTCTTCTGGCGGTCTGCAGCTGGAGACGTGATGTGTCGTCTCCTGGCCGCTGCTCACACCAGCGGGGTTTGAGGTTGTCCATGTTGTGTGCATCCGACGGTCTTTTTTTTCTTTTTGAGAAACAAATGCCAAGTTCCATTTCTTGCATTTGAAGTATTGCTTGATGACATCTTTGGCCTCAAACTGTTCGTTTTTAAGTGCACATTTTCCCCCTTGATCTTAAATTTTCTTCCCTTTGCCAGGAGTTCACATGAATACAGAGGGGCTTGAACGTAGTGTTTCCTGTGGGCACTCGGGTAGCTCCGGGGGGTCATTTTCCACACTTGAGCTTCCTCCCGGGAGCCCCAGCTCCTGCTGAGGAGCTCGGCTGAGCCGGAGCGTCCTGGGGGGGCCTTTGGTGGGAGGACGTCACCTGCTTCTAGTGTGGAGCGGCCAGCCTGGAGCTGCGCGGGCGCCGCGGGCCCGGGCCGAGGGGCTGGTCTGTCAGGAGGCTCTGGGCTGTTTGAAACCTGTGGGTGGATAGCGGCTTTGTAAATTACAAACCCATTTGCCTTAAAAAGCAAGTGGAAGCCTGCCTCCAAACATGTTAGTGGGCTTTGAACACGTGACCAGTTGTCCCTAACCATGGATTTGAAATTCGAGTGTAACCCCTTCCCGGAGCCTGTCCGCGTGCGTGCAGACGGCGCAGGAGCCTGTGTCCAGCATCTCTGCCTCCCGATCTCCCGTCATAGTCACTTTATGCTTCTCCATCTCTGTCTCATTGTCGTTTAGGCCCTGGCTTCACTTGTGTGTACCCACTTTTGCACTGTACTTCTTTCTTATTGGGGGGTAAAAGCTAAAAATAAAAATGATTTCTCGCACTGTATATCCCACGGCCTCCTGACCTCCGTGCTGGGTGTGCGGTTAGTGGGCACAGCGCTCGAGAGGGGGCCGTCCTCTGAGGCCCCCACACCATCACTGTAGCTGCAGCCACTGGGCTGCTCCAGAAGTTTCTTTGGGTCTCAGACATGTTCCCAGCTGGCCTGCTTTCTCGTGCTGTGCTTGGTGGGTGGGAACAGCTGCCTGGTCCGCCCTCCAGGCCGGGCTCACTGTGCTGGCGTCCCTGTCGCCCGCCTGGCACCTGCACGGTCGGCATTGGGCTCTCGCTGTCGCATTTCACCCTGGTCGGCAGCTATGTGTTTACGTTGTTTTTTAAAATGATGTTTGTTTATTTAACGAGCTGAGCAGAGCTGACGGCTGGGGTGAGTGAGGTGAAGCCAGGGTCACTTGTGGGTCTGACGTCTGCGATGCCCTGGCCATGCCCACTGTGCATACTCGCCCAGGCCTAAGGGCTGGACCTGGTCTCCCCCCAACACACACACACCAGGTGTGTTGAAAGTGGGTCACCTGACCTAAAGCCAGGGGGTGGGGCCATTGCAGACCCGGCAGAGCTGGCCACCTCGTCTCAGGGCAGCAGGGCAGCGCCTCTTCGAGTGGACTCGGGTTCCCACGCTCTCGCTTGTGCAGCCTACATGCTTTGCAGAAATTGCTTTGATTATGAAATGAGTTTGAATTTATTTCTTAATATAAAAAGTGCTGCTCGAAAGCTTTTGTTGAGCGGTTCTGAGTGTGGTTTGAGGCTCCCAGCTGGCCCCACAGCCCTTTGGGAGGTTCTCCAGCTTAAAGCTGCTCTTGGCCGTTCTTCCTCTCCCCCGTGTGCCAAGGGCTCCCCACAGGCTCCTGCCCTGGTGCCGGCCCTCCCGTGGGGGATGGGCTCCAGGATGCACCTACCTGGCCAGCAGCCGCTGGGCCTGGCCTGTGGTCACGGGAAACCTCTTGTATCGTGCTGACTCCACGCTTTGCCAGGAAAATGTAGGGTGGGACCGGCCTGGGGAGTGTCACCTGTATCCATGATGGGAGAGGGTGGGTTGCTTCTCTGGGTCGTGGGAGGATTGGGAAGGAGAGGGTGGCAGCCACTCCTCACCCTGGTCCCACTGGGTGTGCTTGGCAGTGGTTCCCACATGTGGTCCCTTCAACCTGTGCTGCATCTGAGCTCCAGGCGGCCATGGCCGTGGCTCTAACTGGCGGAGGACTGGGTGTGGGATTTCAGGGGTGCGGCCCTCCTCCCATGGCAGGGAAAACTTTTTGGGGGGGGTTCAAAGAGAGGGGTCCTGAGGGAGATGCCAGGCTGAGCAACCAGGGGTGCCAGCCTACCCGGCCCTCAAGTCCAGAGCTCGTCGGGCCACTGCCCCATTCAGTTGGGGCTGGTCACAGGTAAAGGCAGACATGTTGCCACTGCATCATCATAAAGTCTAAGTGAGCTGTTCCCGAGATGGGCTGGACAGCTTCCCTGCTGAGGAACTGCCTGTCCCCTGGGTGCCCAAGTAGCTCCACTGCAGGGGAGGGGTCCCTGGACGGGCACACCCACCAGGCAGGGGTCAGGGGATGTGGACACACCAGAGAAGGGGTCACTGGCCAGGAGTCGGACCTCCTGGCTGGGGCTGCTCCTCCTGGTGGCTGTGGAATTGGGATATGGCCCTGGGCTTCCCCGTGGCACAGGGCCCTCCTGCCCTCGTAAGGGGCGGGAGGGGGGGGCCGCTGGACCCATCCCAGGGAGTGTGTGTCTGAGCCGGGCAGGCGCAGCCTAGTCTGCAGTGTCAGCCCAGCCCAGTGCAGCTGGACCCACTGTGACCACCTTGGTGGTCCCAGGGCCCTGCCTGAGCCCTGGGGAAGGTATTCCCGTGGGCACTTCTGAGCCACGGTGCCTTTGAGGACCACCCCCCCCCCCCCAGGGGACTTGGGCCCCACTTGAGAGTTTGTGCCTGACATTTGTTTAATCGAGTTTAAGACTAGAAGTTAAATTGGTGACAGGATCCCAGTGCAGAGCTGGCTCCCTGGCATGGCCCACCCTTAGGGAGTGGCAACCGCAGAGGATTTGGGGTCACCTCCAAGGCTGAGGTACAAGGTGGGGACACCTGAGCTGGGCGTGGCAGCATCTGGGGGCCCGAGAGAAGTCGGTGTCGACCAGGGCGTCCTGGGCTCTGAGCGAGCCTCTGGGAAGCAGCTCTGAGCATCCTGTCAGCCGAGCACGACCACGACCACAGCCCGTCCAGCCCGGACCTGAGCAGAGGACCCCACAGGTGCTGGGGGGGGGGGGGGGCGGTGAAGGTTCTGGGCCCTGGTGGTTAGGAAGGAGCGTGGGGGGCTGCACTCCTGCCCTGTCCAGGGGTGCTGCCTGGCTTGGGCTCAGGGCTGTCCCTGCCCCTACCTCCCTGGTCGTCCTCCCCGCTGTGCACCCTTCCTGCCCTTGGGAGGTGCTCTGTCCCCCCAGGACTGGGACCTGGGGAGCAGGGCAGGGGGGCGTGGCAGGCCCCTGCCCATCATCGGGCTCAGTGAAGACGGGGGCGGGGGGAGGGGGAGAGCCCTGCTTCTAGGGCCTGGTCCTTTCTCGGGTTCCTGCGGCACATTCCCTTGCTCTCTCTGCTTTGAGCTGAGCGCCCACCGGGGTCTCTGGCCTGGCCCCGAACTCCCGCTGCCCACGCCCCCCTGCCCCCCCGCAGCTGGGCGTCCTGCCCAGTGAGCACGGGAAGCGGGAGAAGGGCCCAGGGCCCTGGGTGCAGATGCCGCTGCCCGCTCCGTGCCCTCAGCAGGGGTGCCTCAGAGCCAGGGCCCACCTGCTCGGTCCTCTCTCCTTGGCCTGGGAAGGAGGCCTCCTGGGGTCTCCTCTGGAACCGCAGCTCCTGTTTCACACGGAGTCACTGCAGGGGAGGCTCAGCCAGGCCGTCCTGCCCGCCGGCCACAGGAGCACCTGTGCTGGGGGGCGGGGGGGGGGGGGTGGTGACTGAAAACCTAAGTGCTCGCTCGCTCAGGGAGGGGGTCAGCCCTGTCCTCCCGCTTCCCATCGCCGCTCTGGGCCTCAGGCCCCTGTGCCTGCTGCTCCCAGGGTGTGCCCTTGGGGTCGGGGCTGCGTGAGGGGCATGCGCTGCAGGTCCTGCCGCCGCCTCAGCACGGGGAGCCCTGCCCAGCAGGGGGCATCCTGGGCTGGGAAGCTTTTCCCTGACCAAGGGCCTGGGTCTGGGCTCCAGCAGCCCGCCCCTCACAGCCCCTCCCTCTGGCCCCGGCTTTGCTCTGATTGGGGCTTCGTCCAGGTGGCAGGCTCAGCGCGTCCCCCTCCCCCTCCTGTCCCTTGTGGTCTGAAGTGGGGGTTCGAGAGGCTCTGGGTCTCGGAATTGAAGGCAGGTGGGTTGTGGTTTCCTGCTCAAGGGCTGGCGCGGGCACCTCCTGCCCTTGGTCCTGCTTGGCTTGGCGCAGGCCATACATCCTTGGAATTTGCCAGAAAATAGTCCCGAAAGGCCACTTCCCTGTCCCGCAAATGAGAGCCGGGGTCTGGTTCGCCAACGAGCCTCACCCTCCTGTGACCTCACCTGAGTCGGGGAGGGTGACTGCCGGAGGAGGGGAGTGCGAGTTCTCGCAGGACTGTCCGAGCCCGGCCTGAGCGCTGGGGGTCCTTTCCCGAGGGCCGGGCTGGTGGGGGGCAGGGGAGGGGTGACCACAGGCTGAACCTCGCCGAGCCCATGGGCTGGGGCTGGGGCTGGGCGGCGGAGCTGCGGGACGCGCTTCACTAACTTAGCTGGAAAGTCAGGAGCCAGAACACCACGGATAACAGTCTAGCATATTGTTCAGTTAAAACTTAGATAAACCACTTAAATACATTATGAAAGGAAGGGAGGAAATGTATTGTGAGTAATCTGAGCTGATTTAAATAAATTGGGAGACACCGAATGTGTCACTCAGAATTCCCGCAGCAGCCAGTCTACCTCTACAATGGAATTAAGGAGATGGTCTTGCCAGTGGTCCGGAATGACCCTTACAGGCCACACCCTCTCCCTGGGGCCCCGAGAACACACAGTCACCGTGTTGGGTGGGGGTGTGACCCTGTCTGGAGGACCCCCAAGGAGGGCCCCCAGCTCAGGGGTCACCTGCTTGGGGTGGACCTCACTGTGGGGGGGCCCCTTTCACTCTCTAGTGATCCCGGCACCTGCCCTTTTTGCTGCCGGGTTTCTGGGATTGCACGGCTGTCACTGAGCCAGGCCCGGTGGCTTTCCGGTGAGCCGTGTCCTTGCTGACGGCTGGGTCGGCGTGAGCACAGCTGCTGAAGTCGGGCAGCTGGTGGGTCGGAGAGGACGGCGGCTGGAGGGGGCCCCCCTCAGGTCTCCACTTCTGGAAGCTGTGGCCTGGCAGCTGTGGCCTGGCCGGCTGGGGTGGGCAGGTCCTGACGCCCATCAGGGCAGGGCCGCCGTTGCCTTGTCCTCTGCACGGCCTGGGCGCTCCTGCCCATGGAGCGTGGCAGCTCTGCCTGTGCAGACACCACTCCGCTGAGTTCATGACGTCTCCCCGAAAGTCCTGGCTGGTGGGGCTCCGTGGATGGAATATTGGCCCTTGGACTGAAGGGTCCGGCTTTGATTCTGGTCAAGGGTACGTACTTCTGTGGCAGGCTCGATCCCAGGACCCAGTCTCCCACATGGACGTTTTTCTCTCTCTCTGTTTCTCCCCTACCCTTCCACTCTAAAAATCGGTGGGAAAAGATCATTTGGTGAGGATTAACCAAAAATAAAGTAAATAAAGCTCCTTAACCCCGTGCCCAGCTACACGCAGAACGGCATCTTGCACATGTTGGACAGGAACAAGCGGATCAAGCCCCGGCCAGAGCGGTTCCAGAACTGCAGAGACCTGTTCGACCTGATCCTCACCTGCGAGGAGAGAGTGTACGACCAGGTGGTGGAAGGTGAGCCCCGGCCCCGTGCCTGCACGGGCCATTCGTCCCTCATCCTCCCCCTCTCCCCGGTCCCAGGGGCCCACGGCCGGCCGGGAGGGCCTGGCAAGGGGCTCGGCCTATCATGTTCAGGGCAGAGCCTGCTGAATGCTTCTCCCAGGACAGGGGAGGGGTGAGGTGGGGGCCTGGTGTTCACTGGATCACAGCCATTTGGAGGAGGAGGTTTGGTGCTCGGCCAGGGCAGGTGACGTCGTGCATTTCTGTCCCCTTAGATCTGAATTCCAGGGAGCAAGAGACCTGCCAGCCAGTGCACGTGATCAACGTGGACATCCAGGACAACCACGAGGAGGCCACGCTGGGCGCCTTCCTCATCTGCGAGCTGTGCCAGTGCGTGAGTGTCCGCCCCCTGGCCTGCTCTGGCTGCGCCGGCACCTGGGACGGGCGGCGGTGCTCAGGGTCCAGACCCAGGTCCTGCTCCTGAGGGTGCCCGCGGTGTGAGAGTCCGTAGCTGGCTCTGGGCAGTCGCCTGTGTGTGAAGCTGACAGAAGGCAGTGGTTGCGGGGGTCTCGCTGCCATGAAGCTGCCGTGTGTCAAGGTGTCAAAGGGCCCCAGGGGCTCTACATCCCTTCACTGCCCTTCCGGGTGGCTGGCCCCTGTGGCCCTGGGCTCCTCCCTTGGGGGGAAAGCCAGGGCTTGTGCAGCCACCGCAGCTGTGCTCAGAGCAAAGTGTTTCTCTTGCGTGTGACAAAAGCCCCGAGCACGGAGGAGCCCACAGCCCTGGCTCTGCCCTGGTCCCTGGGTTTTGGTGAGCTGGGGTGAGTGACAGAAACAGGAAGAAACACACGGCTGGAGCATCGGCCTGTGCCCCAGGGGTCCCAGGTTTGATCCCCGGCTGCGGGAGGCGGCCCATCAGAATGTCTCTCACGTCAGTGGTTCCTCTCTCTTTCTCTTGCCCCCTCCTCCCCTCCCTCCCACTGTATCTATAAATGATTGGAGCCAGGCTGGCATGGCTCAGTGGATAGAGCTTCAGCCCGCAGACTGAAGGGTCCCAGGTTCGATTCCAGGCAAGGGCATGTGCTCAGGTTGCAGGCTTGATCCCCAATAGGGGGACATGGAGGAGGCAGCTGATCAATGGTTCTCTCTCATCATTGATGTATCTCTCCTTCTCCCTTCCTCTATGAAATAAAATAAAGAAAATATATATATATATGTATGTGTATATATATATATATATTTTTTTAAATATATTTTACCGATTCCTTACAGAGAGGAAGGGAGAGAGATAGAGAGTTAGAAACATCGATGAGAGAGAAACATCGATCAGCCGCCCCCTGCACATCTTCGACTGGGGATGTGCCCGCAACCCAGGTACATGCCCCCGACCGGAATCGAACTCGGGACCCTTCAGTCTGCAGGCCAACGCTCCATCCACCGAGCCAAACCGGTTTTGGCAAATACATATTTTTAAAAAAACACTAAAATCAATGAGAAAAACATCCTTGGGTTAGTATTTTTTTTTTTTTTAAGTTGAACCAAAAAGTCTAGAGATAGGTGGGCCCTGCTGGTTTGCTCTGAGGGACCCAGCACAGCTTCCATTCCCAGTGTGCCTCATGGTCCAGTGTGGCTGCTGAAGCTCCAGCAATTGTGCCCATGATCCGGTCGTCATGCACGAGAAAAGGCTGCAGGGGGAAGACATGTCCCAGAGGTTACACGTGTGACTTGGGTCACCCTGGCTAAAGCTGAGTTATTGGGGTGGGGGGTGGCGCTTTTCAGAGGCCTTACTTTAGGCCAGGCCTGGGGCCAGCAATGGCCTTGGCTGCAGTCCAGCTGGCCACCCAGGCTGACCCCTGGCAGCACCTACGCCTTTTAGGGCAGTGGTTGTCCACTGCGGCGCCTGGCCGTGTTTGCACACTTGTGGTCACAACTGGGAGGGACATTGGTGGCAGCCAGTGGGGAGAGGCCACAGATGCTGCCACACACCTTGCACAGGACGGTGCGCCCCCTCACTCGGGGGAAAGGGACTGCCCTTCTGTGCCCGGTGTCCATTGAGTGAGGGTCCGCAGCTGCAATCCATGTGACTTTTTTTCCATTTTTTTAATATATTTTTTATTGATTTCAGAGAGGAAGGAAGAGGGAGAGAGAGAAACATCAATGATGAGAGAGACCAAGTACCCAGCCCGGACATGTGCCCCGGCTGGGAATTGATCCCTGAGCTCCTGGTTCATAGGTCAACACTCAACCACTGAGCCCCGCCGGCCGGGCTCCATGGAACATTGGACACACTGGAGAGCAGGCCCGGGTTTCAGAACCCAGCCCCTTCCCTTTGCGCTCTCCCAGGGGAGGGCCTGGGGCCGCCCGGCATGAGGAGTGGGAAGCACGGTCAGCACCAGCGGGCCGCTGGGGTCTGGGACCCTCCCCCACCCCCCCTCCTCCCGCTCAGACGCCCCTCTGCCCGCAGATCCAGCACACGGAGGACATGGAGAACGAGATCGAGGAGCTGCTGCAGGAGTTCGAGGAGAAGAGCGGCCGCACCTTCCTGCACACCGTCTGCTTCTACTGAGCCGGCACCCGCCCACGGCCTCCGCTGCCTGTTGTTAATACTTGTTCCTTCCCACCCGGCCTGACCCCAAGGGCTGCTGCCCAGGATGGCCCCTGCGCTGTACATAGTTTGGCCCCACAGCTGTCAAGCTCGGTGTCCCACCCTCGTTACTAGTGTGAAATTAAAGTGTTTCTTTAAGCAAAGCAATGTCTGCCTGCCTTCTGTGTTCCCTCCCTGACCTGGCGGGATGGTCCGACACCTGGGAGAGAGCCTGCAGGCGTCCAGTGAGCAGCTGCCGCCGCCTCTGCTTTGTCCCTCTGGCCCCGCACAGGTCCCTCTGGAGGAGGCAGAGCTGGGTGCCCGACATGCCCCCGGACGGTCACTTAGGGGTTCTCTGCTGGGTTCTGTGGCTACAGTCCAGGGCCCGGCTTCCCGGAATCCAAGGGTTTCTGCCGCCACGGGCTGCTGGCAGAATGGGGTCCTACTCCCTATGGCACCTGACCCCCACCATTGACTGCGCGCCCCCCCCCCCCACTCCCCGCCGCCAAGTAGCCCGGCTTCCCAGTGACCCTCCTGTTCATGCAGAGGAAAAGCTCCGGTCCTGCGGGGAGTGGGTGGTGCAGGCCGTGCAGCCACGTGTCCTGGCCTGTGGAGGAGGGTGGACTCGGAAGCCTCCCCAGGCCCCAGCATCACGGTCTCCCAGGCTGCCCATCCGGGAGGGGTGGGGGGGGCATTCTCTGGCTTTTGCTCAGCTGACCTGGGCCCTGTGGCCAAGGCTTTGGAGTGACGTTCCCGGCAGCTCCCCAGCGACCCTGCCGGCCTCCCCACTGAGGGCTGGGGGCCAGGGCTGCTCAGATACGTCCACTGACAAATGGGGAGGAGGGAGCTGCGCCCGGGGCCCTGGATCGCCACTGGGGTCGGGACGTGCGCTGTGCTCCAGAGCTGCTGGGCAGGCGACCAGGGCCCCGCACTGACCAGATGCCCCAGGGAGGGGTAGGGGGCGGGGCGGGGCGGCCGCATGGTCCCTCCCGGAGGCGGGCGCGCAGGGAGAGGGGGCCGAAGCGCGCGGAGCGAGGACGGGAGGGAGGCAGGGCCGAGGGCGGAGCGGAGCGCAGCGAGCACGGTGGCCCGGCGGCTGGACGACCCCGAAGCAACCGAGTCCCCTGCCCCGCGCTCCGGACGCGCGCCTCTTACCCGGCCCACGGCGGTGGGTGCGCGGCGCGCTGACCTCTGCGGAGGCGCCGGGGGCTCAGCATCGGGCCGGGGCCGGGGGGGCGCCGGGGCCGGGGGGCGGCGCTCCGGCCCGGCCCGGCCCCGCCCGATGTCCATGAGCGCGAACACCATGATCTTCATGATTCTGGGGGCGTCGATCGTGATGGTGAGCGGAGGGGCTTCCCGCGCGCCCGCTCCCCCACCCGCGCCCGCCTCCCGCGCCCGCGCGCCGGCGGCCGCCTCCCCCTCCCGCGCCTTGTTTACCGGCCGCGCGGCCTTCGCTCCCCCTGCCCAGCCTGCTCCCATCCTGGGCTGCCCTCAGCACCCCCATCCCCGGCCTGCGCTCCCCCTGCCCAGCCTGCTCCCATCCTGGGCTGCCCTCAGCACCCCCATCCCCGGCCTGCGCTCCCCCTGCCCAGCCTGCTCCCCATCCTGGGCTGCCCTCAGCACCCCCATCCCCGGCCTGTGCTCCCCCATCCCGGGCCTGCGCTCGCCCCCGTCCCCAGCGCCCCACCCCCACCCGGACACCGGCCGGCCGCTCCTGGGTCTGACCGGTCATGGGCTCTTCCAGGCCATCGCGTGCTTGATGGACATGAACGCGCTGCTGGACCGATTCCACAACTACATCCTCCCGCACCTGCGGGGCGAGGACCGCGTCTGCCACTGCAACTGTGGCCGGTGAGTCTGTGCCCGGCGGGGCTCACGCGTGATCTCACATGTATGGGACTCAGGGCCCACTGGCGTGCGGGAGCCCGAGCAGGCCTGCGAAGGGCCGCGCTAGGCCCAAGGGGCCGCTGAATCCGGCACCAGGTCCAGCGGGGGAAGGGCTGTCCGGCCGCCTGCGGGCACCTGGAGGTTGGCCAGTGGAGTTCTGGAGGGGGGTGCGTGCCTCGGCCAGTTAGAACCCCCTCCCAAAACGCCTTCACAGAGAGGGTGATGGGCAGGACAGGCCCCAGGCCTCCTGGTCCAGGGCCCGGAGGCCAAGGAAGCAGCAGCCCAGCCTGGTGTCCGGGAGGGATCCTGCCCAGGGCTGTGCCCACGGAGCACACCAGCCTCTGCCCTGGACCCTGCACGGTGTCCATGAACTTTCCTGGGAGCCAGGTACAGGGAGGTGCTGCCGCTCAAGGTGGGCCGGGCCCACTCCCTCACTGTGCAGAGGAGGAACTGAGGCAAGGGGTGGAGCTTGCTCAAGGTCACTCAGCTTGGAGAGCCGAGGCCACACCACCCACTGTGACCCGCATCCTGTGCACATGTAATGACGGCGTCCTCCGGGCCATGCATGTTTGTACGTCCATGTACGAAATAAACATCTCATGAGACGCGAGTGTGTGTACCGTCTGTGCATATACATGTGGGTACGCAGCACACGCGCATGTCCGCATGCACACCCTCACCCCACAGGACACCCTCGGGCTGGAGTCAGTGAGGAAGCGGACAGGGGTCACGCAGCTAGCCAGAGATAGGGGCATGAACCCCAGAACTGGTGCTTTTCACTCCTGACCTGGACACCTGCTCCCGACGTGTGCACACGTGGTGGGCCTGGGGATGAGAGGCAGGCAGCCTCAGGCCTCACTCCGCATGCTCCCTGCCCGTGGGTGCTGACCCGACCGGTGTGTGGAAGCAGACCTGGGCCTGGGAGCAGGTGGAGACAGCAGTGCAAGAGCCCTCACCTGTACTGGCCAGGAACCTCCCAGAGGTTTCCTGGTGGCCGTACTCTCCCAGAGACCCCCGAGTTCCTGCCTGGGGCGGCCAGGGCTGTGAGTGGTGTGAACTGGGGTCACCTGGAGACCCCCTGGGGCTGGTGGTGTGCACAACACGGGTAACACACACTTTACATGTGTGTGGGCTGCTGCATTGTGACCGGGGACCTCACACTGAGGGCGGACAGGATGTGCTTTCGGAGTCTATTTGCACAGGGTGTGTGTGTGGGGGTCATATGCAGTGTCCAGAGTACACGTGCGCTCATGTAAACAGATGTCCGTGGGGTATGCACAGCTGGGCTTGTGTGCAAAGGTTAGCGTGTCTGTGGAAAGCCACCTATGAACTTAAGAATGTTTCTGCATGCTTGTGTCCACATGTGTGTGCTTTGTACACATCACGACATACATGATATGGTGTACAACATATTCTTGTTTATTGACAACATACATGTGTATGCCCAGTACATGTATATGATACAATATACAGCGACCAGTGTGCTCCATGTGGGCCCAGTGACTGCCTGCATAGTTTTGCACATGGAGTATTCGTGTATATGCCATGTACACGCATTGCCACAATGGGCTCTACCCATGTGTGTACACACCCTATACAAGAATAAGCGTGCACGTACGTGTATGCCTTCTACATGCCTTGCGGAAAGTTTTATGCAGAGGACATGTATGTACATTCATACTCCAGTGTGCGTGCCAGCAGGTGGTGTCTGTGCGCACACATCCATGCATGTGCCCCGGCGCCCACAGAGAGGGCGGCTCTGTGCAAAGCCACATGCATGTGCATCTCCGTGTGACATGCACCATGCTTGTGCCTGGGCAAGCATACACATGCACACATGCGGACCTCATGGGCCACGTCCATGGTATATACGCCATGTCCTGTGCATGTGGCCGGCGTGTATACACAACATGCATTGGACCTCAGGTAAACACATGCAGCATGCATGGTCCAGGTAGGACCCATGTATGTTCCCATCATGGAAATAGGTGTGTACATGGGAGACCTGAGCCCTGTCCCCAGGGGCCTGCATTGGAGGAAGGAGTGGGCAGAGCACAGGGGGAGAGTTGCTGGTGCCAGGACAGTGATGGGGGCACGGACTGTGTCTCCAGCCTCTGGGGTCCTGAGCCTCCCGGGTGGTTGGGCCCGGCCTCCTCCTTGCAGAGCACCAGGGGCATGTCTGGCTCCCGTGGTGGCCCAGCCTTTGACAAGTCCTGCCCTGCCCAGCAGCGTGTCCAGGGGTCAGAAGCAGTTGTCCTTTGAGGACCCACCAGAGGTCCTAGGCCCAGGAGGCTGGGGAGGCAGAAGAGGGTGGTGATGTTCAGTATCAGCACCCTGAGGCTTGGGGTGCCTGGGTGGCGGGACTGCTAACGGCTCATGAGGGGCGCCCTCTCAGGGGGCCTGGAAGCTGCACATCCTAGGTGGTGATCATTCGTTTCCATCACTTTTTGTTGTTGTTCATCCTCACCTGAGGGTATTTTTTCCATTGATTTTTAGAGAGAGGGAGGGAGGGAGGGAGGGAGGGAGGGAGGGAGGGAGGGAGGGAGGGAGGGAGGGAGAGAGAGAGAGAGAGAGAGAGAGAGAGAGAAACATCAATGTGAAAGAGACACATCGATTTGTTGCCTCCTGCACATGCCCCAACTGAGGCTGGGGATCGAGCCTACAACGGAGGTAGGTGCCCTTGACGGGACTCAAACCTGAGACCCTCCAGTCCACGGGCCGATGCTCTATCTGCTGAGCCCAGCCGGCTAGGGCTCCATCACCCATTGATGATTCCTAATGGCTATTGACAAACTGATCAGATGGGCAATGGCTACTAGGCGTCAGCCAGTTCTTGCTGACTGACCGAGGGCGGGGGGATGGGGGCCCTGCCCTGTGGGCTGCTGTGCACAGAGGTCCCCAGGAGGAGCAGGAGAGGGTGTGCGGAGACAGGACTCCCCTGACCCTGGGGAGGAAGGCACCCCATGTGGCCAGTGTTGGTGCAGCAGGGCCTGAGGTCAGAGGTCTCTTTGGGGGGCGGGGAGCATAGGAAAGTGTGGGGCAAGGAGGAACCTGTCTCCAGGAAGACCAGGCGGGGGTGTCAGCATCTAACTGGAGGGATGCCGGGAGGAGCAGGTTCTGGGAGGGAGGAGCTATTTTTAGGTGTGAGTTTGAGGTGTCTGTAGATCCCACATGGAGACGCCAGGCAGGCAGCTGGAGCTCAGAGCAGCCATATGGGGCGGCAGGGACTCTGGGTGGGGGGGATGGAGAGTTGGGGAAGCCAGCAGAGGGACTCGGAGAGGGGTGGGCCAGGAGGACCCCAGGTGGCCCCTGCACTGCCTGGCAAGAGGAGGGTCTGTAGGCGCCAGGGACTAAGATGACTGGAGGCTGGAGGTGCATGGACCCCACTGCGCCTTGGCTCCTAGGCACTCACTCTTATTTATTGATTTTTTACAGAGAGGAAGGGAGAGGGAGAGAGTGTTAAACATCGATGAGAGAGAAACATCGATCCGCTGCCTCCTGCACACCCCACACTGGGGGATGTGCCCACAACCAAGGTACAGGCCCTTGACCAAAATCGAACCTGGGACCCTTGAGTCCGCAGGCCGACGCACTACCCAGAGCCACACCAGCCAGGGCTCCTAGACTCTCTTAACAGTGAGGGGGTGAGGGTGGGGCAAGCCCAGAGCCCACCCTCCTGGGCAGAGCCACTCCACCTGGTGTCACGGGGCCCGGAGGACTCCCTGGAGGAGGCGGTATCCAGGCAGCTCTGAGGCTTGATGAGACCGTGTGAGGAGCGTGTAATGTGGCCTCGGAGGCAAGCGAGGGCCTGGAGGGCTCAGGAGCCTGAGTCTGGCCAGTGGAGGCAGGGGGGGGCCGAGAGCCATGGCACAGGCCCAGGTGGGTGCCGGGTGCAGAGGAGGGGCCACGGGCTGAGAAGCCCAGACAGTTCCATCGACCACTAAGAGCAGCAGAGCGGCCCAAGGACTTACAGATCCACGCAGGGCGTAGGCCAGGGTGCACCCGGGAGAGGGGACGAAGGGATGGGTTCTGGACAGAGACTCAAGGATGGAGAAGGGGATGCCACTCGCTGTGCCCGGATGGAAGCTGCCGAAAGGGCTAGTGAGTGTCGCCTTAGGGAGCCAGAGGCGCTGTCCCAGAGGAGCGGTCAGCTCCTGTCCGGCAGGTGGGCTCTGAACCTGCCCTCAGAGCGGGACACCGGCCCTGGGCCTCCGCCCTGGAACCACGGGCCCACCTGCACTGGCCCGTGACCCCGTCAGGGTCAGCCACCAGCCCCAGGCCGGGCCGAGGAGGGGGTGCAGTGTGGGCAGACGCCCCGGACTGACTTCACGCTGACAACCACTGGTCTTGCACCCCCCGCCCTACGGGCAGCCTCCCCCTGGGGACCGGGGCCCTGGGCGAGTCCGCGGGCCCTCCGGACCTCACACCCCACCAGGGCTGCTTCAGAGGCCCAAGCAGGCAGCCCCAGGCGGCCCCGCGGAGAGGTGCCAGCCCGCCCTGCCGCCCCGCCCCCAGGCACCACATCCACTACGTGATCCCGTACGACGGGGACCAGTCGGTGGTGGACGCCTCCGAGAACTACTTCGTGACGGACAACGTCACCAAGCAGGAGATCGACCTCATGCTGGGGCTGCTGCTCGGCTTCTGCATCAGCTGGTTCCTGGTGTGGATGGACGGCGTCCTGCACTGCGCCGTGCGCGCCTGGAGGGCCGGCCGGCGCTACGGTGAGTGCCGCCCGCCCCCGGCCCCGCCCCCCAGCGCCCGGCCGCGCCCGGTTCGCCCAGACCACGCCCCACCACGCCCCCCACCCACGGACCACGCCCCCACGCCGGGGCCCTCGCGCCCAGACCGCCCCGCCCTCGGAGACCACGCCCCTCAGGCCACAGCCCCGCCCACAGTCCGCTAGACCACGCCCACAACCAAAGCCACGCCCCTGGCCATGCTCGCCCAGACGAGCTCACGCCAAGCGGCCCCCACAGTCATTCCGCGTTACCCCGCCCCCGCGTCGGGCCGCCCCGCCCTGACCGGACGCTGACCACGCCCAGCAGATGGCTCGTGGACCTGGCTGCCCAAGCTGTGCAACCTGCGGGAGTTGGGCCGACGGCCGCACAGGCCCTTCGAGGAGGCGGCCGGGAACATGGTGCACGTGAAGCAGAAACTCTACCACAACGGCCACCCGAGCCCGCGGCACCTTTAGGCCGCGCGCAGGACTCTGGGGGCCGCTGGCCACCGTGCCCACGAACACCGGACTGGACGGCCGCCTGAGCCAGGGCGCCCCGGCCGCCAGGTGTGTCCAGCGGAAGGTGCTGTCTCTTCTTTTTATAAAGGGGTCGGGGTGGGGCCGGTCTGGGGGCAGGACCCCGGTCTCCAGAGCCAGGCAGGGTGCGGGCGCTTGGGGGGCGGGCCCCACGCCCTGCGCCTGGCCGGGGAGCACTGTTACCCACATCCGAGCCGGCTGTCCTCTCCGTCCTGGCGGAGGGGAAGCCGGGAAAGGGTCTGGGCTGGGAAGGGGGTCGGACCCCGGCCGCACCCACGTCTGCACACGGGAGCATGTGCATGGGGCGTGTGCGTCCGCGGGCCCCAGCGAGGGGTGGGAGGCCCCGGCCCAGCAGCAATAAGGCCCCGAGCCCCGCTGTGGCGAGTGCGGCCACCCTGCCCAGGGCATCCCTGGTCGGCGCCTCACTGTGACCCCCGCCCCTGCTGGTCAGTAAATTCTCCGGAAAGCTCCAGCCTCTGCCTCTTCTTTCACGTGACCCCTCCAGCCCCGCCCCTCACCAGCCATGAGAGCACCGAGGCAGTTGTCAGTTTTTTATTAGATTCTGACAGAAACACCCAGCTCCAGGAGAGGCAGGGCTGCAGGCCATCTGGGCCCGGGCAGCGCCCCAGCAGGTCGGGGGTCTCCGGTCTCAGGTGCAGCTCCACCAGGTACCCAAGGGCACAAAGCGGTGTGCAGGGCACCACCGGGTCTGCTCCGCTCAGCCCTGGCCAGGTGCTGGTCTGGTTGGGCCGGCAAGGTCCGGCTCCGCCCCCTGCAGGTCACAGCCTCAGCAGCCAGAGGCCAGGGACCTGGCTTCCCCCTGTGCTGGGCCTGGCTGGAGACACTGGTCCCAGGCGTGGCCCTAGCCTGAGGCTCGCCAGCCACAACCACTGCGTGGAGGGCAGGTTCCCATCAGACACCAGCCCGCAGCTGTCCGCAGCAGAGGCTGGAATGCTGCCCTCGCCTGACCAGGGGAAGACGAAAACCCTGGGGAGCGCGGGGCTGTGCAGCACCCACTGCTCCGGGACACCTGGCACCTCCTGGCACCTCGTGCTGCCCAGCCAGTGTGCCCGGGGTCCCGGGTCCAGGCCCAGCTCACTCCGCCTGTGCACTCAGGAGCGGGGGCTGGCTGCCCTCGGGCCTGGCTCGCTCAGCCTTCACCCACTGCATCTTCTGCCGGTGCTGCTGGATGGCGTCCTGGACCCTGGCGTCCATCATGGCCTCGGTGAGGACCCCGTCCTCGGAGGCATACGCCATGGCCTGGCAGGGAGAGAGAGCACTGAGGCAGGGCAGGGCCCGGAGCTGCCTGCATGGGGACCCCCAGGCACCAGGCCCGTCACCCTGTAGGCAGGGCCAGGGCCAGGCCCCGAACAACACAGCCTGGCCAGCCCACCCTCCATGCTGCTTCCCCACCATGAGCCTGTTTCTTGGAGATGTCCTCCTTCGGGGGGGGGGGGGGCGGGGGCGGGGCAGGTGGGAGCCAAGTCGCGATGCAGTTTGCCAGGGGATGGCTGGCCAACATCCTCCCTGGGCAGAACACACACTCCTACCCGCTGATGGCACACACTTTGCCTCCAGTACACACATGTACCCACTCACGCCTACTCACAGGTGATCTGCAGCCCGGACTTGGTGCCATCCCTGCACCACCCACCTGGCCCCTGGCCTGGCCTCACTCCATGAGTTTCTAAAATTAGGCAGCCCCAGGCGAGTTTGGGAAGCAGCCCAGCCCCCCTGCAGAACTGAGGGCCTTGCTTCTGACAGCAGAGCTGCCCTTTGCCAGGGCACAGACCACAGAACCACCACAGGCCATTCAGGAGACAGTTCCTCTCGACATGGAGGGGCGGCAGGAGCCCCAGCAATTCTGATGGGGTGAGTGGCCCCACCAGGCCCAACTGCCCCCGAACACTGAGCAACTGTGGTCCACGGGGCCTGCCCCTCACAAGACCCCCACCACCTGCAAACAGTCCTTCCAGAAACAGAGACCATTGAGAGCCAGGCCACTGCCTGGCCACTCTGCTCCCAGTGCCCAGGGCTCCCACCCCCAAATGGGGGCAGGCACGTGGGTGGGGTCACCAAAGTTTTGGTAATCAGGCCCAGGGTGGTCCACTCTTCAGCTGCCAAGCAGGTCACCTTTAGGTGACCATGGGCCACCCCCTCCCAGATGACACAGGACCCTACCTGCTTCCTGTCACCGGCCTGTGGCTCTGACTGAGCCTGCTGAGTGGACAGCAATGGGTGTCCACCAAGCAGGGGCCTGAGCCAGTCCAGCTGCCCCAACAGCCTCGGCCAATGTGGGGCATCGAGAGTGAGTCCCATCACCTAACCAGGCATTTTTGCTTGCCTTGCTCTGTGCCCGGCCTGGGCTGCCCCGCCACTCCTGTGATGAGCACACTTGCTGCATCCCGAGCTAAGACATCTGTCCTCCAGCCACCGCCACAGGCCCAGAGCAGAGCCAACTGGCCCACAGGATACAAGTTTGCAATCTGGAGCTATTTGTTAGCGCAGCATAACCCAGCTCATTCTAATGCAGCCCCTGCATATCTGAGCCACACTTCAAACTGAAGTAGATGGGTACTTAGTGAATAAAATAGTCATTTAAAAGCATTTCTGAATTTCCGGTGGTCAGGCTGTCAGATGCAAGAGCTGGTGTTTTCCTGCTGGGCAGCCAAGGAGCAGATGCCTACAGGATGGGGCACCCGGGGAGCGGCTGTTGGGAGCCTCAGAGGCGGAGGGGGCGCCTGCCCACTCACCTGCCAGGCCACAGCCAGCTGGGAGATCTCCCGGCCCGACATGCCCTCGGTCAGGCGTGCGATCTCGGAGCACTTCTTCCCGTAGTCAAACTGGGCCAGCTTCAGGCGCCTGCGAGGAAGGTCCCACATGACCCCGGGGCCCCAACTCCCGGCAGGACCAGAGGCCTGTGAGGGCCCCACAACCCTCCCCGAGGGAGGGCGGGACTTGGGGCAGGAGGCTGTGCAGGGACCCCCAGGCAGGGCACAGCTGGCCTTCCTGCCCCGGTGGCACTTCCTCTCCTCTTGGAGCCCGAGAGGGTCCAGACAGGGGCTGGGGTGCGGACGGTGGGGCATGCTGGCTGCAGGGGCAGTGCCGTGCTGAGAAATGAGGAGGGGCCCCACTGTCCCCTGGGGCCAGGGACCATGTCCTTCCTTCTCTGCCAGCCCAGCCCAGCCCAGGCTGCAGAGCATCTGAAGCTGCGTCAGGGTGAACTGGGGAACCCGCAGAGCAGCAGGACATCAGAGGGAGGGAGCACGCCTCAGCCGAGTGAAGCTCCCGCCATCTCACGTGCACCGAGCCTCCCCAGGCGGGTCTGGCCGAAGGGCCAGGAGCACCAACACTCATGGCAAAAGCCTCAGAAACCCACCCATGCGGCCGGGATGCTGGGGCAAAGGGCGGAGGCCCGGGGGAGTGGGGGGCAGGCACACAGGTGGCAGTGGGCACAGTCCGTCTGGAACAGAGGCCGCTCTCCCTGCTGCCAGCACGGAGGGATTCGGGTCAGAGCTGCTGAGACCCGTCCCCGGGAGACGGTTAAAATAGCCGGCTCTGCTTATCTGGAGCACGCCAGGCACCGCGGCGAGTGAGCGCGGCCCGGACAGTGTGGAGGGCGCCACCCCCACACGGGCTTTGCAGAGGCGGGCCTGCTGCATGCTGGCAAAGGGCCCCGGGCTCCTGGGAGTCGTGGTGCAGTGGATGGAGGTGTCAGAGCGAAGCTCTAGGTCTGCAACCGCCCACCGCAGCCCTCACCGCCCAGGTCTGACTGCGGCCTGGATCTGCCTCCTTAAGGCACTTTGTGTAACAGAAAAGGATGGGCTGTCAACTCCAAGACCCGGCGGAGAGCTGGACAGGGACACGGGGACCCAGCATGTGGACAAGGAGTGACAGATGGACGGGGGGCGGGGGGACGACAGGGCCTCCAGGGACAAAGTCGTACATGACCCGCCCTGAGCCCCTCGTGAAGCCACACGTTAGGGTCAGAGGTCAGTCTGGGGGCCAAGGCCCTGCTGGGAGGACGCCAGCGAGAGGGCAGGGAGCGCCGGCGGCTCCAGGACACTTACTGCTTTCCTTCTGTGGCCGGTTTAAGAACATACTTGTCAAAATACATCCTCACCAGGCGCTCCCGCTCTTCCCGCTGCGGCAGCTCAAAGCTGACCATCTCGTCGATGCGGTCATTGATGGCCCAGTCGAACTGCTCGGGCTGGTTGCTGGCCAGGACCAGCATGAACCTGCAGCGACAGAAGCAGGGGCTGAGGGCGCCAGAGCCGCGTGCTCACAGCGGGGGCGCAGGCAACCCTCCCGGTGGTTTTCTAGCAGATTCTACTTCTATCGACCCATTGCTCCCTCTCCACCTGCCCATCCTGCCCACCTCCTGCCCCCGGCTAGCAGATCGGGCTGGGCTTCTTAAGAGCCAGCACTGGCCCCTGTGGTCCACCCTCCCTCCAGCAGATCTGCCCCTGCCCCACCCGATGCATCTCTGGCCGACGGCCCGGGCGGAGGCTGGATAAGCCTTGCTGTGAGGAGGGACAGACTCCAGGTCTGAGACAGCCCCCTGCCCTCCGACCAGGAGGCCGGGGCTCAGGGCCAGGGTTTGGCTGAGCCAAGGCCAGCTCACAGGGACAGCCACCTCTCCGGGGTCGCAGCCATGGCCTGTGAGGGCCACGCCGATGCAGAAGAGCGTGACTAGGGGACTGAAAAGGGGCCAGCCCACTCTCGGGGCATCTGTGCCCCAGGGCACCCAGCTGTGGGGCCGCTGCCCAGACACCCCAGCAAAATTTTCTGTGTTTCCTAGACACACCGCACAAGGGACACGGGACGTCCCAGAGCGGGAGACACGTGGGCACCGAGGGCACTGGGTCAGCAGCGCTGCCCTACCCCTGCCCCGCCCTGCAGCAGCGTGAACAGGCAGTGCCCGGCTCCCCAGTGGGCGGCGCGGAGGACCAGGTAGGCTGACGCAGCAAGTGCTCTGTGCGGAGCCCGAGCTGCAGGCGCCTCACTTGCTGCTGTGCTGGCCCGTGCGGTGCAGGAAGGCATTCAGGGTCGCCCTGAGGTCCTCGCTGATCTTCTCCTGCAGAGAGAAGCCGGGTCAGGCACAGGCTGGCCGAGCAGCTGGGCGGAGCCGCCCGTGGAAGGCAGTGTCTGCTCCTCCCGGTGGCGCCTATGAACCTGAACTTGATCAAGAAGATCCCAAGAGACACCAGGGATGCTTCCGCTTGTCCAACAATATTTAGCCAAGAAGCTCAGCTGAGGAGCAGGCCTGGCCACCCTCACGCACGACCCTCCCGAAAGCACAGCTGTGGCCTAAGCCGCTGAACGCACCACCCAGAAGCTTCCAGAACACTCACGGTGGCACGCTTCCTGAGGAAGGCATCTGCTTCGTCCACAAACAGGAGGAGGCTGTGGGGGGAGGGGCTGCCTGAGGGAGGGGCCTCCCATTGCGTGGCCCCTGGGATGGCCGGTGTTCAGGAGCCCCCACCCCACGCGCCCTCAGCAGCTTTGGGACCCAGACCTCGACCCGGGACGGGGCGTGCCAATGCCCGCACCAGGGGAAAGCAGCCAGAACCTGGCCCTGAATTAAACGCCCACCGGCACCAAGAGGCTCCTGTGAGCCCCGGCCGCCGGGAGTCGCACGGGGTGAATGTCCCCCTGAACGGTGCTGCTGGACCTCCTGGGCACCTGGGCACCAGGGCAGCAGGACTGGCTGCAGGAAGTCCCTGACCCCTTCCTTCCCAGACAGCCAGGGGCCGCTAGGAACCAGGCCGCCAGGAGGTGCCGCTCACCCTCGCCGGCTGGTGCTGGCCCAGTCGAAGACCTTGTGCACCGCCGTCACGCCGTCCCGCCCCATGGGGGCCACGTCCCCACCCGTCATGATGGCGTAGTCCATGCCTGAGTGCAGCGCCAGTTTCTGGGGAGACGGCAGAGGCTGAGGGTGGGGTGCGGAGGCGGGAAGAGGGGAAAGCAGGGGCAGGGGACGGGGAGGCGCAAACAGGGGTTGGGGTGGGCGGGGCAAGCAGTTTTTCCTCCCCGTAAAGCAGACAAGGTCCACCCCCTGCGCCCTCCCCATGGCATCCAGGCCCCAGGCAGGCGCCACTAGGGGATGGGCCGCCTCTCACCTTGGCAAACAGCGTCTTGCCCGTCCCGGGAGGCCCGTACATCAGCACGTTCCTGTATAGGCTGTGGTTCTTCTTGGTGTTCCGCGTCGCTATGGCGATGTCCCGCACTCGGGCCTCCAGGCTGGGCTACCAGGGGACGAACAGCTGGTTAGAGGGACGCTCCCTGCCCAGTCAGTCTGTCCCTCCCAGGCACCCAGGCAGCACAAGAGGCAGCTGATCCCAGGGCGGGTTCGCCAGGCAGTGCCCCCTACCCGCCTCTGCCCAGCCCCGCCCACTCACACTGAGGACCACTCCCTCCAGCGCGTCCTGAGGCTTGCTGAGCAGCCGCCTGCTGACCTGCGGGGGAGCCGGGGTCAGGGTCATGGATGCAGCTCTGGGGCAGCCACCAAGCCCTACAGCCACAAGGACAGCCCTGCGGGCCCACGCTCAGGACACGGGCCAGCGCTTCCGAAGGCGGACTGACCAGCGGTCCGTGCTGCTGGTCTGGGTGACGGACAGGTCGCTGGTGTGACCTCTCTTTTCTCCGTCACCCACATCGTGACCGACACAGAGATCACAGCCGGGAAGGACGGGCCTCGGATCCCCGCTTCCGGGGTGGGGGTGGGGGGGATGGAGGTGAGGCAGCAACACCATGACTTCCAGCAACTTCTCTTACAGAAAAAGGGCACAGGGGAGCCCCAGCTGCTGTGAACACCCAGAGGCGACCCCAGGGGACTGAGCCGACTGGATGAGGCTTCCCCACCCTCAGGACCCCCCTCCCCTGTGCCGGCGCCGACAGACCTCCAGGGATGCAGCGAGGACAAACCTAGAGCAAATCCAACGTGCAGGAGAGGGAGGTGCGTGGGGAGGTGGAGGGAGGAGGACACGGGAGCTTGGCTGTCATGCCAGGAATGGGCAGGACACAGCGCCAGGAGGACACAGCCCGACAGCCAAGCCCTTACCTGCAGGGGGTGCCGCAGCGCCTCTAGCAGTGAGATGCGGGAGGTCTCCCGCACCAGGGACGGCTTCCCCAGCCGCGCCTCGATGTACCGCCCGGCCACCAGCGTGGCGTTCTTGGCGGAGTAGATCCCGACAGCCAGCAGCGTCAGCCCGGCCACCTGCGGCAGGAAGGAGGCGAGTGATGCCCCCCCATTGCCACCACGCCCTCACCACCTCGCCACCCTGTGCCAGGAGCTGGGTGGGGGCAGCGGGAGGACCAGCCGCCACCTTGCAGGGCAGGCCCAGGGCCCAGCAAGGCGCCCAGGCCCCACGGTGGCGGTGGCGCTTACCGTGGCGGTCACCTTGTCCCAGTCGGTCACAAAGCCCCGGAATCCCTCGCCAAACAGGGTGCCAGCCGTCCTGTCGGGAGGCACTGGTGTGAGCAGGAGGGACAGGCCTGTGCACGTGGCCAGAGAGCGAGCAAGGGCCCCGTCAGCGTGCGAGCACAGGCTGCCCGACCGGGGCGGCCTCACCTGATGGACTCCAGAATGGTCTGGCGGCGCTCGGCGGCCCGCAGGCGGATCTGCTCCCGGATGATGTCCGCGTTCTCACGCTCCGCCTTGGCCCGAGCCCGAGCCTCGGCCTCCACCCGCAGCATCTCGTTCTTGTGCCGCAGCTCCATCTCCCGCTCCACGGTGGCTGCACGGAGGGCAGGGAGCGCGCTCAGCCCCAGGCCTGGGGTCCCTGGCCCTCCGGCGGGCAGGTCGACAGAGGAGCCCGAATTCAGACCCGAGGCCCAGACGCTTCTCACAGGAGATTAAGTCACGTGAGACCCTGGGTGCCCAGGGCAGAAGACCAAACCCCGGACGCCCGGCCTGGGGGTGAAGTTTCCACTTTAAAGTCGGCTCAGAGGCAGAGACCCCCCGCGGTCTCAGGAAGCCCCACTGGGACTCCAAGTGCCTCGAGCAGCGCCGACCCACCCGCCTGCCCACGAGCCATTCTCGGGCTACAGCCTCCCAGGCCGCTGAGGACACGGCCCCACCGCACGGCGAGCTGACCGCTCTACCTCGCCTCATGGCCTCCTGCTTCTGCACCGACTCCTCCTGCTTCCGCAGATTCTCCTCGTTGAGAAGTTGCTGAGAAGCAGCCACAAGAAAAAGGAAAAGCTTTTAACGTCAGGACATGCACGCGCCCAGGGCTGACCTCCTGGGCTGCACCATCCACAGCCCGGGCAGGCAGGCCTGAACATGGCTGGACACGCAGGTGCCCAGGGGCCAGGGCCAGGAGCCCCGCCCCCGGCACAGCTTGGCCGCGGGGTCACGGGTGTCCATAAAACACTGTGGGTCCTGCTTGTTAAATTTAAAAACTATAGCCCAGCCAGCGTGGCTCAGTGCCTGAGCAGTGACCCAGGAACCAGGAGGTCATGGTTCGATTCCCGGTCAGGGCACATGCCCGGGCGGACTGCAGGCTCGGAGGCAGCCGATCAATGATTCTCATTGTTGACGTTTCTCTCTCTCTGAAATCAATAAAAAATATATATATTTTAAAAATTTAAAGCTATAACGCTCACAAGAGGCACAAACATTTGAAACTGCCCCTCATGAACCTGTCACTTCAGCCAGGTTCCCAGTCACGTGCCACCTGGTTGAACCCTCAGAGCAGCTGGAGCCCGCCTCTGCCGTGGAGGCCGCGGAACGCCGCACGGAGGCTGCAGAGCGCGCGTGGAGGCCGCGGGGCACAGTGTGGCAGGAGCCGCGGGGCACGGGTGTGCACGTGCAGGAGTCCAACTACAGCTCCCCCAGAAACCAGCACAACCCTCACGTCCACAGCCCTGGCCTCGGTCCCCCACCAGCAGGACCGTCTCTCCCGCCTGCAGGGCGCCGACTCACCTGCTGCCTCAGCTGGTCGTCGTAGCGCTGCCGGGCCAGCTTGTCCTGGTACTGGGCCCTCTGGGGGGGGGGGGGGGGGAGAGCAGCGTGAACACAGCGCAGCTGGAGAAGCTGGTGGGCGACCCGCAAACAACATGTGGCCCCAGAGCCCCAAGAAGCCACGAGCCCCATGGGCGCTGTCCGCAAGGACACGTGCGCGGACACTCAGCACGGAGGGGTCCGCTGGCCTTAGGGGCTGTGCAAGGTCACCCCAGGTCGTCGAGGGTCAACAAGAGACCCAGACTGCAGGTGGGACCACGGCGCCCCACAGCCCCCTCCTGGTCCCCAGGCCTCCGGGTGCCTGGGTGGCCCTGCAGCCCTTACGGCCTGGTGCTGCCGCGTCTCCTCGCTCAGCGTCTTCCTGCGCTCCTCAGCCTGCACGCGGATCTGCTCGCTCTTCAGCTGCTCCACGGCGGCTTCGTACTCCTGCGGACACACAGCGCTGAGGCCCAGACCCCAAGCCTCCTCTCAGGCTGGCAGCTCGGGCTCCCACTCCTGACCACCCCCTCCCACTCCTCCCCCCCTCCCCCTGCTGGACCCCGTGTGCTCGGAGTGGACAGGTCAGGGCACAGGTCCTGCTGCGGGAGCTCACCCCTCTCCTGGCACCTCCTCTCCCCTCGGCCACGGCCGGCCCGGCAGCACCAGCCCACCACTCACCTTGAGCTTGGACTGCTGCTCCAGCTGCAGCGTCTGCTCCTGCATCTGAGCCAGGCTCAGCGCCTCCTTGGCGTGCCCTGCGGAGGAGTGCAGGAGCCGGGCCTTAGGACACGTGGGTGCCAGGTGAGTCCACGCGGCTGAGAGGCTGTCAGGGAGACCACAGCTCGCCCACCCTCCTCCTGGTCAGGGACTGTCGCCTGTGTCTGCTCCACCCCCACCTCCTGGGAGGGCTCGTCCCCCGGGGCCACCACATTCCGGAGGGTTCCATCAGAAGGCGGACCTCGCCCCCTGAGGTCCACACACGGTCCTTTCCCAATGAAACCAAAAGCAAGCCCGCAGCCAATGTCCTTGTTCTCACAGGCCATAGATTTCTCTTAAGCCTCCGACAGGTGACGGAGCTGCCATCAAGCACACGCAGGCAAGAAGGTGGATGAGAATTAGACTAGAAAGGAGCCGTGAGCCCGGGAGGTGGCTCTTCCCTGAGCGGTGCATGAACACAGGTGCTATGACACCGTCCACCTGCCTCCTTGCTAAGGGTTCTGGAAAGGAAACCAGCTCCTGCTCCCCCTGTCTGAGGAAGTCCCCCAAGCACAGCTCGGCTGACCCCTGAACTCCGCGGGTTTGAGCTTCACGGGTCCACGCACACGCAGTTTTTCTCGGTAAACAGTCGGTTCTCAGTACCCCTGGGTTTCTCTCCGCGGATTCAGCCAACCGTGGGCTGCAGACGTTTCTATCTGGGCCGCTGGGAAGCTGCCGTACGTGGAGGGCGACTCAGGTCGTCCAGGGCTCTCCGACTGCGCATAATGTCAGTTTAGAGTTTGGGTTTTTTTTTGAGTTCAACTGCCACTGTGAGCACAGCCCACGCATGAGACAGATGTGGCGGGAGCCGGGCGTCTGCATGGGCCCAAGGACCCGCGGTTTGGCATGGAGTCCGAGCTGGGGAAGGGCCTCCTGGAGCCCCACTGCCAGGACCCCCTGAGGCAGCACGAGGGCCCCAGGGCCCCAGCCCGCTGCACCGGTGAGCATGGGACGCCACGAAGCCGAAGGCTGAACCGACCACCGGAGCCCCTTTAACCAGTGACTCTGACCGCGGGGGAGCCGAGAGCACAAGACAGAACGTGGGTGCCGCGCTCACCCCGCAGGGACTGAACCCAGCCACCCGGCTTCCTCCTGTGACCTCCAGCGAGCCAGGTTCAGCTCTGAGCACCTCAGCTGACACTGGAGCACAGAGAGTCCCCCACCCACCCGCCCAACTGACCCCTGGAGGCGAGAAATGAGAAAGCAGGCCAACAGCTTAGCACCGGCCTGGCACCCCGTCGCCGCTGATCACAGGCTACGGTTCAGTGCCAACAGCAACAGTTCAGCACCCTGACATCTTTCTGCCCCAGGAGCCGTGCTCCAGAGCATCAAGCAGCAGCCACAGGCAGGTGCTCCTCCCGGCACCCCTCCTGCAGTGCACAGGCAGGTGGGCTGGCGCTCCCAGGCAGCTCAAGGCCAAAGGCGCTGCTCTGGCCTCCGAGGGCGGAGACCTGGGACACCAGGGCGCACCAGGGGCCTGGAGGAGCGAGGCGGCCGCCCGGCTGCGAGGAGCACTGAGGACGGCTGCAGTGGCTGAGAGAGGGGCTGAGGCCCAGCACTGCGGGCACGGCGGCCTGAGTGAGAACCAGGTGTCTGGGTTGGACAGGCTGCAGCGGGGGCCTGGGAGACAGGGGCGTGAGGCACAGGGAAGGCCTTGGGGACAGGAAGGGGCGGGCGGCCAGGGTGAATCCTCTCCTGCTGGGTGGAGAGGCCAGAAAGGGTGGCAGGAACAAAAAGGGGGTAGAGCCCACATCTGGGACAGTCACTGGGTGTGGAGACTGGTGGGGGGGCTGCAGCTCCAGGTGGTGGCCCCCGAGGACATGCCGCCTGGAGAGGGCTCAGGGGCGGGAGAGCAGACAGCCCCTGGGGACCCAGGCGGAGAGTGTTCTGGGGCAGACGACGTGGGAGCAGCGCAGAGGCAGGAGCAGGCAGTAGGGAGGCCCCTCGCACGGTCCCTGTAACTGCACGGAGCTGGGGAGCCAGCAGCCGGGCTCAGCTTCTAAAAGCGGGAAAACGCTGACGTTCTGGACGTGGTGAGCGGGTGCAGCCCCCGGGAGCTGGGGCAGGAAGGCGTCCCCCAGAGAAGCCTTTAACAAGACGTCTGCAGCACCCCAATGCTCAGAGGCCAGCCCCGTTTCCCAGCCGAGCCGGATGCTTGGAATTACCCGGAAAGCACAGGACCGCTCGCTGCCGGGGGCCTGTCCCAGGCCCAGCCGCGGCCCGGCCCCGCCCCAAAGCCTAGGTGTTTGGACGGAGCCTCTCCCACCCAGAGCCAGGCCGCCCGGGGGCAAAGCCCGGAGGCTCCGCTTCTACCCGTTCACCGGCTGCTCTCTGGGCCTCCTCTGAACACAGGGCCCGCTGCTTAAACAAACGTTTGAGAGCCGTTACAGTCTTTCAACCAAGTTTATTCAGCGCCTCTGCGTCCCAGGCTCTTACTCGCACTGCGTCCTGGGACGCAGGAGAAAGGGGAGCTGGGGAGGGTGTGGGCCCGTGACGCCCGGGCTCTGAGGCCTGGAGGGCCTGGTCGGGAAGGTCACCGGCTGGGCCAGGGCTGTCTGCCTGCGCTGCCAGACCCCCCTACCCGAAGGCTAACGGACCCCAATCCTCTGCTGTGGCTCCTTAGCCCGGCGGCGGGGCTCGGTGGCTGCGGGCGGATCTATGAACCAGGTCAGGGTTCGATTCCCGGTCAGAGCACCGGCCCGGCTGCCGGCTGATCCCCAGTGGGGCGCGGGCAGGAGGCAGCCCATCCATGCTTCTCTCCCATCAGGGACGTTTCTCTCTCTCTCCCTCTCGCCACTTCTCTGAAATCAACAAAAGTATTTTAAAAAGAAAATGAAATGAAGCCAATGGCCGTCAGCCATGCTTCTCCTCTTATGCAGAAACCTGCCTGCAGCCACCACCGCGATCTGACCACGCCTCGGCCGACCCGCGCGGAGGCAGCCAGAGGGGAAGGAGCGCCGGCCCGGGCGGGGGCTGCGGGGACCGGACTCCAGGCCCGGCCGGGACCTGCCCCCCGCGACCTGTCACCGCGGGGAGGCCGCTGGGCGCTGGTCTCCTCGGCCGAAGGGCACGTGGCAGCCGGGACGGCGCCAAGGGCGACAGGAGCCCGAGCCGCCCTGCACGCGCGCGAGCTGGGCGGATCCCGCCCCCCGGAGGCCCGTGTCCGTCTGACGGGCAGGACCCCCGACAGCCACGTGCATCCCTATCGCTCCGACGCCCGAGGGGCTAGAGGCCGCCGGTGCCCGCTGCCCGGGGACGCGTGGACCGGCCCTCCGTGGAGGAGCCCGCGCCCGCCCCCGCCCCCGCCCCCGCCGCACTCACGCGAGTGCTCCAGCTCCCGCGCCGCCTTGGCCGCGCGCTCCAGGCCCGTCGGGTCGAAGTTGCTCCATTTGTCCTTGGGCCCCGGCCGGTCTCCCGCGCCGCGGTCCCCGCCTCCCTCGGCCCCGGGCTGCACGGGCGGCAGGGGCAGCGGGGGTCCCTCGCCTTCGCCCTTGGGGCCCTTGATGCCGAAGAGCCAGGACATGGCCCGCGAGCGCCGCGTGCCGCCGCCGCCAGACCTGGACCGAGCGGACGCACGCGCGCGGCTCCTAGTAGCTTCCACGCGCTGGGAGCCGACGGTCAGAGCCACTGCGCAGGCGCGACGCACGCCTACTCCTCCCCGGGCGACGGAAGCGCCTGAGGACCTGGACCGCGCGGCCCTCGGATTGGCCGCGAGGATCGTGACGTCATCGGCACTGGCAACGGGATTGCCTGAGCTGGCTCTGGGGCGGGACGACTGAGGACGGGAGGAGGTGCCTGGTTACGGGGTCCGGTCGGGGACATAATTCATCGGCTGGGGAAGCGTGCGCGCCGAGGGAAACGGCGTCCGTTCTGATAGCAACGGCGTGTCCCGTTGCTATGGGTGCCTGCAGAGTTCCTGACTTGGCGGCGGGCGGAGAGGCAGGTGGGGAGGGAGCGGTGGTGGATCTTTCTCTTTTTCTTTTTTTTTTTAATATATTTTATTGATTTTTTACAGAGAGGAAGGGAGAGGGATAGAAAGTCAGAAACATCCATGAGAGAGAAACATCGATCAGCTGCCTCCTGCACACTCCCCACTGGGGATGTGTCCACGACGACGGTACATGCCCTTGACCGGAATCAAACCCGGGACCCTTGAGTCCACAGGCCGACGCTCCATCCACTGAGCCAAGCCGGTCAGGGCGGATCTTTCTCTTTTTTTAAAAAATATATTTTTATTTATTTCAGAGCGGAATGGAGAGGGTGAAAGACAAACATCAGTGATGAGAGACATCACGGATGGGCTGCTCCCGGTACGCCAGAATCGGACCCAGGACCCTTCTGTCCACAGGCCGATGCTCTATCCACTGAGCCAAACCGGATAGGGCTGGTGGTGGATCTTGATGTGCGCCAGGACCGGAGAGGCTGCGAGAGGACGCCTGTGGGAGCCCAGCGGGCCTGGCTCTCCGGTTAAGCATCACCCACGCAGGGAGGTAGGGCACATGCCCAATCGCGGGCTCTATCCACAGTGGGGGGCATGCAAGAGGCAGCCCATGGGTGTTTCATTGTCATGTCCATGTTTCTGTCTCTCTATCCCTCTCTTTTCCTCTCTCTAAAATCAATAAAAACATGTTCTTAAAAAGAGACAGAGATAGCCTGGCTGACGTGGCTCAGTGGTTGAGCATCAACCTAGGAACCAGGAGGTCACGGTTCAGTTCCTGGTCAGGGCACTTGCCGGGTTTGCGGGCGCGGTCCCCAGTGTGGGCCATGCAGGAGGCAGCCAATTGATGATTCTCTCTCATCATTGATTTTCTTCTCTCTCTCCCTTCCTCTCTGAAATAAAAAAATATTTAAAAAAAAATTATCTATCTACATAAAAGCCTAAGCTACCGGCTGACAGGCCAGTAGCTATGACACGCAATGACCACCAGGGGGCAGACGCTCCAACCGGTAGCTATGATGTGCACTGAACCAGAGAAGAGGGAGGTTGATTCTGGGGTGCATCACCTGAGAACTGCCCTCTCACAATCCAGGGCCCCTCTGGGATGTCGGAGACCCGGTTTCAGCCCGATCCTCACAGGCCAGGCTGAGGGACCCCACCAGTGCATGAATCCATGCACCGCGCCTCTAGTAAAATAAAATAAAAAGAGAGACAGAGATAGAGAACCTGCGGGAGACCGCTGACCTGTGCGGGGAAAACCCCACCCAGGGCGTTTGGGTTTGGGGTTTGGGGCGAGTCTGACACTGGAGGAAAAGGGGCCACATGCTGACCTGACTAGCTCAGGGGAGGCCTGCATAGAGGCCTTGCAAACTCAGAGACCTAAAGTAACCACAAAGGATGGTCTGATATTAAAACTTTTTTTTTTAAATATATTTTATTGATTCTTCACAGAGAGGAAGGGAGAGAGATAGAGAGTTAGAAACATCGATGAGAGAGAAACATCGATCAGCTGCCTCCTGCACATCTCCCATCGGGGATATGCCCGCAACCCAGGTACATGCCCCCGACCGGAATCGAACCCGGGACCCTTCAGTCCGCAGGCCGACGCTCCATCCACTGAGCCAAGCCGGTCTCGGCAATATATTAAAACTTTTAAACTAAAAGCAGTTTGTAGTGGGTAGTCATGTCCTAGGCCAGTATCTTCCTTAATGAAGATCAACTTCTCTCTTTACTAAACCTATTGTCTTTTTGCATCTAAGATAACACACCTGTGGAGTGTCACCCCTTTTTCTGTCCCTCGGGGCACAACAAATGGCCGGGGTGGCAAATCTCCTCCTTGTTATTGCTACCGTGTTAACTGCTGACTGTTAACTGCCCGCTACCCACCTGTATAAAAGAATCATTTTACTTTTTATCCAATCCCAGGGGATTCCCAGCTTTGCTTTCTCCCGCCCCCCTAACCTATCACCAATGGATTTCATGTAACTCACTTAACACATTGCAAGGTATAAAACTAGGTGTTCTCTGGAGCATTATCTTAATTCTTTGAGATTCTGCTTCCTGGCAATTGACAGTTTGGCTCAAATGAACTCACAAAAACTCTTCACAGGTTTGAATGTTTCTTACGTTGGCAGCTCCCAGGGCCTAGCAGCCCCTCCCCCTGCAGCAGGCAGGCATTGGTCCCACAGCCCGTGGCCTCCTGGCCCCGGCACAGCGGGCACAGCGCCAGCTGGGGCAGAGGGGATGGGGCCTGCAATGGCGGGCAGGCCCTGGGGCATGTACTCAATGCCGCGATCAAAGGGCAGGAGCGCGGTCGGTCCAGGCCCGTCTCCCCGGTGAAGGGCCGGACCGGAGAACGGCCCTCCGGTCCTCTCACTGTCTCAGGGAAGCAGTGTCCATGGCTGGGTGACCGTCGGTGTCGCTCTGAAGCGGCTCGCCAGGGCGGGGACAGAGATCTCCCACCAGAGAAGCAGGCAGGGGCAGAGCAGCCCCAGAGGCCACCCTCGCTGCAGGAGAGCCTAGAGTCCCGGCTTCCGGTCACTGACGGGTGAGGATTTCTCCCTGGGGACGTCCAAACGGGCAGGCAGGACCCCCCTGGGACAGAGGGAGAGAAGGTGGACACAGGCAGGCCAGCGTTGCTCTAGACCTACAGTGTCCCAAGGTAGCAAAGTCCACCTTTGGGCCAAGGTCCAAGTTGCGCCTTCGTCCTCTCCTTACAGAACTGGTTGAGTTCCTGGAATTACGTGCAGTTTCCCCACGAGACGGAAAACAACTGTCAGCCTGAATTTAACAAAAAGGTGTGTGTGTGTGGCGGGGGGAATTCGAGGACAGTTCTGTGATCTCCCCCTCCCCCCAAGAAAAAACCCAAATGAGTTTTCTAGCCAGATGCCCCCTGGTGGCCATCCTCAAGGTTTTCCTGGACCAGCCACAAAACATAGCTCCCCCAGCCGCCTGGCGGGCCTGGCTGGACAAGGAGGAAAGTGGGTAAAAGGCCCCCCTCTTGCCCACACAGGCCTGGCCCCGGGCCCCTCTCCAGCTCCATTCGCAGGCCTGCGTTTGGCAAGCCGGTGTACTTTATAGAATCAGGAATAACGGAGAATGTAGCTCTACATTTAAGAGGTCAGTCTCAGCCCAGCCGGCTTGGCTCAGTGGTTGAGCATCGACCTTTGAACTAGGAGGTCACGGTTCAATTCCCAGTGGGTCGGGGCACAGGCCTGGGTTGTGGGCTGGATCCCTAGTGTGGGGCCCGCAGGAGGCAGCCAATCAATGATTCTCATTATTGATGTTTCTCTCTCTCCTCCCTTCCTCTCTGAAATCATCAAAAACATATATTTTAAAAAAAAGATGCTGCCGAAACCGGTTTGGCTCAGTGGATTGAGCGTCGGACTGCGGACTGAAAGGTCCCAGGTTCGATTCCGGTCAAGGGCATGTACCAGGGTTGCGGGCACATCCCCAGTAGGAGATGTGCAGGAGGCAGCTGATCGATGTTTCTCTCCCATCGATGTTTCTAACTCTCTATCTCTCTCCCTTTCTCTCTGTAAAAATTCAATAAAATATATTTTAAAAAAAAAAAAAAAAAAAAAAAAAAAAGATGCAGGTGGACAGCTTGGCCTCCGGCCTGACTTTGAGCCCAGAGAGGGGGGCCCCGCTGCCTGGGGAGCCCAGGCACGGTTTCTGTGTCCCGAACCTGGCCAGACCGCCGGGGTCTGCACAGCACCCCAGACCTTCGGCCTTCCACTCCAGCTCCAGGCCCCTGCACTCCCGCCCAGGACTTCCCAGCTCCAGGGCTGCAGGCACCCTCCTGCCTGGTGTCCCCCAGGGCAGCACTTGTGCAGAAGTCTGTCTCCTTAAACTCGGAGTCCCTCACCTAACGGACATGAGGAGAAAACAGGTCATCATGGATCCGCTAATTCCATGCCTTTTAAAAAATAGGTTTTGTCCTGGCCAGTTTGGCCCAGTGCATAGAGCATCGGCCAGGGGACCAAAGGGTCCCGGGTTCAATTCCAGTCTAGGGCACATTCCTGGGTTGCGGGTTCGATCCCCAGTATGGGGTGTGCAGGAAGCAGCTGATTAATGATTCTCTCTCATCATGGATGTTTCTATCTCTCCCTTTCTCTCTGACATCAATAAAAATATATTTTTAATGTGTTTTTATTGATTTTAGAAAGCGAGGGAGGAAGAGGAAAGGAGGGAGGGAGAGATATCAGTCTGCTGCCTCCCGTACTGGGGAACGAGTCCCAACCCGGGCATGTGCCCTGACCTTGAACGGAACTGGCGGCCTTTTGGTGCACAGCACGATGCTCAACCAACGGAGCCGCACCAGCCGGGGCCACATGCCGGAAGCCGGTCCATCCTTGCTGCTTGACACAGTTGCTGCAGGGAAGGAACAGCTGCACAGCATATGTTTCAAGGGACCTGGCGTATATAGCATACTGTTCTTAATATGTTTGCTCACCTTCTTGGCGCTATGTGTTTTAACCAAGGTCACCTCTCTGAGAAAGGTTGTTTCCCCAGGTAGGGATTTCCCCCTGAAGTTAGGGAGGGAATAAACCCCTTAACTAACAGGCGGGTAATTAATCACTTTAACTACGAACAATCATGCTTAAGCTACATAATCTTTACTCCCTGGAATGGAGATAAGAAACGCCCTAACCTTTGGAATAGAGATTGATAGGATTGGAATCAACTGGTATAAATACAGATGTAACAAGACAACAGGACACAGAACCTAGAGACAGAACCTACACAGAACCTAGAGACAGAACCTAGCGAGAGAACCTAGAGACAGAAGAACCTAGAAACAGAACCTGGCTACAGAATCTGGATAGAACATGGCAAGAGAACCTGATTAGAACCTGGTGACTGAACCTGGCTGAAGAACCTGGAGAACGTGGCTGGAGAACATGGACACAGAACCTGGCTGGAGAACCTGGACAGAACCTGGCTGGAGAACCTAGAGAGAACATGGCAAAAGATCCTGGACAGAACCTGGCAACCGAACTTGGCTGGAGAACCTACAGAACCTGGCAAGAGAACCCAACCATGCTGATCAACTGAACGCTGCCTCTGAGTCTTTCCCTCTTCGCCGACTCCATCCACACCTTTGGGGACCCCTGGACCCGCTGGGGTTGGACCCCAGCAGCCACACCTTGCTTTATTGACACAGAAATGCTGAGGAGCCCAAGTCTAACTGGCCTGAGGAGCATGTGCAGGGCTTGACCAGGTGAGGAATGCCAAGCTTAGATCTAGTTTCATGCACCGGATGGAGGCCCTCAACCCAAAATCAGTTGAGAGATGATTCCTTAAACGTGGATTTAGGAGGATGGACATGTAAAACTCTACCTTGAAAAGGAATAGATTTGCCTGCCAGCGTGGCTCAGTGGTTGGGCGCTGACTTGTGAGCCAGGAGGCCACAGTTAGATTCGCTGTCAGGGCACATGCCTGGGTTATGGGCTCGATCCCCAGTAGGGGGCGTGCAGGAGGCAGCCGATCCATGATTCTCATCTTTAATGTCTGTGTCTCTCTCTCTCTCTCTCTCTCTCTCTCTCTCTCTCTCTCTCTCTCCCCCCCTTCTTCTATAAAATCAATAAAAATATTCTTTTAAAGGAAATGAATAGGTTTTATCTCTAGACATAAAGGATGGATGTGGAACAGAGGGAGTTTTCATTGGGTTTGTTAAAGCTGTAAGGCCATAGAGCAGTTATTAAGGCAAAAACTCGCCTGATTCTATTTATGCTTCTATTTACGGGAACATTAGAAGGAACTCCCAGGAGCCCCTGTGTTTTGCTTTGTTTTTCAAATATATTTTTATTGGCTTCAGAGAGGAAGGGAGAGGGAGAGAGAGAATAGAAATATCAACGATGAGAGAGAAACATTGATCAGCTGCCTCCTGCACGCCCCACACATGGGCCCTGACCAGGAATTGAACGGTGACCTCCTGGTTCACAGGTCAATGCCAACCACTGAGCCACGCTGGGGAGGGCAGCGGCAGGTGTTTTAATGAGAACACAGTGAGCGGGGTCGCCCCGGGGAACCCTACCCCTGCCCAGACGATCTCAGCCTTTCCAGAGAATGGGGTCAGGAGCCCCCCTGCCCGGGGCAGGGTCTCCCCGAGCCCCCATCTCCGCACCCTCACTTCTAGGAGCAGGTTCGACTTCCACTGGTGTCTTGTTTGTTCTCATGGATGTTGGGACACACTTTTTCATCCCCCCCAAAAAAGCAGCGGGCACACAGCTGTGCACTCGGTTTTCCTGAACTGTCCCCTCTCCCCAGCAGGAGGCTGAGGACTCACAACTGGCCTGGAAATGGCTCCCGCTGGAGGGAGTCCTGCACTGGCTGCACCTCCCACTGGTGGACACCTCACTGGCCGAGGCCGGGGGCTCCAGACCCCAAATACTTTCTGGTCTCCTCACAGACGGCCCTTGTCCAAGAGCTGATGAGCTGGCCCTGCCGGTTGCTCAGTGGTTAGAGCGCTCTCCTGTGGACTGTAGGGTCCCAGGTTCAATTCCCGACAAGAGCACGGGCCTGGGTTTGTTGGGCTTGATCCCCAGTAGGGGGCGTGCAGGAGGCAGCAGATCAAATTTTTGTTTTAATTTTTTTGAAAGAGTTCACAAGCTGGAGAGCCGTTCCCCAGCCACACGCGAGCCCTGGGCAGCGGGGAAGACCCCACGGAGGACGAACGGACGTGCAGCCCCTATGAGCGCCCGGATCGCTCTTCCAATTGGGGACGTCCGCAGAATGGGCACAGCTGTGCGAACAGCACTCATGCGGGTGCCCCATGCGCCAAAGGAGCCTCCCCTTGGGGTCCCGTCCCAGTGGCAGGGCCCTCCCAGCCCGGCCCACGCGGGCCCCGCAGACGCCTGCCTGCCGTGTGTGTCACAGACTCCACGGATGTTCGGGACGCTCATAGCTGCCTGACGTGCGCAGCGGGTGTCAGTGCTGGCAGGCGTGGGCCCCGGGGGACGGAGGGGTCCGGGCCTGCGTGTCAGGGAGGGGAGGAGCCCGGACAATCTGTTGCCTCCAGATTGCTCCCAGCTGTGGCCCCGACTCAGCGACCTGTAAGAACCGCCTGGGACGATGCACAGAGAGGGCGGTGCTTCCGAGATAAGGGCCCAGGAGAGGCCGCCTCTGGCAGGGAGATGGGAGTGGGGCTCCCTCCCAGGCCTCAGCATCCAGCCGCGAGGAGGGGAACCCGGGGCCCCTTCCGGGAGGTGTGGCTGTGTCTTCAGCCTCTGCCCTCCCTGGGGGTCTCAGGCTTGTTTCGGGGGAAGGAGCTCAGCACTCAGCTTGTCTCGAGCGGGTGACTAAGCCCTTCCCCAAGGCCCAGCCGGCGGGCAGGGGCTCCGTGCGGAAGGGGACTCTCGGTGGCCAGTGGTCTTGGACCCATGAGCGCCTGGGCGGATCAGCCTGGGGGACTCGAACTTGCACGGGGGAATTCTGACCCTCAGGGGCAGATCGGGCCTACAGCGCAGGCCCCGGCTCGGGTATGGTTCCCCTGGCTGCTGGGGGCCTTGGGCCCCTGCTGCTCACACCCACCAGCCTCAGAACAGGGCAGCTGCGGAGGTCACAGGAGCCTGATGCCCGGCTGCCTGCTGACCACTAGGCAGGGTGGACGCAGAAACCGCAGGGCACACAGCCACGGTTCCACGGGGCTCCCCGGGCCAGATTTAAGGGGTTGGGCAAGACGGAGGAGAAACCCAACCCCACCTGACACAGGGCCCCAGACCAAGTCTGGCCTGGCCAGGCATGGCCCTCTGTCCCCAGGGCCCTGGACCCCCCACCCCTCAGCCCCCCTTTCCAATCGGCTCCCACAGCCAGGGCTGGAGGGAGGGGCAGGGCATTGTTTCTACTGCCATTGCCACATAGGGCAACCCTGGGCTGCCCCACGACAGGCACACTGATGAGTGGGGGGTGGGGTCTCCATGCCTGGGCAGGGGCATGTGATGCTTGGAGAGTGAAGGCTCGCACACACACATGCACACGCACACACACGAACATGCACACACAGGCACGTGCACACACAGACATGCACGAGCACGCACACACGTGAACACACATGCACATACACGCACACACAGGCACATGTACATGCACACACAGGCACACGTACAGGCACACACAGGCACACACAGGCACACGTACATGCACACACAGGCACACACAGGCACACGTACAGGCACACACATGCACACACACGAACACGCACACACAGGCACATGCACACAGAGACATATGCGCGAGCACATGCACACACAGGCACGTGCACGTGCACATGCACACACGGGCGCACACAGGCACAGGCACACACACGAACACAGGCACACACATGCGCACACACGAACACACAGGCACAGACAGACATACGTGCGAGCACATGCACACACGCACATGCACACACAGGCACACGTACAGGCACACACAGGCACACGTACAGGCACACACAGGCACACACAGGCACACACAGGCACAGGCGCACCGCCAACCTGAAAACACTGGCCGGACCCGGAGACCACCTCTCCGCCCTGCAGAGCTTGGTTGGAGCAAGAAGCCAGAAAGGGCCCGGCTGCCCCAGGAGAGGGCAGAAGGCTGAGGTGGGTGGGAGCCACCTGGAGAGCCAATCCCGAGCATTCCCGCAGGTCCTCCCATCCCAACCGAGGAATCCGCGCCCACAGGAGGGGCCGGGCTCTCCAAACAGGGGTGCAGAGGGGTCACGGAAGGCCGGGTCCTCCAGGACTCCGAGGGGCTGGGTGCGGCGAAGAGTGAGGTATCCAAGGAGAGACTGCAGGACTCGGGTTACATCCGGTTTAATCTGTACTTGAGGGTGTGGGGTGTTAGTGGGGAAGAGGCAGAGGAGGAGGGGCCGGGCGGCCGGGGCAGCAGCGCTGCCTGCCCTTGGGACTGGCCTGGGGCCCCCGAGGGTGAGTAATCACAGAGGAGGGCGCTGTCCGAAGAGGCAGAGAATCGCCGGGGTGCATCGGGGGGACCTTGCTGACCCCCCAGCCTGGAGGACCCCATCAGAAGCAAGAGGAGGCTCCCTGCCAGTGCTGTCTCCAGGGTCCTGAACGCCAGCTCCGGCCTCCTGTGCGGGGCCAGAGGGGGGGCAGGCACTGCCCTGCAGCCGGGAAGCCTCCTGGCCAAGGGCACCTGTCCACCGGCCAGCCGCTGACCAATGGCCGCACCTCCAAACACTCTTCCCCGCCCTTGGCGGGTCCTGTCTCCTCCTGGAAGCTTGTGGGGACCTGGCCGGACCCCGCCCCCCTCCACCTTCTAGCCACGTCCCGGACCTGAGTGGCCAGCTGGACCACTGGCCCTTCACACCGTGGGAGGCCCACCCGGCCCGCCGCCCGTGGTCCTGGGCCGGGCCCGTCCCGGGCCTGATGGTCTCACCCCGCGCCCAGACTCCCCCTCCATCTCCCCGCTGACTCCGGCCCCAAGGACGCCATCGAGGGCTCCGCGCAGGGCGGGCAGGGAAGGGTCGCTCCGGCCAGGGCCACCGCCAGAGCTGCAGCCGAGGGTCTGGCCGTGGAGTCGGGCTCCGGGCTCCGGCCGCGGAACGAGGACTGGGGGTCGGTCACGCGGGATCGCCGCGCGCAAAGGCCGAGTCCGCACCCCCAAGCCCCCGGGGCGAGACCCTGGGGCCGGCGGTGGGCGCCTCCCGCACCGGGGTCGGGAGAAGGGGCCCTGGGCTGCGCGGGAGGCCGGGTCACGGCCCCCGGCCCCCCGGCCCCGGCGGCGGCGGGGGGCGCGGGGCGCGGCTGCGCTCGCTGTCGGGGGTGCAGGCCTTGGCGGACAGCGCCCGCTCGCGGCCCGAGCGGAAGGCCGCCGTCACGGTGACCAGGTAGGCGGTGCCGGGCGCCAGGCCCTGCAGGGCGGTGCCGTTGCGGCCCGCGGGCACCTCCACGCGCTGCGCCGCGCCGCCCCGCAGCGGCCCGACCTGCACGTGGTAGCGGAGCGCGCCCGCCGGGGCCCAGCTCACGCGCAGGCTGCTCGGCCGCACGTGCGAGATGACGATGCGCTCCGGCCCGGCCTCCTCTGCGGGGAAGCGCGCGTCAGGGGGGGCCGTGCCCCCCGCCCCCCAACGCCCGCCCCGCCCCCCGCGCCCCCCCGCGCCCCGCCCCCCCGCGCCCCCCGCCGCCCGCTCCGACCCCCGCGCCCCCCGCCCCGACCCCCGCGCCCCCGCGCCCCCCGCCCCGCCGCCCGCTCCGACCCCCGCGCCCCCCCGCCGCCCGCTCCGACCCCCCGCGCCCCCCGCCGCCCCCCCCCCGCGCCCCCCCCCCCTCCCGCTCCGACCCCCGCGCCCCCCGCCGCCCGCCCCGACCCCCGCGCCCCCCGCCCCGACCCCCGCGCCCCCGCCCCAACCCCCGCGCCCCCCGCCCCGACCCCCGCGCCCCCCGCCCCGACCCCCGCGCGCCCCCGCCCCGACCCCCGCGCCCCCCGCCGCCCGCCCCGACCCCCCGCGCCCCCGCCCCGGGCCGCGCGCCCCGCCTCACCCGGCAGCGTGCGCACGCGCAGGTGCTGCGGCCCCACGGGGCGCAGGTTGGACTCGGGCAGCAGCGCCACGTGGTAGTCCGTGTCCGGGTCCAGGCCGGCCCAGGTCCAGCCGGTGGCGTTGCCCGGCAGCTGCTGGCGTCGCGCGGCGGCCGGCTCCGCGCCGGGTGCCAGTTCCAACACGTAATAGCCCGAGTCGGCGGTCAGCAGGGGCGGCCAGGCCAGGCGGAAGCCGCTGGACGTGACCTCAGAGGCGCGGAGCTGCTGCCGCGGCTGCATGGCGTCTGGGGGGGGGGGGGTGCGGGGTCAGGGACGCCAGGCCACCTGCTCCCTCCCCCGGCGCGGCCCGAACTGCCCACTCCGGGAAGACCAGGAGACAGAGGCCGGGGTGGGGGCCCCCCACCAGGGAGATGCGAGGAACAGGAATGCTGGGGAGCCAGGCCAGGCTCACCACGCCCAGCAGATGCGAAGAATATGCAAACCCGGGACAGGGCTGGGGGGGACAGGAATGCAGCCCCCCACTTCTGGCCCCGTCAGGAGCTTCCCTGCCTCAGCCCCGCCCGGCCCCGGCCCCAGCCCCATCCCGCTGGGAAGCTATCTAGGCCTGGACAAGGGCCCCTGAAAGGTGACAGGGCCCCAGGTGGTGTGTGAGAACAGGGAGCCCCCCCCCCCCACCAGCCAGAGAGACCCAGGGCCTGGTCAGTTTAGTTCTGGGTAGTCAAGGCAAAGGGGCCCATGGTGCAGCCAGGAGATGGGGGGCCACCAGGGGACGCCCCGAGGTGTGCCGAGGATGTGACAACAAGAGCAGCCGGACAGGGGGCAGGCTGCCTGCCTCAGGCCCCCAGAGGAATGTCACCCCAGAGCGGGATCCCTGACGGAGGACCGAGCGTTCCTCCTGAGCCATCTGGGCCGGAGCTGGCGGACGGGGATTCGTGTCTGGGCAGGGTTCAGCCTGTCACCATCCGGATCCTGTGGCTTCCCCCTCTGATGCCGGGGCCTCCCTGCCCGCCTGGCACCCGCCCGCCCACCCAGCCCCCACACGGAGACCCACTCCCATCCCAGCAGCCCCCACCCCCCGCTCCTGGCTGCCCGGCAGCCTCCAGGCTCAGCCAGTGGAGTGGTTGACCTGGGCAACCAGGGGCCAGGTGTCCCTGGAAGGGAAGTCTCAGAGGCACCCAGTCCCCCTGCAACCCACAGGCCAACCTCTCATGGTTTCGGGTGGATGATTAACCCACAGGCGGAGACTTGGGCAGAACCCTGGGGTTAGTGGCATTTTTCAGTGGCTACGGAGGCCAAGCCAGCGACCAGGCCCTTCATTTCCAGCCCCGCCCCCTCTGCGGTTTGGCCGGATCAGGGGTCCAGGAGAAGGAGCTGCTAAGGAACCTGCTGAAAACCCTCCAGCTGTCCTCACCCCGGGGGGCACTGGGGTCAAGCAGAGCCCAAAGGAGGCGGTCCCGGCCCCTCCTGACCTGGCTCCCAGCTCCAGACATGGTGGGCCCTGGCTCAGGTGCAGGAGTACCTGCGGCCCCCCTCACAGTCCTCAGGCTTGGCAATCCCCTTCTCTTCCTCTCCACTCAGCCACACCCCACCAGCGCAGCCCCTGGGTCCACACCGGGCCCCTCACTCCCCGGGGCCTCCTCCAAGGGGCTGGGCCCCTCAGTGAGCCCCACGTGGAGATGTTCACACAGGCCTGCCCTCATCCCTCCACGGCCCAGGTAGGGGGCACCTCCCCGATGAACCCCTGGGGACACCTGCCCTGCAGCCCTGGCCCCTGCTCCAGGCAGACAGATTCCTCTTAAATCTCACCCCGGCCCAGATAGCGGGGCTCAGTGGTTGGTTGCCGACCTAGGAACCAGGAGGTCACGGTTTGATTCCTGGTCAGGACACATGCCCGGGTGGTAGGCTCAGTCCCCAGTGGGGAGCATGCAGGAGGCAGCTGATCCATGGATCAATGATTCTCTCTCAACATTGATGTTTCTCTCTCCCTCTCTCTCCCTTCCTCTCTGAAATCAATACCAAAAAAAATGTATATATTTTAAAATCCCACCCCAGCTCTCTGGCCCGGCTCTGGCCAGCCCCAGCCCCGCCTCTGCCCGCCCACCTACCGAGGATGGAGCCCCTCAGCTCCCGGGCGATGATGGGCAGGTCGTCCACGTCGACAAAGTGCAGGTGCTCCTCCGCAGGGGCCGAGGCAGCGGCCGACAGCTCCAGGCGGTTGCCCCGGCCCGTGCTGACGATGAAGACGGTGACGCCCAGGTCCTTCAGCTCCTGCATGGGGGGCCCCACGGGGTCGCTGGAGCCGCCGTCGGTCACCCACACCAGCACCTTGGGCACCCCCGGCCGGGCCCCCGCAGCTTCGGCAAACAGCTGCTCCTTGGCGTACGCCAGCGCCAGGCCCGTGTTGGTGTTGCCCATGAGCTGGGCAGCGGCGAGGATGGCGTCCTGGACGGCGGCCCCGGAGCTGTGCTGGCCGAAGGGGAATTCCGAGTGGGGCCGGCTGCTGACGTGCACCAGGCTGGCACGCACGGCCCCGGGGCCCAGGGGCAGTGGGGCCGCCAGCTGCCCCAGGAACTCCCGGACCCGGGAGAACTCATAGTGAGTCACGCTGGCTGAGCTGTCCAGCAGAAAGAGCAGGTCCCCCTGGGGGGCTGCTGCCCGGGGCCCTAGGGGAGAGGGGAGGGTTCAGCCAGGTGGGGACTCCAGGCAGCCCCACACCCACGGCAGCTCCCCCAGCCAGAGCTTCACCCCAGGAGGCCCTGAAAGCCTGCTCAGTCCCTCCCCAAAGGTCCTGGGGTGGCATCCCCAGGGGCAGAGGGGTCCAAGTCTCAGGGGTCCCGCTCTGCACCCTGGCCATGTCCCTGGGGCACACTCTGGGCTCCTATCTTGTCTGTAAAGCAAAGCCGGCCCCTCCAAGCCCCCGCGGCTAACTGCCAGCAGGCAGGAGCCATGGGTCCTGGCCCAGCTCAGGAGGGACGAGCGGACGGGCTGGGGGGTCAGGAGCTGCTCCCTCAGGCTTGTCTTCAGCCTCACAGCTCTGCCTCCAGGTAAGGCAGCAGGTGGGACATGGCGGGGGGCGGCGGGGGGGGGGGGGTGCAAAGCAGCTCAGAAGAGGAAGGCTGGGGAGGAGGGAGAGATGGGGAGACAGCACTGATCGCAGGCCCGCCCACAGCCCAGATGGCCGGGCTGCAGTTCTAACCCCACTTACAGATGATGTCACCCCTCCCCGGGCCCCCAGCCCCTGCTCCATCTGGACCCCGGAAGCCAGTTACCTGCTGCAGCAGCCTGGGGTCCCACCAGCACCTCCCCGCCGCCCCTTCCTCCCCTCACCCCCGGAGCGGGGGGCAGATGGGCCCCTCCACCCCTGGGCCCTGGGCAGACGGGGACTGGGGTGTCTTGGTTCTGGTTTGGGCCCTGGGGCCCCAGTTCTCCCTAATTCGGTGGGGTGACTCCAACCTGCTTGTCATCCCTCTACGAAGGGTCATTCCAAGGAGAGGGAAACTGAGGCCGGGGCAGCCTCCTGGACAGACACCTCCCCCTCTCGTCCAGGCCCCTCCATCCGGGGGAGATGCCGACCGGGCAGATGGCGGCCTCCACGTCCCCGCGCTCGGTCGAGTCTCCTGGGGCGTCTGGGTCCGTCCGCCGCAGGTGGGTGGGGTGCCCTGCCGGCCGCCCCCGCCCCGCGGCCGCGGGAGGAGAGCGCGGGCCGCGTGGGGCCGCGGGGGATGGAGGGGGCGCCCGAGTCCGGCCCCGCGCCCCGCACTCACCGCGTTCCGCGCCGCTCCGCGCCCACGCCAGCGCCAGGCTCAGGGCCAGGCTGAGCGCCGTCCAGGGCAGCATCCCGCGCAGCGGACCGGGCGCTCGGACTCCGCCAGCCCCTCGCTGGCTCGCTCCTGGGCGGCACCGCGCGTCCCCGCACTGGCCGGACCGGGACCCGCCCCCAAAGGCCCCGCCCCGAGGCGCGCACTCGGCGGGGAGGCGCGCGCACGGAGGGACAGGGCCGCGCACTCGTGGGCATGTTCGCGCACAGACACCGCGGCCTTCCTTTACGGCCGGGAGACCAGGGGGGTCCGCCCTGCCCCTGCTCCCAGCCAGGAGTAGACGGGTGGCGGGCGGGGGGGTGGGGGGGGGCAAGTTGGGTCATCCCAGGCCCACTGCCCAGGTCTCCGCGGTGCTGGGAGTCCCTGGAGCCGGGCCCAAGAGGACCCACGGCGGTGGGGGTGGGGGTGACACCAAGAACAACGTGCCCCAACAAGTTCCCCCCCCCCCCCCCCGCCCCGTCCCCCACTGGGTTACAGGGCTGGCGGGGGGGAGGTGTCTGGGGGCTGGGCCACGTGTCTCCAAGGACCGACCCACAGGGATTGCAAGGGCTGAACTTACAAAGGACACAGGGCATTGGACATAGCACGTGGGCTTCTTGGGGGACACAAAAGCCCCACCCCCTGGCTTCTTGGGGGAAGAGGTCTGGGAGCTGGGGGTGGCTGTTCAGGCCATGTCCAGGATGACCATATGGCCTATTGCTGTACCCACGCACCCTGCCTGATGGGGGGCCTAGGGCCTGGGCTGAGGTCAGACTCCACGCCCAAGGACAGACCCCCAGCAACCCCCTGTTGCCCCCTCTCCTTAGCTGGGGTGGGGCAGTGCCTCCTGGGCCGGAGAGCCCCGACCCCTCACTCTCAGACGCCTTCCTGTGAGGGTTCCCTGTCCCAGCCGCTCCTCTCCGTGGGGCAGGGGCACAGTGGGGCAGGGGCACAGGTCCCCCAGGGCAACTCTTCCAGGGTGCCCCCTCCCTCCCCACCTCCGGGGCTGCTCTGTGAGGAAGACGGATGGGACTCGATGGTTTCCTTCCTCCCTCTGGCAGGTGAGAAGGCGGCAGACAGGCCGAGCACCGCTTTGCCTAAAAAAGGAAGCGCTTCAGCCCAGCCTGAGCCAGAGGAGCAGCCAGGGCAGGAGCAGAAAGAGAGCTGTGTCCCCGCCGCCCCCACCCACCCCTCCCGGGGAATCTTGGCAGTGGCCGTGCTGGCTCAGCTCCACGGACCTCAGGCCTCGGCGGGGACCGGAGGCTGCCGGGTGCTTCCGCCTGGGCCCCAGGAGGGGAGCAAGGGGCTGGGGTCCCCAAAGTCCAGGCTGTGCTGCTGCCCAGAGGAGCCCGGCTTGGCCCCCAGCTCTCCGGCACGGAAGGCTCACCAGGTGGCTGTGGAGATGGGACCGGGAGCGGAGACCAGGGCCAGGCAGCAGCCACAGCTGGAGGCCTGGGGCCCGGGGCCCCGGGGGTGGCACCCCATGCAGACACATACAGGCCCTTTCCGGTTCATCCCCCATTTCCCTGGGCACCCACCTGCTGGGGGCAGGGAGCTGGGCTGTAGTGGGGGCCCCCTGTGGCAAGGCAGTGGCTTCCCCACTGGTCCCCCACATCTGCCAGCGGGTGGACCTGCCTCACAGCCAGGCCTGCCCTGAGGGCTGACGGGGAAGTTTCCGTCCCTCCTGGAAAATCTGAGCGGGTCTTCTTGGCTGTGGCTCAAGCCCTCGAGGAAGCAGCTGCCCTCCTTCCTCCAGCCTCTGCCTCAGAGGAAGAGGGGCTAGGAGCCCGGCCTCAGGTGCCCCCCGCCAGGGCCGCCACCCAGCCCCCGCCCAGACCTCCTCCTCAGTCTGGCCGGGGTCACGTCCAGCTCTCGCCTGATCCCCGAGACTCCCCTGCCTCCCCCTCGGCCCGGCTCCCTGGCCCCGAGTCTCACTTCTGTGCCCTGCAGCCCCCACCCCCGCCCTGGGGAGACAGGGCCAGACAGAGTCTCCAGGGAGCGAGGGGTCAGCCAGGGGTGTCGGTGGTCAGGGTTAGGGCAGACGCCGGAGGAAGCACAAATAGAATGGCCCGGAAGGCTCCTCTCTGAGGCGGGCGGCCTGGGGCCGGAGGGGCAGAGGAGATGAGAGGCTCCGAGACCAGCAGGCCCTGGCCCCCAGGCCTCCCCTGGCCGGAGCCCAGCCCTGCTCAGTCCTGATGGCATGGCCTTGGCCCCGCTGGGAGCTCCATGCATCACTTCCCAGAGCTGGCCCACCCCGTCTGCCCACAGGCAGGTGGACAGGGTTCCGGGAACCCAGGGCCACGGCTCTGCTGGCGCCGCCCGCCCTGCCCCCTCCCAGTCGGTCGGACAGCCTCCCTCCTCCGCACAGTCCAGGCCTCTGGGGAGAAGAAGGGCCTTTTGTGCCCAGCGCGCTGTGGTCATGTTGACCCCAAGGAAAAGGGCAGCTCCCGGGGCCTCTGACCTCACCCCTGACCCCAGCCTAGGGCTCTCTGCTGGGCAGATGGGCCTGGGCGCTGCCCCACCCTGTAGGGCTGCCCCCCTTGAGCTGTTTATCACGGTTGCTGTATCTACCCACACATACGAGGTGGGGACAGAGACAGCAAAGGGGGGGGGTGGCTGCCCTGGGCGTGGATCTGGGGTGTGGGATCAGCTAAGGCCCCCTGACCTCACCCCACACCAGTGAGTCGGACCGTGGGGCCCAGGGAGCAGCCGCTGAGAGCAGCAGGGCCCAGAGGCCCCTCCCAAGCCCACCCAGCTGACCCAGCCAACACATTCTTCTAGACTCCACCTGCCTGTCCGTGGTCGGGACAGGCCAGGACCTGAGGACTTCCCGGGGGTCTGCAGGTCCTAGCCTCTCACTCCCCAGGAGCCCAGGCCTGCTCCCTGTGGCCCTAGACTGACCCCAACTCCGGCCCCCTGTCTGGCGGGGTAGGCAGCCAGAGCATGGGGTGGGCACCCCCATCTGCGTTCACCCATCCTCGGTGCTGAGCCAGGCCACGGGCAGGTTCTGGATGGGGATGTGGTCGACAGTTGCAGGCAGGACGGAGAGAGGACGTGGGGCCAGGTTCAGAGGCCACGGGGCAGACAGTCACGGTCAGGTGTGCACATCCTCACCCCTAAGTGACCTCTCCCCCCCCCGCACCCCCCTAGCACACACTGGCCTTGTGTCCTGCCGTTGGACCCCCTGACCTTTTCTCCCTAGAGGCCTCAGCTGCATTTCAGCTCCAGGCCCAGAAAAGCAGCAAAATCAGACACGCAAGCCCATGGCCAACCTCCGGACCCCCCACACTGGGTGATGACCCCGGCCTGGTGCCCGCCCATCAGTCCGCGGAGACCGGACCCTGAAAGGCCACCCCTGGAAAGCTGCTGAGTGTTCTGCTGAGATCTTCCCCGGGGCCTCCCCTAACGTCCCCCCCTAAGTCCTTAGGACAGAGGAGCCCCCCCTGCCTTTCCCTTTCTCTCCCCCCCTCCCCTTCCCTCGGGCACATTACCTTTCCCCTCCTGACGACTCCTTTACCTCTGTAAGTTGTTTCCTAAGCCCATTTTGTCTAAAAATTACTTCTTTTACCTCTTTGATTTCCCAAATAAATGTTCTCTCACAGTTTGAGTCTTGGTTCTGAAGTCTTTTGTAGCCAGAACTCAAGTACCAGGTCCGGTCTGACTCCACAGGCCTAACTCCTGGCGCCGTTCCCGCCGCCTACAAACTGGGACACGCAAGTGCTGGGCACCGTCCCTGTCCTCCCAGCACCTCCGGGTTGGAAGGGGGACAAGCAGTGGCGTGCCTGCAAAAATTCCCACTAGGGCGGGCGTGTCCGACCCGGAGGCAGGAGCTACGGGAAGTGCTAAGGCCCTGGGGTTGGGGCAGGCCGGTGTGTGAGAGCAGGAAGGAAGGCTGGGGGGCAGAAATGGAGGGCAAGGGGGCCAGGGCCTTCAGGGGGCAGGCCAGGGCCCAGGGGAGGGTGGGGCTGGTGAGAGGCCTCCAAGGAGACACCCGGGGAGCCGCTGCCAGACGTAGGGCCTACTGGGCAGGGGTGAGCACAGAGAGGAAGGCAGGCATCCAGAGGCTCCTGGGTTCTCAGCTTGTGCAGGGTGCCCCACCCCCCGCACCCCCGCTTTGGTTCCCTCTGCTGGAACCTTCTATTACAGGGAGGTGACCCCACACCCTGCCCCTGCCCCTGGCAGGGTCCAGACAGGCTTGCCTGGGGAAGGAGAGAGCAGGGAGGGACTCCCCAGAGGTGGGAGTGGGGCCCAGCGGGCAGGGCCTTAGACCTCAGAGCCAGCGCCAGGCTCTGCCTGTGACTACTGAGGGGGTCCCGACCAATGCACCCCACGATGCACCTCCGGGGCAGGCACACTGTGTTGAGCTAAAGGCACCTGCAGCCTCAGGCTCAAGAGGAACCTGGGCCCCTCCCTTCACTTCCCGGGGGAACTGACTCGGGGCCTCGCCCAGAGTGAGCCGGGGTCAGCGTAGCCTCTGCCCATCTGTGGGCAGAGCAAGTCTCTGCTGACCCAGCACCCGCTCTTCTCGTCCTGCCAGGCCCTGACGCCCAGCACTATCTTGTCCCTAACTCAGGAAGCGTGTGTGTTTTTAATATGTTTTTATTGAATTCAGAGAGGAAGGGAGAGGGAGAGAGAGATAGCGACACCCATGATGAGAGAGATTCATGGATCTGCTGCTTCCTGCCCGCCCCACACTGGGGACCAAGCCCACAACCCGGGCCTGTGCCCTGACCTCCTGGTTCAGAGGTCGACGCTCAACCGCGGAGCCAAGCCGGCCGGCTCAGCATGCCTTATATGCCCATGTTCGTTTCTGCCTCTGATCCTCTCGTGCATGTGAGGTCTGACTCGCACGTATGCAGGCTTCTCATGCACACGCGTGTCTCGAATCTGGGTATTTTCTATTGCTCCTGTGTCTCATGTCTATTTCATTATTAGAGCAGCCAGAGGCACCCTGGGGGTAGAAGGCAGTGTGTCCCTCCCCACTCTACCCAGCCCACCCACCCCAGCTCACTTCCTGCATAGCACCCCTTGCCTGGCCCACATGCCTGGGTGAGGGCAGGGCTCATACCTGGATGCAAGCTGGAGGGACGGAACTGGCCTGGTCCCGGACCCCTCCTGGCCGCGCCTCAGCTGTCTGAGGGTGTGCCTGCCGACGCCTCGGTCCCCGGAAATGCTTTGTGCATGAATACATGACCTTGGGCAGGTCAGGGAATCTTGCACAGTCTCCACCCTGTGGGGTCGAGACAACAGCTCCCATCCCCCAGCTCAGGGTGTGAGGGGAGGCGATGGGATAGATTTGCACGGGCACAAGCCAGAACATGCACACACACACACACACACACACACACACACACACACACACATTGCACAGATGCGTGCACACACGCACACACAGGTGTGTGGAGGCGCCCACAGCCAGGGCAGGGGCCTGGGCACCTGGGTGGGTAAAGAGCTTGCATTGTCCCAGAGGGGCCTCCCCCCACCCCATCCAGTAGCAGAGCGCTTGCTTCCCGTGGAGTTTGGGCCCTGGATGGGTTGAGGGGCATTGGGTGGGGACGAAGGGTTTTTTTTGTTTTTCAGTGTGTTTTTATTTATTTCAAAGAGGAAGGGAGAGGAAGAGAGAAACGTCGACAATAAGAGAGAATCATTGTTCGGCTGCTTTCTGCAAGGCCCCCTCCTCCAGACCAAGCCCACAACCTGGGCAGGTGCCCTGACCAGGCATCAAACTGGGACCTCCTGGTTCATAAGTCAACACTCAACCACTCAGCCACACCGGCTGGGCTGAAGTAGCTTTCGTGGGGGGCGGAGGGGAGCAGAGGCTGGGGGCTCGGCCTGGGGGGCTGAGACCCTGAAAGAGGGGCTCTGTCATGGGCACCGTGCTGGGCAAAGGGTTAGAGGCAGAGCTCTCTGGGATTCAGAGGGGGTTGGTCCTGCCTGGGCAGAGGGATTGAGGGCAGGATAGGATGTCTGAATGAGGGGCCTTGAGGAGGGGGAGCCTGGTGCTGGGGGCAGGACCTTCCCTCCCCTTAGCCCAGCTCCCCCCCCCCCCCCAACCTTAGCAGGAACCTGTCCAAATGGTGGCGGATAAAGAAGAGACCATGGTCTCCTCAGCCTTCCCCAGGCCCGGGGCCTGTTTCTGGTTCCCTCGGCCCCCAGCACCCAGTGTCCCAGTGTCCCTGACAGCTGGCCCCCTAAAAGCAGACCCCTAGCCCGGCCGGCGTGGCTTAGTGGCTGAGCATCGAGCCAGGAGCCAAGAGGCCCCGGATGGATTCCCAGTCAGGGCACATGCCCAGGCTGTGGACTCGATCCCCTGTGGGGGGTGTGCAGGAGGCAGCCGATCAATGATATTTCTCTCTTACCGTGTTTCTATCTCTCCACCCCCTCCCTTCCACTCTCTCTAAAAAAGCAAAGAAATATATTTTTTAAAAAAAAGCAGAGCCCGAGACCGTGTGAACGCTCACAGCCCCTCGCAGGTGTCTTTTGTGAGTGGGTGGGACAGAACTGGGGCTGAGGCAAGACTTCCCTGGGGCTCAGGGCTGGCCTGGGACGCTGGGACCCATCTTCGGAAGCCCGAGGCTCAGGCAGCTGAGCTCCCCACCCCCAGGCCCAGCTGCTGTTTGGTGACTCCAGGGCCAGGCCTACCCTCAGGAGAGTCTTCCTCCTGGACGCCTGGCCAGCGCCAGCCCAGCCCGGGCAGGAGGGGAAGGAAGGCGGCCTTGGACCAGGGGAAGCTCTGGCAGCCGGGCGGCCGGCCAGGCTCCTGTCTGACTGGGAACCGCATCAGAGCTGTGCACAGACAATTGGAACCCCCCCGAGGGCTCCTGCTGGACCCGGGCCAGCCTCCGAGGGCTCCGCTCAAGGCCACGGAATGAGCCCTGACTCTGGTCACAGCCTGAACCGCGAGCCCCGGTCCCCGGAGGCCTGACCCTGCTGGTCACAGGCGGAGTCCAGCTGGCAGCGTGGTGTGCTCCATCCTTTAAAAGGCCTTTCGGCTACCACCAGACCCTGGACGGATGACAACAGTGCACATTTTTAATAAACTGCTGGGCTTACAAGGAAGTAAATATCCCCGAGGTCCCGCCAGAATTAAACACTGCGAGTGGATAAACAGGAGAAAAGGGAGCAGACCCAGGACGATGCAGGAAAACAAGTGGGGAAGCAGCGTGTTCTCTGGACACAGGGCGGGAGAGCCACCCTGCAGCCGGAGAGCCGGAGAGCCAGGGCGGCACTGCGCAGGGGCCACCCACCGGGACCCTGACCGGCCCAGCTGGCCCTGCCGCCCAGAGGGAGTCCTCCCCGGAGGGAAGCGGCAGCAGAAACAACATGTAACAAAGGTAGAGCCCACAGACCAGCGCACGGCACGGCGAGGTACAGACTGTAGCATGACTGCCAGCTGTCTAACAGACCGAAGCTGGAACCCAGAAGTCAAGCATGCCACCAAGGGACCATCAGAAACGATCAGACTTCAAAAGGAAGCAAGTGCAACTTTTAGGAATAGCCATTTAGAATTAAACGGATGAGTGTATCGCAGATTAGACACAGCCAGTGCGTCTGAGCGGGAAGAGGGCACTAGAGGAATTGCCCAGAGGCAACAGAGAGAGACCGAGATGGAAAATACAAGAGAGCCCGGCCGGCGTGGCTCAGGGGCTGAGCGTCGACCCGTGAACCAGGAGGTCACGGTTTGATTCCCCGGTCAGGGCACACGCCTGGGTTGTGGGCTCCATCCCCAGTGTGGGGCGTGCAGGAGGCAGCCGGTCCATGATTCTCTCTCATCACTGATGTTTCTGTTTCTGTCTCTCTCTCCCTCTCCCTTCCTCTCTGAAATCAATAAAAAAAAATTTTTTTAAAAAATACAAGAGAGCCCTAACTTGTTTGGCTCAGTGGATAGAGCGTCAGCCTGCGAACTGAAGGGTCCCAGGTTCGATTCCGGTTAAGGACACATGCCCGGGTTGTGGGCTCGATCCCCACTGGGGGGGGTGGGGGGGACGTGCAGGAGGCAGCCGATTGGTGACTCTCTCATCATTGATGTTTCTATCTCTCTCTCCCTCTCCCTTCCTCTCTGAAACAAATAAAAATATATTTGAAAAAGAATACAAGAGAGATGAATTGACATCGAGGTCAGAGGAGAAGCATTCCCCAGGAGAACATGTACAGTGAGTGACAGGCAGAGCTTTCGGGATACCGGCTGAGAATTCTCCAGAACTAGGAAATACCTGATCCCCAGGCACGGGAACACCGTGTACGCCGAATGGGTAATCAGGAACAGAGCCGAAACTAGGAACAGGCTCAAAGCATAGGACAGAACGCAGCAGACCCTGAAGATCTTAACATCACCCAGAGAGAACAGGCCGCGCCCTTACTGGGTGCCCATCTGAACCCCCACCCTGGAGTCATGGGCAGAGTGCTGCTCTCCCTCAAGGCGTTCCAGGAGGAACTGAACAAAAGAGTTTCAGGAAAGGAGGAAATTAAGGTGGTTCTAGGAATCAAAGGGAAAGAACTTCAAGGACACGTTTATTGCCCGAAAACTACCACTTCAGTGAGCCTGCTCTGACGAATCATAAGCGCTGTCTCACTTTTCATATTTCAATTTTTCAAAAGAAGAATGTGTACCCTGGTTTGTATCAAGGGCCATGGCCAAGGGTCATATATTAAAGAAACCATTCCAAATAAAGGACAAAGTGTAAAATAATAATAATAAAAGATGCTAACCCGGGGCACTGGCCGAGCTCTAACCCTGGCCTCAGTTTGAGCTGTAACCTGGGCACAGGCCGGGCCAGACCGTGGCCTCAGTTTGAGCTGTAACCTGGGCACAGGCCGGGCCGGACCGTGGCCTCAGTTTGAGCTGTAACCCGGGCACAGGCTGGGCCTGACCGTGGCCTCAGTTTGAGCTGTAACCTGGGCACAGGCCGGGCCGGACCGTGGCCTCAGTTTGAGCTGTAACCTGGGCACAGGCCGGGCCGGACCCTGGCCTCAGTTTGAGCTGTAACCCGGGCACAGGCTGGGCCGGACCGTGGCCTCAGTTTGAGCTCTAACCCGGGCACAGGCTGGGCCTTGCAGGCCCTGGCAGGGCTTGGCCATCGCTGACTCCTGGAAGCAGGCGCTCTGGTGGACCGTGGGGGTCTCGCCTCCTCTGAAACTGGCGGGAGGCCCTGGCTGACCAGTCACGGGGCCACAGGGCCCGGCCAGGGCAGCCAGTGGCAGAAGCTAGGAGGCCGCCTTTCTCGGAGCCCGGCCACGCGCCCCTCTCTGAGAGCCACCCCGCCTCCTCGAGGGCTGCACAGCCTCTGCCGCAGGGGTGCCAGCGAGGGTGCCCGCGGCGGTGGGTGGGAGGGCTGACCCCAGTCCCGGGGAGTCGAGTGCCATCTCGCGGCCGCTCGGAGCACCGCGCCGGAGCCCGAGGCGTGCAATGCCCGCGATTTCCCAGCCGGATCTGGGCGCAGACCACGCGCTCGCCGGCCTGGGGCCAACTGATGGGGGTCACGAAGGAGGTGGAGGTTCGGGGGCCTCCCGGGATTTGGAGGTCTCGGGTCCTTTGGAGGGCCTCTGGGGTCACACCTAGGCGCAGAGCTGCTCCTCCCCTTCGGGGTGGCGTTCCTCCCGCTCCCCGTCGCTGGAGCCTGGATGGCGACCCGGTCCGCGGGTCCAAATGGGGGGCGGCAGCAGCGGGCGGAGGCGCCGGGCCAAGCGGGCGCGGGCGGCCGAGGCGAGCACCAGCAGCAGAGGCAGCGAGAGGAAGCCCAGCACGATGAGCGTCGCGGAGCCGCGGTCCGTGAGCAGCGCGCGGCACGTGGGGCTGGGCGCCGGGTGGACCTGGGGGCGGGGCGGAAGGTCAGGAGGGGCGGGGCCTGAAGGGGGAGGGGCGGGGCCAGGCATCAGGGGGAGGGGCGGGTCTGGGCAGGTGGGCGGGCTCTGGATTAACTGGGCGGGGCCAGGCCGCAGGTGGACGGGATGGGGCGGGGCCTGGGTGGGGCTGGGCGGGGCCAGGCAGCAAGTGGACGGGATGGGGCGGGGCCTGGATGGGGCTGGGCGGGGCCAGGCAGCAGGTGGACGGGACGGGGCGGGGCCTGGATGGGGCTGGGCGGGGCCAGGCAGCAGGTGGACGGGATGGGGCGGGGCCTATGGGGCGTACTGCCAGGGGCGGGGCGAGGGGCGGGGCCTGAGGCCTAGTGGAGTCCGTGCTGAGGGCCTGTCATTTCTCCGTCAAGGAACGGAGATCAGGAGCCCATTCACCGGAGTCCACGCGGTAAACGGCCCGAGTAGCGATCTCTTGGGCGGAGGCTCGAAGAATTCCCCCCGCCTCCCGCTGTTGCCCGACCCCCGCTTCCCCAGCCCCCACACGCTGCTCCCCATGACCCTTCTCTCTTGCTGGCATCTCACCAGGAGCCCCACCCGTGGGTGTCACAGCTGGTGCCACCTTCTCCTTAGCGACCCCACGTCCGGTCGCCCTCCCTTGCTTTAGGCCTATAGAAAGGGGGCACAAGGGCCCATCTGCCTACACCCTCCCTGCCCTGGACCAAGCCACAGCCCACTGCACATGGGGAACCCAGCCCAGGGCAGGAGGGTTCTGCCAGGGGCTGTGTGTGTGTGGCGGGGGGAGCGGCTGTGGACTGGTGAAATCGGACATCTTCTCTTCCTGGAGCCCTCTCCTCCTCCCACCCTGCCCAGCTGCCCAGGCCCTGGTGGCCCCTGGTACAAGGCTGGGGGCCTCAGGGGAGGGAGAGAGCTGTCCCCATAGTGGGAACAAAGGCCCTTCTGCTGAGGCCAGTGGGGGAGGGGCTGGCAGGAGAAGGGCTCTCCGGGGAGGGGCACACATGTCCCTGGCGACAAGGGGGACGGTTCACCCTCAGGCCCAGTGCCCTGAGTTTCCACAGGACCCCACTCCCGGGAGTCCCCGCAGCGCCCCCTCCTCCCCCGGAGGGCCCGGCTCACCCTGGAGTGGCACAGGAATCCCAGGTAGATGGTGGCGGCTGCCGGCGTCAGCATCAGCAGGAACACGGTCCCAGGCAGCAGCAGGTGGAGCAGGAGCCCAGCCAGCATCCGGCCGGGCAGCCCCAGGGCGGATGGTCCAGCCCTGTGTGTCGAGCGCCCTCGGGGCAGCATGGGTGCCATGTCTGAAGGGCCCCCGCCCTCATCCTCCTCCGTCTCCCTCTCCTGCTCACTCATGCTCTCATAGGCAGCGGGCCTGGTGGGCTCCCAGCAGTGGTCAGACAGCGACTGAGACCCCGGGGTCAGCCCTGGGTCCTCAGGTCCGACCCCTTCTCAGACCTCGGCAACCAGAGACCCAACTGAGGCAGGACCCTAGGCCAGGAAGGTCCAGCCCTGACCAGCCGTCTCCAGGGCCGCACCACTGCCTCAGTTTCCCCACCGCCAGGCTGGGCCTCTCTCTGCCAGGCGCCTGCAGCTCCGGCCCTGGCCCGCCTCTGTGGCCAGCTCCCGTGTGCTGTGCTTGGCTCAGGACTTGCACAGCTGACCCTGTGGCCTGGCACTGGGGCCCTCCTCCCTTCTGGTCCCGCCCTTCCCCTCCCCCCTCCCCCAATGACGTCATTTCATAGGTCTTGGCTATGATAACTGCTCCATCAGGAGCAGGGGATCTCCGTGGACCCCACTTCCCGGCCCTGGTTCCTGCTAGTCCCTTCATTCCCAACCTGGCCCCTCTCAGCCTCAGTAAACATGGAAGACACTGGGTGCCTGCAGCCTAGTCCTGTGAGAGGACGCGTGGGACCCGGCACGCAGGCTCACAGGACAGCAGCCACCAGGGCAGGTGTCCTCCTGCCGGAGTCCAGTCCCTCCAGGAAACTGGGATCACAGATTCCGTCCTTTCTTTATTTTTTTAAATCCTGACCCGAGGATATTTTTCCATCGACTTTTAGGGAGAGTGGAAGAGAGAGGGAAAGACAGAGAGAAATATCGCTGCGAGAGAAACACATTGATTGGCTGCCTCCTGCACACACCGAGGCACCTGCCCTTGACCAGAATCGAACCCGGGCCCCGTGGGTCCGCAGGCCGATGCTCTATCCATGGAGCCAAACCGGCTAGGGCTGGATTCCGTCATTTCAAGTGGAGAAGCGCTCCCTGCCCTCCCCCAAATCCCCAACGAATGTCCCCCAACATCACTAACATACTCCCACCCCCTCCCAGAACCCCAGGGTCCCCCGCATAACCAGCAGACACCTAAGCCAATGAGCAGGCTGTCTGTGAGCTGAACCGGAGGACACAGGCATCCCTTTCCCGCCTCCGCAGCCACCTTGCCCCACCAACTTTTCTGCTTTCCTGTGCCAGGCCTCCAGGCTCCCCATCTCCCTTCAGACGCCTTAGGGTGGGGAGGTGGCCGTGACCGTGGGGGCACCATCGAGGAACACAGGCTGCCTGCCACATGCCCCGTCAGGACAACAGCAGCTCCCCAGAAGCTCATGCCACGCCCTGCCCCCAGGCACAAGCACGGCTCACACACCTCAGGGTCCTACAGTAACTACCCATTTCATCAGACAGTGACTGTGGGGTTAGAAATGCTGCAAATGGCCCTGGCCGGCCTTGCATGAACCCACAGAGGCCGTGGCAGAGCGTGGGGAGCTGCCAGGAGGCACTCCCAGGCTCCTCGGCTCCGACCGGGTATGGGGCGGCCCACTGGGCCCCAGGCAGCAAGTAATGGACCCTCAACAACAGGGCGCACTCTCTCCGCTCCCTTCCCCTGGTGTGGCCCATGATCTGGCTCATTCTTTCTTTTTTAAAAATACATTTTATTGATTTTTTTACAGAGAGGAAGGGAGAGGGATAGAGAGATAGAAATATCGATGAGAGAGAAACATTGATCAGCTGCCTCCCGCACACCCCCCACTGGGGATGTGCCCGTAACCAAGGTACATGCCTCTGACCAGAACCGAACCCGGGACCCCTCAGTCTGCAGGCCGATGCTCTATCCCAGCCGTGGGCAAACTACGGCCCGCGGGTCGGATCCGGCCCGTTTGAAATGAATAAAACTAAAAAAAAAAAAAAAAAGACCGTACCCTTTTATGTCATGAGGTTTACTTTGAATTTACATTAGTTCACACAAACACTCCATCCATGCTTTTGTTCCGGCCTCCGGGCCAGTTTAAGAACCCATTGTGGCCCTCGAGTCAAAAAGTTTGCCCACCCCTGCTCTATCCGCTGAGCCAAACCAGTCAGGGCTGGCCCGTTCTTTTTTTAAAAAATACTTTTTTTTATTTTTGCCATAACTGGTTTGGCTGAGTGGAGAGCGTTGGCCTGCGGACTCAAGGGTCCCAGGTTTGATTCCGGTCAAGGGCATGTACCTTGGTTGTGGGCACATCCCCAGTAGGAGGTGTGCAGGAGGCAGCTGATCGATGTTTCTCTCTCATCGATGTTTCTAACTCTCTATCCCTCTCCCTTCCTCTGTGAAAAATCAATAAAATATATTTTAAAAAATACATTTTTTTATTGATTTCAGAGAGGAAGGGAGAGAGAGATAGAAACATCAATGTTAAGAGAGAATCATGGATCAGCTGCCTCCTGCACGCCCCACCCTGGGGACTGAGCCTGCAACCCAGGCATGTGCCCTGACCGGGAATTGAACCGTGACCTCCTGGTTCATAGGTCGACGTTCAACCACTGAGCTGCGCCGGGCTGGCCCACTCTTTTCGGTGTGACCCTGTGGGACAGGGACACAGAGAGCGGACACCTTTGCTGCCCTGGCCTTTTCTGGCCACTCGCACAGTGAAGTGTCTGAACCCACCCAGACCAGAGTGCTGGCTTCATCAGGGCCTGAACCTGCCAGCCTGGGTGACGTGCCCACTTGGGGCTTTCGTCCTGGGAGAGAAAGGCAGGTATTCTATGTAATAAAAGCCTAATATGCAAATCAACCAAACAGCAGAACGATGGGTTGCTATGACCCGCACTGACCACCAGGGGGCAGGCGCTCAATGCAGGAGCTGCCCCCGGCCCGCAGGCCCCAGGCTGGCCAAGGCGGGTGCCAGCAGGGGCCCCCCTATCGCCCCGCCGGTTGCCCCACAGATCAGCCCTGATCGCTGGCCAGGCCTAGGGACCCTACCTGTGCACGAATTTCATGCACCGGGCCTCTAGTTTAAAATAAAACAGATTCTTTCATGGAGTGATAAGTGCTCAGAAGAAAATAAAACAGGGTCAGATCCGGGGTCAGGCTGGCGGGCCCCTCTGGGAAGGTGACACCTGAGCAGAGTGACTAGGCATCACCAGGGAGGTGCCATGTGGCTGGAGGCCCACCCTGGGGACCCGGTACCTGCAAGGGCTGCTCTCTAGGGAGGTGGGGGAGGGGCAAGACTCTGTTGCTCCTCTTGGGGGTGGGGGGGCAGGACAGGGCCCACATGACACCTCATCCCTGGGAGCCTGCGGCTGGGGGCCCGGTGGGAGCAACAGCCCCAAAGCTGTGCTGCCCCCTGGTGGACAGTCACAGAGAAGCTGGAGCACTCCCTTCTCCGGCCAGGACCCTGACAGGTGGCCTTCCCCAGGGATTAGGGGGCGGGAAGGCAGGGCCAGCCCCCCTGGGCCCACGCTGCCCTAGGGCACCAGAATCACAGTGACCCGTCCTGCTGGCCTCACGCAGGCCCTTCCTGCAGCACCAGCTCCAGATGCTTCTAGTCCCCTGTCATAAAAATGCTCCCTTGCCCGGCCCATGTGGCTCGGTGGTTGAGTGTCGACCTCCGAACCAGGAGGTCACGGTTCGATTTCTGGTCCGGGCACATGCCCAGGTTCAGGGCTCAGTCCCCAGTGTGGGGCGTGCAGGAGGCAGCCGATCCATGATTCTCTCTCATCATTGATGTTTCTCTCTCTCTCCCTTCCTCTCTGAAAGCAATAAAAATATAGTTAAAAAATGTATATATATATATATATATATTTAAATGCTCCCATAGCCTGGCTCCCTCCCTCTCCTGCCCAGCAGTCTGCCGTCACAGCCTCCACTGACCTGCCTGCCTCCACATCTCCAGGCGATTCCTGCCCCAGATGCCCTCACCCAGGTCGCCTGGCTTGAAGGGTCCCACTTCATCCTGTGCACCTCCTGGAATCGGGCGGGAGGCAAAGCTCCAGCCCCGAGGTGGGTGGTCTTGCCCAGCAGCACCGGAGGGGGTGGGGGGCAGGGCCTGAGGGAGGGGCCCAGGGGAAGGCATGTGGGTACCTGCGGGGGGGAGGAGGGGGCAAGTCCTGGCACATCAGAGGCTGTGCTCCTTGGAGGAGCTCCCTCCACGGGCGTGCTCCTGCTTGCCTGGCCTTTGTCTGGGGGGGGTGGGGCACCGGCAGTTGGCAGGGGAGGAGGGTGCTGGGGTAGGGGGAGCTGTGGCCGCCAGGCAGGGCCTCTCCTTAAGTTTCTGGATAAACAGTGTGGAGAGTGGCCCTTCACCAGGCCCAGAGGCAGCAGGAGGCAGCTCCCCGCCTCTCGCCCCCCCCCATCACGCCCACGCCCACACACACACACACACACACACACACACACACACACAGCAACTGCAGCTCTGGCCTCCAGCCCTCTGGAGCCCACACCCCACCTTCACACCTTCAGGAGGAGTTTCTTGAGGGGCCTACTCACCAGGCTGTGGCTGGGCCAGGACCCGCATGGAGAGGCCCCCCGAGTCCCAGGACAGGCTCCCTCCGGGGGTAACTGAGAGCCAAGCCTAGCTGGTGGCCTGGTTCCCCGGGGAGAAGATAAGGGGGGCATGCTGGCCTGGGGACAGGTGGGCGGGGACTGGCTGGGCCTCCAGCGTCCACACAGGACTCCTTTCCTTCCCAGGTGAGTCCTGGGCGCTCAGAGCCCGGGCAGCAGGACCTCCCAGAGGCAGGAGCCGAGCAGGAACTCAGGTGGATAGAGCTGGGCTCGGAGGAGGCCCTGGGAACAGGGGCAGAGGGGCCCGGTGTCCCGCAGGCCCGGGGGCGCCTGCTGCAGGCTGCGTGGAGCGGTCACTTAGGCCTCGCAACCCAGCTGCTGCGGCAGGGGGCCAGCGTGGAGGAGAGGTGAGCCCCCGGGGCGCAGGGAGGGGTGCGGGCATCTGGCCAGGCTGTAGCGGGTTCCCTCTGGGGCCCTTCGCTGACCTGGGTGGGAGGGCAGGGCCCCCCCACCGGGCTGGGCAGGACGGGGTCTTGCTCCCCGGCCGCCCCACGCTCGCCCACGCAGCCCCCACGCCCACAGGGACAGCGCGGGGCGGACCCCGCTGCATCTGGCGGTGCTGCGCGGCCACGCGCCCCTGGTGCGGCTCCTGCTGCAGCGCGGGGCGCAGGTGGGGGCCGCCGACCTCGCGGGGCGCACGCCGCTGCACGAGGCCGCCTGGCGCGGGCGCTCGCGGGTGGCGGAGCTGCTGCTGCGGCGCGGGGCCCCGGCGGCGGCGCGTTCGGGGGCCGGGCTCACGCCGCTGCACGAGGCGGCCGCGCGGGGCCGCGCGCTGCTGGCCGGGCTCCTGCTGGGCGCGCCGGGCCCGGGCGCCGAGGCGGCGGACGCGCGCGGCTGGACGGCGGCGCAGTGGGCGGCTGCGGGCGGGCGGCTGCCGGCGCTGGAGCTGCTGGCCTCGCGCGGCGCGGGCCTGGACGGCGCCCTGCTCGTGGCGGCCGCGGCCGGGCGGGCGGAGGCGCTGCGCTTCCTGCTGGCGGCGGGCGCGCACGTGGACGCCCGGGACGGCGCGGGGGCCACGGCGCTGAGCATCGCGGCGGGTTTGGGCCGCGGGCAGGTACGTGCCGGCCTCGCCCGGGATGGACAGGGCCGGGCGGTGTGGGGAAGCGGCCTTCGCCCCAGAAACTGGCTGTTCCATGCGCCCCGGGTGCGGGGAGGGCGCGGACCGAGTGGACGCCTGGGGCAGGGGGAGGCTTCAGGGCCGAGGATGTGGGAGGAGCCGGGGGGTCTGGGGTCTGAGTGCAGCCTGGAGCTTGCTTCCGGTTTGTGACCACCTCAGGGAGGACGGGGGAGGACCCTGGACCGGCGCCCCAACTTTATTCTAAACACGTTTTTATTGCCCCGGCCGGTGTGGCTCAGTGGATAGAGCGTAGGCCTGTGGACCATAGGGTCCTGGGTTCGATTCCGATCAAGAGCAGGTACCTTGGTTGCAGGCTCCCCCCGGGGCCTGGTCCCTGGTCAGGGCTCGTGCAGGGGGCAACCAATCGATGCATCGATGTTTCTGTCTTTCCCCCTGTCTCTTCCACTCTCTCTAAAAATTAATGGCAAAATATCCTCGGGTGAGGATTTAAAAAAATTATATATATATTTTATTGATTTCAGAGAAGAAGGGAGGGAGATAGAAACATCAATGATGAGAGAGAATCATTGATTGACTCCCTCCTGCACGCCCCACACTGGGGATCGAGCCCACAACCCAGGCATTGAACCCTGACCTCCTGGTTCATAGGTCAACGTTCACCCGCGGACCCATGGCGCTGGGCCAGGTGGTGAATGGTGTCTAAGGACAGTGAGGGGGACAAGTGTTAGTCCCTAAGCAGAGCCCTCCGGGCACCTACAGGGGCTGGCACACTTACCAGCTGGGAAGCAGGGCCAAGAAGGACGCCGTGAGGCGACCCCGGCCAGATGAGGTGGGGCGGCCCCTGCCTTGTCCTCCCCTCCTCTTCCAGGATGTGGAGACACTGCTTGACCACGGGGCGGACCCCAGCCTCAGGGACAGGCACGGACGCTCTGCACTCCACCGGGCTGCCGCTGGCGGACACCTGCCTGCCGTCCAGCTGCTGGCAGCCTGGGCAGCGGAGGTGGATGCTCGAGACGCACTGGGCCTCACACCCCTGCACCACGCAGCTCGGAGCGGCCATGTGGAAGTCGCCAGCCATCTCCTGGACAGGGGCGCACAGGTCAACGCTGCTGGCTGGCTCCACGCAACACCCCTGCACCTCGCTGTGGAGCGTGGCCACAGCCCCGCCGCCGAGCTTTTGCTGAGCCGAGGGGCTAGCCCTGCCCTGAGAACGCAGTGGGGTGAGGTGGCCCAGGACCAAGTGGCCGAGGAGGGCGTGTCTCAGGCACAACCTCCCCTTTGCAGAGAGCAGAATGACTGCTAGGGTCCGGCTGGTGTGGCTCAGTGGTTCAGCATCCACCAAGAACCAGGAGGACATGGTTCGATTCCTGGTCAGGGCACAGGCCCGGGGTTGGGGGCTCGATCCCCAGTGTGGGGTGTGCAAGAGACAGCCGATCCGTGATTTTCTCTCATCACTGATATTTCTATCCTTCTCCCTCTCCTTTCCTCTCTGAAATCAATAAAACTAGATTAAAAAAACAAGAATGACTGCCAGGGGCACACAGCTCGGGGGGCCTGAGCCGTACAGCCCAGGACGGGAGGCTCCTGACTCCCACCCCCGTGGGAGTGTGCCAGGATCCCCTCTTCTGAGCTGAGACCTGCCTGGGTGGAGGGGAGGACAGACAGGAGTTCCTGGAACAGAAGCGGACAGTGGCTCGAGCCCAGCAATGGGCCTCTGGCCTGACCTGGGACTGCCCCACTGACTCCCAGGGGCGCATCGCCTCCGCAGTCCCAGCCTTCTCCACGTTCTCTGGTAGAGACTCTGACTCATGGCCATAGATGTGACCACAGCCTGATGGCCTGCCCTTTGTCTGTCCACGGTGGGGGTCTCACCCTCAGCTCTGTCTCTGGGGGTGCTCTGACTGTGCTATCTTCAATTTGGCATTTGTGGATTTGCATCCATTCATATCAGGGCTGAACCCCTGGTTACAGTCGTTTACAGCTCCCCTGCGACCCAGAGCCCACACACCCACTAATATGCCCCACCCCAGGTCACCTGGGCCAGGCACCAGACAGCTAGGGGTGGCCCCTATGCAGCAAGACCCCCAGGGATGATCCAACAAGCCAGTCCCAAGAGGTTTCCCTCCCTGCATTGCCTTTCCTGCTGGAACCCCAGTAAAGGCTCTAGCCTGAACCCCCCTTCCCCATTCCTGCCTCCTCACTGATACTGGTCTCCCTGTGGCGCAATGGACCTGGCATGTCCCCTTCACTCAGGACATCCTATTTAATAAAAGAGTAATATGCAAATTGACCATCACTGCAATACAAAGATGGCTGCCCCCATGTGGTCAAAGATGGCCGCCACAAGATGGCCAGCAGGGGAGGGCAGTTACGTGTGACCAGGCCAGCGAGGAGGGCAGTTGGGGGGGGACCCAGGAATACAGGGGAGTGCAGTTGTGGGGGACCCAGAACTACAGGGGAGTGCAGTTGTGGGGGATGCAGGCCTGCAGAGGAGGGCAGTTGGGGGCAATCGGGCCAGCAGGGGAGCAGTTAGGCGTCGATCAGGCTGGTAGGGGAGTAATTAGGGGGTGATCAGGCTGGCAGGCAGGGGAGTGGTTGAGAGCCAGCAGTCCTGGATTGTAAGAGGGAAGTCTGACTGCCTGTTTGGTGGGATCGGGCCTAAAGGCGCAGTTGGACATCCCTCAAGGCGTCCCAAATTGGAGAGGATGAGGGACACAGCCTCCCTACCCCCTGCATGAATTTCACACACTGGGCCTCTAGTGTAAGTAATAAAAATCTCTCCCTGTCGCCACTCAGCCATCTCCATAAATGAAACCCCACCCCCCACTCCAAACAGTTGAAACAGACAGCTGTCTCCGACTGTCCACCCCTGTACCCTAATAAAAGTCATTGCCTTTATTCAAAGCAGTTGAGCTTCAATCCAGAAACCAAGAGGTTGCCAGTTCAATTCCCAATTAGAGCACATGCCGAGGTTGCAGGCTCAGCTAATCAATGATTCTCATCATTGATGTTTCTCTTTCTCCCCGTCTCCCTTCCTCTCTGAAATTGATAAAAAAATATTTTTAAAAAAAGAAAGAAATGGAGCAAAATGTAAGCAGTTGGTGCATTTGGGGAGAATGTATTATAGAATTCCTTCAAGTGCTGCAACTTTCCTAGAATTTAAAATTACATCCAAAGAAAACATTATAAAGAAACTAGAGACCCAGTGCACAAAAATTTGTGCACTTGGGGGGCGGTCCTTCAGCCTGGCCTGTGCCCTCTCGCAGTCTGGGACCCCTCGGGGGATGACCACCTGCTGGCTTAGGTCCTCTCCCCCAGGAGATTGGGCCTAAGCTGGCAGTCAGATATCCCTCTGGCATCCCGGGAGCCCTCGAGGGATGTCCATGTGCCAGCAGGGAGCAGGCCTAACCTGCAGTCGGACATCCTTAGCGCTGCTGAGGAGGCAGGAGAGGCTCCCACCACCACGGCTGTACTGGCAGCCGGCAGCCAGGCTTGTGGCTGAGCAGAGCTCCCCCTGTGGGAGCACACTGACCACCAGGGGACAGCTCCTGCATTGAGCATCTGCCCCCTGGTGGTCAATGTATGTCATAGTGACCAGTCATTCCCAGTCGTTCTGCTGTTAGGGTCAATTTGCATATTATCCTTTTATTATGTAGGATTATTAGAGGCCTGGTGCATGGGTGGGAGCCAGCTGTTTTGCCCTGAAGGGTGTCCCAGATCAGGGTGGGGGTCCCACTAGGGTGCCTGGCCAGCCTGGGTGAAGGGCTGATGGCTGTTTGCACGCTGGCCACAGCCCCTTCAGGGTAGGGGACCCCGCTAGGGTACCTGGCCAGACTGGGTGAGGGGCTGATGGCTGTTTGCAGGCTGGCCAAGCGCCCCAGCAGGGACCCTCACCCCATGAGGTTGTGGCCAGCCTGGGTGAGGGGCTGATGGCTGTTTGCAGGCTGGCCACACCCCCTTCAGGGTCGGGGGTCCTGCTGGGGTGCCTGGCCAGTCTGGGTGAGGGGCTGATGGCTGTTTGCAGGCTGGCCAAACCCCCCAGCATAGACCCTCACCCCATGAGGGTGTGGCCATCCTGGATGAGGGGCTGATGGCTGTTTGCAGGTTGGCCTTGACCCCCAGCTATCCAAGCTCCCAGTGGAGGTTGGCTGGAAGCAGGTATCTGGGATTTATTTGTCTTCTATAATTGAAACTTTGTTGCCTTGAGCAGAGTCCACAGCAGGCCAGGGCAGGCGGGAAGCTTGGCTTCCTCCATCACCGGGGCAACCAAGTCTCCTGCTTACTCCAGCTCCTTGGCTACCTGCCATCATCTTGTTTGGGTTAATTTGCATATGGTCACTCTGATTGGCTGGTGGGCGTGGCTTGGGGCATATTGGAGGTGCAGTCAATTTGCATGTTTCTCTTTTATTAGATTAGACTAGAGGCCCGGTGCACAAAAATTTGTGCACTTGGGGGGGGAGGGGGGGTCCCTCAGCCCGGTCTGTGCCCTCTCGCAGTCTGGGACCCCTCGGGAGATAACGACCTGCTGGCTTAGGCCTGCTCCCGGGTGGCAGAGGGCAGGCCCAATTCCTAGGTGCAGCCCCTGGTTGGGCTCAGAGCAGGGCCGATTGGGGAGTTGGGGCGCCACCCCCTGTCATGCACAGAGCAGGGCGATCGGGAGGTTGTGATGCCACCCTCAGTCACGCTCAGGGTAGGGCCGATTGGGGGGTTGGGGCACCGTCCCCTGTCACACTCAAGGCAGGGTCAATGGGGAGGTTGCGGCACCACCCCCTGTCACGCACAGAGCAGGGCCAATCAGGAGGTTGGGGCACTGCCCCCTGTCACTCACAGAGCAGGCCCATTAGGGGGGTTAGGGCTCTGTACCCTGTCACGCACAGAGCAGGGCCAATCAGGGGGTTGGGGCGCCGCCACTCTCACACTCAGGGCAAGGCCAATGGGGAGGTTATGGCTCTACCCCGTCACACACAGAGCAGGGCCCGTGGGGGGGGGGGGGTTGGGGCGCCGCACCTTGTCACACACAGAGCCGCAGGGCGATCAGGGGTTTGGGGAGCTCCCCACTATCAGGCACAGAGCAGGGCTGATCAGGAAGTTTGGGCGCTGCCCCCTGTCACGCTGATCCTGGTGCCGGGAGGCCTCGCGGCTCCGCTGATCCCAGTGCTGGGAGGCATATTACCCTTTTACTATATAGGGTAGAGGCCTGTTGTAAGGGTGGGTGCTGGCTGGTTTGCCCTGAAGGGTGTCCTGGATTAGGGTGGGGGACCCCACTGGGATGCCTGGCCAGCCTGGGTGAGGGGATGATGGCTGTTTGCAGCTGGTCACAAACCCTTCAGGGTGGGGGTCCCCACTGGCCAGTCTGGGTGTGGGGCTGAGGGCTGTTTTCAGGCTGGGGGTGACTGAAGCTCCCAACCGCTCCTTTTTTTCTTTTTTTTCTTTTTTATTCTGGGCCAGCTTTAGCTCTGAGGCTTGGCTCCAGCTCTTAGGCCTCTGCTGCTGAAAGTAGGTTTCTGGCCTTTGCTTACAATGTTGTGATCCTGCTGGCTGAAGCCTGGTGGACTAAAGCAGGTTTCTGGGGTTTTGTTTGGCTTCTATATTTGTTACATAGTTGCTTAGAGTTGCAGCTCAGAGGCCTGCAGCCGCAGGTGGGGAACCTTGGTTTCCTCCGTCACTGAAGCAAGCAAGCCTCATGTTAGTTTCAAGCTGCCTGGCTGCCATCTTGGCTGGCAGTTAATTTGCATATCGCCCTGATTAGCCAATGGGAAGGGTAGCGGTCGTACGCCAATTACCATGTTTCTCTTTTATTAGATAGGATTGCACTTACTCTTTTGCTCCCTATTTTTTATGGTAAAATACGCAGAACGCAAAGTTTACCAGTTTAAGCATTTCAAAGGGGCCAGTGCTGTGGCGTTTAGGACTGTCACAGTTTATGCAACCGCCCCCACTACCCAGTGGCAGAACGTGTCATCACTCCAAAGGAAACACTGTCCCCAGGCCACTCCCCGCGCCCCTCACGCCCGTCCCCGTGGGTGGGTGTCCGTGGACCCGCCTGTTCTGGGCATTCATGGGACCAAACCAAACAACACGTGGCCTTGGTGCCCTGCAGATTCCCGCCCGTGGCCCGGCTCCTGGGCCTTCACCGGCCCTTCACCCTCCGCAGGGCACACGGCAGCCCCGCTCCTGGAGGATGGTCTATTACAGTGGTTCTCAACCTTCTGGCCCTTTAAATACAGTTCCTCATGGTGTGACCCAACCATAACATTATTTCCGTTGCTACTTCATCACTGTCATGTTGCTCCTGTGATGAATCGTCATGTAAATATCTGATCTGCAGGATGGTCTCAGGCGACCCCTGTGAGAGGGTCGTTCCACCGCCAAAGGGGTCGCGACCCACAGGTTGAGAACCGCTGGTAGGCTCTTGCTTCTCCAGGGCCCCCACCGCGGGAGTCCACGCCCACACCCAGAAGCTGGGGAGCAGGGAGGGAGGCCCCAGGAGGCTGCGCGCGCACCGGGCCCGCCGCACCCGAGCATGCGCACGAAGGCGGGGCGGCGGTAGGGCCGGGGAGCATGCGCGGTGCCCCGGAAGTGCCCGCGGGCCGCTGACCCGGAAGCACTCGGCAGCGCGGCGCGGGCGTCTTTCAGCGGGACGCCTGCGGGCACCATGGTCTTCCTCACCCCGCAGCTCTGGCTGCGGAGCCGCGTCACCGACCGCTACTGGCGGGTGCAGGAGGTGCTGAAGCACGCGCGGGTGAGTTGGCCGCGCCGCCCCTGCCCCCGCGCGCCCGGGAGCCCGCGGACCCCGCCGGTAACCCTCCTCTCCCGTTTTTTTGACCCAGCACTTCCGGGGGAGGAAGAACCGCTGCTACCGGCTGGCCGTCCGGGCTGTGATCAGAGCGTTTGTGAAATGCACCAAAGCCCGGAGACGGAAGAGGGGCATCCTGAGGACGGTGAGCCGGGGGCCCGGCGTCCATCGCGGCTCGGGCGCCGAGTCACCGCCGGCGGAGGGGCCAGGCCCCCGCCCTCCCCTCCCGCGGGGTCAGGCCCCGTCCCCCCGCCGCTGAGGCGGAAACCTCACACCGTTCTCACGCCGCTCACCGCAAACCCCGCGGGACCCGGTGGCCAGGGTCCCCGCTCCGCCCAGCCCGCCCCCTGTGTCCGCTCCTCAGCTCCCGTCCGTCCACCCGAAGCCCCGCGGGGCTTCCCGTCCCACCCCACTCGTTAGGACGGCGGACCCAGCCGACCGGGTCCCTGTGGCCGGGTCCCCGCTCCCTCCGCCCCGCCCGCTCCCTCCTGTGCAGCCGCAGCGTCCGGTGGAGCTCGGTGGACGGTGGAGTCTCGGGCTCCGCGTGCCCCTGCAGCCGCAGCGCTGGAGGTGGCCGGCGCCGCCCTAACGAGCCTGGGGCAGTTCCGGCGCACAGACTCGAGCACCACCGAGCTGGGAGGAAAGGACCCGGGCCTCCACCCGAGTCAAGCAGGGGTCCTCACTTTTTAAAGCGGGGCCGGTTCACTGTCCTCAGACCGTTGGAGGGCCGGACTGTAGTTAAAAAAAACTATGAACAGATTCCTATGCACCCCGCACATATCTTATTTTGAAGTAAAAAAACAAAACGGGAACAAATACAATCTTTGTATTTGCATGTGGCCCGCGGGCCGGGCGTAGTTTGAGGACCCCTGGCGTAAAGGGTGGCCTGAGAGAGCCTCCCCTTCCGTCTGACGGGACAGAGCCATTCAGGAGCGTTTTGTCACTGGCTCCCCGCCCAGCTTCCACCACCTGCCCTGGGGCACCCTGCAGCTCCTTGCCAGCCGGGCCCTCCTCCCCTGCGGCCCTGCAGCCCTGCTCTGCCCTCCACCTGTTCTCCCTGGGTCACGCCCACGCTCTGAGCCGAGTCTGCCTGTCTCGTCCAGCTGTGTTCTCGGCGCCTGAGAGTGGGTTTGGATCAGCCCCCTGCACGCGCTTCCCTGCCTGCTGGGGCAGAAGCTGGCGCTGGGGGAAGCGCACCAGCTTGGCCTGCTGCTGGTGGTGCTGCAGCCCGTGTGCCTGACCAGGGGCACTGACCCCGTGCACTGTTGCAGCGGCAGTTGGTGCAGAGCCTCTGCCGGGAGGTGTGGGCGCAACGTACAATTAGTTATTTTTTGTTGTTGATCCTCACCCTCGGATGTTTTCCCGTTGATTTTTAAAGAGGGGGGCAGGGAGCCGGAAACATCTGCGACCTAGGTACTTGCCCTTCACTGGATTCAAACCCGGGACCCTTCAGTCTGCAGGCCAACGCTATCCACTGAGCCACACCAACTAGGGCTACCATTGGTTCTTAAGCATCTCAATGTTTTCTTATTTCAGCTCTGGATTAATCGAATCACAGCTGCCGCCCAGGAGCACGGCCTGCATTACCCAGCGTTCGTTGGCAGTTTAGTTAAGGTATGGTTGAGGACGTGGCCCTGTTGGGATGTTGAATGTCTGCGGAAACCGGTTCAGCTGGCGTGACCCACAGCCCGGCAGCGCAGTATTAGCACCTGAACGTGGATTTGTTATCTGGGTGGAGTCCTGTCAGTTCAGGGACTCCCCACGTTAGCTTTGCCCTTGTCCTGCTGGTGGTAGAATTGGAAATAGGCAAGACAAATACCCATTTCTCCATCCAGGGAAAAGGGCAGAAACACTTGGCTTTAACTTTAAAGTTTAATTTCACAGTGTTTTGCTCTGATGAGGCAGCAGAGAGAGTTGGAACTCATCCTATATAATAAAAGCTTAATATGCTAAGTGTCCAGTCGTCCAGTCAACCAAAGTGTAATATGCTAATAATTGCTAAGGCTGCTCAACTGCTCGCTATGATGTGCACTGACCTCCAGGGGGCAGACGCTCCAACCGGTAGGTTAGCTTGCTGCTGGGGTCCAGCTGATTGGGACTGAGGGAGACCGGGCTGGACACGCCCTGGCTGGCCATCCTCCCGTGTCCCTCCCTGGCCCCAATCGTGTACCGGTGGGGTCCCTCAGCCTGGCCTGTGTCATCTCGCAATTTGGGAACCCCTGGGGGGGGGGGATGTCGGAGAGCCGGTTTCAGCCTGATCCCGCAGGCCACTAGTCCTGTCTGGAGGGAAAATGTCTTGAAGAGGGTAGCGTAAAGGTGTGTCACAAAACCTTGGTAATTGTTCTGTTTGGTGTTTATGCTATTTTCTGAGGGGTTGGGTGTTGTGCTTCTATCTTGTACCAGTTTCTGTCCTTGGTACTTTTCTTAAAGCTTTTTATTACTTTACTTTGGTTAATCCTCACCTGAGCGTATTTTTTCCATTTTTTTAAAAAAATGTTACTGATTTCAGAGAGGAAGAGAGAGGGATAGATAGAAACATCAATGATGAGAATCATTGATTGGCAGCCTTCTGCACGTCCCCTACTGAGGATTGAGCCCACCACCCAGGCACATGCCCTGACCAGGAATCAAACTGGCAACCTTTTGGTGAATGGAACCACACTCACCCCTCCCCCCCCATCCCCCGCTTATTGATTTGAGAGAGAGGAAGGGAGAGGGAGAGAGGCCTAAATGTGAAAGTGGAACATTGATTGGCAGCCTTCTGCCTGCCCCCTACTGGGGATCGAGCCCACCACTTAGGGCTGTGAAGGGACTAGGAATGAGACTGGCAATCTTTCGGTGCACGGCACAGGACAATGCCCAGCCAACTAAGCCACACCAGCCGGGGCTCAGTTTTCCGAAGTCACCTGCAGATTGACTTGACCGGCGACTTGGTTTGGCTGTCCGGTGGGAATTGGGAATGCCAGTGTGGGTCCCTGCTTCCTCTCCTCCTGTCTTATCGTTTGTAAATGGGAGTTGTCATTTCCACTTCTGAACTGACGGCAAGGCTTCCCCCAGGCCCACAGTCGTCGCCTGTCTGGGTGAGGATCACTGACCCTAAACAGGATCCTTGGTTTCCTGGCATCAGGACTGGATGCCAGCCTCCTCTCCGTCACCTCCTGCAGGGAAGCCCTCCCTTCCTTGTCCACATTCATCCTCCAGCGTCCTGCTTGGAGGGATTCCCCTCTCCCTCTCCCCCTCCCTCTCTCCCTCCCCCTCCCCCCTCTCCCCCTCCCTCTCTCCCTCCCTCTCCCCCTCTCTTGCCTCCCCAAACACGGTGTCCTTTGAGGGCAGAGCCGAGCAGGACATGCTCCTAGGAGTTGATCCAGCTCGTGCACTGGGACCAGGAGCTCGGCACATGCTCTTCTGCTGCAGAGAAACACGTTCTGATGCTGAAACAGGCTCTGCTTCTCTTCACAGTGCCAGGTGGAGCTCAACAGGAAAGTGCTGGCCGATCTGGCCATCTATGAACCAAAGACTTTTAAATCCTTGGCTGCTTTGGCCAAAAGGAGGCGAGAGGAAGGATTTGCCGCCGCCTTGGGGGACGGGAAGGAGCCTGAAGGCATATTCTCCAGAGTGGTGCAGTACCACTGAGGGGCCTCTGCAGCGCCCTCTGCAGGGGCGTCGGAGGAAAAGGCGTTCCCCATGACCATCATGAAAACGGGCGAGAATCCTTGGCCAGGAACCTGTTAGGTTTGACTTGCAGTTGTTACTTGACATCTCAGTCGAGGAAAGGCCTGTCTGTCCTCCTTGGGACAGACCAGCGGCCGCTTGTAGATTGTGTCAATAAAGTTGTGTGCCAGTCAGCGTCTTCACTGTGTCCTCTGGCACCAAGCAGACACCTCTGCGCTCTCCCTCCATGTGGTGGGAGAGTCTGCCAGGGTGAGGGGTCAGTTAAGCATCTGCCTTCCTCTGGGAACCTTGGATCCTCTCCTGAAAGTGAGGTGTTTGCACCAGGACTCTGAATCTGACCCTGGCTCCCCTCAGCACTCTGGGTGCCCATCCAGCACACAGGCCCCCGCCCGCTGACTACCTATGCTTGCCTCCGCCCTCTACCCTTCCTGCCTTCCCAGCAGGGACCCTGTGCCAGCCTGTTTCCCTTGTTCCCCAGGCCAGGAGGGGCAGCAGGCAGGGGGGCTCTTCTGGTCCCACTCACCTTAGCCCCCAAGGATGGGTGATCACCTGGGAAGACCCCTCCCCCAAATACGCCACTTGAGTCCAGAGGCAAGCCCAGGAGTAAGTTCTCAGCATGCTCGCCCCACTGATTCTGCACAGCAGCTGTGCCAGCCCTGACCCCGCCCCCCTCACCCCGTACATCATCCTATGGGAGATGCAGGCTGTGCTCCCGCCTCTCAGGGCCAGGCCTTCGCCTTCTGGGAGCTGGTTCCACGCTCAGCCTCAGCCCCTGTACTGAGACCACTCCACTTCTGGGGCATCTTCTTCCTCAGCCCCACTCTGGTCTCCACCTCTGGCCTGTTAGCGTCTGCATTCACCCCAATGGCTCATCAAAGCCATCTTCTGAACCCTATCCAACCGATCCTGTCAGCCCTGGACCCCAAAGGACCATGCACTCCCCTTCCCCTCACTCCCCTCCAGGGCTCTGCCGGCCCAAAGCAGCATTCACTGCTTGCTGGTGACTCCTGCATTTTTCCCCGTCTTCCCCCACTTTTTTTTTTTTTTTTAATCCTCACCCAAGAAGTGAGATATATTTTCCATTGATTTTTAGAGCGTGGAGGGGAGGGGGAGAGAAAAACATTGGTTGGCTCCTCGCTCCGACAGAGGCAGGGATGGAACCTGCAACAGAATCAAATCCTTGACCCTTTGGTCCGTGGGCTGATGCTCTAACCACTGAGCAAAATGGCAGGGCTGTCTTCATTCTTTTTTTAAAATATATTTTATTGATTTCTTATAGAGAGGAGGGGAGAGGGACAGAGAGTTAGAAACATCGATGAGAGACATGGATCAGCTGCCTCCTGCACACCCCCTACTGGGGATGTGCCCACAACCAGGTACATGCCCTTGACCGGAATCAAAACTGGGACCCTTCAGTCCTCAGGCCGACGCTCTATCCACTGAGCCAAACTGGTCAGGGCATAAATATAATTTGAGATTCTTTTTATTTTTAATATTTTACTGACTTTTTACAGAGGAAGGGAGAGGGAGTTAGAAACATTGATCAACTGCCTCCTGCACAACCCCCACTGGGGATGTGCCCGCAACCAAGGTACATGCCCCTGACCGGAATTGAACCTGGGACCCTTCAGTCTTCAAGCCGATGCTCTATCCACTGAGCCAAACCAGTCCGGGCTTCCCTCCGCTCTTACTGCTCCCACGCTGGGTCCTGTGGTGACACCATCCTCCATCCTTTGCCCGCAGTCTCCTGGAGGTCCTCTGGGTTCCTTCCTCAGACTCAACACCCACCTCCAACCCCCATCCAGAGCCGGTCAGGTCATGCCCATCTGTTGCCTGGTGACCTGCCCACTTTCCTCCATCCTCACTGCAGGCCAACATCCCTTCTGGCTCCAGTCACTGCACTGGCCTAAGAACCCCCTCCTGGCCCTTGTCTCCGTGTGCGATGGTGGCCACTAGACTGGACACATTTCAAGGCTTGGGATGAGTCTTGTTCCCTCTCGTTGCACCTCGTGCAGGGCTGGACTATGTGCACAAGGTGCTCAGTGCACACGCTCGTCAGTAAATGGCTCCTGGGCAACAGGGTGGGGGACACAAGGAGCCCTTGGCATGGTGTGGGCACAACGCCCTGCTGCGGCAGAGCTGCCTTTATCTCAGTCACGGGTGGAGGGGGGGAGGTGGCAGACAACTGCGGGCTGCTCCCAGCCCTCCCCCTCCAACCACTGGACCATTTCCCTTCCGGGCCTGGCCCTGCCTGGATAGAGCCATAAGCTGTTTGCTGGGGCTTCCAGACAAGTTACTCCTCTCCCACCATTAGCTCTGGTGAGCGTTTGGGACAACTAGCAGCAGACGAGGAATATTGCATGTTCCTCAGGGACAGCTGAGAGCAGCACGCTGTCCGGTGACGTCACTACCACCAGCCGCTGGCGGCCACTGACCCAGGGAGCATCGGAGACAACCGGCCAGGAAGCGGGGGGTCGGTGGAGTCAGGAGTTCATCCAGGTGTCCGCACCTCCAGAGCTGCCACGGCTGGGAGGATGAAGTCCGAGGCCTTCACCACAGCCCCTGGGACATCCCAGCCTGGCCCCCTGCCCACGATGCCTTTCCTTGGGGTGCCATGGGCTTTGGGGAAACATGGAGTTCGGTGTTTCCAGCTACCCCTCTTCGCCGTGAAGTCAATTCTGCTCTGTTCTGTCTTTGGCTCCATTCTGAGGGCAAGAACTCTGGTGACTTCTTATTTGCACCCCAAACCCTGGGCTCACCAAGAACTGGAGAGCAGTGACGCCAGCCGCCACGTATTAACTCAGGCAAACAGAACACAAGAGCCCTCTAAGAACCAAACCCACAAAGCTTCACAACGCAAAGGCGGGAGGTCGGGTCCGGGAGAACCTTCCCTTTAGCTCCGAGCCGAGGAGGAAAACGGAGCTTCGCTGGCCCTGTGGGCGCCGCGCCTGCCCGCTCACCCGACCTGGAGCTACGGGGACAAGGGGTCTTCTCTGGGTCCCGGATGAGCCCCAAATATGCCGGACGTAACGAGGGGAGTGGGAGATTGCAATCCGAAATGTGTCGTCAAGGCCGGCCAACTGGAGGTTTCCGTCCGGAGGAAAATGGGTGCAGTACACTCGAGAGCGGAAGAGGAAGTTAAGGGCAGGGGCCCGTCACCACCGTGGGGCTGGGTGTTCCCGGCGACGGGGGTGCGAGAGCCCCTCCTGCACGCCTCTAGGTCAACCTTTCTGACCTAAATGTTGACACCCTCAAACACCTGGGGGTCCCGCCAGGCTCGGGGACGCAGCCCACAGCGGAAGAGCAGCTGCGGACCCCGGCGCGTGCCCTGGTGGAGGTGTCCCGCCGGGTCACACCGCCCGCGGCCCGGGCCCTCACCCAATGCCTTCCGGTGCCCGAAAACCCTCTCGGGAACAACCGGGCCCCCAAGAAGCCTTCGGGCTCCCGAACTCTCGAGTTGGTGAGGGAGAGGCAGCTCCGCCGGGACGGCGCAAGGCGGAACCTGCAGCGAGCGCTTCCGGGTTAAGGCCCAGACCGCAGTCTCTTCCGGGCGCCGCGGGGCCCCCTGGGTAAGGAGCAGGTCCCCCGCCCGCGCCGGGTTCCGGCTTCGGGCGCGACGCTGACGGGCAGGTCTACTAGCCAATAGTGGCAAAGGGTCGCCGGGCCGCCCGAAGGCCCAGCCAATGACACGCGGCAGGGCTGGGCGGTCGCGGACGTAAACGTCGCGAGGAGCCGCCCTGCCGGGCCCGAAGAAGAGTCGGCGGCACAAAATGGCGGCGGCGGCGGCAGCGGCTGCGACGGCCGTGGCCGGGGCCCAGGGTCCAGCGGCCCCTGCAGCAGCGGCGGCCGGGACCCCGGGCTCGGCGGGCCCAGGCCCCGGGTCGCAGGGCGTGCTGATCGGGGACCGGCTGTACTCCGGGGTGCTCATCACCTTGGAGAATTGTCTCCTGCCCGACGACAAGCTCCGCTTCACGCCATCCATGTCGAGTGGGCTCGACACCGGCACGGAGACCGACCTCCGCGTCGTGGGCTGCGAGCTCATCCAGGCGGCCGGCATCCTGCTCCGCCTGCCGCAGGTGAGGCGCCGCCGCGAGCCTGGCCCGAGGTAACCGCCGCGCCGGCGCGGGGAGGCGGCCGGGCCTTTGTTGGCGGAGGGGCCGGGCCCGTGCCGACCCCCGACCCTGGTCCTGTCGCCGCCCCGGGCCGGGCCCAGCGCCACCGGCACCGGCTCGCCGCAGGCGCTGAGGGAGGCGAGGCAGCCGACGCGCAGGCCCGTGGACGTGTTGAACGTGTGGTTTTCTGCTCCGCCCCGGGCCCTGCGGATCTCGGGTCGTGCGCGGTTCAAGCGACGGCACCCGTTGTGTCTTCCAGGTGGCCATGGCGACGGGGCAGGTGCTGTTCCAGCGCTTCTTCTACACCAAGTCCTTTGTGAAGCATTCCATGGAGGTAGGGGTTCCGCCCGGTTCCCCTGAACCGTGTGGGGGGACCAGGGTGGCTCCTGGGAACGGGGCAGCGCCGCGCTGGGGGGGCGGGAAGCCCCTCGCCCCGACCCCGGGGTCTCTTCCTGGGGCGCCCGCTCGGGGCTCTCCTCGCCCTGGAGCCGCCGGAGGCCGGCCCTGGCGCAAACACCTGCTGTTGCCATTCAGCACGTGTCGATGGCCTGCGTGCACCTGGCCTCCAAGATCGAGGAGGCCCCGCGGCGGATCCGGGATGTCATGAACGTCTTCCACCGCCTCCGGCAGCTGCGGGAGAAGAAGTGAGTCGCACCTGCCCGCCGCCGCCTCGCGGTTGTAAGGGACACGTTCCTGCAGCAGATCCCAGCGTGGGGGGTGTTTGCTGTTGGTCCTCACCCGAGGATAGCTCCCCTTGGTCTTTAGAGGGAAGAGAGCGAGCGATGTGAGAGACATTGATGGTTGCCCCCCGCACGCCCTGGGCCAGGGATGCAACTGAGGTCCGCGCCCTTGACGGGGATCGAACCCGGGACCCTTGGTCTGCAGGCCGATGCTCTATCCACTCAGCCAAGCTGGCTACGGCCAGGCTGTGAGGTTTTTAGACGCGTGGCCAGAAGGGGGCCCGTGGCCAGAAGGGGGCCCGTGCCCCGGGGTCCCCAACACACTGTCGAATGTGTTTAGGGAGCAGGTGCGGAGGGCACTGGCCTCCAGGTTGCTGGGTGGGGTTCCCGGTTTCCTGAAGCTGAGGGAAGTCCTTAGGGAACCAGGCCGGCTCCTAAAGGTTGTGCTTCAGCCGGTGGCTCAGTGGTCGAGCCTGGGCCTGTGGATCAGGAGGTCACGGCTGGATCCCCATCTGGGCACTTGCCTGGGTTGTGGGCGCCACCCCAGTAGGGAGCGCGCAGGAGGCAGCCAGTCCTCATCACCGATGTTTCTATCGCTGTCTCCCGTCCCCTCTGCAATCGGTAAAATGTATTTAAAAGCAATAGTAATAAAGGTGGTGCCTCCTTTGGCTCATTCATCCCCAGCACAGGCCCCTGTCCCTGCAGCCGGAGCATGGGCCCCGGTGCGGGAGGTCTGAGCCGCTGGCCGGCTGTGGGGCCGGGAGGCTGGGGGGGGGGGTGGGGGTAGCGCTGGCGCTGTAGGAAGACCTTGTGGTCGAAGGACGGGACCTTGCCGAGTCTGTCCTGGGTGTTTATAGATTCTCATGGGGTGAGGGGTGAGGGGGTCGCCAAAGGATTTGAAATCGTCGTTTTGTTTGACACACTCTCCGCTGTGCTGTGTCTAGGAAACCGGCGCCGCTCCTGCTGGATCAAGAGTACGTGAACCTGAAGAACCAGATCATAAAGGCGGAGAGACGGGTCCTCAAGGAGCTGGGCTTCTGCGTCCACGTGAAGCACCCGCACAAGGTGGGTCTGGGCCGCGGGGCCCCGGGGTCACTGGGGTCACTGCCCCTTCCCCCCGAGACCGGAACTCGGGACGAGTGTGTGTCCCTGCCGGCTGTCCGTTCCGTCCGTCACCTGAAAGCGCTCCTTACCGTCAGCCTCTGTTTCCTGCTCACCTCGGGTGTTTCTCAGAGCTTTGGGAGGGGCCTGTATGTTTGGTCTTTCAGGAATCGTGATGAAGTTGTACAAATGGCCCCTGTCCGTTCACCTTTTTCGTTTTCAACAATTGTTTTTTAGTCCTCACTTGATACGTTTTTGCTTTAAAAAAAAAAAAGATTTTAGTGAGAGAGAGAGAGAAATATTGACTGCTTGCCTCCCGTATGTGCCCCAGCTGGCGATCAGGAACCTGCCGCCTTTTGGGACGGAGGACAACCTCCCACCACTGAGCCACCTGGCCAGGTCTCAACAGCTAATTTTCTGGAGTTGCTTTAGTAATGGCTTCATCTCCTCTTATAACAGCCGTTTTGCGGGGAGTGTTAGCTGAGGAGCGTGGCTACTGTAGGATATTCTGGTTCCTTCTTTGTTTTATTGTTGTTTATTTTGACATTGATTTGCGGGGCGGGGGGGGGGGGCGGGGGATGGATCTGTTCCTCCACTTACTTCGCATTCGTGGGCTGCTGCTTGTGTGCGCCCTGAAACCCCTGCCTTTGGGTATGGGGACAACGCCCTAACCAACTAGCTACCCAGCCAGAGCCCAAAGCTTGTTTTATTTATTTATTTTTAAAAGTTAACCTATTTTAAAAATATATTTTTATTGCTTTCAGAGATTAAGGGAGAGAGGAGAGATAGAAATATCAATGATGAGAATCATTGATCAGCTGCCTCCTGCATGCCCCCTACTGGGGATCGAGCCTGCAACCCGGGCATGTGCCCTTGACATGAATTGAACCTGGGACCTTCATTCTGCAGGCCGACGCTCTATCCACTGAGCCAAACCAGCCAGGGCCCAAAGCTTGTTTTAAAAAATAGTGCTATTTGCATCTTTTTTATCCCCTTGTTATTGGTGGGCTTCCTCATACTCTCTTTTTTATTTGACTTTCTGGCATTAATTCAAAATCTCAGTCAGTTGCCATAGATTTAAGAGCTTTTCTTCATTTGCTGGAAGTATTTTCACACCGTGTTTTGTGTAAGTTGGTGATGGGGTGCAGGTTGGGCCTTGTGTTTTCTGGCTGCCTGGTGCAGAGGCAGGGAGACGTCAGCACAAAGCCCTCCAGCTGAGCTGTCCACGGGGCGTGACCAGGAGCCACCCTGGGATCTAGCATGAGACTTACTTGCTGCGTGGGCGCCCTCAAGATCTGAGCTCTGGATTCCAAGGTTCTTGGTAATAACTGCCTGACCCGTATCTTCCAGATAATCGTTATGTACCTTCAGGTGTTAGAGTGTGAGCGTAACCAACACCTGGTCCAGACCTCATGGTGAGTTGATTTTCCTTGTTTTGTGAGACCAGCGGGGCAGGCAGGAGTATGTGGCTTTAAGGCACTTGGGCAGTGGGTAGTCGGTCCCATGACGTGGCTGTGGGCTGGAGCTGTCTGAGTGCCCAGTGTTCCTGCCATGTAATTCCAACCAGCCTCCCACATATCAGGGACTGGTGTGACGGTAAGGTGGCCCACACCTGCCCCTGACCCCCGAGAGCAGTCGGCAGGCTTCCTGTGGGGGCTATAGACGGGCTCTTAGCCACGGGTGCGGGTGGAGTCTTAGCCTGTATCTCCTGTGCAGTTGCTCCCAGCTGTCTCCACTGAAGAGTCCTGTGGGGGAGGGGTGTAAAGTCCGTGTACAATTCTGGGGACTGGTTTTAAGGCCTATGTTAGAAGTGAAGCCTGAAGTCACAGGGTAGTGCTGGGTGTTCTGTGAGCTTTCCCCGCGGAGTTAGGTCTATAAGGGTCATATTTTGCTGCCTGAATTGTCTGGTGCTGTGCTGTGTCCAAGAGAACCCGTTTTGACTTTTCTTTTCTGTACTCTTTCAATCAAAGGGGAGCCTCTGAGGGTAAGTGACTAAGACTCCTCCTCTGCTGTCCACGCGCTTCGGTGCAGGGACAGCGGCCGTCCTCAGCCACTCCCGGGCAGGCTCACCGAAGGCTGGCCTGATGGTGGTATGCTCACGATAGTCTAGTGCTGGCCGACGCTGCTGTGGTTCTGATGGTTGCGCTTCTTGTTAACCTGTCGTGCTTTGGTAATTGTATTGATTAGACTTGATAACTGTCTTGACTTGAATTTTGTCCCTTTAAAACTGCTGTACCTACCTGTGCACTAAAGATGCAATACCTGTCTTTGAGAAAAATCTATGGAAAGCTGTAAGAATTGGCTGATGGGAACTGGGACTTGAGGATGGGATTATGGCATCATTTCTGCAGGTTCTAGGGCTGCCCTTTTCAGCAGCTGCGTAAAGGTAATGCATCTTTAGATGACCCCACGGGCACTTTACATTGTAACATTTCAAATGTAGCAATCAGCTTAAGTATATGTTTGAGGGATTTGTTTTGTTTTTAAGACTTAAAAGTTAGTAGATTAATATTATCATCACTATTTGAGTATTGAAAATGTTTTATTAAGACCAGAACACTTCTCGATGGTTATGTGTATAAAATGTTTGAACTGTTCATTTGCAATGCTCTGGTTCCCGGGTCTTGGGGCCCTCACACTTGTTCTCGGTCACCTCCTGGTGCCGCCCGTCGGCACTTGCAGAGCTTGAGAAACCTTGGAGTGGATTTGTCTGTCACCTTCTCCAGGGCTTGGGAGCAACGATACCAGGGTGGGGGTGGGGGTGGGGGTGGGGGTGGGGGTGGGGGTGGGGGTGGGGGTGGGGGGAATATCAGGCAGATCACAGCAGGATTTGGCTCGCCTGTGGGTGCAGCTTGACTCGGGCTTGTCATGTTGGGGTGTGTTGGGAGCAGTGACTGTATGACTGTTCAACTGTTTTCTCACGGAATTAATCCTTGTGTGTGCAATCATATAAAGTTTCATGTGAGGTCAGATTTTGCTCTGTTAAATCTTAGAAAATACATATGAAAGAAAATGTTAAATGTAGCCAATTTAAAAATGTTACCTTTTAAAAATGCAAGTTATTTTTGTATTTCTCTGTTTTCTATGATACAGTTTTTAAATGTACTGATTATGGTGAAATTGTAGTATTTTGATGCTCTTGTCTGATTTTATGAATATTCATTTTAAGACTCCTTGTTGAAATGGGACAGTTTGGAAATGGTTCTTGGATAAGCCTGAGAAGAGGACTGCCCTCGGGCACTGAGCCCTCCTGGCCTGCTGTTCCCATGCTCCCAGGGCGATGCTCCCTTCCGAGCGGACTCCCTCGTGGAAGAAGGAGGGCCAGGCTGTGGACACCTCTTGAAGGAAGAGGAACGCAAGAGGACGGCTGGTCTCGGAAAAGCCTGGTGGCTCCGTGCTCGGCAGTCCATTGAGTTTGCATGTTTCTCTGCACTACGGATTCTGAGCGCTTAGAATTCTTTAACCAAGTACTTTCTCACCCCTGTTTTCTTTCTGAGGCATTGTGCTTTGCATGAGAGCAGGCCAAAGTTGAGAGGGAAAAGTAAAGTTAAAGTTGGTTCTCTTTCATAGCAACACCGATTGACATTCAGCCAGCTTAAAAATTTTTTGCCAACAATTTCCCCATCTAACTGTCCTGTGTTCAGAGAAAGCAGTTAGAACGTTTTTTCCCTGAACTCCAGAGTCACAGGACTGTCTCTCCGGTCCTAGCAGTAGGCTCCTTAGAGGAGCAGTGGCCTCCCTAGATAAGGCCGATGGGTGTCCTGGGTTGCCGGGGTGTTGCAATTCTTCCTACACTTGGTTTCAGGAATTACATGAATGACAGCCTTCGCACAGACGTGTTTGTGAGGTTCCAGCCCGAGAGCATCGCCTGTGCCTGCATTTACCTTGCAGCCCGGACACTGGAGGTCAGTGCTGCGCCCCAGGCCCTTTCTCCAGCCTCCAGGACGCTGAGGGGTCGGGTTCAGATTGTGCTCGTGGCGACCAGCAGGGTGGCTTTGACTGCACTGAGCACCTTGTTGGCGTGAGGACAAGCATAACCGGTAGCATTTGTTTTCAGATTCCTCTGCCCAATCGTCCCCATTGGTTTCTTTTGTTTGGAGCAACTGAAGATGAGATTCAGGAAATCTGCCTGAAGACCCTGCAGCTCTACACTCGGAAGAAGGTGGCTCTGTGTGTGTTTCTCATGTGACACGTTTGTGTGTGACTAGAAGCACCTGTTTCTGAACGGATGGACTTGGCTCTTCCAGGTTGACCTGACACACCTGGAAAGTGAGGTGGAAAAGAGGAAGCACGCCATGGACGAGGCAAAGGCGCAAGCCAGGGGCCTGCTGCCCGGCAGCACCCCTGCCCTGGACAGCACCTCGGGGTTCTCGCCTGCCCCGAAGCCCGGTGAGTCTGCTTCCTACAGGCGACCCTCCTTCCTGCAGACGGGTCTGAGCCCCTCAGGCACCGGGTCTGCCACGGGCACTTGGTGACCTTGGAGATGAGACAGGACTCCTCAAGGGATTGGCTTTCCTCGGTTTATTGTCATGGCAAGGGCTGCGGACGGGCTTTCCAAAACGTTTTTGTTTACCCAGCTGACCCAGGTGTAGAGATCGGGCGCCCTCCACTATGTCCTCAGGCCCTAGAGTTAGCACGACACCTTTCCCAGTCCCTGTGGGATGCTGGGCCCGACAGGCAGCCCTTCTGCCTCTCTCCAGTGCATGCTCAGGTCTTGAGTCCCGGGCTGGGAGCAGGAAGTCACCGTTAGCATGTGTCTCCATGAGTTCCATAGGTGGCGTTACATTGCTCTGCTAACCTGACTTGTAACAGTGGTTTCCTGAACGTCAGGTCTTAACTTCTTGTACTTGGTTCTAGCGGAATCTCCCAAAGAAGGTAAAGGGAACAAGGCTTCCCCTCTCTCCGTGAAGACCACCAAGAGGAAACCAGAGGGTGTGAAGAAAGCCAAGGCGGACAGCCCGGTGAACGGGTGAGTGAGTGCCTGGGTGCCCCAATGGCTGTGGGGGTTGGCAGAGCGCGGGTCTGTAACTGCTGCTCCCTATTCTCAGGTTGCCAAAGGGGCGAGGCAGTCAGAGTCGGAGCGGGAGCCGTGAGCAGAGCTACTCGAGGTCCCCATCGCGATCCGCTTCTCCTAAGAGGAGGTGTGTGCCTGAGGGGCCTGCATCTGGCGGGTGGGTGTTTTTCCCAGGGTGCGGGGGTGAGGTGTTTGGGGTACTTGGTCATTGCTTGGTGCTGCTGGTCTTCACAGGAAAAGCGATAGCGGCTCGACTACTGGGGGGTCCAAGTCCCAAAGCCGTTCGCGGAGCCGGAGTGACTCACCCCCAAGACAAGCGCACCGAGGCGCTCCCTACAAAGGCTCCAAGGTGAGGAGCTATCGCAAGTCCAAGGACTGCAAGTACCCCGCCCGGAAGCCACACAAGTCTCGGAGCCGCAGCTCTTCACGCTCGCGAAGCCGCTCACGGGAGCGGGCAGACAATTCTGGAAAGTACAAGAAGAAAAGTCATTACTATAGAGATCAGCGACGGGAGCGTTCAAGGTCTTATGAGCGAACAGGCCACCGCTACGAGCGGGACCACCCCGGACACAGCAGGCATCGGAGGTGAGGCCTGGGGTTCGAGAGCTGCCCTCCACCCTCGGCGTGGCTGACTGTGGCTCAACTCTCTTTGTAAATGGTGGTTGACTCTGGACCTGGTGATGAATTTGGAGATGGAACCGAGAGGATGGCACTGTGCCCTTCAGGTTGGCCTGGGCGAGGTGCACCCTGGTCCGGCTGCAGGGCCCGTCTCGGCCGCAGAGGAGATGGCGCACATGCTGGTGGTGTGGATCGGTGCTAATGACAGGCTGTCTTCACTCCCATCCCGACACTCAATTACGTTAAACCAACAAAATGACTTTTAGGACCTTTGCCTATATTAGGTTGTACTTATGTACATATTTTACAGTATTTCACAATGAGAAAATGGCCTTACTAGCCCCTATTCTCTATCCACGTTGTAAATAAACATGTGTTTAATACAAGTTAAAGCTATATATGAGAACTCAGAACTTGAATTCTGTCAGCCTAAAACTTGTGTAGAGAATTCTGATTTTTAAAATGTGAAGGTATTTAGATCTGTGTTGAAAGTCGTATATTTTTATCTGCGATGCTGAGTGCAGGCCACCAGCTCCTAAATAGAGGTTTCCTATATATGCATTTTATGTGGTTGAATAAACACGATTCTCTCTACTCAGGATATTTGGACGTTAAAGGACTCGTAGTTTGTCCTACTTGTTGCTGCGCCCGGCCCGCAGCGCCCGATCTCGTGTCTGTGCTGGCGCCTCTGATCTCATTAGAGCTGTTTTCCCTCAGGCTCCTGTGGCTGCTGTCGGAGGCCCCCAGCCTCCGCCGTCTGCCCGTTCCACAAAGGCTGCTCCCTGTGGGCAAGGGAAGGTGGGGGGAGTCCAGACACAGCCTGCGGCCGCCGCACAGTCTGACCATTTGGAGCATCGCCCCTGGCCGTGTCCCCGTGGGTGGCAGGTGGGTGGACAGGTAGTGGCCCAGGGGAGCAGGACGGACCTTGCTGTTTCCCAGGCGGTGGGCCTGCATGTGCCCAGTTTGGGCGCTCCCCAGACCAGCGCCCCTATCAGGTGGGAGGGCACTGGTGCCATGGGGCCGAGGAGATGTGCAAGCGACAGGGTCAGCGCCCAGGTTCCAGGTGGTGCTCTTTAGGACCAAATCATAGAAGCCCGGATGCTGCAGCGAGGTGGGCTGGCCACACGTTCAGACCTTCCTGCTCGGGCAGCCCCTGGGACGGGAGGGCACGGCGCCATCCTGTGGCCTCAGTGGAGAGCCGGGCCTGGGCCTGTGGTTTCGGCCGCCTCCCTCGGGGGGATGCAGCGCTCATTGCTTAATGAGGCTGGGGCCTGAGATGGCTGGACTCGCTGGTGGAGCCACCAACGGGCACTGCACCCTTCTCCTCCCCGGCACCCCTGCCGGTCCTTCCAGCCCAGGCCTGAGCGAGAAGGGGTCGCGGGGCCCTGGGAGCCCCCACCCTGAGAAGCAGCCGGCGCGGCCAAACCCAGTCCTCGCCCGAGGCTCTTTTGGGTTTTGGACCAAAACTGAAGTTTCTGATTTCTCTTTCCACAGGATCAGTTTGGGAGTTCGCTTTAAAAAGGAAAGGAACTCCACCTCTGCAAGGCGCGGGCCTCCGCACTGGCGGGGAGAGGAGGCAGCCACGCCAAGGGGCTGGGGCGGGGCGCCCCCGGTGCCCGAGCTGCGGGATCCGTCGCCGGCGCCGCGGTCTGACCCCTTCACGCCCCGTCCAGGGGAGGAGGAAGGGGAGGGGGCAGCTGGGCCTGCGGGGACTGCGTACCCAGCCTCCAGCCCCAGCGGGTGCAGTACCGCAGTCGCTTTGGTCGCCCCGCGCACTCCACTTCCGTCGCGGGGTGACAGGCCTGTCGCAGTTCCGGAACCTCCCTTCCGCCTGCCTCGGCGAACGAGTCCTGCTGGGCGCGAGTTCGGCCGCGCAGGCGCAGAGAGCATCCCCTGGGATTCTGGGAGATGTAGTTTTCTTCTTAATGGATCCGCAGGGCTGCGGGCGTGGCGTGGCGGCTCCTCTGGCCGGAAACCGTGGCTTTCTGGGCCCGCTGGGGCCTGAGCCGACGCGGAGTCGGGCTCTGTAAGCGCGCCAGGGGGCGCTAGACGTAGGAACCGCCGGGCGGCGGCACCTGGCTTGAAGACCGGACCGGAAGTGCCTGCGCACCGCGGCGGAATGGTCAGTGTTGGCCCCTGTATCCGGCCTGGAGAGGGCGGGCGGGCAGGCGGCCGCGGCGCGGTGCTCCAGGGGCTGCCGAGAGAGCCGCCGGCGTGGGCCACCCTCCCGGGGCCAGGGCCCACCCGCGGCCGTGGTGCGCCGCTCCCCGCCTTCGGCTCCACCCCGCGTGGTCGGCGCCTGGGGTGAAGCTGAGACCCAGGGAGGGTCGGTGACTGGCCCCGAGCCGCGTGCTGGGAGGCGGGTCACTTGCGGGAGGGAGCGGGGTCCTCCCGGGGGGTGCGGGCGAGGCGGTGGCGGGGTGCCGGGGCGAGCAGGACGGCAGCCCCAGTCCCGCCAGCCCCGGGCTGCGCGCGCCGCCGGCGCCCCCTTGACCTCAGCGCGCACCTGTGTTCCAGCTCCGCTGAGCACCTGGGCCGCCACCCGCAGACCATGTTCCTGGCGCGTCTGACGTCTCAGCTGCTGCGGGTCGCGCCCCGGGCAGGTAAGCGCTCCCGGGGGGCCAGACGGGCAGGACGCAGCCGGGTTAGGAGCATGTGCCTCACCATCCGGAGGCCAGGGCCCGGCCTCGCCAACTGCCCTGCAAACACCCCAGCATCACAGAGGGGAAGCCTGCCCCGCCCCCCCGCCCCCCGCCTCTCCCCCAGAGCATCAGCAGGGGCTCCGGCCGGCCGAGCGCAGGCCAGTGCAGACCGATGGGTGGTGACTGGCGTCGTGTTTCCTGCAGGCCTCCGTGGGCCCGGGCGCGTCCCAGGGGTGCCGGGCAGCCATGCCTGCAGGCCCCGCTACAGCACGCAACCAGCAGGCCCGAGTGGGGTTGCCGTCCTCCCGGGCAAGGGGGTCCAGCTGGAGCTCGAGGAGATGCTGGTCCCCAGGAAGATGTCCATCAGTCCCCTGGAGAGCTGGCTGACGGCCCACTACCTCCTGCCCAGACTGGATGCCGGGGTCCCAGGGACTGCGGCGCCGGCCCAGGCCTACGAGTGTCCGCCTGGCCAGGTGGGGGGAGGAGCTGAGCAGGGGCGTGAGGAGGTGCAGGACGCACCCCAGATTCAGTGCAAAAACGTGCTGAAGATCCGCCGGCGGAAGATGAACCATCACAAGTACCGCAAGCTGGTCAAGAGGACCCGGTTTCTGCGGCGGAGGGTCCGGGAAGGGCGCCTGAAACGGAAGCAGGTACGTGTGGGTCCCGGGGGCCTGGCGCGGGGCAGGGTGGCCGAGGGCGTGCCCACACACCGGCCGGCGGCCCTCGCTCTGCCCTCGCAGGTGAAGTTCGAGAAAGACCTGAAGCGCATCTGGCTGAAGGCGGGCCTGAAGGAAGCCCCTCCCGGCTGGCAGACCCCCAAGATCTACCTCAGGGGCAAGTGAGCGGACCCCTGCCCGGCGCTGCTGCCGTTCTCTTGTAATAAACGTTGAGGAGCTCCGCTGCTCCTGCTGCCTGGACCCCCTCCTGCCTGGTGTGAGCTGCCTTGGGGTTGAGGCTGGAGCCGGGCTCTGAGGCACCAAGGCCCCCGGGGCAGATGGGCGGCCCCTTCCCGGTGCCGGCCTGTGGGAATGACAGCCTCGCTGCTTAGGAACGAAGGCCGGGGGAATCGCTGTGACCAGAGGCCCAGCTCTGCCCGCAGGGCACTTTGTCCCCCTGGGCGGGCAGCCTCTCGTTGGTCACGCAGGTGGCAGACGTGCCCGGGCTGAGGTGTAAGAGGGGGGCTCAGGGAGGGAGTCAGGAGAGGCCCCAGTGCCCCCAGGGAGGATGGGCAATGCTCCGCAGGCTCCAAGGACCTGGGTCTCGAGGGGCCCCCTGAGCCACCCTGCTCAGCTGGGGCCGGGGCCTCCGCCACCACCACCGCCTGAGTGGGGTGTCTGGAGGGTGTGCCCCAGCAGGTTCGGGGTTGTGGGTGGTGAGGAAGGTGTCGCTGGGGGGCTGGAGAAGCCCTCATGTGAGCCAGCGGCCCCGGGACTCGGGTGCCTTCTGGGTGGGGAGGGGAGTGCGTTATCCCTAAAAGTGGGGGCCTGGAGGGCCTGGGCTTCTGCATGGGCTTGGGGGCTGGGCTGTTTTGGGGAGGCTGGTTCCCACCCTCAGACGTGGGTCCAAGGGGAGGAGACCAGCGCCTGCCTGTGCTGCCCCACCCCCGCTAGGCAGGCACTGGCCCCTGAAATGGGTGCGGAGCCTGGGTTTGAGCTTTCTGGGAGGAGGCAGGTCTTGGGGGGCTTGAGTGCGGTTTCCCAGCAGCTCTCCTGGGACGGGCCAGACCAGGCTGTGCGGTCACCCCGTTGCTTCAGGGAGCCGGGCGGGCCCCCGCCCCATGTGAGCTGGGCGGGCATGCAGGCTGCTGGCCGCGGGACCCGTCAGGGGACCTGGGCCTTCAGGGCCTGCGCTCACCAGTGTGCGGTGGCCATGACCTGGGGGGGACCTGGGGCCTCGGAGGGCACAGGCCTGCTTCTGCTGGTGGCCGCCAGGGGGCAGCAGTCCGCACCCTGCTGCTGGGTCACCCACATCCTCTGGGTCGTGGCTTCCCCCACGGTGGATGGTGGTGTGAGGCCCCTGGGCCAGGGCCGGGGTGGTGAAGCTGCCCGGGGGAGGAATGGACCCTGCCTTCCTGGTGCCAGTTGTGGCCTCAGCCACGGCAGCTGCCCGGGCTGGCGGGAGGAGGACCATGCTCAGTGGTCAGAGCATCAGAGACAAAGCCTCTCTCTGGAGCTGGGCTGGGCGGGGAGCTCGGGGTGCGGCTGGCCAGCTGTGCACCTGGGGGCTGGTGGGGCACCGCAGGTCCCCCTGGGCCAGCCTCCTCCATCCTGGGCGGGGCCAGCAGAGCAGGCTGCCCGTGGCCTCCAGGGCATCTGGGCTCATCTCGGACATCTCGGTTGTGACAGTGGAGGTACAGTGGGAGGAGGCCAGGCTGTGCTGAGTGCCCTACTGTGCACAGGGCAGCCTCCCCCCGGCCCCCCGCCCCCGCAGGCCTGCCCAGCCCCTCCCCCGCAGGCCTGGCCTGGCAGCCCCTCTTGCTGCCCCTCCTGGGTGGCGTGTGCGCAGCTCATGCTGCCTGTGGCTTGGATGCCTGTGGGGCCCCAGCCACAAACACAGGAGGCAGAAACTGGGTTTTTATTTTTATCTCAACCGCCCTTCCCAGGCCGAAGGAGGCTGCCTCTCCCTCTTCCCTGTGCAGCCTCCACTCTCCCCCAGCTGTGGGGAGTGCAGCCCCTTCTCCCTGTTGTCTCCCCGGTTCTGACCCCAGGCACCCTCTGAGTGAGGGTGCAGAGGGGCGGTAGTGGGGGCCTGCAGGCTGCCTGCCTGGTCCTGGCTGTGGCCCACCCCTTGCCTCAGTCTCCCCTGGCAGGTGCCTAGGGCTAAGGTTCCAGTGGGGGGAGGTCCCCAAGGCACAGCTGCTGAGAGTGGTGGGATGCACTTGTGGGGAACCAGCCTCGGGGGCTCCTCCACGCCCTGGCCTGGGCATTCCCACCCACATGGTGGGCCAAGGTAGGAGCCGGGCAGGCTCAGGCCCTGTGGGAGGACCCTGGGCCTGGTGAGGGCCAGGGAGCCCTTCCCAGCTCAGCTGCTCAGGGGCAGACACAGCAGGCATCGCTGCCGGGCCCCACACTGAGCTGTGAATGAGGCTGCTCCTGGCCAGCCTGCTCCGCTCTGGGCTCCCCAGGGAAGGACCCAGGGTGGGGAGGCGGAGGGACCGTCCTGCAGGACTGAGCTGGGAGGTCCAGACCTGGGTGCGGGCCAGAGGGTGACCCCTGCCGCCTGCGGGGCACCCAGAGGCCAGCCCATGCTCCCCGACAGTTGGATTCGATCCTCCAGTTGGGTGGCTGGGAAGCTTCCAGAGCTTGTGAGTGGCTCCAGCCTGTCTCCCTGGAAACCACGTGATGAGTGTGATTAGAGTCCGTCCAGTGGACGGAGCTGCTGTGGGTGTGAGCTGAGGGCGTGAGAGCCCAGAGAGGAAAGGAAGCTGAACTTTTTAAAAATGTTTTTATTAATCTTAAAGGGGAAGGGAGAGGGAGAGCCATAGAAGCATCAGTGAGCAAGTAATATCGATTGGCTGCCTCCTGCAACCAGTGACCTCTTGTGCCTGGGCCGCTCAGCCACTGACTCACACAGGCCGGGCAGCACTGACCTTCTGATGCCTGAGGAGTGTCCACCCTTTAAGAGTTACTTTCTTGCCGAAACCGGTTTGGCTCAGTGGATAGAGCGTCGGCCTGAGGACTGAAAGGTCTCAGGTTCGATTCCCAAGGGCATGTACTTGGGTTGCGGGCACATCCCCAGTAGGAGATGTGCAGGAGGCAGCTGATCGATGTTTCTAACTCTCTATCTCTCTCCCTTCCTCTCTGTAAGAAATCAATAAAATATATTTTTTTTAAAAAAAAGTTATTTTCTTGCAGAATCTACAGAAGGAAGGAAGGAAGAGCTGGGGTGACCGCTGGGTGAGAAGAGATGTAAATCCATGCAGAGTGCCAATATTGCGAGACCACCTCACGCAGCGAGACTGCAGTGTTTAAGTCGGGCTAGGAAGTGTGGATGTTCATATTTGTATTAGAAAAAGCTCAGATGATACATTTTTTAAAGAATATTTTTTTATTGATTTCAGAGAGGAAGGGAGAGGGGGAGAGAGCTAGATACATCAATGATGAGAATCATTGATCGGTTGCCTCCTGCACGCCCCCTACTGGGGCTCAAGCCCACAACCCGGGCATGTGCCCTGACCAGGAATCAAACCTGGGACCCTTCAGTCTGCAGGCCGACGTTCTACCCACTGAGCCAAACCAGCCAGGGCTCAGATAATACTTTTAATCAACATGAGACCTTGGACAGTTCAGTCTGGTTTCATACTTTTGATTTACTACAATGATGTAACCTGGGTGGGGGGCTCTGTGGTTAGGACATCGGTCTGATGGCGCCAAGGTTGCAGTTCAGTCCCTGGGCAGGGCACACACAAGACCCAGCCGGTGACTTATAAACAAGTGGAACAACAAATCCAGGTTTTTCTCAAATCCGCCGGAGAAATGAGAACTACGATGTGTCTCTCCCGGACGTTATGATGCTGCCGCCTGTTTTCCTCCTGAGCGACAAGGTGACCTGCCCTGGCCGGTGTGGCTCAGTGGGTAGAACGTCAGCCTGCAAACTGAAGGTCCTGGGTTTGATTCCCAGTCAGGGCACAGGCCCGGGTTACAGGCTTGATCCCCAGTGTGGGGCGTGCAGGAGGCAGCCGATTGATGATTCTCTCTCATCCTGGATGTTTCTGTCTCCCTCTCCCTTTCTCTCTGAAATCAATAAAAATTTTTAAAATAATTAGTCCCAGGATGCGACCGTGTCCCCGTGTTTCCAGGTCACAATGTGCATGGTGGTCCCCCAGTGGCTGGGACAGCCGGTCCCCGGAGCAGGCCAGACCCTGCCTCTGTGGGACACTCCGGGACTCAGGCCTGGGGCCTGCAGAGCCCTGCCTCCTGCAAACCATCAGGACAAACCTGTACGAGTGACCGAGCGATGGCCGCCAGGAAGACCGTCAGAGCCGGCAGGAAGGAGTGAGCGTGACGCCCCCCGCCCTCCACCCCACCCTCGTGTGGTTGGCACCAACGCGCTTCCAGGGAAACACCCACCCCGCATGGCTCCTTGTCCACCCCCAGCACATGGGGCCGGCCGTCCTGACGGCTCCAATCGCTCCTCCGTGCAGCGGGGACGCTTGCCCTCCGGTCGGTCCCCCCTGGCTTCGCTCGGAGGCAGTCGCGTGTGTCTTGTGGCTGCGTCTGGGGATCCCCAGGACTGAGCGGCAGCACACAGTGCCCCAGCCTGCCAGCTGGTCCTCGCAGGGTCACGGGGTCGGCGGTGAGGACTGGGCCGCTGCGTCCTCCCCGCTCAGGTTCTTCCCGCTGGTCCAGGTGGCGGGCTGCTGGGCGCTCCTCGGGCTGAGGTCCAGGCTCTGGTTGGCAGGGGCTGGGGCTGCCTCAGGGCTTTGCCTGGTGGTCCCCCCCAGGGTGAGGTCCTAGCACTTGCCCATGTGGGTGCAAAGCGCTACCCACTGCAGTCACCCCTCCTGCCCACGCTCACGGTGCGGGCGCCGTGGGGGAGGGGGGGTGCCGTGGGAGGGGTGGACGCTGTGGTGGGAGCTGCCCGCTGCCTGGCCCTTGGGCGGCGTTTCCCTTCTGTTCCTGAGTCCTGAGGCCCCACATTAGCCGCACCAACCACCTTGGCATTTCCTGCATCACAGCCCACATCCCTGCCCCTCCGTCCCTCCAGGCCCGGCTCCCCTCTGAGTGGCCTTGGCGAGGAAGCCAGACCACAGCACGGCTCCCTCTCTCTCCCCTGGGAGGGCTTCCCTCGGCCTTTACTGTGGGTGTCGCCCCCTCAGAGGCCACTGCGGCCAGTCGTCAGGGAGGTGGCCCTGCGGCCCCCTGACAGCACTCCTCACTGCGCGTGGAACGATCGCATTGACCAGCGGGCAGGTCTGCCCTTCCTCCGGATCTGCTCCTCCGCTCGCTGGCGCACAGTAGGTGCTCAGCGCACAGCAGGTGTGACCACGTGGAGAGTGTCTGGTGCTCTCTGAGCGCCTGTGGTTTTCCTCCCGATGAGCCAGGCTGCCTGGAATGTCCCAGTCCCGGAGCCGGAGCCAGAGCCTGGTTCTCACCCCGGCTGCTGCTGACACCCCCGCTCAGCCCCGCCCCCCGGGAAGAGAGGTGGCTGCAGGGCTCTGGTGGGGGTGCGGGGGCTGGTGGGCTCGGCTGGAGCTCCAGGCGGGACTGTGGGGATGCTGCCGGCGTCCTCGCCCTGGTCTGCTCTGTCCCCGGGGGAGCGGTCAGCTGAGGCCTGGCCAGCAGTCGGGCACTGGAGAAGGAGGGGGGCTCAGCCGGCTGTGGGAGGGGCAGTGGCCTGGTCCTGCTGCTCTGCTCACATCTGTGCCATTTCCTACCGAGGACGGGGGTGGGGGTGGGGCGTGCAGCCCTTTGCTGCTCCTCTTGGCTCAGCTGGCCTCCGCGGAGAGAACAGGATGGGGCAGGAGGAGGGGTTGCAGCCCTGGCTGCTTCTGTCCATCTTGCCCGCTGTGGCGAGGGGGTCAGGGTGCACTCAGGGGCGCCCCCCGCAGACGTCTTCCTGCATTTGGGTCTGCAGCAGGAGGACCCCAAGGAGCCTCAGTACAGAGGGCCCTGGGCCCGGGACCAGCTGGGAGGGGAGGCTCTGCAGGAGTTCAGGGTGTAACCGGGTCCCCTCAGACCCAGTGGCCGGCCCCGGCCATCCTGCCTCTCTCCAGCTGCTTGGGCGTCTTCCCTCCACGCAGGAGAGGGCGGCCAAGAGGCGGGACGGAGGACCGAGATGGAGGAACAGACACGGGGGCGCAGGCGGGGGGCGGGGGCAGCCACCAGCACTAATATAAACCAGTTAGAAAAACAAGGGAGGCCAGGCCTCGAGGCCCAGGGCGGAGGCCGGCTTGCTTTTCCAGAACGAAAGGCCCCGGAGGAGCTGGGGGTGAGGGGAGCCTGTTCGATTCAAGTTTGGAAAACGGGCCCCGCCCCCCAGAGCCTGGACGGGCTGAGGAACCTCCGTTAGGTCTGTGGGTGTGGGTGGGGGGCTCCCTCCTGTCACCCCGTCCCCTCTGCAGCGGCGCTGGTGTCCGCCGCCCGGAGCCGGGCTGGGCGCCTGGCTTGTCTGAGGACGTGGGGACCAGGGCAGGGTTCAGGCCGAGACCCCAGCCCACCAGGGACAGCTGGGGACCAACCCCAGCCGCACGGCCGCGGAGGAATGCACTGTGGGCTCCCGGCGGCTCCCGCTGGTTCTCTCCTCTGAGGTTTGCTTAACTAGAAGGAGCGGGCTGGTACGCGGCGCTGCTCTGTTATTTCCCGTTTGTTTATGTGACTCCGTAGGTTTTCCCAGTTTCAAATTAGTGCCTTCTAGGGCGGGGGGGGGGGGGGGGGGGCTCCCGTGCCCTCTCCCTCCCCTCTCCTCCGGGTGGGGGTGCGCCTAGGAGCTGTGTAACCCAGGTTTGAGTTCAAGGACCCCAATTCTGCCCTGGATGGTGGGCAGATGTTGGGGGGGGCAGGCCAGAGAGGTGGGCGTTGCTTCCCCCTCAGCCCCCCCCAGTGCTCAGGGTCCCCCCCTTACTCCACGGCTCCTGTGGAGGGTGAAGATGCCTGGAAACCACCAGGGCCTCATGCTGTGCCCAGGCCCCGCCCCAGGCTTCCCCCCAGGGCTGGGCTGTTCTGAACCCCCCCCCCCCCCCCCCCGTTCCTAGATGAAGAAATGTGGGGTCATCACAGGCTAACGGAGGAGCCGGCGGTTTGGCAGCCTGGATCCCTGGGGGTCCCTGCCCGGATGCCTCCACCCCGGGCAGGGGCCAGGCTGCCCACAAGGGGGAATGCCCTGGGCAGTGTCCCCCTGCAGAGGTGAGATGAGGGGGTGCTCACTGCGGAACCCCAGCCTGCAGCAACCCCAGAAGAGCCCCACATGTCACAGCCGCCCACAGGCATCATCGGGACCTCACCCCCAGCCCTCTGTCCTCCAAGGGCTGGGCTGCTGCCCCTCCCCAGGACCCGGGCCAGAGAGGGGCCCCTCTCCGCCTGATGCCCTCAGGGTCTGGCACAGCGGCCACAGGGCCCCCTCCCCACAGGCCGGCCAGGGTGGGGGCGGCCAGGGGGCTGGGCAGAGCGAGGGGGCGGTCTGCAGCCCGCGACCAGCCCAGAGCTCCGTGATGTCATGGCAGTGCCGAGGGGGAGGGGGCCGGGCTGTTTTTCTGGAGAGTTGGAGCTGGAGGGAGGGAGACAAAGCCAGGCTGGCGGCGGCACCATGGAGCTGCGGGCCCGCGTCTTACTCTGGAAACTTCTGCTTCTGCGGAGTGAGTGCGGGGTGTGGGACTCCGGAGGCGCCAGCCACCAGTGCGTCCCGGGAGTGTGGTTTAGGCAAAGCCGCCTGCCTGAGCTCGAGCCCAGCGTGGGGGCGGCCCGGTGGGAAAGGGACAGTCAGGGGGGACCTCAGGGATAATGAGGCCCCGGGACCCGGGAGGGTGTGAGCCTTCAAACGCCCTCCTCACGCGGAACCTGGAGCCAGAGGCCAAGGAGGGCTGGGGGGGCGGGGCGGGAGCGGGGCTGAGGCAGCGGCCTGGGTCCCTCAGGCAGGGGGCCCCCAGCCTGTGCTCCCCGTGGGCGGGAGGGGAGCCCGCGGGGGGCTGTGGGGCCTGGGGACTGTGGGGCTTGCAGGGTCTGTTCCTCGGCTCCCTGCACCCCCACCCCCCCAGCCAGCCCGAGCTGGCCTGCTGACCCGGCACATTCCTCCGTCCTGGCGCCCGGCCGCAGCGCCGGAGCAGGAGCCTGGCTGTGAGGTGGCCGATGTGGGGTCGCTCCTCACGTCCAGCCTTTTGGTGCTTCAGACCCTGCCCTTCAGGACCAGAGGCTCCAGCCCCGAGCCCTGGGGGTGGGGGTGGCTCCCAGGTGAGGTCCTGTGTGCGGCCCACCCGGCAGGTGCAACGCCTGCCTCCCTGGTGCCCAGGCTCCGGGGGCCTTGCTGGCAGCCTCCTTCCCTGGGCAAGGGGGGGCCTTGCTGACAAGCCTGCATTCCAGGGCCAGCCAGTGGGGTCTAAGCCGAACCCACCACCCACCACGCACCCCGATGGGCATGGTGCCCCTGCATTGGCTGGGAGGATTAAGGGGGGCTGTGGGAGAGGTGCCTGTGCCCTGAGGGCTAGAGAGATCCCACCTGTGTCCTCCTGGCTTCTCCGGCTTTATCCCCACCCATAAACCGGGTGTCAGCACCCACCTCAGTGGGGCCCACAGAAGGGACGCGCGGCCCGGCCAGCGGGGCTCAGTGGTTGGGCATCGACCTATGAACCAGGAGGTCAGGGTTCGATCCCCCGTGAGGGCACAGGCCCAGGTTGTGGGCTCAGTCCCCAGTGTGGGGCGAGGAGGAGGCAGCTGATCCACGATTCTCTCTCATCAGTGATGTTTCTCTCTCTCCCTCTCCCTTCTCTGAAATCAATAAAAATATATATTAAAGGTGGGGGGACGAGGGCCAGTGCCCCTCCCGGGCTGTAGAGGCCGAGGTCACCCCTCCCCACTGACTGGTTCTTCTTGTGCCTCCAGGCGCCGCCGTCCTGAGCTCAGGTGAGTGGCCAGCCCCGCCCGCGGCGGCCCCCTCCTGTCCCCGCGCCAGGCCAGCCCCCCGTCCCTGCCCCCGCGTCCCCCCTCAGTGACCCCCTTCCCCCAGGGCCGTCGGGGGCCGCCGCAGCGGGCAGCTCGGTGGTGTCGGAGGCGGCGGTGAGCTGGGCGGCGGGCGCCCGGGCCGTGCTGCGCTGCCAGAGCCCGCGCATGGTGTGGACGCAGGACCGGCTGCACGACCGGCAGCGCGTGGTCCACTGGGACCTGAGCGGCCCGGCCGGCCCCGCGCGCCGCCTCGTGGACATGTACTCGGCGGGCGAGCAGCGCGTGTACGAGCCGCGCGACCGCGGCCGCCTCCTGCTGTCGCCTTCAGCCTTCCGCGACGGCAACTTCTCGCTGCTCATCCGCGGTACGCGCTCCGGCCGCGGGAGTGCACGGCGGGGGGCGCGGGCGCCCCGGGGATCCACGGCGGGGGGGGCGGTGCGGGGCGCCCCGGGGATCCACGCGGGGGGGGCGGTGCGGGGGGCGGTGCGGGGCGCCCCGGGGGAGGGCCCGGGCCGCGGGCGGGAGTTCACGGCTGCTCTCCGCCCGTGCGCAGCGGTGGAGGAGACGGACGCGGGGCTGTACACCTGCAGCCTGCACCACCATTACTGCCACCTCTACGAGAACCTGGCCATCCGCCTCGAGGTCACCGACAACCGTGAGTCGCTGGCCCCGCGGGACGCCCCTCCCCCCGCCTCTCCCCCGCCCCCCGCCCCCACTGAGCGATCTGCGCCCACAGCCCGGGCCGCCGGCGCGCACTGGGACGGCGAGAAGGAGGTGCTGGTGGTGGCGCGCGGCGCGCCCGCGCTCCTGACCTGCGTGAACCGCGCGCACGTGTGGACCGACCGGCACCTGGAGGAGGCGCAGCAGGTGGCGCACTGGGACCTGCAGCTGCCCGGGGTCCCGCACGACCGCGCCGACCGCCTGCTCGACCTCTACGCCTCGGGCGAGCGCCGCGCCTACGGGCCGCCGGTCCTGCGCGACCGCGTGTCGGTGGAGGCGGACGCCTTCGCGCGCGGGGACTTCTCGCTGCGCATCGACCCGCTGGAGCCGGCGGACGAGGGCACCTACTCCTGCCACCTGCACCACCACTACTGCGGCCTCCACGAGCGCCGCGTCTTCCACCTGACGGTCACCGCGCCCGCCGCCCCGCCGCCCCCGCGGGGCTCGCCCGGCAACGGCTCCAGCCAGGGCAGCGCCCCCGCCCCAGGTGCCGAGGCCGCCCCGGGCTCCCGGGGAACGGCGAGGGGCTGGGAACGGCCCGGCCCGGCTGGTGGGAGCCCGCCCGGCCCCTCCCCGCCCCACGGGAGGGACGGGGGTCAGCGAGGGGAGGCCCCACGGGCGGCGGCCGCCTGTCCCTTCCCAGGGCCGCGGGGCGCCGCGCGGGCGGCTGGGGTCGGGGCGCCCCGACGGCCAGCCCCGCCCCTGACCCGCCCCCCGCGGCTCTCGCAGACCCCACGCTGGCGCGCGACCGCAGCGTCATCAACGTGATCGTGCCCGAGGGCCGCGCGCACTTCTTCCAGCAGCTGGGCTACGTGCTGGCCACGCTGCTGCTCTTCCTCCTGCTGCTGGTCACCGTGGTGCTGGCCACGCGGCAGCGCCGGCGCGGGGGTGAGCGCGGGGGCGAGCGCGGGGGCGGCGGTGCCGGCTGAGCGGAGGCCCAGGGGCGCCCCGTGAGCCTGTGAACTGGGTGGGGGGTTCGGGGCCGGGGAGCTGGGGGCGGGCAGACTGTCCCCGACGCGAGCCTCCCTCCCAGGTTACGACTACTCGGGCCAGAAGGCGGCGAAGCCCAAGGGGTGAGTGCCCCCCGCCCCCGGGTTGGCCGGGCCGGGGCCTCCCGCCGTCCTAACCGCCCCCCGCCCCCCGCCCCCCAGGAAGGACGTGAACTTGGCGGAGTTTCCTGTGGCCACAGCGGAGCAGGCTTTTTACAGGAGCGAGGACATCCAGCTAGGTGAGGCGCCGCCACCCGGGCACGGGCACGCGCGCACACACACACACACACACACACACACACGTGCACGCGCACACTCACACACGTGCACGCGCGCACTCACTCACACACGTGCACGCGCGCACTCACACATGTGCACACACGTGCACGCGCACACACGCACACGCCGGGAGTGCGGCGGTGGGGAGGCACCTCCAGGGCTCACCGCTCTCCCCGCCCCGCCCCCCAGATTACAAGAACAACATCCTGAAGGAGAGGGCCGCGCTGGCGCACTGCCCCCCGCCCGCCAAGCACATCGACTTGGACAAAGGTGCGTGGCCGGGAGGGAGCCCTCTGCCCGCAGGGAGGGAGGGGGGAGGCAGGGAGGGGGAGGCAGGGAGGGAGGGAGGGAGGGGGAGGGAGGGGGAGGGATGGGGGAGGCAGGGAGGGAGGGGGAGGGGGAGGGGGAGGCAAGGAGGGAGGGGGAGGCAGGGACGGGGAGGCAGGGAGGGAGGGATGGGGGAGGCAGGGGGAGGCAGGGAGGGAGGGGGGAGGGGAGGCAGGGAGGGAGGGGGAGGGGAGGCAGGGAGGGAGGGGGAGGGGGAGGCAGGGAGGGGGAGGGGGAAGCAGGGAGGCAGGGAGGGAGGGGGAGGGAGGGAGGGGGAGGGAGGGGGAGGGGAGGCAGGGAGGGGGAGGGGGGAGGCAGGGAGGGAGGGGGAGGGAGGGGAGGGGGAGGCAGGGAGGGAGGGGAGGCAGGGAGGGAGGGGGAGGGAGGGGAGGGGAGGCAGGGAGGGAGGGGAGGGGGAGGCAGGGAGGGAGGGGGGAGGGGGGAGGCAGGGAGGGAGGGGGGAGGCGGGGGCGGCCGCCCACCCGAGCCCTTGTCTCGCAGAGTTCCGGAAGGAGTACTGCAAGTGAGGGCGGGGCCCCGCCGGCTGTCGGTGCGGGAGCGTCTCCGGGCTCACCGGCCGCTCCGGCCGCTCCCGTCCCGCTCCAGCGGCTGGTCCCGCTGTCCTGTCCCGAACTTGGACGGAGCCGGCGCGGAGGAGGCGCCTCCAGAGCCTCCCCTGGAGCCGCCTCACCCTCACGAGCCACGAGCCACCGTGGGCTCCCCGGGCCGCCTGCTCTGCGGCCGCACCCCCGCCCCGCACCCCCGCCCCGCACCCCCGCCCCGCAGCGCTCACTGCCCGCTCCGGCCCCGGCCGCCGAGCCCACCCACGGTCACCGCCGGCCTCGCCAGGCCTCCGCGGGGGCGCCGCCGGGAGCCTGGCAGCTGGGTCAGCCTGAGGCTGGCACTGCCCCTTCCTCACGCCGCCCTGGTCCTGGGCGGCGCTGCCCTCGGGCTCCAGGCTGCCCTGCGCTGGCTCGGGGACTGAGGACAGCGCCCCCTGCCCCGACCAATGCCCCCTCTGCGCCGCCCGGGCCCATCCCCGCTTCCCACCCGCTCCGGCCTCCTGTGCAATAAGCTGCCTTGACGCTCCCTGGGCTCCGGGTGACTCCGGGCCCTCCCTGGGCTGGCGCATCGTTTGGCTTCTGTGTTGTCCGAGGACGGAGGAGGGTGAGGATGGTGCTCGAGTGGCCCCTGCAGCCACGCAGGACACACCGCCCGCTCCTCCTGGGGAATGGCCCCATCACAATAAAGACCTTTCTGATCGGTAGACACGGCCTCTGCTGCCCCTCCTCCTCCCAGGGTAGCCTGGGCCTCGGAACCCCAAATCCCTTCCTTCATCTGAAGCCCCCCATCATCACCCATGAGTGCAAGGTCTGGGTGGGGTGTCCTGGGAAGAAGGACCTCGGGATTTTTCAGCCCTTACGCCCGGCTGGGACAGTGTGTGTGATTTAAATATATTTCTTCACTGATTCCAGAGAGGAAGGAAGAGGGAGAGGGAGAGAGAAACATCAATGATGAGAGAAAATCATTGATCGGCTGCCTCCTGCACGCCCCCCACTGGTGATCAAGCCAGCAACCTGGGCATGAGCCCTTGGCCAGAATCGAACCCGGGACCTTCAGTCCGCATTTCGAGGCTCTACCCACTGACCCAAACCGGCCAGGGCTGTTTTGTGTGTTTTTATAAAAATATTTTTTTTATTGATTTCAGAGAGGGAGAGGGAGAGATATAGAAACATCAATGATTGGAGAGAATCTTTGATGGGCTGCCTCCTGCACGCCCCACACTGGGGATGGAGCCTGCGACCCCAGCATGTGCCCTGACTGGGAATGGAACCCTGACCTCCTGGGTCATAGGTCGATGCTCAATGATTGAGCCACGCTGGCCTGGCGGGGCTCCGAGGGTTTATATGAAGGTGGGGGGAGGGGAGCGTGCTGGTGGATGACAGGACAGAAGGGGTGGGGGTAGCTCAGGCCTGAGAAGCAGGTGGGACTGGAGGTGTGAGGAGACAGGTGGAGGTGACAGGTGGAGGTGTGACACCCCGGGGGAAGGGCTGCGGTAGGAAGGTGCCCTGTTTCCCCAACCCTGACCCCATCCTCCAAAGCCCGGTCAGGGCAGCTGGGAGCGGGAAGCCTGCTTGTGTGGGAAACTTCCCGGCTGGGGTGTGACCTGCTGAACGAGGAGGCAGAAGCCACCCACCCAGGTGGACGCCCGAGCTCCCAGGCGGGGAAGGGAAAGCTCTGGGCTGTTTGCATGAAGACGCTGTGTCAATAAACTCACACAAAGGAAGTAAAGTCGAAAGATGTATTACTTTGCAGATCCCAGAATCGGGGGCAGCGGGCGAGGCAGCCCTCTGCCCCAGGTCACAGCCTGTTACTTGTAAGGTGGTTGGTTGGAGGTCATTGATTTCTCAGAGGCTTTACTTTGAGTGGTTATTTTATTTTTAAATTTTTTAAAAAATATATTTTATTGATTTTTTTACAGAGAGGAAGAGAGAGAGATAGAGAGTTAGAAACATCGATGAGAAACATCGATCAGCTGCCTCCTGCACATCTCCCACTGGGGATGTGCCGGCAACCACGGTACATGCCCTTGACCGGAATCAAACCTGGGACCTTTCAGTCCGCAGGCCGACGCTCTATCCACTGAGCCAAACCGGTTAGGGCTGGTTATTTTATTTTTAAATATATTTTTATTGATTTCAGAGAGGAAGAGAGGGAAACATCAATGATGAGAGAGAATCATGGATTGGCTGCCTCCTGCACACCTCACACTGGAATCGAGCCCGTAACCAGGGCATGTGCCCTGACCGGGAATCAAACCGCGACCTCCTGCTTCTTAGGTGGATGCTCCACCGCTGAGCCAGGCTGACGGGCTGGGTGGTGATGTTTAAAGGTGCCCAGGAAGAGCGAGGTGGGAACTTGGGTGGGGGGAATCCTAAGCTCTGGTCCTTACCTGAGACCAGATTCTGGTGTGAGCAGGGTTGTCACGTGGTAAAATGCCCAGGCGATGACTCAAATAGCTGCCCCCCCCCCCCCACACACACACAGGGACCCACAGTGGCCCAGGCAGGGAGGGAGGCTGGCCGGGACCCGTGGTGTGATAACATGCCTCCCTCCCACCCCGCTGACCCCTGGCCCCACAGTGGCCACCACTTCTACTGGGCAAGGCCCCGCCTGGAAGGGCTTGGGCCCTGGCCCCGCACTCACCCCTGCGGGCCTGAGCCGGACCACCGGACCACCGGACCACCGGACCACCGTGGCACTGGCTGGGCTGGGCTAGAAGCGTCTCTCCTACGACCTGAGCTGTCAAGCGGGACATAGCCTTGGGGGCTGGAGGGCAGCCGGGGGATCAGGCCACCCCGTCTGTGGGTCTGGTGCAGAGGAAGCTGGACCCCATGAGCTCTCAGGCGAGGCCCTGTCTCCCTCCTTCCGGGACGCCAGCTCAGAGAGCTGTGACGGGCCCTCCCTCCAGGCCATCCTGCTGGCTCCTCAGGTTTCCTCCGAGGAAACGAGACCCGAGGGGAGAAGGCCCCGGCTTTGCCGAGTGGGTACCACCCTCACGGAGCCAAGGGGACTGGAGGTCAGGGCCCCTGGTCCAGGCTGACCTGGCGGGGTCCCCCGCCTGGGCGCCTCTGGTCAGCAGTGGCCTGGTGGGGTCTCCTGCACTGGCCCAGGGCCGGAGGGTCAGGACCAGGCAGATGAGTGATTTCCAGGTTCCAGCCAGCTTGGGGGGGACGGGGGGCGGGGACAGGGGCATCATCCCCGTCACTCTTGTTATTCTCGCCAGTGGGGCTCCCTCCAGTGCCTCCTCCCGCGGGCGGCGGCTCAGGGTCTCCCTCGAGGGAGGGCCTCACGCCGGTTTGACTGACAGCGGGGGGCGGGGGGGACCTTCACCTGCTGCCTGGGCACCTCCGCACACGTGCGCCCTAGAGCTGCGTGGTGAGCCCCGCCCCCGCCCCCGCTGTCACCCTGGCATCACGTGGCGCCCGAGTCCTCCCCACATTCACTGGGCCCGTGTTTCTCAGTCCCCGTGGGCACCGGCAGGGGAGCCATGTCGGAGCTGGAAGGGGGCGGCGCGGGCGCCAGGCTACCGGTGTCCTCCGCTCCCTCCCGCGGCGACCGTCCTCAGCCTCCGGAGGCCCCGCAGCCTCGGGCCTCGGCCCCACAGACCCGGGAGCTCTCCCGAGGGCCGGAGTCCCTTCCAGCGACGCTCGGGGAGGGTCCCTTCCGACAGCTCGGGGCGCGTCGTGTGGGGCGTCCCCACCCACCTCCTGCCCCGGGCGCGCCCCTGTCTGTCCACGCGCGACAGCTCGGGCCCAGAGCGTGTCGTGGGCGCCCCGCGCGCCCGGCTGGGGGCCCGGGACCGGCCGGGGAGAGCGCGGCCGAGGCTGCGCGGGCGCGCGCACGCGGCCCCGCCTCCCGCGCGCGCCCCGCCTCCCGCGCGCGCCCCGCCTCCCGCGCGCGCCCCGCCTCCCGCGCGCGCCCCGCCTCCCGCGCGCGCCCCGCCTCCCGCGCGTGCGCAGCCCCGCCTCCCGCGCGCGCCCGTGACGTCAGCCCCGCCGCGCTCTCGGGCGCCCCCCGCGGGCCGCGCGTAGCCCCGCCGGGCGGTCCCTGGAACTGCGCGGCCCGAGGGGGCGGCGGGGCGCACGGACGCGGCCGGGCCTGGTGCGCTCCCAGTGCGTCCCGGGCCGGGGCGGATGGGCGGCCGCCGGCCGCTGGGCAGCGGGCGAGGCGCGCGCGGAGCCGGGGGCGGCGGGGCGGGCGGGGCCGGGGCGGCCGGGCCGGGAGCGGCGGGCGGGCGGGGCGCAGGCCGGCGGCGGGGAGGCGCCCGCGTCGGATCCCCGGGCCGGGCCTGACCGCGGAGCGGGCCGCCGCCGCGCCATGGCGGAGACCAAGATCATCTACCACATGGACGAGGAGGAGACGCCGTACCTGGTCAAGCTGCCCGTGGCGCCCGAGCGCGTCACGCTGGCCGACTTCAAGAACGTGCTCAGCAACCGGCCGGTGCACGCCTACAAATTCTTCTTCAAGTCCATGGACCAGGACTTCGGGTCAGTGGCCGCGGGGGCCGTGCGGGCGGCGGCACCTGTCTGCGCGCGGGCCGGGCCGGGGGCCGGGGACTGTGACCCGGGCCGGGCCGGGGAGGGGGTGGGCCGGGGACTGAGCCGGGCCGGCCCTCGCCCCGAACGGTGTGCGTCCACCTGTCCGCGGGCGCGGGAGGCACGGGGCCCTCCGCCAGCCCAGGAGCCGGAGAACTCGGGGCGGTGGGCAGCGCGCGTCCCGGCTTCCCCGCCCGCCCGGGGCCTGGTCTGTGCGCCCGAGTGTGTGACCTGCGGGTCCACGTCTGTGGCCCAGGGCGACCCCGCAGTCCCATCGTGGGACCTTCAGACCGGGGCCCGCTGGCCCCGCTGTGGGCGGGCAGGTCCCCGAGAGCTTGTGACTTATGGAGCCGGGGTCCCAGGAGCATCTGCTGAGCGTCGCTGGGGAAGGGGCAGAGGTGCGGGCAGTGGGCCCCCTGGTTAGCGCCGGGGGAAGCCAGGTGACCTGGCACGGGGACGGATCTGTCGCTGGGGCCTGTCCAAGTTTCTGGAGGCTCAGGACAGCCTACCCCTGGCCCCCACCTCCGGTTCCCGAGGTCAGGGCAGAGGTCACGGGTCACCCACCCCGCCCTGGGGTTGCTTGCCATCGGGACTCTGTCCCCGCTGAGCCACAGAGCACTCCGTGTCCTGGGAGCTGCCTCTGGTCAGCGTCCAGCACCTGGTCCTGGCGGTGGCCGTCTGTGGAGAGAGAGGACTTCCCACTCCGCTGGCCGGGCTCTGGGGCCGGGAGCAGGAGGCGGGCTGTGGGCTCCAGGCCTGACCCGGCTCCGCCACCAGTAACCCGAGTGCCCGGCTCGGCCGTGCTGGGGGGCGGGGGGGCGAGCCGTGGGCTGAGCAGGTGTGCCCGGCAGCCCTCAGGCGGCCCATGTCCTTGTGTGGGGCCGTGTCTGGGGACTTTGACATTGAGGCCACTTCCTGGATTCTGTGCTGGGCCCGGGCCCTGGGCACAGGCCGGGCTGGGACGGGCTGCAGCTCTGGAGGACCTGAGGGATGTTTGGGCAGCGGGACTCTCTTGCCCTTCCCACCGCCTCCCCCCCAAAAAACCAAGGGGCGGCAGAGAGGGGTGGGCGTGTCCCTGGCAGCCTTGGAGGCAGGACGCCCCGGGCCTGTGTGGCTGGCCTTCCTGCTGGCTCAGCGTCGGAGCCGCATGAGGCCAGGTTCTGCGGGTGGGGCATCCTGTGCCCCTCGCTGCCCTCACTGGGCCACCTCACAGTCGCTGCCCCTCGGGCCTGGGCTGCTGTGGCTGTGACCGTCCGCCCTGTGAACGGGCACTTTTGCTTTTAACTTAGTCTATCATTACTTAGTTGTTTTTAAAATATAATATTTTTATTGATTTCAAAGAGGAAGGGAGAGGCAGAGAGCGATAGAAACATTAACGATGAGAGAGTTTGAGCCCACAACCCGGCCTGTGCCCCGACCAGGAATGGAACCTTGACTTCCTGGTTCATAGGTTGATGCTCAACCACTGAGCCACGCCGGCCGGGGGTAACTTGGTTTTCTACTTTAACGAAGATCACCAAAGCCACACGTGCTCTCTGTCAGGAACTGAAGCCAGCACAGAGCCTGTGGTGTGGCCAGGCATGTGCCCAGGCCCCAGTTTGCTGCCCTCGGACCAGGCTCTGGGCCATGTCCTGGGGGCCTGCTGTTGTGTCCCAGAGCCATGGGGGCCACCCACGAGCTGCAGAGGCCCCCACCCCACATGCACGCCCCGCAGAGGCCGGCCTGCGGGGGGATTTGCAGGACACGTGGGTCCCTGGCTGGGGAGGAGGGTGGGCAGACTGTGGGGTCTTGGAGCAGCACGAGTTCTACAGGCCTGGAAATGGCTGGTTGGGGGAGGGGGCAGGACCCGGCTGGGAGGCAGGGGCAGCTCTGAGCTCGAGGGGGCTCAGCAGGGGAATGGATTTGGGTGACGCTGGAAGGCACAGTGGGCAGACAGCATGGGCTCGCTTATTTCCTCCCCGGATCGCTGGCTGGTGTCCGGGTCACCGAAGGCCCCCCATCAGCTGCCTCCTTTCTCCCCTGCCCCCGAGATCTGTCAGCAGAGCCCCAAGACCTGCCTGTCCTATAACCATTTATTCGGGGGCTAAATGGGAGGGGAAATCTGTTACACTTTAGTGTGAATGAGACCTGGATGCCTAGCCGACTGAACTGGAGGTGTGGGGGGGGGGAGGGCGGGCAGGTCCATGACAGGGCGGCCTCACTTGGGGGGCTGTGAGGAGCATCCTGGTGAGCCTGGGCCTCCTGCTCCACCCCCCCCACCCCCCACCCCCACTGTGGGCTGGGCCTGAGTTCCCTGAGTGTCTGTCCTGGCCACGGCGGGCCACCTAGTGAGGGAAGCTCTCTGCCAACTTCCTGCTCTGTGGCGGGAAGAGACGATGGGGGACCCCGTGCCCCTGGGGACACACTGAGAGCTGCCCCACGGGGAGGGGCTGGCCCCTCAGGTCCTCCTGGGCCCTTGGCCACGTTCGGCTCCCAGGGTGGGTCTGCAGGGGTGGCGGGTGGGGCCGGGCAGCCACCCGTTGCAGGTTCACTGGGATCTCACCAGCAATTCTGAGGTCAAGGGCAAGAAGCCACCAGGGGTGCCTGGGTGGCCTCAGTGGAGATGCTGCGGAGGTCCGCTCTCTGCCCGGCGAGGCCGGCCCAGGGGGGCCTCAGGGCTGTCGGGAGGTGTTTTCCCAACCGCCCTCCCCGAGGAGAGGAGTGCCTGTGCCCTTTGTCCTGGGGGCTCCGGCATCTCCTCCTCCATCTCTGTCCTCCTCCCTTCCGTCCTGGCCAAGGGGCTGGGCCTGTGGAGCCCCCATTGCCCCGCCCCAGGGGGACGGCAGGATGCTCTGTCACGCGTGTCGGACGGGGGTGTAGGACGGGGTCCTCAGGCTGGCGAGAGCCGGGGAGCAGGGCCTCCGGGAGCTGGGAGGGCCTCTGTGCTGAGTGGGGGCCCTGAGGCCTCAGGCAGCCCTTGATGGTGGGTCATGGAGAGGAGCCGGCCAGTGGGAGCAGTGGGTGCTCCTGGGCCTCTGAGGGAGCCCGGGGTGCCTCCCTGTGGGTGAATCAGAAAGGGGGAGCTTGGTGAGGCAGGGAGGCCACCGGAGGGGCCACCTGGCTGTGTGGGGACCGGGTCTCGCTGCGTCACTCAGAGACCGTGCTCTGGCCCCCACCCCCTCCTCTCCCCCGTCCCTGGTCAGTCAGCTGCAGCTGGCAGAGCCCCCATGTCCCCAGGTCTTCCTGTGCTGACCGCCTCGGGTCTGGGCCAGGTCACGGCCTCCCTGGCCGCTCAGGTCTGCAGGCTGTGGTGCCTGAGTGGGGGCAGCAGACATGGGGGCCTCTCTTCCTGGGGGTTGGGGGCCTGAGAAAGACCTTTTCTGCAGGTTGAGGTGCCCCACTTATTGGCGCCTGTGGGGCTGGCCCTGGAAGGCGTCGGGGTGGCCGCAGGACCCTGCGGGTGCCCCCTGCCCCCAGGTTGGCCCTGTCTCCTCCATCTCCTCTGCCCCAGGGTCCAGGGACCCTCGCTGTGTGTGAAGCCTTGCTCCCTGGTCGGGAGTGTGGGGTGCCAGCTCGGGGGGCTCCTGCGCTGCCCAGGATTCACTGAGGGAGCCTGCTTCCTCCCCGTACCCTAGGCCTGTTCTCCCCTGGGCCCGGGTCTCGGCTTGGGAATCCTGCCGTGCTTGGCAGGGCTGGGCTCCAGGGGGCGGGCGTCTGGCCCCCCTGCTGCAGGCCCCACCCAGCCTGGCCTGCTCCTGGGCCCCCAGGGGCCGCAGTGTGGGGTGTGTCTGGGCCACAGCCCATGCCTGTCCTGCCCCAGGGCCCCTCGCCAGCTGTGCTGGCTGCTGTCCCCCTCACCTCTCTGAACCTGGCCCTTGACCCCCACACACAACTGTTTCTGAATCCAGGGGTCATGGGCCTCCTTCCCAGTTAGTGTTGCCCTGGCCTCTGCCTCCTGCCCTCCCCCACCCTCAAGCCACCTGACCAGGGGCAACATTAAGAAATAGGCCTGGTGCCCGGCTGGCGTGGCTCAGTGGTTGAGTGTCGACCTATGAACCAGGAGGTCACGGTTCAATTCCTGGTCAGGTTGCAGGCTGGGTCCCTAGTGGGGGGCGTGCAGGCGGCAGCCGTTCCATGATTCTCTCGCATCCTTTTTTTTTTAAATATATTTTATTGATTTTTTACAGAGAGGAAGGGAGAGGGATAGAGCGTTAGAAACATGGATGAGAGAGAAACATCGATCAGCTGCCTCCTGCACACCTCCCACTGGGGATGTGCCCGCAACCAAGGCACATGCCCTTGACCGGAATCGAACCTGGGACCCTTGAGTCCGCAGGCCCACGCTCCATCCACTGAGCCAAACCAGTTAGGGCTCTCGCATCCTTGATGTTTCTCCCTTGATGTTTCTCCTTCTCCTTTCCTCTCTGAAAGCAATAAAAATATTTAAAAATAATAATGGAAGAAAGAAATAGGCCTGCTGCTCGCTGTGCAGGGGGTGTGGCCACTGCAGCGGTCAGGGAGGGGCTCGCTGACTCCGAGGCGGGCCTGTCGGTGGGCCCAGCTGGCCCCTCAGGTCTGGAGCTGGGCAGGTGCAGCCGGTGGGGCCTGCTTGTCCCCTGGAGGGGGCAGGTGGCCTGCCCTCGAAGAGCGCGTGCGTGTGGGGGCACGTGCACTGTGCCTTCTCGACCCGCCTGTGTCCGTGGGGTCCTGGCTGAGGCTGCTGTGACCCAGGCCCTGTGCTGGGCTCGGGGGAGGGGTGCGGAGGAGAAAGCAGGCAGAGCCCCTCCCTCGCAGCTCTTCCCCATGGCGCGCACAGAGCAGGGTGGACTCGAGGTGCAGGTGCTGCGGGTGGTGACGCCCAGTGCTGAGGGCCGGAGGCCTGGCCCCTGGGACCTCAGGAGGATGACAGGAGCCCCAGGAAGAGACTGGTGGGCGGGACATCCTCACAGACTGACAGCTGGGCGCCCTGGTCGGGGCGGGGGCTTCTCCCCGGAGCACACTGGGGAGAGGGCCCTGTGCGGGCCTCACGGAGCGTCTGCCCGCAGGGTGGTGAAGGAGGAGATCTCGGCGGACAATGCCAGGCTGCCCTGCTTCAATGGCCGCGTCGTCTCCTGGGTGAGCCTGGGGGCCGTGGCAGGAGCACCGGCCGGGGCGGGGTGGGGTTGGGGCTGAGTGCGAGGCTGGTCGCGGGAGCCCCGGGCACCTCTGATCCTCGCTGTCCTCACAGCTGGTCCTGGCGGAGGGCGTGCACTCGGACTCGGGCTCTCAGGCCACCGACGGCCACACCGACCTGCCCCCGCCACTCGAGCGGATGGGGGGCATCGGGGACTCCCGGCCCCCCTCTTTCCAGTAAGAACCCTGGGGGCTCCTGCCTGCGGGGGGTGGGCAGCTGAGCAGGTGGGTGGAGCCAGGGTCTCGCCAGGCAGGGGGGAGGCAAGGGCCTCGAAGGGCCCCCGTTGCCCACGCTCTTGTTGGCACAGCCCGAACGTGGCCAGCAGCCGTGACGGGATGGACAACGAGACCGGCACCGAGTCCATGGTCAGCCACCGGCATCTGCGAGCCCGACGCCGGAACTGGGAGGAAGGTAACAGGCCGCACCTCCACCCAGGTCCCTGCTGCCCATGAGTTCCTGCCCCAGCCAGCGGGGTCTCTGAGGGGAGGTCCCAGGCCCCAGATCTGGAGGCTCTGACCCCTCCGGCAGCCCCTGAGTCACGCGGCCCTGCTCGGAGGTCAGCAGGGGCCGCCGTGACCTCCCGGGAGCCCCCTCGTTGGCTCACTTCCCTTCTGTCTCCGCAGCCACCCGGGCCAACGGGCACCCGAGGGGGGACCGGCGGCGGGACCTGGGCTTGCCCCCCGACAGCACCTCCACCCTGCTGAGCAGTGAGCTCGAGTCCAGCAGCTTCATCGACTCCGATGAGGATGACAACACAAGCCGGTGCGCGCTGTGTTTTGACATGTGTGTAGGCGTGTGTGTGCATGTGCAGGCGCGTGTGGGCATGTACGCGTGCATGGGTGTTGTGGCCGTGCGAGTGCACAGTGTGTGTTGTGGGTGTGTGTGCAAATGGCACATGTGTGCACATGGTGTGTGTGGGGTGTGTGTATCGTGTACGCACACAGGCATGGGCGCTTCACAGGCATGTGTGCATGTTGTATACATGTGTGTACGCGCACATGGGTGTGTGGGGCCGTGCATGTGTGTGCACGAGTGTACGTGCATGTTGTATACATGTGCGCACGCAGGTGTGTGTCCATGTGCACTTGGTACACACCTGAGTGTGTCCATTGTGGAGGCCGTGAAGGCTTACCTGGTATTTGCCTGTGTCTCCATGTTCACCTGGAAGCAGTGATCCCCGTGGGTGTGGGTTTGCGTGTGTCACGCGTGCAGAGCGGGGTGTATGCAGCCAGGAGCTGATTCTGACAGACACCACCTGCCTCACCTGCCACCTCCGTCCCCTCCCCTCGACGACGTGGAGGGGGTGGGAGGCCTGTTTGTAGGCAGCATCTCCCCCCCTGCAGCCCCCTCTGGCCCCTGACCTCTGCACCCTGACCTTCGTGCCCCCTGACCCCCATGCCCCGACATCTGCAACCCCAGGCTGAGCAGCTCCACCGAGCAGAGCACCTCGTCCCGGCTCATCCGGAAGCACAAGCGGCGGCGGCGGAAGCAGCGCCTGCGGCAGGCGGACCGCGTGGGTAGCAGGCGGGAGGGGGGAGGGGCCTGTGCTGCCGGCACCACCCTCACCTGCGCCCGCCCTGCAGGCCTCGTCCTTCAGCAGCATCACCGACTCCACCATGTCCCTGAACATCATCACCGTCACGCTCAACATGGGTGAGGCGCACGGTGCCCTGGGCGGCGTGGGGTCCGGGGCTGTGGGGGCCCTGGGCTGGGCTGCTGACTGCTCCCTGCCCCCCCCCCCCCCCCAGAGAGGCACCACTTCCTGGGCATCAGCATCGTGGGCCAGAGCAACGACCGGGGGGACGGCGGCATCTACATCGGCTCCATCATGAAGGGTGGGGCGGTGGCTGCCGACGGCCGCATCGAGCCCGGGGACATGCTGCTGCAGGTGGGGCACCGGCACCGGGACCGGGACCAGCTGGGGGGCCAGGAGGTCAGCACCCCCACCCACCGCCCTGAACCCCTGTCCCCCAGGTGAACGATGTCAACTTTGAGAACATGAGCAACGACGATGCCGTGCGCGTGCTGCGGGAGATCGTGTCCCAGACGGGGTGAGGCGTGGGGGGCACGGGGGCGGACGGGGGGGCACAGGCCTGACGGTCACATGGGGCCTCGCACACATGACCGGCTGTCCCTGCCCTGCAGGCCCATCAGCCTCACGGTGGCCAAGTGCTGGGACCCGACCCCCCGGAGCTACTTCACCGTCCCCAGGGGTGAGTGACCATGGGCTGGCGGGTGGGGGTGGGTGGGGGTGGGGCGCCCAGCCCAGCCTGAGCGCCTCTCTCCTCTGCCCTGTGCTCCACGTCCTCCCCATCTGTCCGTCTTTCTGTCTGTTGCCGTGCGGCGGCCCCCCAGCTGACCCTGTTCGGCCCATCGACCCGGCCGCCTGGCTATCCCACACGGCGGCGCTGACCGGAGCCCTGCCCCGCTACGGTACGAGCCCCTGCTCCAGCGCCATCACTCGCACCAGCTCCTCCTCACTAACCAGCTCTGTGCCCGGCGCCCCACGTAAGTGGCAGCTCTTAGCTCAGGGAACTGAGGCACCAGGACCAGGCCGAGGTGCCACCTGGCGCGGTCCCACCCGAGGGCCTCGCCAGCCTCAGCATCCTGCTGCTGCGGCCCCTGCGGTCGGAGGCAGGACTGACAGGTGGCCTCCGGCCCATGCTCCTCCCATGCACGTCCTGTGCGGTGGGGGTGGAGGTGCCCGAGGGGCCGAGCCAGCCTGCGTCCCTGCCCAGGTCTTCTGTGGCAGGGCAGGCCACTGCGTGCCCGGGTGTGTGCATGTGTGTGCGTGGGTGCGTGCATGTGTGCATGTGCACGCGCACATGTAGGTGTGCACACATGTGTGCATGCCTGTGTGGAGCCCCATCTGCTTTCTGCCTCTAACACGACTGACAGCCTGAGGAAGGGGGGAGGGCTGGTGTCCACGCGGGGCCGTGGCCATGGTGGGGGCAGCCTCAGCCTGGTTCGTGCCCGGATCCTATGGAAGCACCTACAGGAGGAGGAGACTGCCCCCACACCCCCTCCTCGCCTGGGGGTCTCACGGCACCGGCCTCGGAGGGGGTACAGTGGGCACCGTGGGCGGTGGCCTGTCCACTGAGGAGGGGCGTGCCTTGCAGAGCTGGAGGAGGCGCCGCTGACGGTGAAGAGCGACATGGGCGCCGTGGTCCGGGCCATGCAGCTGCCCGACTCGGGGCTGGAGATCCGCGACCGCATGTGGCTCAAGATCACCATCGCCAACGCCGTCATCGGTGAGTGGTCCCTGGATGCCGGGGCGGTGCAGGCGGTGTGCACACATTGCACACACATATATGTGCGCACACACGCACGGCCGGACCCCTGCCTGACGCGAGCCTCCGCAGGTGCGGACGTGGTGGACTGGCTGTACACGCACGTGGAAGGCTTCAAGGAGCGGCGCGAGGCGCGCAAGTACGCCAGCAGCATGCTGAAGCGCGGCTTCCTGCGGCACACCGTGAACAAGGTCACCTTCTCTGAGCAGTGCTACTACGTCTTCGGGGACCTGTGCAGCAGTGAGTGGGGCTGCGGCCCGGGGTCCCTGGGGGGCCTGCCCACACCACCCTCACTCGCCCTCCCCTCTTGCCAGATCTCGAGGCCCTGAACCTCAACAGCGGCTCCAGCGGGGCCTCGGATCAGGACACATTGGCCCCGCTGCCCCACCCGGCTCCCTGGCCCCTGGGGCAGGGCTACCCCTATCAGTACCCAGGGCCTCCGCCCTGCTTCCCGCCCGCGTACCAGGACCCTGGCTTCAGCTACGGCAGTGGCAGCGCTGGGAGTCAGCAGAGTGAAGGTGAGAGCCTGCCCACTGGTGCCCGCTCCCTACTGCCTGCTGCCTGCATGCCCGCCCTCTGCCCTGCAATCTCCGCCTGCTCTGTGCTTGGAGTTTGGGTGGGCTCCCTTTGTAAGGGATGAGTGGTGGAGGGAGGTGGGGAGGAGGAACCTGGAGGCTCTGGGGGTGTTGGGGCAGAGGCAGGAAGCCAGGAGATGGTGAGGGACGGGTGGGTGGTGGCCTGGGCTGGGGGAGTGCAGAGGGGCCCCAGGACATAGTGGAGGACAGACAGCTGGGAGCCAGAGGCAGCCCGTCACCGATAACCATGTCCCCGCGGGCATGTGGGGAGCTGAGGACATGGGTTGGGGACGTTCCATGAGGAAAACTGGCCTGAGGCTGCGTGGAGGCCAGTGAGGCCGGTGGGCATGCCTGACCCAGGCAGGAGAGGCGGTGCTGGAGGGGAGGCCGTGGCGGGCATGCCGGGTAGGAGAGCAGGCGGCGTGGGGGCCGGGCCGGGCCTGGTGTGTAACTCGTGCTATCCCTTGCTTTGTGCTGAGCAAGCCTTAGACTGAAGGACTAGCGGATGGACCCTCGGGGCCGGTAAGCCAGGGCCCTGCCCGGCCTCCCTCTTGGCGTGTCCCTCGCCGGCCGGCACCCTCGGGTTCCCGGCATTGGTGAGAACCCGGGACAGGGCTGAGCCGAGCCGTTAGCCAGGGCCCCAGGGTCCGATGGAAGGTGGGTCTCAGGGTGGGGGGCCCAGGTTGGCCAATGGGAGCCGGCACACGGGGTCTCACGGGTGCCTCGGTTTCTCAGGGGCAAGATCAGGCCCTCGGTGCAGGCTTTGGAGTGAGGTGTGGGGGCACCAAGCTGGCCCCAGTGTCCCTGCCTGCCTGCCCCCGCCCCCCCTCCCCGCCTGCTGCAGCTGCGCCTGCGTCTCTGGGCGGGTTTGCTCCTGCCCTGGTCTCTGCATGGCCGCCCCCCTCCCTCCCCGCTCGGGACCGCCAGGCCCTGCCTGGGTGCCGGGCAGTGGTCATTTCTGGGTGAGGCCGGCCTGGCCCTGACAAGCCATTCCTTCCCTCTCTCCATCCCAGGAAGCAAAAGCAGCGGGTCCACGCGGAGCGCGGGCGGGAGCAGCCGACGGGCCCTGGGCCGCGAGCAGGAGCACCAGAGGCCCCGAGCCGGGGGCAGTGGCAGCGAGTCCGACCACACGGCCCCCAGCAGGGCAGGGGGTGGCGGCTGGTGGGAGCGTCCCGCCAGCCAGCTCAGTCGTGGGAGCAGCCCGCACAGCCAGGCCTCCACCACGGCCCCGGGGCTCCCCCCGTTGCACCCCCTGACAAAGGCGTACTCGGTGGTGGGCGGGCCACCTGGGGGGCCCCCCGTCCGGGAGCTGGCCGCTGTCCCCCCAGAGCTGACAGGCAGCCGCCAGTCCTTCCAGAAGGCCATGGGGAACCCCTGCGAGTTCTTCGTCGACATCATGTGACCAAGGACAGGGTGTCTTCCTCTGAGCAGCCGTGCGGTGGGGGCACGGGGTCCTGCTGCCCCCCAGGAGCTTGTGTGGCCTTGCCTTAGCTGTGGCCGTCAGGGGTCAGGCAGCTTTCCACGTGCACCAGGGGCCGTGCTGTGGGGTCTGGGCTGGACAGAGTGGGGGCAGGCTGGAGGGCTGGGGGGCGCGTGGCCTGAGCCCCCTTATTTGGCCTCAGGAGCCCGTCTGTCCCTGGTCTGAGCAGCTGTGTCCATGCGGATCTGGAGGCCTCTGTGCTCAGGCGGATCTGACCTGCCCGGTGGCACGGGCCTCAGGGACTCCCGTATGCCCACAGCACTGCATACAGGTCCCCGGCCAAGCTGAGAGGTGGCTGCTGGGCCTGGTCGCTGTGGTCACCCAGTGTGCAGGCCCTACGCCTCTTGCTCAGACTGGGGGGGCCATGTTGGGGTGGATGGGAGCCCCCAGACCTCCCTGGCTGCCTGGGTCGGGGTGTAATTTATTTATTTATTTCTTGGCCTGAGTCCTGTGGGAGGTGGTGGCCAGGTCAGCCCCGCACCAGCTGGAGCAGAGCTGTGTGTCCCCCCACTGCCGGGTCTCAGAGTGAACTCGGAGACACAGGAAGTGTCTGACAGTGGGGGGCCAGTGGGGGAGACGCAGGGAGTGTCTGACAGTGGGGGGCCAGTGAGGGGGAGACGGCAGGGGCACATCTCAGCGGCGGGAGGGGTGGACTGTGGCCCACGGATGCTCAGCTGCTGCAGGGACAGGTCTGGGGAGAGGGGCCAGCCCGCCCTCCCTGCTGACCTCAGGTGACCCCTTCCTCCCCTCCCCCACACACGCTCCCTCCCGGTGAACTGGCCTGCACGTGTCTGCAATGTGGATACTGTATCGCGTCAGAGGTCGTCTGGATAGTTAATAGCTGCTTCTGTGTAAATGCTATTTTAAACACTAAAAAGCATTTAATTTTATGGGACTGGCGTGTGGCCTGTGTCTCTTGTCTCCTGCCAGCTCCCCTAGTAGATTGGGGTGTGGGGCTGGTCTAGCCGGCCGGCAAGGTCCTGGCGGGGCGTCTTCTGTCCGTGGTGCTGGCTCCTGGCTCCTGGGGTCCTGGCGGCGGGCGCTGGCCTTGGTCCTGAGTCCCCCTCCCCCCGCGCCAGGCTCTGTCCGCGGTGCTGGCGGTGGGCTGACCCCACTACTCGCTCGGGTCAGGACAGGGAGAGAAGGAAGCTGGTGCCCCGCCCCAAGTGGCCTCTGTCCTGCACGGGGCCCATGGTTAGGGCGGCTGTAGCCACTCGCCCACCTCCCACCCCAGTGGTGGTTGGAGGGGTGCTGGGGGGGGGCCTAGGCCAGGCCCAGCAGGTGAGTCATGCCCAGCTTGACCTGCAGGTGGCCCAACTGGGGGCTTCCCTGAGCTCCCAGTGTGGGTTGGGCCCGAGGAGCCCCCTATTGGCGTCTTCCCAGCGGGGTCACTGGGCAGGCCTTGCTGGACAGGACAGCCTGATTCTGGTGAGATCTCACAGGGCCCAGCGCAGGCCCAGGGGTCGTTGGGTCATGGGCAGCAGGCAGCCTGGGGTCAGGACCTAGAGGTGGGCCTGCAGGTTGCTCTGCAGGAACTAGGTCTGGGCGCACTGGGGCGAGGTCGCTGGGTCATGGGCTCCACCCCTGCTGCCACCCAGCCCACTGGCACTGCCAGGACCCCCTCCCAGGAAGAACTCGGGGGGGATGCCCGCCGGCTGCCGCAGCAGCAGGTAGCACTTGGGCAGGTGGAAGGCGGCCAGGATGCCCAGGACGCAGAGGAGGCTGGTGCCCATCTGTACGGCGGGCTGGTAGGCCACGTGCATGTTGGCGAAGAGGGGCACAAAGGAGACCCAGGTGATGAAGTAGGCCAGCATGGCGAAGGCGAGGCTGCGGGCACCGTCATAGCGGCCTGGCTGGCGGTGCACCAGGAAGGTGCCCAGGAAGCACAGTGAGGCCAGCACGCCGTGGGCGGCGTGCACCAGGCCGAGGCCCACCCAGGAGCGCACCCGGCAGCGCACCAGCACCTCCGTGGGCAGCACCTGCCAGTCCATCACCACCTCCGGCGGGAAGGCCACCAGGTACCAGGTGCACAGCGCCGCCTCCACCAGCACGGCCAGCAGCACCGCCAGCCAGGCCCGCGGCCCCTGCAGGTGCCCGCGCAGCCGGTCTGCCCAGCTGGGCGGCAGCTCCGCCTCCACAAAGATCTCGGCCGCCTGCAGGAAGAGGGTGCTCAGGCAGCCCGTGAGTGGGAGGTGCATCAGTGGCTGCTGGGCCAGGCAGCCGGCGGGGCTGGGCCAGCCGGGCAGCAGGAGGACGCTGAGGCAGACCAGGCCCAGGCAGGCCAGGCCGAAGCAGGCCCGCGGCCCGCCCGAGGCCCGCACCAGGGGGCTGTCCCGGTGCCGGAGGAACAGCCCCAGGGCCGCCAGCACCAGGCCCAGCGCCAGGCCCAGCAGCGCGAGCAGCAGCAGCACGGCCGGCTCCCCCCAGGCCAGGCACCTGGGCCTGCGGGGGAAGCAGCGCAGGCTCCTGTCAGGGGACCACTGGTCCTGGGCGCACGGGGTGCAGAAGAGGTCGTCTGTGGGCCGGGAGGAGAGAGGGCACGGCTGGGGCACGGCTCCCCTGGGCTGGCCTCTGCCTCGGGCTCCGGCCTGGGTGTCGGCCTCTGAGCCAGGACCCTCTTGGCCACACGTTCCTCACCCGGCGGGACCCTCCCCACACCTGCCTCAGCCACATAGACTGGGGGGAAGGGGCTGGCTGGGGAGGGGCTGACCTGGGCTGCGCTGGTAGCTGCCTGCCTTGCAGTCCACGCAGTCGTAGCAGCAGGAGTGGAACCCCTTCACGCGGCGGACCTGGCCCTCCTGGCACTGCCTCGAGCACTGGGACACGGGCCTCTGGAGCAGGGTCCTCGGACTCAGGCTTCGCTGGGCTGGGTGCACCCCCAGAGCCTGGGGACGGCCCCCCCTCGCCCCCTGCTCCTCCCAGGCGGGGCAGGCCTTGCTGCAGAGTGGCTGTGCAGTGGGGACACGGCCGGGCACTCACCGCGTTCCCTGGCGTGTGCCAGCGCATCTGGGGCAGCTGCAGCTGCAGGCGGCCGTCGAAGCCGCCCACTGTGCGCAGCTCGGGCTCCGGGTCCCGCCACACCCAGAGCTTCAGGTCGTAGCCCGTGTCCACGTTCCCGTTGGTGTCGAACCGCAGCGGCAGGCCGCGCACCCGGAAGCTCATGTTGTACATGTTCTCCAGGAGCTAGCAGGGGTGTGGGGCGGTGGGTGGGGAACGGGGGGCCAGCTGCCGGCACCCAGGCCTCCCCCCTCGCCGCCCCTTCTCCTTGGGCACAAGCGGGGTTGGCTCAGCTCCCACGTCCTCACCTGCCAGGGCTGCACAGGCGCCCGTGGGGGGCAGCCCAAGGCATCGCAGAGCAGCGTGTTGTGCAGGGCCTGGGCCACGCTGTACACGGCCGCGTAGGCCGCAAACGCCCGGTGGTGCAGGAGGCCGGCAGACACATCCTCCAGCGAGATGCCGTCACACTGCGGGCAGCGGGGCCCGGCCATGTGTCCCTCCAGGTCCGGCTGCCCTGCGTCCAGTGAGGCGCAGAAGGCAGGGTCGGCGGCCAGGGCCAGGCGGGCCTGCACGTAGGACGGGAAATCGGACATCGGGGCGCCCCGCTGCAGGAAGCCCAGCACTGTGCCCACCTGGGCCAGGCCGGGCAGGGACAGGACCTGGGCCGAGGTCAGCCAGGCCTCGCTGGCCACCCACACCTTGGGCGCGAGCCCAAATCGGATGCTGAAGCCGAAGAGGGCGCGGGCGGCCCGGGCGGAGGAGAACAGCACCACCACCTGCACACGGCTCTGGTTCACTTGGTGCAGCAGCCCCTGCACGGCGCCCAGCTGCAGGCCGTGGGCGCCCGCCGCCGGCACCAGGCCCTCGTGGGCGATGCAGATGCCCCGGGCGTTGGCCAGGCTGGAGAAGAGGCTCAGGCCCTGCCGGCCGTACTCGTCGTCGCTGCCCACGGCGGCCACCCAGTTCCACTGGAGCGCGTGCAGCAGCTCCACCACGGCCGTCACCTGGACGCGGTCGCTGGGCACCGTGCGGAAGAAGGAGGGGAAGGCCTTCCGGTTGCTCAGCTGGTCAGCACTGGCCCCGTAGCTGACCTGCAGCAGCCAGGAGGGGAGGCGTGTCCCGATGGGGGCGGGGGCTCCCTGGGGGGTGGTGGTGTGGGGGAGACAGACAGGGGCGCACCTGGGGCATGAGGAAGAAGCCGAAGAGCTTGCCGGTGATGAGGGCGAGCTCCGTGGAGTGGGGCCCGACGACGGCCAGCACGCGGGGCTGGTACTGCGAGTAGTCACAGTAGGCGGCGATGTCGCAGCTGCCCGCCTCGGCCATGAACACCAGGCTGTGTTTCATGGCCACCACGGGCTCCGAGCAGGTGTCGAAGATGTCATGGCCCAGGCGCAGGCCGGGCAGCAGGGCCGACCCCTGGTTGATCTCCTCCACGGCCATCTTCATGGCCAGTGCCCAGAGCAGGCCAAGCGACGAGAACCTGGGGCCACACAGGGCTGCAGGGGACGACACCTCATCCCTCCTGGGGGGCCCCGCCTGCTCCCCTCCCCCCGCTCCCTACCTGGTGCACACGGTGGTGTTGGGCTGGGTCCTGGGGCCCAGACCCGTGTCCTCCGCGGAGCCCAGGGGGAAGAGCCCCCCCAGCACGTAGTCCCCCTGCATCCTGAGCTGCCGGGACAGACACAGCGGGGCCCCTGCCCCGAGGCCCAGCAGAACCGAGAGGCCCAGCAGAGCCAGGCCGGACATGGCGGTGGCGGCTTCTGATGGGGACGGCCAGCGGGTGGGCCCAGATAGGGTGAGCCAGGCTGGGAGGGGTGGAGGATTTGTTTAGCAAAACTCTCCTCACCTGCCAAGCCCCGGGGGGCCCTGGGCCTGAGGTTTGCACACGTCAGGGTCTGTTGTCCTAATGCGACCAGGCCCTCTGGCCGACAGTGACCTGGGCAGGCAGGCTCTGAGCAGCTACTGCCTGTGACCTCATTACCTGCTGGTGCCCAAGCCCCTCACCCCACCCACTCCTGGAGGGGAGGAGGGACACCCAGGATTTCTCTGCCCGCGGGTCCTGGGCTCTCCAGCTGCCTGTGGGAGGGGCTTGGAGCGGCCCCTGCCTCAGGAGTAGGCACGAAACACTGGTCTCTCCCAACCTGGGGAGGGCCATCCGCAGCCAGGAGGGGCTCCATCTGCATCCCAGGGGCAGCCTGAGGGGGGGTCGGGGGGCCCTGCCCGCCCACCTGTGGCTGGGGTGGGGCCATGCCTCTCAGCCTGCCTGGGCACCATGGAGTCTGGGAGGTTCCGCCACCAGGGCCGGTGGCCTGGAAGCTTTGGGAGGCCTGTGGCTGGCTGTGCCCCGCCCGGCTCTGGGTACCTGACAGAGCAGGTGCCTACCTCTGGGGACAGGGCGCTCATCTGGGCCCTCAGGGGGTTGCATGCAAAGGAGGGAGAAAAGCTGTAACCAAATGGGCCGCAGCGGCTGAGGCGGCACCAGGTGTGCGCAGGGCGGTGGCAATGCCTTCTCCCCCGCACCCAGGCGCCGCTGACCCCGTGCTGGGAGGGGAGGTGCACCCAGGGGAGCTGGGGGAGGGGCTCCAGGCATTTCAGCCCTGGCTGGGCCTGGCAGACATTTACAGGAAGTGCCCCCACTGGCCTGTGGGGAGGGCCCACACTGCTTGGCACACGCAGGACACGCACATGACACCCACAGGTGCCCCCCCCACACACAGTGCACTGGACCTGCACGCCCATGCTACACGCATGCAGTGCATTTTACATGCACACCCGTGCTACACACACACACACAGCACGCTGGACCTGCACACCCATGCAGTGGATTCCTGCACCTGCACGCTACACACGCACAGACCACTGCACCTGCATGCTACACACTGCAGTACATGCGTGCAGTGCACCTGCGCACACACATGCAGCCTGTGCCCTGGCCCCTGTGGTCCCCTGGCCGTTCTCCCAGCCAGTCCTACAGTCATTGGCCTGTGCTGGCAACACCTGGGGCTCGGCTCTGCTTGGTGTGGGAGCAGCAACGGAGCCGGCACTGCATTGGGGCCCTGATATTGGGGCACAGTGATCAAGGGGGCCCTCCCGACACCGTGTGGCAGAGCAGCCCCACCCCCCTGGGCCGGCCCAGGCCCCGCCCACCCTCGGGTGCTCTGTCTTCTCACCAATTAAATGATAGTTCTGTGACCTCGGTAGAGGTGGGACCATGGTGGGCGGGGCTGACTCTCCCTGTGGCTGCCTGGCCCTGCAGTCCTGGCTGTGGGTTCAGCCGCCCCCTCTCCCTGGTAAGCAGATGCGGGGCACACGCCACACCCCCACCTGGAGTGCAGACTGTGCTTCTGTAACTGTAATTTATTTATCACCTGTATTGCAGTGTTCAAGGGTCCCCGCGAGCTCCTACTCGTGCTCACACTCGTGTGCGAGCGCTGCACGGCCAAGCTGTGGCACCAGGGTCCTGAGGTTACAGTGAAGCCAGTGGGCAGGCCAGGCTGGGTGAGCCCGTCTGCCAGCCCGTCAGGCAAGAGGTCCAGGCCCGGCTCTGTGGTGCATCCTGGGCCTCTGGGCTCCATGGGGATGGGCAGCACGGGGCAGGGAGAGGGATGCAGCAGTGCCGGGTGCCGGGGAGGCCAGCGGGCCCAGCAGGCGGGGCTCCCGGGGCTCCGGGCTGAGCTGTGCACTCACAGCAGCTGCCTGGGGGAGCAGTGTGGTCGCAGGAGCTGCAGCCGTGCAGAGCTGGAGGCAGGGCTGCCCGTGCTCCCGCTGCCTCGCGGAGGGTACATGGGCCCTGGCTAAGGAGATGGGGGGCAGGGGACGAGACGCAGTGCTAACGCTGCCCAGGCTCCCTCCCTGCCCCAGGGACAGCCAGCCTGGTTAGAGGGGCCACAGGCAGCCCACCTGCCACGACACCAGGACCCTAAGGGCACGAGCAGCACGCTCGCTGATCGTCGGCAGGTGAGGAGTTTGCTCTCCGGGGACCTGGGACGCTCCGGCTGCGCAGACTGGACTCACAGGGCAGCCTCTTGGGCTTTGGCGTGAACTCTGATCCTGCCCCACCTTCCCTCCTTCCGCCTTCACCCACCCACCCGGCCGGCTGGCGCCTGCCTTCTCCGTCTGCAGCCCACGGGGGCCGCACCAGGCCCATGGCTCCCCACAAGCTCCGTGGGCTGGGGAACAGCGGTGTTTCTGCTCCGGGCGCCCCCAGAAAGCTCCACGGTGGGACTGAGGGGCCCTGGCTGCCCAGCCCGGCTCCGGGGCAGGGGAGCCGGGCCGCTTGCTCCTAGGGCAGGTCCAGCAGGGTGTGCTCGGCGTAGAGCTTCTGCGAGATGTCGTACACGTGCTCGATGAAGGGCAGGGCCTCGCCCAGCATGGCCACGGCCTGCTCGGAGGACCCCACGTTCATGGCCTCCAGGAAGACCTTGCGCGTGGGCAGCGTGCAGAAGGCCACGGTGACGGCCCGGCGGACGATCCAGGGGTGGTAGGCGGCCAGCGAGGCGTTGTAGGAGTCGGTGCAGAGCGCGGCGGTGCGCGCGTCCTCGGGGCTGGTGCGCAGGCCCTCCAGGAAGAGCTGCAGCCAGCGCAGCGCCCGGTGCAGCCGAAGCACCGTCCGGCAGCCCGAGTCCGGGTGGCGGGAGCGGCGCTCCAGGTCCACCAGCTGGTTGCCCACCTCGTAGGCCACCATGGACTGCAGGCTGCTGTAGTGGTCCCGCTGGGGGCCGCTGCACAGGCGCTCCATCACCTGCAGCTTCGTCACCACATCCTTGGAGATGAAGGAGAAGACGGCGCCCAGGCTGTTCAGGAACCTGCGAGGGAGGGGAGGCAGACGCTGGGCCCCGCCCCCGGGGCAAGGCCGGGGAAGCCCCACCGGGCACCCGCCCCCACTTACCTGACCAGCCCCCGCCAGCCGGCGAGGTAGTGCTCCAGCAGCACCTCCTCCTTCTCGTTCAGACACTGCTTGAAACTGACCAGGACGACCTTCAGGTTGAAGTCCGACTCCAAGTCGTCCATTTCCACCTGCCCAGAGGTGGGGCTGGGGTTGTCTCCCTGGACTTGGCTCATTCCTTTGGGGGTGGGGCAGGAGCAGGAGAGAAACAGCTGGGGTCCCACTGCTCCCCAAGAGCCCGCCTCACCCTCTGACACCCACCTGACCCTGAACAGGGGCCCACAGAACTCAGCACGGCCTCTCCCTGTCCCTCAGGCAGGTATCTCCCGCCGGTTTCCCTGCTCACTTGGGTGTTGTTCGTCTCTCTCTCACGAGAACGCCTGCTCTCACTACGTGGAGAAATAGGTGCTGAGTCCCCACCCAGAGCCGGGCAGTCTCTGGGCACTCGGGTGTCAGCGACAGAGACAAACCGCCCAGCCTGTCAGGGCAACATTCTAGTGCGGGCAGGTGAGGCAATAACAAAGACGGGAAACCCCGGCAGGGTAATGAGGGGATGAGTAAAAGGACAGTGAAGTGCGGTGCGGTGGCTGGGAGGGGGCTGGGCAGCTTAGCCCCCCCCCCCCCCCCGCACAGCTGCCCCCACCCTGAAAGCCAGCACCGAGGCTGCAGGTCAGCGTGTGCTGGACAGAGGGGCAGACACCGGTCCCTTCCTGCCCTGGATTCTGCTGGCGTTCAGACGGTCGCTCCACAAACATCCAAGCACCCACACATCCAGTGGGTGCCACTGAGCACCTAGCACCTGCCTCCCGAGCGCCCAGGGCGGGCATTGAAGTGTGGCTCTCAGCGGCCTCTCACCTCAAGTCCGGGACAAGCTCTCACCCCATGGGCCTGGGGGTTCCCCTGCCTTTGGTGCTGGGTGCCCTGTGGGGACCGAGCAAGGGAGGGAGGCCACCCAAGCTGTGCAGCCAGGAACCGGACATCTGGGCGCCTGTGCAGGCTCTGTCTCCCACTCTGTGGGCAGGTCACTCACCATGCTGGCTGGGTCCTGCACCTCTGGGCAGAAAGGGTCAGCGCGCCCTGCCCTGTCCACCAGCCAGGCTGATGGGACTCAGTGGGTGCTGAGGCCCTGCAGGGCCCAAGGGTTGGGCTGAATGCCTGGCATGGGTGGAGCCCTCAGAGGTGAGCTCACCCCGTCTCAGGTGTGGGGGCAGCCACGCCAGGCCCCAGGAAGATACATGTCCCTCTGGAGACCCCCAGCACCCCGCCCCCAGGGCCTCAGGTGTCTGCCCACTGAGCACATGGTCTCAGGGCCACCTTCCTGGCAGAGCCCAGGCCAGCAGCCCACAGGAGCTGCCAGGAGCCTCTCAGAGCCTGGAAGCAGGAAGGGCAGTGCAGCTGAGCGGGGCAGCCGGCCAGCTCTGGAAGGTGGTGCAGGACACGGCCAGGCCTCCCTCAGGGGCACCCTCGGCCCGCGGTCAGCGGGAGAGCGACCGAGCCCCGAATCCTATGGCTGACCGCGGTCTCCGGTCTCCCAGGAGAAGGCAACACCCGCCCCCGCATCCAGGCCGGGAGGGTGGGAGCGAAGTCCGGTCCAGGAAGTCCTGCAAGTCTCGCCCGGGAAAGGGGCACCGGGTGGCGCCGGGCTCGGGCGGGGCGGGGGCCGTTCCCGGGCAGATCCTGCTCCCGCGGAGGCCCAGGGACGGGGCAGGGTCCCGGGGTGCGGGGTCCCGGGTCCGGGCTGGCGGGGAGCCGGCTCCTCGGCCGCCCCCTCCCGCGCCCGGGGTCCCGCGCCCGCCTCGCAGCGATGCCCAGCCCGCCGGCTCGGCTCCCAGCGCCCACCCGCGCCCGCCGCGCCCGCGCCCCCGCACCCCTCCGCGCCTCCCCGCCCGAGCCCACCTGCGACGCCCAGGATGCCGCCGCCGCCGCCGCCGGACCCGCCCCCCCCGCCGGGCCGCTCCGGATGGGTCTCCCGCCGCCCAATCAGGATGCGCGGCCCGCACTTCCGGCGGGCGCACCGGAAGTGGGCGCAGTGGAGGCGGGGGTGCGCCTGCGCAGTGCGTCACCGCGAGCCGCGCTCTCGTGTGGCGCTTCGGGTCCCGGCGACCGGGGTCCTGTCCGGCGACGGCGGACGCGGCGGCCGGCGAGCGCGGAGGCGACAGGCCCGGGAGCGCCGGGCAGGATGCCCGAGATCAGGGTCACGCCCCTGGGTGAGTGAGGGCGCCGGGCCGGCCTCCCGGATCGCAGCTGTGGCCGCTCGGGGTCGGCCTTGGGGCTGCGTCCGTTCCGCTGCTTTGCTGCGCCCCCCGGTCCTACCAGCGCGATGAGGACGAGGCGGCCGAGGGCCGGGCTGCGCGCACATCCCTCCCTCCGCGCGGGGACGGCGGCTCGCGGCGCCGCTGCACCTGCCCGCCCCCCACCTGCCCACCGGCTCAGCCTGCCCCGCGCCCCTCGCCTGCAGGTCCCACCTCCCCAGCCTGCGGGCCCACCCTCAGTCCAGCCCTTGGTTTACTTGACCTCGTGACGTTAAAAAAATAGCTTTGCTTCTTGAAAAAGACATGCATGTGTGCCCGTTTATTTGATTACTCCTCACTTGAGGGTGTTTTTTCCCGTTGCTTTTTAGCGTGGAAAGGAGGGGAGAGGGAGGGGGAGAGAGACACGCACATTGGCTGGTTGCTACGGGCTGCCTCCGGCAGGACCCCTGCCCGAGCCCCGGGGTGACCCTGAAACCCAGGTACCTGCCCTTGATCAGGAATCCGACCCTGACCCTTCGGTGCTTGGGCCGGTGCTCTAACCCATGAGCACACCGGCCAGGCTGCATGTGCACTTTGAAAAGCCTGAACTGTCCAGAACAGTGCGAGGGAGGAAAGGTCACGCAGAGTCCAGGGTTCCAGCAACAAGTGGGTCCTTCGTCTGCCGGCCACCCTCCTGGATTCTCCCGGCATCTCCCCTGCTCGCACCAGTGCCCTGTCCCCGCCCCTGCCTCCTGCACTGGGCTGCGGGTCGGGAGCAGCTCCCCGGGCAGCGTCCCACGTACCTCCACATCCTTGCTCCCTCGGAAGAGCCCTCCCGCCCCCAGTGGGGACGCTGAGCTGTGACCGCCGCATGGCACAGCCAACGCCCCTGCCCCTGCCCTCGCGGGGGGTGAGGGGGGTGCACACACCCAGTCCACCATGGGCACGTCACACCCACGGCCTCTTGTAGCTGCTGGCGCAGGGCCCCCTCCGGCCACTGGCCCCACACCTGCCCCTGCCCCCAGCTCATCTCCAGGGGACTCAGTGGAGCCCTCCCTGCAGCCCCCTTTCCACTGGCCCATTTTGTCGACAAGCGCTCTCCTCCCTCCTTGAACAGTCCTCCCTTTTCCTTGCTTCCCTGACCCCAGTCTGCACCTGGGTGGGCCCCCAGGGTCACGCAGCCTCGTCACCAAAACAACTTCTCCACGGTCTCCCTTCGCCACTTTCTGCCTTGTTTGTGGGCTCCCTGGCCAACCTGGGCCAGGTACAGTCTCCGAAGTCACCTGGGCCACAGGGCCTTTGCACACCTGCCTCCCCCCTGCCGTCCCACCCTGCTGGGAAGTCCTGAGCCTGTCATGGTTCTGGAAGTTTCTGTGGCCCCTTCCCTGCCCACCTTACCGCCCTGGCACTCACCTCCACCTGCTGGGCTCGGCATGTCTCGTCTGTGTGCTCACTGTCCGTCTCCTTGCCCCAGACCCTGAGCTCCCGGCAGACAGGCGTCTCCTTTCTTTTCTCTTGGGTCCTGCCCCCATGTGTGCCCGGACTCTGTTCCCCATCTCCCGCCCAGTTACGCTCCCTGAGGTGGTTGTTGGGGGCCGGCCGCCAGGGCCTAGGACAGTGATGGCGAACCTTTTGAGCTCGGCGTGTCAGCGTTTTGAAAAACCCTAACTTAACTCTGGTGCCGTGTCACATAAAGAAACTTTATTTTTAAAATATATTTTATTGATTTTTTACAGAGAGGAAGGGAGAGGGATAGACAGTTAGAAACATCGATGAGAGAGAAACATCGACCAGCCGCCTCCTGCACACCTCCTACTGGGGATGTGCCCGCAATGAGGTACATGCCCTTGACCAGAATCGAACCTGGGACCCTTCAGTCCGCAGGCCGACGCTCCATCCACTGAGCCAAACCGGTCTAGCAAGAAATTTTTTGATATTTGCAACCATAGTAAACCAAAGACTTATATTTTTGATATTTTATACATTTAAATGCCATTTAACAAAGAAAAATCAACCAAAAAAATGAGTTCGCATGTCACCTCTGACACGCATGTCATAGGTTCGCCATCACTGGCCTAGGAGCTGGGCTCTGGGGTCCGCAGGCCGTCCCTGGCCCGTGCTGAGGAGCCATGCGTCAGGGGCAGAGGTGGATCCCACCAGACGGGGGGCCCTCCCCGCCCACACATGTCTGGAGGCCTCTGAGTGGGCACGGCAGGGCGCAGACAGCGACCACTGCTCTCGGGCGGCCGTCCTGGTGGAGACGGGAGCCTGTAAGAGACCTCCCGGCCGCCACCTGTGGCTGGGCTGCCTGAGGCATCACCGAGCTCTTGGCTGGCATCCCTGCTGTTGCCATGGGGATAAGCGTCTGCAGGACCGGTCCCCTCCTGCTCTGGCCATGGTCCTGTCACCTTTGTGTGTGTGGTGCCAGCAAAGGGTCGGTGGCCGGCAGGACGCTGGTCATTGGCTGTTATCAGGCCGTACAGGTGGTGTCCATTTCCTTCCAGCCCCGAGGCCACAGATGCCCTAGGAGGTAGCCCGGATGTGCCCTGTGGCAGCGGGAGCAGCGGGCAAGGCTGGGCAGTAGGCAGTGGATGGGACTCGGGTTCGGGTCTGGTCACGGCAGGGGGTGGTTGCTGGACAGTGGGGGCCGTGCTTCCCTTGGCCAGGTGAGAGCCGCCTGGGAGCCTCTGCGGTGGCACCACCAGGAGGAGACCAACCTGGGGGGGGGGCCTCAGCCCAGGTTTCAGGAGGAGGGGAGGCCCCCAGCGGGCGTGCCAGCCCAGCACCCGTTCCTCCACCCTTGGCCTTCGGGGTGGGTGGGTCACAGCAGGTGGCTGCAGCCTCCTTCCACCCGAGCCTGGGCCTGAGCCTGAACCTGGGCCTGAGGCTGGAGGGAGGGGGGTGGGGGCCCTCAGGCCAGAACACACTTGGAGGACTCGGAGCTCTGTCCCCTCCCTGTGCCTTCTCCTTTCTGTCTGCCGTGGGTGTGGCGTGTTCTCGCCTCACATGTGGTCCACGCCTCCGTCATGAGGTCGTTTCCCAGCCCGAGGGCTCTGCAGGCCAGGGGTCCAGCGTGCCCAGGGGGCCTGGGACAGGGGCAGGGGGCGGCGGGGGAGGGGAGGGTGTGGCAGCACCTCCCTGGCCCTGTCCCTGCAGGGGCTGGCCAGGACGTGGGCCGGAGCTGCATCCTGGTCTCCATTGGCGGCAAGAACGTCATGCTGGACTGCGGGATGCACATGGGCTTCAACGATGACGTGAGTCCGGTGGGCGGGCGGCCGGGGCACCTGTGGGGCTGGGAGGTCCTGCCCCCCAGCCTGGCCCTTGTCGTGGACCTGGGGGACCTGGGGTTTCAGGCTCCGGCCCATGGCAGGGGGACAGTCTTGGCAAGTGGCAGTGCAGGAGGCAGGTGGGTCTGGGGCCACTGCCTTCCTGGGCAGCCCCCACCGTCACCTGACAGAGGGGGTGTCCTGCAGGGGTCGGTCAGTCCAGAGAAGGGCTTGTGGGCTTCTGCAGGGCTGTGTGTGGTGGGCTGGGCTCGGCTGCTGGCTCCGGCACTTGACCCCGTGGTCAGAGGCCGTGGGCAGGCAGTGGTCCTGGTGCCGCTGGCGGATCCGGCGTGGGTGCCTGCTCCCTGGAGCACTGGCTGCCCCGCCGTCACCTGAGACCCAGGCAGCCGCTGCCCCGCGACACCCCACGGCCTGCAGCCTCCACGGGCCGAGCCGGAAAGGCTCGAGGAAAGGGTTCCGACGCTTTCTCTCGATTCCTCAGAGGCGCTTCCCAGACTTCTCCTACATCACCCGCAACGGCCGGCTGACCGACTTCCTGGACTGTGTGATAATCAGGTGGGCACTGCCACAGAGCTGGGGGACTGGGCTGGGGGGACAGGGCTGGGGGACAGATCTGGGGGACTGGGCTGGGGGACAGATCTGGGGGACAGGGCTGGGGGACAGATCTGGGGGACAGGGCTGGGGGACAGATCTGGGGGACAGGGCTGGGGGACAGTGCTGAGGGACAGGGCTGGGGGACAGGGCTGAGGGACAGGGCTGGGGGACAGGGCTGGGGGGACAGGGCTGGGGGACAGTACTGAGGGACAGGACTGGGGGACTGGGCTGAGGGACAGGGCTGGGGGTCAGGGCTGGGGGGACAGGGCTGGGGGGACAGGGCTGTGGGGACAGGGCTGGGCTGGGCTGAGCCTTTCCTGCTTGGCCTGCGGAGGCTGCAGGCTGTAGGGTGTTGCTGGGCGGGCTCTGTCCCGGTTCCTTTGTGGCTCACCCCAGGCCTGGCCCTCCCTCTGGATGCTGGCCCTGGAGGTGGTGTCCGTGTGTGTGTGTGTGTGTGTGTGTGTGTGTGTTCGTAGGTGTTCATGGCTGCTGCTTGGTGGGCTGCCATCAGCTTTCTGGGGGGAGGGGGGCACACAGTGCTATGCCCCCCAAGTGTTGTGGGTGAGAGCCCAGGCGCCCCAGGAAGATGAGGCCACATCCAGCCTCCAGATGGTGGGCTGCGACCGGCCCATCTACAGCAGTGACTGCCCCCCCACCCCCCGCCCCCATCCTGGAAGGCCTTTCCATACGACCTCGTTCGTCCTGCCCTGACCTCCAGTCCCACCGCCTGGCCGAACCCTCATGCTCTGTCCAGACAGTCACAAACCTTCCAGGGATCCAGCCCCTCAGAACCCTGACCTTCACACCAGCCTCCTGCTGGCCCCCCCCCCCCCAACTGCAGCCAGAGGTGCCCTGTGTTGTGCCCCGTCCTCAGCTGCTTGAGGCTCCTGTGATCGCGTCACTTCCAAGTCGAGGACTCGCACCCCGCATCTGCTTCAGCTGTGGATGGCGCGGCGCTGCTGTTCCCTCTGCCCCGGGGCCTTTCCAGGCCTCATCCTGGCTCCCCCGCTCCTTCCGCCTCGGTGCACGGCCCGGTGAGGGGTGGCTCCTGTGCACTGTCCTTTTAGCTGCTCTGTTTCTTCAAGAACGTGCCGCTGTCGGACACACACCTTAACTGTTTGTGTGCTCATTGCTGAGTAGATGTTTAGACCGTGAGGTCCAGGGAGACAGCAGTTTCTGTCTGTTTGCTCGTTCCCCATCCCCAGTACTTACGGCAGCGATGGCGAACCTTTTGAGCTCGGCGTGCCAGCATTTTGAAAAACCCTAACTTCACTCTGGTGCCGTGTCACATAGAGAAATTTTTTATATTTGCAACCATAGTAAAACAAAGACTTATTTATTTTTATTTTTTAAAACATATTTTATTGATTTTTTACAGAGAGGAAGGGAGAGGGATAGAGAGTTAGAAACATCAATCAGCTGCCTCCTGCACACCCCCCACTGGGTATGCGCCCACAACCAAGGTACATGCCCTTGACCGGAATCGAACCTGGGACCCTTCAGTCCGCAGGCCGACGCTCTATCCACTGAGCCAAACCGGTTTGGCTAATTTTGTTTTAAATGTAATTTTTTGAGTAGGAGCACATTTGTGTGATTCCACAATGAAAACATACCAGGATATTCCTAGTGAGAAGTCCCGTTCTCCTCTTGTCCCTCAGCCGCCCCTGCACGCGCTGTTCCTCCCAAGACTCATTCTTCTTGAATACACTCCCCAGGCTGCTGCAAGTCTCTGGTTAATTTCCAGAATTCTGGAAAAGTGATTCTGATCGTTTCTGTTGTTGTTGCTTTTATTAAAGGGTGAATTTTCAAAGGATCTTACCTGACTGTTTTTGTCCTGACCAGTCCATTTTTTTTTTTTAATTTTTTTTTTAAATATATTTTTATTGATTTTTTACAGAGAGGAAGAGAGAGAGATAGAGAGTTAGAAACATCGATGAGAGAGAAACATCGATCAGCTGCCTCCTGCACACCTCCCACTGGGGATGTGCCCGCAACCCAGGTACATGCCCTTGACCGGAATCGAACCTGGGACCCTTCAGTCCGCAGGCCGACGCTCTATCCACTGAGCCAAACCGGTTTTGGCGATTTATTTTTTTTTGATATTTTATATATTTAAATGCCATTTAACAAAGAAAAATCAACCAAAAAAATGAGTTCACGTGTCACCTCTGACACGTGTGTCATAGGTTCGCCATCACTGACTTAGGACATGCCTGGCGCACAGGGACCCCTCAGTGAGTGAGTGAATGGAAGGACGGATGGGCGGGCAGGGTGATCCGAGTGGAGCTGGTGGGGAGGGGCTGTGAGGGGTGGGTGCAGTGGCCGCTGACCCTGCTGCATCCCCAGCCACTTCCACCTGGACCACTGCGGGGCGCTGCCCTACTTCAGCGAGATGGTGGGCTACGACGGGCCCATCTACATGACCCACCCCACCCAGGCCATCTGCCCCATCCTGCTGGAGGACTACCGCAAGATCGCTGTGGACAAGAAGGGCGAGGCCAACTTCTTCACCTCCCAGATGATCAAGGACTGCATGAAGAAGGTGGTGGCCGTGCGCCTCCACCAGACGGTCCAGGTCAGTGTGTCAGGCCTCGGGGCTGCCAGGGGGCAGCAGGCAAGAGGGCGCCTGGTGGGCACTCCTGTGTCTGAGCAGGGCGGAGCTCTGGTGTGGTGGCCGGGGAGGCAGGGACTGGATGGAGCTGGGCTGCGGGGTTTGGGCTCCATCTCAGTCACTGCTGTGCGCACGACAGGGTCAGACGGAGGGAGGGCTGGCAGCAGGCGAGGCCATCAGTGGCAGCATTTGTCAGAGACATTGGGTTTGTCTGTTCCCTTAGAGTCTGGGTTTTGCTTAGTGTTAGGTGCCTAGACATTTTGGGTCATTTTATCCTGTTTGAACCTCTGTCAATGTGAAGTGTGTATGCTTATCCTATATAATAAAAGCCTAATATGCTAAGTGTCCGGTTGTCTGTTCAACCAAAGCGTAATATACTAATGATATGCTAAGGTTGCTCAACTGCTTGCTATGATGTGCACTGACCACCAGGGGGCAGATGCTCTGACTGGTACATTAGCTTGCTGCTGGGGTCCAGCCGATCGGGACTGGGTGAGACAGGCTGGACACACCCTGGAGCCCTCCCGTGGTCCCTCCCCGGCCCGATCGTGCACCACTGGGGTCCCTCAGCCAGGCCTGCGCCCTCTCACAATCCAGGACTCCTCGGCGGATGTCGCAGAGCCGGTTTCAGCCTGATCCCGCAGGCCAGCCGAGGGACCCCACTGGTGCACAAATTCGTGCAGCGGGCCTCTGTCTTTAATAATGCTTTTCATCTTAGAGTCTGTTTCCTGGGAAATGTGCTGACACCATCTCCACCTCCCCACCTTTGGTTAACGTTTGCATAGAACGTCTCTTTCCGTCATTTCGCTTTCCCTCTTCCTTCATCATATTTCCAATGTTGCTCTTTTAAGTAGCGTGTGGTCAGGGTTCGTAAGACCCAGTCTGATGCCCTGTCCTCTAGACGAGCTCAGACCCCACATTTCAGAAGGCAGCTGGGTGTGGCTGTGCTGTCACCATTCGCTTCCTGTAACTTCCTGCTCTGTTCTTCCCTTTCTTTCATTGCCTTTTTTGGGTTTTTCTTTTCTTTTTCCTTTTTCATCTTCACCCAAGGACATGTTTTTATTGTTTTTTTTTAGAGAGGAAGGGAGAGAGAGAGAGAGAAAGAGAGAGAGGGAGGGAGGGAGGAAGGGGGAGAGAGAGAGAGAAACAGTGATGTGAGAGACATCATTGGTTGCCTCCCATATGCACCCTAACTGGGGATCAAATCTGCAACCTTTTGGTGTCTGGGATGATGCTCCAACCAACTGAGCCACACTAGCCAGGGCTGGATTGATTCAAAAAACATTTTTTTAAAAAAAATATATTTTATTGATTTTTTACAGAGAAGAAAGGAGAGAGATAGAGAGTTAGAAATGTCGATGAGAGAGAAACATCGATCAGCTGCCTCCTGCACATCTCCTACTGGGGATGTGCCCGCAACCCAGGTACATGCCCTTGACCGGAATTGAACCTGGGACCCTTCATTCCGCAGGCCGATGCTCTATCCACTGAGCCAAACCGGTTTTGGCAACATTTTTTATATTGATTTCAGAGAGGAAGGGAGAGGGAGAGATAGAAACATCAGTGATGAGATAATCATTGATCAGCTGCCCCCTGCACACCCCACACTGGGGATCGAGCCTGCAACCCGGGCATGTGCCCCGACCAGGAATCAAACCGTGACCTCCTGGTTCATAGGTCGACGCTCAACCCCTGAGCCAGGCCGCTGGGCTTTGCCAACACGTCTCCTGTCTGCTCTGGGGATGTGCTGGTCACAGTCCTCCCTCAGGGAGCCTGCATCTGGGAACGGCAGGGCCCCAGCTGCTGCGCTGCGGCTCTTGTTCAACCCGTTGTCTCATCTCTTGGGTTGAGTTGCTTCTGGTTGAGGACTGGCCCCTTCAGTGAGAGACAGGAGCTGAGGACAGGCGCACAATGGCGCCATCTGCTTGTGCGGCTGCCTCCTAGCCCCCCCCCCTCCGCCCCCTCCCCCCCCCCCCAGCCCTGACCCGGCCCTCCCCTCCCAGGTGGACGAGGAGCTGCAGATCAAGGCCTACTACGCCGGCCACGTGCTGGGGGCAGCCATGTTCCAGATCAAAGTGGGCTCGGAGTCGGTGGTCTACACGGTCAGTGGCGCCCTCGGGGCACAGGCGGGCTGCTGGGCGGGGAGAGGAGGCCCCTCCTGAGAGCTGCTTCCCTGCAGGGCGACTACAACATGACCCCGGACCGGCACCTGGGGTGAGTAGGCGGTGGTTTCCTCCAGTGCCCCCCACCCCCCTCATGTCCCCCGAGCGAGGCAGGGTGTCTCCTGTCTCCCCGAGGGCTGCCCTGCCTGCTGCTGGGCCTGTGCAGAGGAGGCTGCCCATCGGGTCCTGGAGGCCTTGGTGAGAGCGGGCTGGGTCCGGCGTGATGCTCCCCACCTGGAGGCCGTGTGGACTGTCCACCTCAGGCCACGCCCACTCTTCCAGAGCCGCCTGGATTGACAAATGCCGCCCCAACCTGCTCATCACAGAGTCCACCTACGCCACGACCATCCGTGACTCCAAGCGCTGCCGGGAGCGCGACTTCTTGAAGAAGGTCCACGAGACGGTGGAGCGCGGCGGGAAGGTAGTGGCCGCAGCGGGGCAGCCGGCAGGCGGGAGGTCAGACGGTGCTGGTTCTGGGCCGGGAGGAGGCCCTATTCCTGTGGGAAAAGAAATGCCCTTTGACCCGCTGGGGTACTGGTTTCCCCTCATCTCAGTCCCGCCACGGGGCTGGCCAGAGTGTCCACCAGGGTCCCTTGGGGATAGAGAGTGGCTGGAGGCAGGAGTGGGAGGGCAGGATGCAGGGGGGCCTCCAGCTCTCAGGGATGCCTGGCCATGACCTCTCAGTGGGCGTGGCCTCCGGCATAGGCACTGCCAGCAGGCTGGACTCAAACAGCTGCCCAGGAAGGTGGCCACAGGGAGCAGCTGCCCAGCCACCGTGTTCACACGAGCGCCACCTGGGTGAGCAGGTGGCCAGGCCCCCACCCACGCCAGCCTTGCCCCACTGCAGGTGCTGATCCCCGTGTTTGCGCTGGGCCGCGCTCAGGAGCTCTGCATCTTGCTGGAGACCTTTTGGTGGGTGCAGCGGGCAGCTTCTGGGAGCCCTGGTCTGAGTGGGCGGTCGAGTGGGGCTGTGGGGCCAACCTGAGCCTGGGGGCCCAGAACAGCCCATGGGACCATCGTCCTGCACTGAGGCCTCCACACACGTCAGCCCTGGCGCTCTATAGGAGGAGGCAGGCTGAGGGTGTGGGGAGGACATGCTGGTCTGGTCCTGGCGGCTCCTCCATAGCGGCCCCCACTGTCACAGGGAGCGCATGAACCTGAAGGCCCCCATCTACTTCTCCACGGGCCTGACGGAGAAGGCCAACCACTACTACAAACTCTTCATCACCTGGACCAACCAGAAGATCCGGAAGACCTTCGTCCAGCGGAACATGTTCGAGTTCAAGCACATCAAGGCCTTCGACCGAGCTTTTGCCGACAACCCGGGCCCAATGGTGAGGCCCTGGCCTGGAGGGGTGGGAGTGCGTTCTTCCTCCTCGTCTGGGGCCTGCCAGGGGTCCCTGCCTGTGAGGACCCCCCCCGCCCCCCATGGAGTGGGGCACGGGGTGCTGGAGGAGACAGGTGTCAGGCGGGAGGGAGTGTGGGTGGAGCAGGAGGCCCTAATGGTGGACGAGGACCAGGTGTGCTCAGAGCCTGGTTCTCGGTCAGGTGTGGCGTGGGCCGCCCTGACTGCCCCATGGTCACCCCTAGGTCGTGTTCGCCACACCAGGGATGCTGCACGCTGGGCAGTCCCTGCAGATCTTCCGGAAGTGGGCCGGGAATGAGAAGAACATGGTGAGGGTCTGGGATGGCTCCTTGGAGGGCCGGGGGTTGGGCAGAGGTGGGGAGCAGGGCCCTGGCTTGGGAACACTGCTGCTGTCAGGGGGGGCGCAGCACCTGGGCCCAGTGTCCGACCAGGCAGCTCAGACGTCACAGTCTCTGCCCGTCTAGCCTCAGGATCCCCTCCTGAGCTGGGGCCGGAGGCCGTGCAGGCGGCTAGCAGCTCTGCCCTTCTGCCTGCAGGTCATCATGCCCGGCTACTGCGTGCAGGGCACCGTGGGCCACAAGATCCTCAGCGGGCAGCGCAAGCTGGAGATGGAGGGGCGACAGGTGGTGAGTGCCACCCTGCGCCAGCTCCCCGGGCCCCTCTGGGGTGGGTGCTGACGGCCTTGCCCTGTGCCGCTGCAGCTGGAGATCCGGATGCAGGTGGAGTACATGTCCTTCAGCGCCCACGCGGACGCCAAGGGCATCATGCAGCTGGTGGGCCAGGCGGAGCCCGAGAGCGTGCTGCTGGTGCACGGCGAGGCCAAGAAGATGGAGTTCCTGAAGCAGAAGATCGAGCAGGAGTTCCGTAGGCAGCCGATGCGGGGGAGGGGGGGGGGGTGCGGGCAGGGTCGCCCACGGGGTCAGCACGGCGGGGCTGGCCAGCCCGACCTGACGTGCTCTCTGCCCCTGGCCCAGGAGTCAGCTGCTACATGCCGGCCAATGGCGAGACCGTGACCCTGCCCACGAGCCCCAGCATCCCCGTGGGCATCTCGCTGGGGCTACTAAAGCGGGAAATGGCGCAGGGTATGTGGGGCAGGCATGCCCGCCCGCGGAGCCTGACGAGGCGGGGCCTGGTGGGGCGGAGCCTGGCAGGCGGTGGCCCTGGCAGCTCTGATCCCTGCTCTTCTCTCAAGGGCTTCTCCCTGATGCCAAGAAGCCGCGGCTCCTGCACGGCACCCTGATCATGAAGGACAGCGTGAGTGCGCGGTGGGGGCGGGCGCAGTGGGGGCGGGGCACGGGCTCTGGCGTGCTCTGACGTCACCCTGCCCCGCAGAACTTCCGGCTGGTGTCCTCTGAGCAGGCCCTCAAGGAGCTGGGCCTGGCCGAGCACCAGCTGCGCTTCACCTGCCGCGTGCACCTGCACGACTCGCGCAAGGAGCAGGAGACGGCCATGCGTGTCTACAGCCACCTGAAGAGGTGGGCGCAGCCTGGCCCCTGGGGGTGGGGCGGGGGCGGGCAGCGGCTCTCAGGCCGGAGGTGGGGCCTGACCGTGTCTCCCGCAGCCTCCTCAAGGACCACTGTGTGCAGCACCTCCCCGACGGCTCGGTGACCGTGGAGTCCATCCTCATCCAGGCTGCTGCCCACTCCGAGGACCCAGGCACCAAGGTGCTGCTGGTCTCCTGGACCTACCAGGTATGTGCAGGACCCAGGAAGCTGGCACCGGGCAGTGGGTCAGGACAGGCGGGGTCACCCCTTCAGCCTGGGCTGCCTAGGTGGGGAGGACGGGATGACTCCTGTGTCCCCTTGTAGGACGAAGAGCTGGGGAGCTACCTCACATCTCTGCTCAAGAAGGGCCTGCCCCCCGCCCCCAGCGGAGGCAGCTGACCGCTGCAGGCTGCCTGCCCTTCCCTCGCCCAGCCAGGGGCCCTGGGCTTCCACTGCAGGACAGTGTCTGTGCCATGGGCTTCCCTCTGTGGACGTGCAGCCCCCAGCAGGCCACAGCCTCATGGGGGGCAACACCAGTGCCACATGTCTGCCCGAGTGGCCTGTTGGGTGGAAGAAATAAATAGCCCTGAAGACCTCTTCACGTTTTATTTCTGTGTCTGCGCCGGGATATTAGTCCCAGTAACAGACCCGACGGCTGCTTGTGTTCCGTCCTGGTGCTCACACCTGTCTCCTGCACCTATGCCTGGGGCTGCCCACCAGGGCAGATGGGCACCCAGGGTGCTGGGGGCTTGGGGAGCAGGAGGCCGGCTGTGGCCTCAGGCAGCCGAGTGCTTGGCAGCACAGGGCGCGTGGCATGCAGAGCTGGGCAGGGTCCAGTGGCCAGGCTGAGTGAGCCACAGGTGCTCTGGCCTCGGCTCGGCACTGGGGCCACCTGTGGCTTCCGTGCTATGGAGCCTGCAAACCTCGAGGCCGGAAGCTTTGGGACTGCTGGAGGCAGGACCTGTGGACAGATCCTAGGTCAGCTTGGGAGCCCCCCCTCAGCCTCCCTCCCGCACTGGGGACTCGGGGGTGGGGGGCTGAGGGGGCTCTGGCTCTAAGGGGCATGGGCACCTCACTCCAGGCCGCCTGCCTTTGGGCCACTGGTCTCCAGCCTGAAGTCGTCTGGCGAACCCAGAGCCTCCCTGCCCCCTGGTCCTTGGCTCTCCTGCTGGGCACAGTCTGGACTCCCAGCTGCTAGAATGAGAGGAGGGCTGTGGCAGCACGGGCTCCGCCTCCCACAGGACCCAGCCTGGAGCGGGGCCCGTCAGTGGGCACAAGCAGGGGCTTCCCAGGCACCGCTTACCGAGGTCTTGGAGGCCCCCGAACAGCACCGACTTCAGGAACAGGCCGTGGGCGGGGGCCACACGTGTCTGGTGCCTGCCCAGCGGGTCTCGGCTCTGGAGAATCCTCTTCACCTGAGTCGGGGTCACAGCCCCCAGCCCCACGGCCACCAAGATCGCTGTCATCCTCCGCACCTGCAACCCCAGGCTGAGTGGCCACCTGGGCCCCCATTCCCACCTCCCCCAGGGAGGGCCCCAGCACACCGCCCACCTGTCTGTACAGGAAGGACTGGCTCTCAAACTCCAAGCTCCAGAACTGCAACCTCCTGGGGACACAGGCACCTGTGATGTCGGGGACACAGGGCAGCCCGGCCTAGTTTGGCCCCAGACAAGAGAAGTGGGCTGGGCAGGGCAGAGGGCCCAGAGACGTACCCACCCTCTCTTCCACCCCAGGGGCCTCCTACGGGAGCTGTAAAACCAGACAACTATCCCTTGTGAGAGGAGGGGCAGCAGAGCCTGGGGGCCTTGCTGGGGAGCAGGGCCTCGGGAGATGCTAAGGTCCTGGCATCAGCTCTGACGTGAGTCTAAGGCTGACCGTGCAGAAGTCCCTCCTCCCTCCAGAGCTGGCCCCCACTAGGAAGGTTCTAGAAGTCAGCAGCTGCCGTGTGACCAGGGGCCCGTGGGACAGTGCTGGGGGCAGTGGAACCAACCGCCAGGCTGGGCAGGAACCAATGCCTGGTGCTCCCCCAGCAGGGCCTTGTCAGCAGCTGCCAGGACCCGCCCTGAGCAGTGAGCTTGGCAGGGCTGGGAGCCCTCAGGGAAAGCAGCCTCGGCCTGGTCCCTGGCCTGGGGGGAGCCACCAACTGCCCAGCACGCCCCCAGCGGGTGCTCACACACCCTGCCTCGGCACTGCCCTCGGGGAAGGCGCTGGGCCTCATGCAGCCCCCGTGGCCACCAGACAGCCACAGGCTGCTCTCACCTGCTCTCCTGGGGCAGGACCAGGGGACCGGCGGGGTCCAGGGACACGGAGGCTCGACGCAGTGTGCGCACGGAGCTGGCAGAGGGGCTGCCGGCTGACTGGAAGGCGCTGAAGTCGTGTGTCCCCAGGAGGTGCTGGGCAGCCTCCCGCATGGCAGCCACATCCAGGCGGCTGCAGGGAGCCAGGTGAGTGGCCAGGAGGAAGTGGCCAGCCAGGTGGGCCTGCCCGCCCCCCGACTGCCACACCCCACTCACTCAGCAGGCACGGCCCAGCATCGGTTTCGCTCAAACACAGACAGCTGGTCGTGCCGGGGGCAGCCGGTGACCAGGCGGTACAGGTAGGTCCGGGATGTGGCAGCGTAGCGGGCATGGAAGTCACTGGGCACACGGAAGGCCTGCAGGACCCTGTGGGAGGAACACGGGGAAATGACACCCCCCTACACACACACGTGTCCCCTTGGTATCTCCCCAATACCCCGAAGGAGTCTGTCCAGACACAAAGTCCTCCCTGATCCCGCCTCTACCCGTGGTGGATGCGAAGGTCAGAGCAGGGGGTGCTCACCGAATGGCGGGGTGCCTCAGGTGGGTGTTGAGGGCCTCGGTCAGGACCTCGGGGGCGAAGGGCGGCTGGCCCGCGCGGCGCTGCACGTCCAGGTGCGCGGCGTTGCTCAGGGCGTGGACCCCAGCATCCGTGCGGCTGGAGATGATGAACTTGACCGGCACGACCGACTTCAGCTTCTCGGCGGCCTCCTGCGGGGACAGCCGCCGGGGCTGGGCGGGCAGCGCGGGGCGAAGACCCCGAGATCCGCCCCCTCCCCTCCCAGGCCACAGCCCGCTCACCTCCAGGTAGTTCTGGACCCCGACGGCCCGCTGGGCGCCCCTGACAGCCGCGCTCCCGCTGTGGGCAGAGGCGGGTAGGTCAGCGGGAGGAGCCCGCCCCGCCGGCCCCAACCTATGCGGCCACCACGGCCAGGAGCGGCCGAGGCCGGGAGTGCAGATCCAAAGCTCCCGCCCTCTCCTCGCGCCCGCTGCCCTCGGGACCAGCTCCCGCGCTTCCCCGTGGGCTGCGGGCACGCGAGGTCGGGACATACTTGAAGTCGGTGCCCAGGTACTGGAAGAACACGAGGTAGCGCGCCCGCACCGAGCCCGCGGCCGGGCCCGAGCCCATGGCCCGGCGGGACCCGACCCAGAGGAACCCGGTGGAGCGCAGACCGCACGTGGGCCCGGGCGCGTGCGCACCGAGTCCGGCCACGCCCCGGGGGCTCCGCGCCTGCGCTGTGGGTTTGCCCCGCCTCGCAGCCCGACACGCCCGCCCCAAGGCCGCCGAGGGCGGGGCCCCAGTTAGGGGCGGGGCCCCAGTTAGGGGCGGGGCCCCAGTTAGGGGCGGGGCCCCAGTTAGGGGCGGGGCCCCAGTTAGGGGCGGGGCCCCAGTTAGGGGCGGGGCCCCAGTTAGGGAGCGGGTGCAAAGTACCGCTCGCTGCGGGGCGCGGGGGCCCGCCTCGGGCTGCTGCCTCGGATGCCGCTCTCTCGAACCGCGCGCCGACCTGCACCCCCCCGCGTGCGCGCACCCCGACGCCCACCTGCCCGCCCGCTGCCCACCCTCGCGGGGCGTGTGCTTCCGCCGAGGTCCCGCCCAGCGGGTTTTGCAAACGCCCCTAATTGCTCAACTGCCGGATGGCTGGAGAGGGCGTGCCCGCGCCTGGCGGTCCGGCGACGGCTCCGACGCCCCGCTGCTGCTGAGCCCGCTTCCCTCCCGACCGGGAGCGGCCCGGGACGGGGTGTGGATCGTCGGGGCAGGCGGAGCCGCGCGCGCCCGCGGCCGTAGGGAGGGCAGGGCGTTTGGCGACGCTCCCCGGCGGTGACAGCGGCGGCGCCCGCGCTCTGCGGACTTTGGCGACGCTCCCCGGCGGTGACAGGCGGGGCGGGGCGGCGGCGCGGCGGCCTCATTCCGGGGCGGGCGGGCGCGGAGCGCGGCGCGGGCGGGCGGACGAGCGGGCCGGGCCGCCGAGGATGCCGCGCGGGGCGCCGCGGTCCTGGAGCCAGTGAGCGCCGCGCCGCAGCCATGACGGTGGAGTTCGAGGAGTGCATCAAGGACTCGCCGCGCTTCAGGTGCGCCCGCGGGCGCGGCCTGGGGGGCCGCCGGGGGGCCGCCCCCTCGGGACAGCGGGGCGGCCGGGGGAGGGGCGCGGGCGGGAGGCGGCGGCGCCCCCTTTGTGTCCGGCGCGCGAGCCGGGTACGGGAGCGGCAGGACCCGCCTCGGACAAAGCCCGCAGCGCCCGGGACGAGCAGACGGAACAAAAGATGCCCCTTTGCGGGTCACCTCGCACCGAGGGGCGCGCGTGGGGCGGGGCCGCCTCCCCACGGAGTGTCCACCCCGCTTTGTGCGGGCGCCGTCGTGCCGGCCACCCGCACGGGGCCGGGACCTCCCTGGCCCTGCGGCCCCGCTCCGGCCGGGTTGTCGGGGTGTCGGGGCCCGCCTGTCCTGCCTTCTGTCCGGTCCCCGTGCCCAGCGCTGCGCGTGGGGGACAGTCAGCCGGAGCCACGTGGGGCCGGGGCTGCTTGACAGGGGTGACCTCGGGGCCGGGTGGGGGCGGGGGCGGGGCTGAGCAGCCTGGGTCCGAGGCCCTGGGCCGTGGCCCGTCCCGGGTGCGTGTCTTCGGTGCTTCCTGGGAGAGCAGGCGTGCCCACCCGTGTGCAGCACACGCACCCCATGTGCCAGGTGCACACGCGTCTGCCCCCTGCCTTGGGGTGCCAGAGCCGGGGTGTGAACGTGGGGGTGAGCCGAACCCCCGCGCTGGCCTGCTGGGCCCATGTGTGCACACCAGCCCTGGGCGCGGGCACGCGTGTCACCTGTGGCTTCTTGGCGTGGACGTGGGCGTGTGCTGTGTGTTTTTCATGCTGGTGCGAGTGTTGCCCCTAAACATGCATGTTAGTTTGTTCATGTGAGTCCCAGCCCCGGGACATGCGTCTGCACGTGTGTCCGCGTGTGCACTGTGCCGCCGCACACGCACCTGGGATGGCCCAGGAGCTGTCTGCTGTGCCCCTGTGCACAGAGCGCCTGGTCACGTGTAGTGTGCGTGCCGGGTCCCGGGGGGTGCCAACAAGGGGCCCGTGTGGGCGTGCAGCCCCCGGCAGCAGCCTCTTGCACAACCGCCTCCCCAGGGAGGCTGGGATGAGGAGCCCGGTCGGGCCAGCGTGGCCCAAGCCCTGGGCGGAGGGAGGGGTGTGAGCAAGGGGTCCGTGCACCATGCACCATGCACCATGCACAATGCACGCGTGATCCTGCCCCACCTCTGCCCCCTGCCCTCCGGGACCCAGCGGTGGAGGGAGGTGCACGGGGCCTCAGCTGGACTGGTCCTGGCCCCGCCCGCGGAGCCGCCTGCGTGGAGGAGTCCTGGCCCACCTGCCCATCAGGCCCGGGCCCCAGCACCCCGTCCCCTCTGGGCCTGGCCTCCCACAGCAGCCTGTTCTGCCTGTGGCTCCCGCAGTGGGTGCGGCGGCTCGCTGGGCTTCCCGGCAGGCAGGGAGGGGCTGCCCGTGGAAGGGCCCGGCCTGGCCTGGTGGGGGCTCTGGGTTCCCCGGGACCCTGGGCCACAGAAGCCTCGCTCTGGTTTCGGGCTGGGCTGAGATGAATGGGGGCGGGAGGCCGCCCTGAGGCCTCCCATCTGCTCAGCTGCAGCTGAGGATGTCACCTGGGCTTCCTGGAGGTGGGCTTGGAGGAGGCAGTCAGGGTCGGCTGGCCAGGAGGATGTGGTCAGTGATGTGGGGCCATGTGACCCCAGCCCTGGGAGGGGGGGCCGGCCTGTGTGCTCTTGGCCTGGGGGAGCCCCACAGCCCCATGCACATGGTTCGGGGGACCAGACTCACCCAGACAGGCCCGGGCCTCCGCCCACCCCTTGTACTTGGTGCCCCCTCCCTTGGGTGGGGCGCCAGGCACTGAGTCATGGCTTTGGTGGGGGAACCACCGGCCTCTCCCTCCTCCCCTCCAAGCTGCTGAGGACATTCTGGAGGGAGGGCGGGAGAGGCGGCCCGGTCCTGAGGGCTGGGGAGCGGGCCGGCCCAGGCTCCGGGTGCAGCGCCTCCCTTGTTGCGCTCAGGGACCAGGCGCCCAGGCCCCGGGTGGCGGCTCTCTGTGCAGTTGCCAGGGCCCTTGGGGTGCTGGGGCTCCCCCTGCAGCATCCTCCTCGGGGTGGGTGGGCCTTCCCCACCTCAGGGGGGGCTGTGAGGGGACGTGAGAGGCCACAGCAGAGGTCAGGGTTCCTGGGCCACACACCTCAGGCCACACTCGGGCCGTTGGGACGGGTAGTCCTGGGGGGCTGCTGGCACCTGGGGGGCCGGGGCCGGGACAGTCGTCACCCTCTCCGACCCCTCTGCTCCGAGATGTCTTCCCCTGAGCCCTCGGGAAGGGACGGGCTGCTCAGAGAGGAGCCGTGTCCTGCCAGGTGGCAAGTGGGGACCTTATGAGGCCCCTCCCCCCCCCCCCCCCCCCCGCCCGCAGCTCCTCCTGGAGGTCATTCTGAGCCGCACCCCACCTGAGGGACCAGGTCCTGCCCCCAGCAAACCTGGGAAATCCTGGAGCACGCCCCTCCCCCTGCCGCCTCCCCTCTGCCTGACCCCGCCCGAGGCCTGAGCCCCATTCCCTTGTCCCTCACCCCAGGAGGCCAGATGGACCCAGCCCGCCAGCTGGGGGGGGGGGGCACCAGGATACTGGCCCGATTTCCCTATTTCCTGTTCCCGGAGCATGGGGGGGGGGTCGGTCACGTGCCTGATCCATCTGCCTCTGTCTTCCGGGGATTCTCCTGTCCTCGGCTCCTCGGTGACGTCATGTGTTAACTCTCCCCTCCCCTCGCCCCTCCCGAGAGAGCTCATTGTCAGGCTGCCCTGGGGGCGCGGGGGGGACGGGGACAGGACCCACCCCTCTCCTGGCAGATGGTGCCATTCTTTCTTGTTTGGAGGTTGGGGGCGTCTGAGGGAGCCAGAGAGAGGTTCTGGCTGAGACCAGCGAGCTGCAGGGGCCACCAGGCTGGGGGAGCCAGTTGGAGTCTGGGCTGGGCAGGGGTGGCTGGCTGCCCTGGCCCCGCCCTGCGTGTGCACCTGCACTGGGGTTCCGGCCCCTCTTCTGTCCTCACACGCGTCTGACCTCTCTACCCGGGGCCGCAGCAGCCCGACCCCAGAGCGGGGTCACATGGGACAGGGCCTCTTTCTGCCTGGGGTTGTGTGGCTCTGGGCAGCCCTGGAGTCAGCGGGATCTGGGTCCCTGTCCTGCCTCCTCCTGCCAGGCGGCGGCCTCTCCCAGCTTCCGTTTCCTGGCCTGTCTGAGGGCCGTGGGGCCGCGGGGCAGCCGACAGCAGCAAGCAGCCCTGGGCCAGCAGCCCCGTCGGGAGGGGCCTGGGGAGGTGAAGGTCCAGCCTGCCTGACACGGGGTCGGGGCAGCTGGCTGCAGTCTGACCCTGGCCGACCTCTTCCCATTGCAGGGCGACTATCGACGAGGTGGAGACAGATGTGGTCGAGATCGAGGCCAAACTGGACAAGGTGAGGGGCGGGGGTGCGGGGGCTCCAGTGCCGCCCCTGCCCCTGGGCCCGGCCACTGGTGTGTGTGCACGCACGTGTGCGAGCGCAAGTGTGTTGCCTGTGGGGCGTGCGGCCCGTGTGCGTGCACGGGACGTGGCTGTGTCCCCTCACCACAGCTGTACCTGCTATGCCCGTTCCCGGTGCACACGCTGCACACACACGTGTGCGCCTCTGGGTCTCCCTCAGGTGGGGGTGGACCCTGGTGCGGTCCCTCTAGTGCAGCGGTTCTCAACCTGTGGGTCACGACCCTTTTGGGGATCGAACGACCCTTTCACAGGGGTCCCCTAGGACCATTGGAAGACACATATATAATTACGTATTGTTTTTGTGATGAATCACTGTGCTTTAATGATGTTCAGTTTGTGACAATGAAGTTGGGGGTCCCCACAGCATGAGGAGCTGTGTTAAAGGGTCGCGGCTTCAGGAAGGGTGAGAACCTCGGCCCTAGTGAGTCTTCAGGGCCAGAGACAGCCGCTGGGAGGCTGTGGCTCTAAGTGACCAGGTTGGGGGCTCCGGGGGACTAGGGGGAGCAGGGAGGGGCACACTCCTGAGCCCCCTCGGTGGCTGCTCCCGCTGACCCTTGGCCAGGCCCACGTGCCCACCCACCCTGGGTTCTCTGCTCCGACCTCCCGCTCTGGAGCCCAGGCCCAGGGGGCTGAGGATGGACTGCGGGCAGCGGGGGTCCCCCCAGCCTTGGGCAGCTGTGTTCTGGGCACTGCCGGGCCCTGAGCTGCATTCCGCTGCCCCAGCCGGCGAAGGCCGGTGCCGAGTGTCACGCCTCCGTCCTGTCTGCAGCTGGTCAAGCTGTGCAGCGGCATGATCGAGGCCGGCAAGGCCTACGTCACCACCAACAGGCTCTTTGTGAGTGGGGTGCGCGACCTGTCACAGCAATGCCGGGGAGACACCGTCATCTCGGTGAGGCCCCGACCTCTGACCTCTGTGAGGGGCAGGCAGCCCCTGGAGGGGCCCCAGGCCCTGGGAGCACGTGGGCATCTGTGCGGGCGGCATGGCTGTGCCATCTGAGTGAGGGTCTCCCCTGCCCCCCAGGAGTGTCTGCAGAGGTTTGGAGACAGCCTGCAGGAGATGGTCAACTACCACATGGTGAGCCTGTGTGGGGGGTGACGCTCATGAGGGCCTGTGCCAGGGCCTGTCCGAGGGGCTAGGCTGCCGGCGGGGCCAGCTCTGGGAGAGCCCTCGCCGCGCTCCTCCGTCTGTGGGTGGGAGACCCCACAAGGCTCTCATGTGTCCCAGGTGAGGGTCAGATGGGGGGGCAGGGGGTGGCAACACAGCCCAGGTCTGTGGGCAGCGGGCTCTTAGGGTGGGAGACGCTGTGGGGGGGTCACCCAGGGCCCCCACCAGGCAGCTCTCCAGCCGTGTGTGCAGCGAAAGCACCCCCAGGCTGACCCCCCGGCCCCTGGTGACTCTGGCCTCATGGCTCCCGGTCGGGTCTGGATGACCTCCAGCCCTCGGGGCCACCAGCACGGCCTCACGGAACAGGCCGGAGGCACACGTGGGTGGCTGGACAGTGGCCTGGCAACCGGAGCCCCAGACTAAACAAGGGGCCCCACCCCCCAGGGGAAGTTCAGAAATAAACCAGCTCAGAACAGCACGTCCTGCCCTGTCTGTCTGTCTGTCTGTCTGCTTGCAGATAGGCCCCCGCGTGGACAGGCCTGATTCTGGATCCCCTACGTCAGTGACGACAAACCTTTTGAAAAACCCTCTTAACTCTGGGGCCGTGTCACACATAGAAATTCTTTGATCTTTGCAACCATAGTAAAACAAAGACTTCTACTTTTGATATTTATTTTATATATTTAAATGCCATTTAACAAAGAAAAATCAACCAGAAAAATGAGTTCGCGTGTCACCTCTGACACGCGTGTCACAGGTTTGCCATCACTGCCCTAAGTGCTCGAGAGCCCTCCAGCTCCCCACACCACCTGCCCTCCGACCCCATCCTTCCTACCTGAGGGCTGGTCCTCCCCGAGGTGGGGTCTCAGGGTCGGAGGTGGGGGTGTCAGAGGAGGGGCCCCTCTGGGACAGCTCTGGCCTCTGGTCTGGCCGAGAGCCAGGAGGGGCCGTGGGCAGGTGGTCACAGCTGTCGCCTCTGGGCGCCGACCCAGGCCTGGGGCCGCCCCCGCTCCCCTGACCCTGTGAGGCCAGCTCCGTGGGGATGAGGGGCTGGGGCCCAGGCTGGGCTGGGCGGGACTTTCCCTGATTCTCACCTGAGAGGGATGGGGGCCTGGCCCCTGGGGTCATGTGGGGACAGACCACTAACACCCCCCCTGTCCCATGCCCCCCCAGATCCTGTTTGACCAGGCCCAGAGGTCCGTGCGGCAACAGCTCCACAACTTCATCAAAGAGTGAGTGGCTCGAGGCCCCTGGACCCCAAGGGGGGGCCTACCTCTCCCAGCACGGGTGTGGGCCCATGGTGATTTCTGTGCTGGATCTGGGGGGTCCCGGGGTCTGTCTGGGAGGGGCCTTGGCCCCAGGCCTCAGGCTCTGGGTGGGGGCTCAGGGTGGGCAAAGGCTTCGAGGGGGACAGGGCTGGAGGGTAAGGTGAGGGTCTCGGGCAAGGGGTGAGGGCATGACTGTGGGAGGAGTCAGGGTGGTGGTGGGAGGAGGTGAGGGTTGGTGGGGGTCTGGGCTCAGCACCTGTGTGTGCAGTTGGGGTGCCTATGGGACCCCCAAGTGATGTCACATGGAAGTTGGGGGCCTGAGCCTGGAGTCTGGTTGAAGCTGGGCTCACCCCAGGTTGCACTGACCTTAGGACTGAGGTGGTGAAGGGCAAGGGTGGGCCCTGGGTCAGGGAAGGGGGCCTCGAGGAGGAGAGGAGGGAGGAGAAGGGGGAGGCAGGGAGGGGGATGAGGGGGACACCCAGTTCGATGGCTGCAGGGGGGGCAGGCAGGGAGGCAAGGAAGGGAGGCCCTGCCCAGGAGCATGGAGTGGGGCTGGGAGCACGGGGAGGGCATTTCAGGAAGGGGGAGACCCCATGTCCGCCCCTCCTGGGAGCCCCCGACCTGAACACCCCCCCCCCCCCCCGCCCCCAGGGACGTGCGGAAGTTCAAGGAGACCAAGAAGCAGTTTGACAAAGTGCGGGAGGACCTGGAGCTGTCCCTGGTGAGGAACGCCCAGGCCCCCAGGCACCGGCCCCACGAGGTGGAGGAGGCCACCGGTGCCCTGACCCTCACCCGCAAGTGCTTCCGCCACCTGGCCCTCGACTATGTGCTCCAGGTCAGCCGCTGGTCACGGAGGGGCCGGGTCCTGGAGTGGGGGGGGAGGTGGTCCTGCAGATGGACGGACGGAGCTGACGTCAGGAGAGGTGCCTCTGGCTCCAGAAAGCTGATGTCAGGTCTTGGGAAGGGACCAGGTAGGGGCAGCCCCAGCGGTGGGCAGGGCTGGGATGAGCCCGCAGCGGCGGCTGCAGGTGGAGGCCGGGAGACCTTGCTGAGGGTGGAGCAGGGGTGGGAGTTCCTGGCTTTGCCCGTGGGAGGGACCCACCGTCCTGACCTGGGAAGGGTCCCGGGCCGTGGGAGGATGGGGTTGGCCCGAGGGCAGGGATATGAAGACGAGCTGGGGGTCTCAGGGAACCACAAGCAGCCCGAGCGGACTTGGTGGCAAGGCGCAGGCCGTGGGCCGCCTCGACCCCGACACCCTTTCCTGGTTCACCCCTCCCCCGGCAGATCAATGTCCTCCAGGCCAAGAAGAAGTTTGAGATCTTGGACTCTGTGAGTGCCTGGCGCGGGGTGGGCGGGGGCGCTGCCCTGGAGCTCGGGCCTGGGCAGCAGGTGTGCCGGCGGGGGTCGGGGGGGGGGAGGTGGCCTCACCTGCGCCTCCCCCTGCAGATGCTGTCCTTCATGCACGCCCAGTACAGCTTCTTCCAGCAGGGCTACAGCCTGCTGCACCAGCTGGACCCCTACATGAAGAAGCTGGCGGCCGAGGTGAGCCTGGGGCAGGGGAGGGGAGGGACCCAGCCAGGGTCTCAGGGAGAGGGGTCCCTTCCTCCCTGACGCCCCCTCCCATAGCTGGACCAGCTGGTGATCGACTCGGCCGTGGAGAAGCGGGAGATGGAGCACAGGCATGCTGCCATCCAGCAGCGGGTGAGGCCCCCACCACCCTGCACCGGGGACTGGGGGTGCGCGGGGCACCCCGTCCCGCTGACCTGGGAGGCCCTGGCACATACACACGCTCCATCCCTTCCCCCAGGCCTGCCACTCTGCTGGGATCCCCATCCTGAGGGCCTCAGCGTGTTGGAGCAGGAGGGGAGGGTGGCCAGGGCAGGGGTGGGCGGAGGCCAGGGCAGGGGTGGGCGGAGGCCAGGGCAGGGGTGGGCGGAGGCCAGGGAATGCCCCTCCTCCTTCAAGGCCAGGGGGTGCCTCTGGAGCCTCAGGCGCTGGCTCCTACTGGGGCCTCTGGTCACCTGCCAGACCGCTGTCCCCACACTGCCCAGGGCGGACTGGGCTGAAGGCAGAGCTGCCATTTCAGAATCACTGAGAGCCTGGGCAGGTGGGGGGCTGGCACTCACCGGCATTCTCTCTCTCTCTCCTCCCACCCCCTTCTGCTCCGCCCAGACACTGCTGCAGGTGAGCGGGCGTTCGCCCTGGGCGCGGAGAGGACGGGGAGGGCCGCATCGGTGGGGCCTCCGCCCTCCCTTGCCGAGGCACTTCAGCACCTAGGACACCTCCCAGGCACCTGTGGGCACTGCACGCACCCATACCCAGTGGCTGGCACCCGCGAGGACACGGGCTGAGCGGAGCGTCCCCCGTGGGAGTGGCAGCAGCTGTCCCTCCCTGCCCCCACTCAGCCAGGGCAGCAGGTGGCTGGGCCTCCGCTCCCACCGCCACACACAGGACACACTCAGTGTCTCCCCGGCCTGGTGAATGGGGCTCTGTCGCTGGGAGCGGGCCCAGCTGGCAGCGTGAATGGGGACGCGGGGTGGGGGCAGCTTCCTTCCTCCTCGTACAGCCTGCTGTTCTTCGGGGCTGGGTGGGGCAGGGCCTGGGCTCTAGGCTCGATGTGAGTGACTCCTGCCCCCCGGAGATGTGGGGCAGGGCCTGGGCTCTAGGCTCGATGTGAGTGACTCCTGCCCCCGGAGATTTGGGGCAGGGCCTGGGCTCTAGGCTCAATGTGAGTGACTCCTGCCCCCGGAGATTTGGGGCAGGGCCGTGCTCAGGTCCGGGGTGGGCATTCATGGGGGCCCGGCTCCCACCCCCAGGACTTCTCCTACGATGAGCCCAAAGCGGAGTTCGATGTGGACGCACCTAGCGGGGTGGTGATGGAGGGCTACCTCTTCAAGAGGGCCAGCAACGCCTTCAAGACATGGAACCGGTGAGGGGGTCCTTCTTGGGGGGCAGGGCACTGGGGCGGACGTGAGGTTGGCCCGCCTGACCCCTCCTGCCTTGTCCCCCTGCCCAGGCGCTGGTTCTCCATCCAGAACAGCCAGCTGGTCTACCAGAAGAAGCTGAAGGTGCGTGCAGGCCCCTCCCCTCCTGGTCCGGGGACAGCCATGGGCATCTCGGCCTGAGTGGGCGGGGGACAGAGAGCACGTGGGTCTCGGACGGCCTGTGAGGCAGGCAGAGCCTCATGTGGGGGTCAGGGCGGAGCTCGAGGGCCCGTGCTCTGCCCGCAGGACGTGCTGACCGTGGTGGTGGACGACCTCCGCCTGTGCTCCGTGAAGCCGTGCGAGGACATCGAGCGGAGGTTCTGCTTCGAGGTCGTGTCACCCACCAAGTGCGTACGCCCAGCGGGCGGGCCGGGCCGGAGGGGAGGGCCTGTCGGCCGGGCCTGACGTCCTCGCTCCCCAGGAGCTGCATGCTGCAGGCGGACTCCGAGAAGCTGCGGCAGGCCTGGGTCCAGGCCGTGCAAGCCAGCATCGCCTCCGCCTACCGGGAGAGCCCGGACAGCTGCTACAGCGAGGTGCGGCCCCCGCGGGCGGCGTGCATGTGCGTGTGTGGGCAGTGCCCGTGTGCATGTGCGTGTGTGGGCAGCGCCCACGTGCATGTGCGTGTGTGGGCAGCGCCCGCGTGCATGTGCGTGTGTGGGCAGCGCCCGCGTGCATGTGCATGTGTGGGCATGTGCACGTGAGTGTGCCTGCACACGTGTGTGCCTGGGCTTGGCTTCAGGGTCCGAGCCAGTGCTGGTGCCTCCGGCTGGGGAGGAGGTGGGGCCGCTGGGGGAGCCAAGGCTGCAGGTCCAAAGGGGCTGCGTGGCCCCTCCCCTGTTCCTAGAGGCTGGACCGCACGGCGTCCCCCTCCACCAGCAGCATCGACTCGGCCACGGACTCCCGGGACCGCGGCGCCAAGGGCGAGAGCGTGCTGCAGCGTGTGCAGGGCGTGGCTGGCAACGGCCAGTGCGGCGACTGCGGCCAGCCGGACCCCCGCTGGGCCAGCATCAACCTGGGTGTGCTGCTCTGCATCGAGTGCTCAGGCATCCACAGGTGGGCCCGTGGGCGGCCGGGCAGGGGTGCCAGGCCGAGCCGCCCCTGACTCCCCCTGCCTCCCCACTGTCTAGGAGCCTGGGTGTCCACTGCTCCAAGGTGCGGTCCCTGACGCTGGACTCATGGGAGCCTGAGCTGCTGAAGGTGTGTGTGGGCCCATCGCAGGCCGCCAGCCGCCGGCGTGAGGTGCAGGGGCTGATTCTGCAAGCCACGGTGTCTGCGAGCCGGGGCTGAGGCCTGGGGGTGTCTGTGGGCTGGGGCTGAGGCTTGGGGGTGTCTGTAGCCTGGGGCTGAGGCCTGGCGGTGTCTGCAGCCTGGGGCTGAGGCCTGGGGGTGTCTGCAGGCTGGGGTGAGGCCTGGGGTGTCTGCAAGCCAGGGTTGAGGCCTGGGGGTGTCTGCAAGCCGGGGCTGAGGCCTGGGGGTGAAGCCTGGGGGTGTCTTCAGCCTGGGGCTGAGGCCTAGGGTTGAGGCCTGGGGGTGTCTGCAGGCTGGGGGTGTCTGCAGGCCAGGGCTGAGGCCCACACACCCTGTCTCCCGCCAGCTGATGTGTGAGCTGGGTAACAGCACTGTGAACCAGATCTACGAGGCCCAGTGTGAGGGGCCGGGCAGCAAGAAGCCCACAGCCAGCAGCCCCAGGTGAGGTGGGCGCAGCACGGAGGGGGCGGCAAGCCCCAGCCCTGAGCGTGGCCTCATGTCCACCTCGGTCCAGGCAGGACAAGGAGGCTTGGATCAAGGACAAGTACGTGGAGAAGAAGTTCCTGCGGAAGCCGCCCTCCACACCCGCCCGGGAGGCCCCACGGCGCTGGCGGGCCCTGAAGTGCCCCGGCCACCACAACTCACCGCGCCCCCCCACCGCCCGCCGCAAGGTCCGGATGGAGCCCGTCCTGCCCTCTGTGGCGGCTCTGTCCTCAGGTGGGCGGGCTTCTGGCTCACCTGGACGGGCGTGGGGCTGGGGGAGGGCCGCAGCAGGGTCCAGGCCAGACCCCAGGGAGGCCAGGGCGAGCGGGCAGGAGACGGGCCCAGTGTGACCGCCTGGTCTCCCCGTGCGTAGGCGCCGTGGAGCGCAGGTTCCGCCGGGACTCGCTCTTCTGCCCCGATGAGCTGGACTCCCTCTTCTCCTATTTTGATGCAGGGGCTGCCGCGGCTGGTCCACGCAGTAAGTGCTGCCCGCACCCCGCCCGCTGCCCGCCCTCCCCCGCCCTCCCCCGGCCCGCTGCCTGCCCTCCCCAGCCCCACTACCCGCCCTCCCCCGCCCTCTCCATGCCCGCTACCCGCCCTCCCCCAGCCCGCTGCCCGCCCTCCCCCCGCCCCACTGCCCGCCCCCCCCCTCCCCCGACCCGCTGCCCGCCCTCCCCAGCCCTGCTGCCCGCCCTCCCCTGGCCAGGCCGCAGGGCAGCACCAGGCAGGGCTCCCCGGGCGGGTGGACACCTGGCCATTTGCTGGGGGATTGTCAGGAGGGACAGGGCTTGGAGGTGGTGTCGTGGGAGGCTGGTCTGGAGTGGGGAGAACGGGGTCAAGCGGGCCTAAGGCTGGGGTAGTGCCTTGAGGGCCTGGAGGCAACTAGAGCATCGACTTGGAGACGAAGGTCATGACCCCTGAGTGATGTGTGTGCGTGTGCGCGCGCGCACAGGAGTGGGTGTATGTCAGGGTGAGCACACAGGGGTATTCTGTGTGTGTCTGTGTGCACCTGTGTGCTGGGGGCCTGGAAAACTCGGGACACACATCTTTCTCACCCCTCTTGGGGTTGGGGGGTAACTGCCATACCTCGAGTTCTCCCCTGAGGGCTGCCTGCTAACGGGTGGTCAGCACCTCCTGGCACGCGTGGAGGCTTCAGGGCAGTGTGGGCAGAAGGCAGGGCCCTCGGCCAAGAATTGGCAGGGTGACCGCGGGCAGCAGGGGGTGCTGCCTCACCATCCCTGAGCCTGGGGCTCTTGGGGTTGCCCTTGGTTGAGCTGGGCTGAGACGGTTGGTGCTGCCTGGGGCCGCCTCCAGGGCTTGGCCAAGACCCCATCCCTGGGCAGTGACCCCCTCACATGACTGGCCACAGGGAGGGCTGAGCACCCACAGTCTCACACGCCCCCATCCTGCCCGGCTGACCTGCCTGAGGGCGGGTGCACGTGGGCGTGCCCGTGGCTTGTTTTGTCCCCTTTCCTCCCATCCTAGCAGGACGCCCCCTGCCCCCCGGGGCACCCCCTGGAGGATGGTTGGGGTCTGGGGAGGAGTCAGGGATACTCAAGACCCCCTCTGCCCACGGATCCCGCAGGTCTGAGCAGCGACAGTGGCTTAGGGGGGAGCTCCGATGGCAGCTCCGACGTCCTGGCCTTCGGCGTGGGCTCCGTGGTGGACAGTGTCGCTGAGGAGGGTGGGTGCCATGCCCCCCCAGCCCGCCCCCTCCCCCTCCCCCACTGGGGGCCTAGTCACCGCCCCTGACCGCACCCCTCTCCTCGCAGAAGGCGCAGAGTCCGAGGACTCCAGCGGCGAGGCGGATGGAGAGGCGGAGGCCTGGGGGCTGGCGGATGTGCGCGAGCTGCACCCGGGGCTCCTGGCGCACCGCGCGGCACGCACTCGTGATCTTCCCGCGCTGGCCGCGGCGCTGGCCCACGGGGCTGAGGTCAACTGGGCCGACACGGAGGACGAGGGCAAGACGCCACTGGTGCAGGCCGTGCTGGGGGTGAGCAGGGCTGGGCTGGCGCCGGACACAGGTGCGCGCCAACCTGTTGGCCTCTTCAAGCTTCTACCCCTTTGGTGGCTTGTACCCAGGCCCCTGTTGGAGACCGGGCTCGGTCCTCGGTCCTCGGTCCGGTGGGGGTGCCCGGTCCGGCAGGGGTGCCCGGGACCCTCCTAGCAACCATCCCCTGGGCTCAGCATGGCCTTCCCCGCTCCCTAGGGCTCCTTGATCGTCTGTGAATTCCTCCTGCAAAACGGGGCGGACGTGAACCAAAGAGACAGCCGGGGCCGGGCGCCCCTGCACCACGCCACGCTCCTGGGCCGCACCGGGTGAGTCGCAGGTGCACGTCCTGTTCCCCTGGGGGGTGGCGTGTGGCCTGGGTGCACCCCAGCTCATCTCCTCCGCCCCGCAGCCAGGTCTGCCTGTTCTTGAAGCGCGGCGCCGACCAGCACGCCCTGGACCACGAGCAGCAGGACCCGCTGAGCATCGCCATCCAGGAGGCCAACGCGGACATCGTCACCCTGTGAGCGAGGGTGGGGCTTGGTGCCTTAGAGGGGGCGGGGCGCAGTGAGGCGGGGTTTGGTGTCTTAGAGGGGCGGGGTTTGGTGCCTTAGAGGGGGCGGGCCTTGGTGTCTTAGAGGGGCGGGGTTTGGTGTCTTAGAGGGGCGGGGTTTGGTGCCTTAGAGGAGGTGGGGCGCCGTGGGGCGGGGTTTGGTGTCTTAGAGGGGCGGGGTTTGGTGCCTTAGAGGAGGTGGGGCGCCGTGGGGCGGGGTTTGGTGTCTTAGAGGGGCGGGGCTTGGTGCCTTAGAGGGGGCGGGCCTTGGTGTCTTAGAGGGGGGGGGTTTGGTGTCTTAGAGGGGGGGGGCGTGGTGCCTTAGAGGGGGGGGGTTTGGTGCCTTAGAGGGGGCGGGCCTTGGTGTCTTAGAGGGGCGGGCCTTGGTGTCTTAGAGGAGGTGGGGCACCGTGGGGCGGGGTTTGGTGTCTTAGAGGGGCGGGCCTTGGTGTCTTAGAGGGGCGGGGTTTGGTGCCTTAGAGGGGCGGGGTTTGGTGTCTTAGAGGGGCGGGGTTTGGTGTCTTAGAGGGGCGGGGTTTGGTGGCTTAGAGGGGGGGGGTTTGGTGCCTTAGAGGAGGTGGGCGCCGTGGGGCGGGGTTTGGTGTCTTAGAGGGCGGGGCTTGGTGCCTTAGAGGGGCGGGCCTTGGTGTCTTAGAGGGGCGGGGTTTGGTGCCTTAGAGGAGGTGGGCGCCGTGGGGCGGGGTTTGGTGTCTTAGAGGGGCGGGGTTTGGTGCCTTAGAGGGGCGGGGTTTGGTGTCTTAGAGGGGCGGGGTTTGGTGTCTTAGAGGGGCGGGGTTTGGTGTCTTAGAGGGGCGGGGTTTGGTGCCTTAGAGGAGGTGGGGCGCCGTGGGGCGGGGTTTGGTGTCTTAGAGGGGCGGGGCTTGGTGCCTTAGAGGGGGCGGGCCTTGGTGTCTTAGAGGGGCGGGGTTTGGTGTCTTAGAGGGGCGGGGCTTGGTGCCTTAGAGGGGCGGGGTTTGGTGCCTTAGAGGGGGCGGGCCTTGGTGTCTTAGAGGGGCGGGCCTTGGTGTCTTAGAGGGGCGGGGTTTGGTGCCTTAGAGGGGCGGGGCTTGGTGTCTTAGAGGGGATTGGCCGCCTGGGGGAGGGGGCGGGGCGCCGGGGGCACCGGTCGCCCTCACTCTGCGCTGCCCTCAGGCTGCGTCTGGCGCGCATGGCAGAGGAGATGCGGGAGGCGGAGGCGCCGCCGGGCCAGCCGGGCCCCCTGGCGGGCAGCAGCCCCACGGAGCTCCAGTACCGCAGGTGCATCCAGGAGTTCATCAGCCTCCACCTGGAGGAGAGCTAGGGCGGGCGGGCCTGGGAGCGGTGAGACCGGCCCCCTGGCCCATTTCCGGAGCATCCGGGCCCCGCAGCCTGCTCTGTCCTCCTCGGACGGGCAGGGGAGGGACCCTAGCCCCGCGTCTCCTGAAGCCCCACGTCTCCCCAGAGGTGCTGACCCTATGTCCTCAGGTGACTCCCTCGGGGCCTGGGCTGCTCCTGTCACACACCACGCTCAAGGCTCCGGGCGCCCCTACCACCCCGTCCCCAGGGCCCATGTCCTCTTGTGTCCCTCTGACCCGGGGCCCAGGGCACCTGTGTCCCTCTGTCCAGATGCCTGTGTCACCGTGTGCCCCCCCTTTATTGCCCCAGACACTGACCTGCTAGTTGGGTCCCTCCTACACCCCCGGGGCCCCTGCACCAGGCCCCCCTGAGGCTGGTGGCTGGCCATCAGCCCCGTGCCAGGGCAGAAGGGGCAGCCCATCCAGGGAATCAACCCGTGTACCTCACTTAGCGACCCCAGCGTCCCAGCTGGGCTTCTCGGGTGCTGGGGGGCGTGTGGCAGGGGTTCTCAGCCCTGGCTGGACGCAGGCGTCCCGAGGCCATGTGGCTGGCCACGCGAGCCTCATGCCGGGCAGCCCTAGACGGGCCCTGCCTCCTCCAAAGTCCTGGGCCCAGAGCAGGTGCATAAAGGACGTTGACACTTTGCACCCCTGCATCTGACGCTTCCCGTGGGCGGAGGGGCTATCTGCAGCCCCTGTGTTCTCACTTGTCTCGCCTCTTTCTCTGGACTTGGGAGGACACCTTGACCCAGCTGTCTGCCGGGGGGGAGGCTCCTGCAGCTCTGCCCCCCACTCGCCAGCTTGCTGCCCGGGCGAGGCCCTCTGATGGGTCCCAGGTCCCTCCGCTCACTCCCCAGGGCCCACACTGCCTTCTGTGTCCCCATTCCTGGAGCCCTGGGGCGGCGCTGGGCCTCTCCCCAACTTGGGTCCTGGATCAGGCCAAGGCCAGCCCGTTGGTCACTATGCAAAGGCTGCCCAGGAGGCTCCTTGGGTGGCCAGGTGGGCACTGACCGGGCCCCCCCAGACCCTCACCTGCAGGCTGTGACCCCTAAGAGCAGAATTAACTCCTTCCTCTCTTCCTGCTTGAGCTCTGCCCCACCCACTGCCTGTCAGTGCCTCTGCCTGGGCCTCAGGCTGCTGGGACCGCCCACTCCAGATCACTCAGTAATAAACTGCCGCTTGCACCGCTGCCGTCAAAGGCTCACCTGCCTCACTCCGCTGTCTCAGCCGGGGAGGGGGGTCTCTGGGTCCCCTGCCTTCGCGGAGGGGTGGCTGAGTAGGGTAGGACCAAAGCCCCACACAGACACCATAAGCAGAACCCAGGGGCTTGATGGGGGTCTTCTCTGATGAAAACTGACTCCTGACAGCCAGCTCCCATCCCGGGCCCCTCTGCTCTTCTCTGGCCGGGACTGTGGCTCCTGGTAGGAGTGAGGGTGGATGCCACCTGGCAGGGATGGTCTGGGCCGGGTCTTGTCCCCTGGGCAAGCCCTAGCCCTGAAGTTGGCCCCATTCGCAGTCTTCCTGTCCCCCAGCCCACAGAGTGTCTGTGGCTCCAGGGGTGCCCGTGTGGAGGTGCAGTCCGAGGGGTCAGCTCACCCCGGAAGGTGACGGGGAGGCCTCGTGTGTTGTAGCACCAGGTGGAATTGCCGGTTTTATTCCAAAGCAGCCCGACCTCACCGAGGGCCTCGGCCTGGCCCTGCCCCCCCTCCCACCTGCCCCGAGCTGAGGTGTGGGAAGACATGCTGACACAGGCAAACATATAATTCAAACACACACGCTCCCATGTGGAGGCACCCCCTACATGTACATGTACATTTACATGAAGGCATATGCATGCATGCACACACGCATGTATGGGTGTGCGCACACACACACACACACACGCACAGGTGCTCCGTCCCGCCTGGAACATAGGAATCGGAGTGGTGGGGACACTCCTCCTCCCTGCCCTGGGCTTCTTGGGAGCCGCGAGGCCTCCATGGGGCAGGTGGCTGCGCCAGTGAGAGGCCTGATGTGCCGGGCGCCCTCGGACCAGCCAGCCAGCCAGCCAGCCCTTGGGCTCCATGCTGCTGCTTCCTGGGCCCGAGGCTTTGCTTGGCCGCCAGGGGGCGCCTGTGGTGCTGGGCGGGCCCCCCGGGGAAGCCAGGAGAGCCCACTGAGCCACAGCCCCCCGGATCAGACTCAGCTCGGCTGGTTCAGGTGTCAGGAGTCTTGGGGGACCCACACTTGACCTAACTCTTCCGCTGAGACTCCGGCCAGCATCCCGGGAGGCGTCGCCGGCTGGGCCCCGGGGCGTGGGGCGTCGTGCCCGCAGTCACCGGGCACCGGGTTGGTCTCTGGCTTGGTGTGGGCCGCCCGCGGCCGGGACCCCTGCGCGCGCCGGAGCCGGCGGCAGCCCAGCAGCACGGCCAGGGCCACGGCGTCGACCAGCAGCTCCAGCAGCTCCAGGACGGACAGGACGGAGGAGCCGAACCACAGGCTCCACTGGCTGCCCATGGCCGACAGCAGCTGCGGCACCTGTGGCACCGCCGCCGAGTGAGCTGCGCAGGCGCCTCCGCCCCCGCTCCGGGGTGGGGCCACGCGCTCCGCACCCCGTGCCCGGGCACCCCGTGCCTGGCCGGCTGCTGCCCCTCCCCCAGCCCTCCGCCCGCCCGCTCACCGAGTAGACGGGCGTCTCGTCCACCGTGCGGTAGTTGAGCTCCTGGTAGAAGATGTTCACCTTGGCCACGTTGCTCCTGGGGGGGCAGAGATGGGGGGGCTGGGCCCTGGACCTCGGGGGCACCGAGGGGTGAGGTTGGCAGGAGGAGGGGCCAGGACATGACCTCCGGAGGAGGAGGAGAGCACCCACCTGGGTCTCGGGCTCCGGCCAGGGCTCCGGGGGCTACGCCCGCCCAGCACGGCCAGGATCCAGTCCTGCACAGAAGGCTCCCTGTGACCGCCGCTCCTCCCAGCCCCCGAGGCACCGCAGGCCGGTGGGAGGGCAGGGACCGCCGGGGCGGAGGCAGGTCCACGGGAGCTCCGTGGGACCCATGAGGCCCGCCTGCTGTCCAGCCCTCACCCCACCCGCCCTCCGCGGCTCACCCCTGACTTGGAGGAAGGCCACCTGGAGCTCCCCGCTGACAGCTTGTAGGAAGACTGCCTAGGAAAGACAGGCCCGTCACGTCACCCTCTGGTGCCCAGGCCGTGACCCCTGACCCCAGCCCGCCCGCTCACCTGCAGGGCCGGGGGCATCGAGAGGAGCAGGGAAGCCGGTGGGTCTCCAGTTTCCTGTAGAGGCGGTAGAAGCAGTGGCCTGGGGGGCGGGGTCACAGGGGAGTCCGTTAGGGGAGACCCAGGGGTGCGCGGAGGTGTGCGGGTTGACAGGTCTGCAGTGCGCGGCCCAGCGCAGGTGAGCGGGGCGGGGCCGTGGGCGGGGCCGCAGGGCCGTGGGCGGGGCCGTGGGGGCTGTGGGCGGGGCTGTGGGGCTGCGGGCGGGGCTATGGGGCTGCGGGCGGGGCTGTGGGGCTGTGGGCGGGGCTGTGGGGCTGTGGGCGGGGCTGTGGGGCTGTGGGCGGGGCGGGCTCACCCCAGGCCGGGTGCCGCGCGGAGGTGCAGTACTCGGCCCCCGCCGGCAGGGGGTAGAAGTAGTAGCCGCAGGAGCAGGTGTTCACCATCAGTTGCTGGAAGCAGGAGACCAGGCAGGCCTGGGGGGCAGCAGGGCACCGGGGCTGGAGTCCCGAGGGGGCGGGGGGGGAGCAGCCATCGCTCCCCGAGGGCCTGCCTCGGCCCGGTTCACCTCCCTCTTCCCGGCCGCCCCCTTCCCCAGCCCTTTCCCACCCCGAGCCCGGACGCACCTGCCTGGTGTAGGTGGCGTTGTACAGCAGCGGGACGTCCACGCCCTCCCCGCCGTCCGTGCAGTCGCTGTAGGGGCTCCCGAGCCGGTGCACCTCGTCCTGCGGGGAGGGGCTCAGTTCCACCGCCCGCCCTCGGACCCCAGGGCTGGCCCTCCTCTGCCTGCCCCCCCCCCACCTCTCGGATGCCGATGGTGGTCTCCGTCCCGGGCCGGATGCTGAAGCCCCGGTGCTCCAGGAAGGGCGTGTGGTCCCGCGTGTGGACCATGACCTTGATGCCGGCCTCCGTGGACAGCAGCGGGAGGTCGTCCTGCTGCTCCGCCCTGAGGATTAGGCTGATCCCTGCGGGAGGGAGGCCGGGGTGAGGCCAGGCCAGGGGGCGCCCTGCCGCCCCCCACCCCCGCCCCGGCTGGCACTCACCGTGGGTGATGCCCGGGCGCTGGGCAGTCCACATGCCATTGACGGTGTAGCAGCTGCCGTAGGTGGGGTGGTGGAACGTCCGGAAGTGCCTGGAACCAGGGCCACACTCAGATGGCACACGCCTTCCCCCGCCACCCATCGCCTGTGGCCCGCGGGGCCAGGCCTGCCTTATCTCCCTCCAGAGCTGTTTGCCGCTGGCGGGGCCCACGGGTGGCACCCCTGCCCGCCCGGTGGGGCCTGGAGGACGGCCACCGCCCGCCCACTCACTGGGCCTGGCAGTCCTCGCCGTTGTAGCGGCAGGAGAAGACGAAGTGGCCGCCGTGGCTCTGGTGGCCGTCCTCGGGGCTCGGGGGCAGCAGAGCCAGGATGTTCACGTAGTGGAAGCGGTACCAGGCGCGCACGGCCGTCACGCCCGACGAGTAGGCGCGGTAGAAGCAGTCGCCGCCGGTGCTGTTACACTGTGGGGGGGGAGGGGGTCCGGCTCAGCACAGACTCTCCCCGGCCCTGCTATTCCCACCCCTGCGCCCGCCAGGGACACTCACCAGCCGGAAGCCCACTTTGTTCTGGCTGCCTGGGCCGCTCAGCCGCTCCAGGCGGACCCTGCGGTCCAGCTGGAAGGGGGGCTCCGGGCCCGGGTCCTCCACGGGGGGGATGGCCCCGCTCGTGCTGAGGTTGAACCGATAGAGGGCGTAGATGTTCTCCTGGGCAAACGCGTCCAGGGCCTGCAGGTGTCTGCGCACCGGGCTGGGCCTGAGAGGGGGGCGAGCCGGGTCGGTCACCCCCAAGCCCCCCACAGGAGTCCCAGGGCGCCGCCGGGGCCAGACAGCAGCCCCTTCCCGTGTTGGGATGCCCAGACTGGAGGCCCCGCCCAGCTCCCCGCATGCTCCCTGGCTGCCCAGCCCCGGTGCCTGCCAGGTGGCACAGATCACACCAAGCTGCGCCTGTCTCTTCCTTCTCCTTTGTGAGACCCACCCCCGAGGCAGGTCTCAGAGGTCCTGGCTGCACACAGGGTGGGCGAGGTGGAGTCATCAGTAACCCAGGCACCCGCCTGGCCAGTGTGGCTCAGTGGTTGAGCGTCAACCCAGGAACCAAGAGGTCCCAGGTTCGATTCCCTGTCAGGGCACATGCCCCGGTTGTGGGCTGAATCCCCAGTATGGGGCGTGCAGGAGGCAGCCGATAGATGACTCTCATCATTGATGTTTCTCTCCCTCTCTCCCTCTCCCTTCCTCTCTGAAATCAATAAAAAAAATTAAGCTCTAGCCAGTGTGGCTCAGTGGATAGAGCGTTGGACTGCAGAGCAAAGGGTCCTGGGTTCGATTCTGGTTGAGGGCACGTACCTAAGTTGCAAGCTCTTCCCCAGCCCAGGCCCTGGTCAGGGCACGTGCAGGAGGCAAGCAATCCATGTGTTTCTCTCACATCGGTATTTCTCTCTGTCTCTCTCCCTCTCTCTCTAAAACTCAATAGAAAAATATCCTTGGGTGAGGATTAACAAAAAATAAAAAAAATATATTTAAAAAATAGTAACCGAGGCACACCTAGGGCGATGCAGGAACCCTGGTCCCGGCCCCCGGCCCCCGGCCCCCGGCGCACCTCCCGGGCCTCACCGGTGCGGGTTCATGTCGCACAGAGTGACGGACGGGAAGAGCTTCCCCTCGGAGTGCATGGACACGGTCATGATGACGGGGTAGCGCCAGTACTGCTCGAAGAGGAGCCCGAACTGCCAGTAGAGCGCGCCCAGGGCACCCAGGAACAGCAGCCCCCAGGACGCCGTCTTGAGGCGGTTCTGGCTGGAGCAGATGAGGCGGATGGTGCCGTGCACCGTGGTGTTGGCGCAGAAGAAGGTGAACAGCTCCCTGAAGGAGCCGGGCAGCTCCACCAGCGGCTCCCCGGGCCCCTCCTCCATGGGGGGCTGTGGCGGGGCCTGGGGGCACTTGCAGGTCCTGGGCCCCACACCAGCTGCCTGGGCCACTGCGCCAGCCTGCGTCCGAGAAGCGGGCCTCAGCGGGGCCTGGCCCGGCCGGACCCCCACCCAGGCCTCTCCACCCCGGCCAGGAGGGCGTCCAGTCTCTGTCCCTGGGGGCTTCCAGGACAGATGTGCCCCTCGGCCACCAGGGGCAGGGCCCCACCTGCTGAAGCTCGAAAGAGGCCCCATCTGAGGCTTGTCCACGCTGGCACTGACCTGCAGCCATGCCCACAACGCCTGGCATGGCCCCACCCCGCCTCCCCAGGCGTGTCTTATCAGGGCAGAGCCGAGCTGGGAGGTGGGGGCAGAGAGAGCAGGGCATGGGGTCTGCCTGCCTTCCCCCAGGTGGGGAGGGCCCGTGGGCAGGAGGAGGCCAGGTGACCTGCTCAGAGGAGAGACTGTGTCCTGTCCGTGGGCCAGGAGCCCAATATCGGGGGGACCTGGGAAGGCTTGACTCTGGGCCTCGATGGCCTCCCCCAACTCCCCACATCCGCATTGTGCTAGGAGGATGGAGCCAGGCAGGTCGGCCGTGTCTGGGCCAAGGGTCAGGCCCGAGTGCTGCTCAGGGTTGTGGGCCGAGGGCGGGCGTGGTCCACCCAGCTGGGCCTTGGGCTTCAGGAAAAGTGGGCAGGGGCCAGCCAGTGGTCGCGACCCGAGGCCCAGGGAGTAGAGCTGTGGTCTGCCTGGCCCCCAGTCCTGCCCCGGAGGTCCGTGTCCCCACACCCACACCCCAGTGCACGGACGCAGGGCCCGAGCGGGCCAGACCTGCTGCCCTGGGCACACTGAGTCACCGCAGCCTCCAGCGGACTTTCCACACTGTCCCCATCGGGTCTGAATCATTAGGCCTCCGGTGACTGGGTGCAGGCGCCTGGGCTCTGGGCCCTTCCACCAACCGGCTGGGGTTGCCTGGGGAGGGGGCTGAGCCGAGGGAAGCAGCTGCTGGGGCTCAGCCAGCACACGGCTGCCAGGTATGCCGAGCGGGCTGCTCCCATGTGCTCCGAGAACATGCGTGTCCCAGCAAGCCAGCTGGGGTGGGGTGGGTGGGCCTCCGTGGGCCTCCCCCTCCTGTGGCCTTCGGTGTGTGGGCCCCCTACTTGCCTTGCCACCAGGAGCACGTGCCACCCCGGGGTCCTGCTGGTGGGAGCCACACGGCACAGAGCTCTGCCCACACCTGTGTCTCCCTCCCCATGATCATGCTGAGCCCTCAGCCCTGGGCTGCAGGTGAGGCAGAGGACTCCGGAAAGGGCTTCTGACTCCAGCACCCATGTTGTCTCCCTCCTCCATGCAGCCCCACCCACTCCCATCCCCACGGGGCTCCCGGGGCAGAGGGGAGCTCTGGGGATTGAGACGGGGCCCCAGATGCACTGGGCAAACATGGGCACGAATTCTGAGACACCTCAGATACAGTAGGAGCAGGGGGCTCCCCAGTCACACATGCTCCACACACACACCAAGCCCACAGTCAGTGGGGGCTCCGTGGCTCTCCTGCCCTCGCCCTGTGTGCGTGTGCATGCATGTGGGTTCAGGGTCACACGTGGGACACCCCCCTCCACTTCAGGCCGGGGAGACCCCAGGACACGCTGCCCGAGGGCCCCACATCAGGTACCTGTGCAGGTGCCTCCATTCTCCTGGGGTAGGTGGCCGGACCGCGGCAGCTCCGGCAGGTGACAGAGGGATGTGGCCCAACACTGGCTGGGCTGCCTCCTATTTATAACAGGCTGCATGGGGCGAGGTGCTGGGGAGGGGCCAGCTGCCGGGGGCAGCCCTGCCTGCTCTGGACACGGAAGGGGAAGCCTTCGGGGACAGAGATGGGGTCCCTCCCCTGGGTGAGTGCCTGGGACCCTGACCCCAGCTGGGAATGAGGAGGTTCAGGTTTCTGGAGGGAGGGGCGAGGCCTGCGTTGGCTGGGACCCGCGTGGATGCCAGATCTGCACCCCCTGAGCAGACCTCTTGGTCCTCAAGGTCAGATCTCCCCGAGGCGAGACACCTGCTCTTCCTGCTCCTGCGGACCCTGTGTGTCCCGGCCCCTCAACTCCCTGCCTTCTCCTCCCCCCAGGCCGGCCCGGCTCACTCGGCCAGGTCTGAGCACAGGTGTTCGTGGCTAAGGGCTGCTGGGCAGGGGCCTCTGTTCCCAGAATCCAGGTGTCCCCCAGGGCCAGCCAGCCAGCCACTGGGACGGGCCCTACTTACGGGACCCCCTGGGGCCTGGGTGTGGAGATGGCGCTGGGTGTCCCAAGGCACCCGGCTCAGCCTCCCCATCGGACACTGAGGCCACCACTGACCACACCACCCACTAGGATGCCACGCCAGACGCTAAGGCCATACCCATACCCTGAGACTACATACCATGTGCACTGACATGCCCTATTACCCATGAAGGGGACATGCTACGTCATGGCCACACACATGCTAAGACCACACACCACACGCTAACAACACACACCACATTCATGGCCCAAATGACACCGTCTCTGAGGCTGAAATCCTCGGCCCAATGTGGACGTGTGGGGCCAGATGGGGTGCTGCAGGTAGGACAACCCAATGCCTCACCCCCAGGGGGACCCACCATCTGTGCTCCCACTGGGGCACCCAACACGTCCCCAGGATGACCCAGAGGCCTCACCGTCCCAGATGACCAGAACTGCAGCCTGGGCCCAGGTTTGAGGGGTCAGCTCAGGCCCTATGCTTCCTCCTCCCCAGGGCAGGCCCTGGGTCCCTGGCACCCCACCCCAAATCAGTGCTGAGGCCTGACAGGCCATGCTGGGGCCCTGGGCTCCGGGGACGGGGGAGGTCGCCGGCCTCAGGGCTTTGGAAGACGGTGGATGCTACCGGGGACGCCTGGGAGAGGGAAGTCGTGCTGGGGGCAGGGCTGGCCCTGGACTCATGGGGTGTGGGTGCGAATCATGACCATGACACTGTGATCTTTCCCGAATTACTCAGCTTCTCGGAGCCCATTTCCTCTCCACGTGGAGGTGCCTCTCCCTGTGCAGAGGGAAACCCCCAGCTTCCCCAGAAGGAAAGAGGTGCAGGGAGAGGAGGTGAGCGAGCTGATTCCCACGGCTGAGGCATGACGAACAGTCCCGGTCCTGCCCAGGGCTCAGGCCAGCCCTGCAGCAGCCGCTCAGGTCCTGCCTCAGGGGCCCTGGATGCACCAGATTCCGGTGAGCTGCCCGCCCACCCTCTGCCCATGGACAGGGCTGGGCCCGTCGGTGCTGGGCGTCCACCATCCATTGTCCTGTGGTCAGTCAGCCGGCCCCGAGAGCCATGTGGCCCCGCACAGGCCCCTCTGGATCTGTCCCAGCCGACGACGACCTTCTGCCTCACAGTCAGGACGCAGCATCTTCCCAGGCACAACCTGTGGGGGGGCACCCCACCCCCAACATGGTCCTCTCCTGGCTGCCCCTCGAGGGGGTGCGGTGGGCAGTGTGCTGGCCTACCTCCCCACCCA